>VDFB02058242.1:194953085-195292737 GCA_007258455.2 Sequoia sempervirens | reverse complement strand
TGGGAGAGGGTGGGAGATAGGGCAGCAAAGAGTGGGAGAGAATGGGAGAGGGTGGGAGAGTGGGAGAGAGGGTTAGAAAGAGTGGGAGAGAGAGGGAGAGAGTAGGAGAGAGTGGGAGAGGGTGGGAGAGTGTGGGAGAAAGTGGGGCGGAGTGGGAGAGAGAGAGAGGGAGGGAGGAAGAGAGTGGGAGAGAGTGGGAGAGAATGGGAGAGAGGGTGGGAGAGAGTGGGAGAGAGTGGGGTAGAGGGGTAGAGTGGGAGAGGATGGGAGAGAGTGGGAGAGAGGGTGTGAGAGAGTGGGAGAAAGTGGGAGAGATTTGGAGAGAGTGGGAGAGTATGAGAGAGAGTGGGAGATAGTGGGAGAGGGTGAGATGGAGTGGGAGAGAGTGGGAGAGAGGGTGGGAGAGAGTGAGAACTAACATAGATGGAATCATCGGTCGACTTTGACCATGTATCAGATCTAGTTCAACCAGGTAATATATCTACTTGCTTAGTTTTTGAAATTCCATATTGTTATCTTACTTTGTACTATATTCGTAATGTTGACTAATTTCAAGAGATATGCCACACATATAGTTGCAGGGCATGTTTATGTAGTTATTGCAGATGAAGACAACGAAGAGGGAACAGATTATTACTTGTGTCATTGTGTTGAGGCCAAAAATAAATTGGAAGGCCTAGTTAAAGATGGAGAAAACATCAAATACCTTGCAGGCTCAGTTGTTGTTACTAGAACGTGGCTTAGAAGTTACCCACATAAGAGTGTTAAACATTGGTTGTTTCAGGACTTTGACACACATTGTAAGATTCTTCATTATTCAAACCTTGTCATGGAATCCAATGTTTGTTTGACCAAATATGGGAGTAGACCTTTGAACAAGACCTTGTGGAAGGTCCATGAGTATGACCATGAGGCAATACAATGACACAATAAAGAGTAGAGCAGACCCAAATAGTTCATTGGATTAATTTGTAAGTATATGCACAATGGTTCCTATTAATTTATACTTTTATCCACATTAATTTGTTTTATGCCAATGCTATCATCTTATTTTACTTTGTGTATCTGTAAGTAACTCGGTAAACATTGATTGGTGTCCCCTTGCAAAAAATGTAGATTTATGAGCCATCCAAGAGAATCTCAGGCAAAAAAGCAATGCAACATCCTTATTTTGATGATCTTGACAAATCTCAATTATGATTTTAAGCCATTAAAAAAGTGTGTGCGAAGCTTGGTGAGGGAATTTCAAGTTATTCATTTGAAGTTAACCTTATCATGAGAACCTATGATGTAGACATTATAAGAGCATCTCAAATTTCAAGATATTCTATTCATGAGAGGTGTTGTGTGCAATAGGTATCTTGGAACTCCTAGTGAAGATGTATGACCATGAGTGACTAAGTTGAGAGACTTCCATGCCTATTTGTAAGTTCCTTCCATCTATTTTCATTTCATTTCCAGTTTGGATGAGTTGTTTCTTCTTATTCTTTTACTTTGTGTATCTATAACTAAACTAGTAAAAAATGATTGGTCTCTCCTAGCAGAAAATGCTGATTTTTGAGCCATCGAAGAGAATCTCAGCCAAAAAAGAAATGAAACATCCTTATTTTGATGATCTTGAAAATCTCAATTCTGATTTGAAGCTATTATAAAAGAGTGTGTGAACCTTTGTGAGGGAATCTCAAGTTACTCATTTGAAGTTAACCTCTAATTGAGAACCTATGATGTAGAAATTATAAGAGAATCTCGAATGTATGAGTGACATTGTAAAATATATATGAGAATAGAGTACATAAGAAATTGTAATGAGATTTACTAAAATATTGAAATTTGGTTCATGGAAGTCTTTCAAGTTAGTTTTGTGTTTTGAGTTTTGTCAATTGAATAAGGTCATATTAGACCAATTGATTTATAATGTAATAAGTCATGTTAGTTACAAAAACAACAGTTAGGCATGATTGGAAAGATGTAGAATCATTTGTAAAGGCTATTTAAAGCCTCTTGAAGGCTTAGACACAATGTAATTTTGGTGCAAGAGCACCTAGTCTCCTAGTTGCAAAAATTTCACTTTTTGAAGGTTGATAGGTGGTCAATAGATTAGATTAAGGTATTTTGTGTTTATTTATGCTAAATAAGGTCAATCAAGACCATTTAAGGTGTATTAGGGTGATTTTTTTGAGTCTCAGTGGTCAAATGTGCAAAAAAATGCATTCTTGCTACAAAATTGTCAATATTTGAATTTGTAGCCTTTTGAAGGAAAATATTTGAATTTGGTTGTAAATGTGAAAGAATGAAATCTAAGAGGTTGTAATAGGCTGAATTAAAGGTGTTTGAGTGATTTAGGAGTCCTTAGGGGTCAAAATTAAAAAAAGGTACAAAATTCATGTAATGTTGTCATGTGTAAAAGGTCTAAAATGCAACTTAATAAAGATTAGGTCTTAATGATTAAAAATAAGTTATGGGAATTGGAGTGAGTTGGAATTCAATAAAAACATGTATCATAACCTTCAATTCCTCGAAGGAGATGTTGTTTCATGATTTGTAACCCATTTTTGATCAAGAAGAACACTATTTTCCAAAAAATTACTGGTTTTTCTCACTTTTCTTGTTGTTGTATGACCTGTACGGATGCTAAGATGATTTGAACCCTATTGGATGTTGTAGATTGATGAATTATCTTTCATTTTAACCTATTTATAGGTTCTAACTCTTTGTATAGTAAAAGTTATCTTGTTTTTACTACTGCTACCTACTTTCACATTGTTCTTGGATTGAAGGGTTTCATGATGTAGTTCGACCCATTCCACTTTTGTACCCACTGTAACTTGTGGAATGGGTCCTCTAATTTTTAAAATACATGCCTAACTTGTTTAGAATGTTGTGGAGTCAAGGTTGGGTGTTTGGGATGATGTTCTAGGGCTGTAGCAAGGTATTTTCATGATGAAAATGAGGGTTTCAAGTGGTGTTTTGACAAAATGTGGGAAGGACTATCCATGTAATGTATTATTCACCATGTGTAGGGTTTGGTATGTGTATTTGGTGCTTTTTTTGGGTTTGGAAGGTTCGGGAGATAGGAGTTTCATTAAAACCCTAAGTGTTTGCTTGAAATCGAGGGTTTGGTGTATTAGGGGTCTAGATGTCTTGGACCTGGAAACAAATCATGGAATTGGAGGTTTTGACACATAACATACTGTTGTTTGAGGAGTTTGAGTGAAGATCTAGTGTTTAAAAGGTCCTCTCTTTGTAAATAGGGCTAATTTAGTAGCCTTTGTGCAAGGTGGTCTATTGGATCTTAATGATGGTACAAAGAAACATGGTATGATCTCTTACGAATTTGTCTGACGGTCTTTGTTAAAGCTTGATTGATGTTTGGTTGGCCATTGGATGACCTTCTCTAAAATATAAGCCCATTTGATGAGATTTGGAGACTATAAGCCTATTGTTGTTAGTTGATTCAATTTGGGTGATTGTGATTTCAAGGTTGTTGTCTTGTTGAGGTTTGATTAGTTGATGTTGAAAAGAGTTCCTCCACCTTGAATTGCATCAACAAGCCCTCTAACATAACAAACCCCAAAACCCTCTTCTTTCACAAGTTAGGCAAGGGTTTAATGAAAACCCATACTTGAAATCTTCCCATAGCCAACCAAAGCCTAAAACACCTTCAAAAAGGTTTGCACAAGCTTAAAAGTTCAAGAGATATTTCTCCCCCCAAAGATTTCTTCAAACCCTAGCAGTAAACCACCATTTTCCACTAAAAAATGCACCATTTGACATCTAGGGAATCAACTAAAAACCCTCTATTCACCTCCCTTGTGCACAAAAATTTGCACACATATTTTATAACCATAACTAAGCCTTTCCATAAAGTTATAGAAGCATATAGTGGGTGAAAGGATTAATATGACATTTTAATGCTCTAAAAACCCTTAAAATAGGGTATACAAATGAACCATCAGTAATTGGCCTCTAAAATGCACAAAATCACTTGAAATCCAACCAAACCAAAACTAAAATGGAGTTAAGTTTTCTTCCCACTAAATTCCATCGAAAAAAGAGCACAATCACCCTATACAGAACCATACAGTTCAAGGAAACATCAGATCCCAAAGTGCAAAAGGGTAGAAATATTTAATGGGGTATTACTCAGATAACATGGTGCTTACAAAATCTATGTCTAAACCTATGTAATTGTGTTGGGGCCCTCTAAAATAACCTCTCTTAGTTTTTGTTATTTCAGAGTGGTTTTCTTGAAGTGTCCAGTTTTCAGTTGATGGAAAAAGTGTCAAATGCAAGTAGTGGAAAGTTGCAAAGTGGTGCAACTTTCATTCTATAGCTTGTGTGACCAAACAGACTATTCCAATGCATCCAACTAGGTATTTTTACACTAGGCATGGTCCTCTTTTGCACCCAAACACATGGAATCACTCCAAGCTATGTTCAACCAGATCGATCCCTTAAGGGTATAAAGTGCAAAATGACTACAAACTTCAGCATGCTATTACTCGGATACCACGACACTTAGAAACTTATCATCTTATCAAATGAGATCATGTTGGGCTCCTTTGTAGTAACCTCTCTTAGTTTTTGTTATCTTAGAGTGGTTTTCCTGTGGTGTCCAGTTTTTAATTAATGGAAAAAGTGTCAAATGCAAGTAGTGGAAAGTTGCAAAGTGGTGCAACTTTCGTTCTGCAACTCGTGTGACCAAAAAAATTGTTCCATTGCATCCAAATAGGTATTTTTATGCTAGGCATGGTCCTCTTTCACACCTAAACATGTGGAATCACTTTGAGCTATGTTCAATCGGATTGATCCCTAAAGGGTACAAAGTGGAAAATGGCTGCAAACTTCAACATGTTGTTACTCCGATACCGTGATGCTTAGAAACTTCTCGTCTGATCTTATGGGATTGTGTTGGGCCCCTATACAATAATTTCTCTTGGTTTTTATTATCTCATAGTGGTTTTCTTGTGGTGTCCAATTTTTAGTTGATCAAAAAAGTCTCAAATATAAGCAGTGCAAAGTTGCAAAGTGGTGCAACTTTGGTTCTGCAACGCGTGTGACCAAACGAACTGTTTCAACACGTCTAAATATGTATATTTACGCTAGTAATGGTCCTATTTCACACCCAAACACATAGAATCACTTCGAGCTACGTTCAATCGGATCGATCCCTTAAGGGTCCAAAGTGCAAAATAGCTACAAACTTCAACATGCTATTACTCGGATACCGTGATGCTTAGAAAATTCTTGTATGATCCTATGAGATTGTGTTGGACCCCTTTGCAATAAACTCTTTTTGTTTTTTTTTATCTTGGAGTGGATTTCCTATGGTGTCCAGTTTTCAGTTGATGGAAAAAGTGTCAAATGCAAGTAGTGGAAAGTTGCAAAGTGGTGCAACTTTCGTTCTGCTACTCGTGTGACCAAACAAACTGTTCCAACACATTTGAATAGGTATGTTTACACTAAGCATGGTTCTCTTTCACACCCAAACACATGGAATCGCTTTGAGCTACATTCAACTGGATCGACCCCTTAAGGGTCCAAAGTGCAAAATGGTTGCAAACTTCAGCATATTGTTACTCGGATATCGTGATGCTTAAAAACTTCTTGTCTAATCCTATGGGATCATGTTGGGTCCCTCTACAATAAACTCTCTTGGTTTTTGTTATCTTGGAGTGGTTTTCTTGTGGTGTCCAGTTTTCAGTTGATGGAAAAAGTGTTAAATGCAAGCAGTAGAAAGTTGCAAAGTGGTGCAACTTTCGTTCTGCAACTCGTGTGACCAAATGGACTGTTTCAATGTATTCAAATAGGTATGTTTACACTAGGAATGGTCCTCTTTCGTACCCAAACACGTGGAATCGCTCCAAGCTATGTTCAACTAGATCGATCCCTTAAGGGTCCAAAGTGCAAAATGGATGCAAAGTTCAACATGTTGTTACGCAGATATTGTGAAGCTTAGAAACTTCTCATTTAATCCTATGGGATTGTATTGGGCCTCTCTACAGTAACCTCTCTCAGTTTTTGTTATCTCAGAGTGGTTTTTCTGTGGTGTCCAATTTTTAGTTGATGGAAAAAGTGTCAAATGCAAGCAATGGAAAGTTGCAAAATGGTGCAACTTTCGTTTTGCAACTTGTGTGACCAAACAGATTGTTCCAATGCATTCAAATAGATATGTTTACGCTAGGAATGGTCCTATTTTGCACCCAAACACACAAAATCGCTCTGAGCTACATTCAACTAGATCGATCCCTTAAGGGTCCAAAGTGCAAAATAGCTGCAAACTTTAGCATATTGTTACTTGGATACCATGATGCTTAGAAAATTCTCATTTGATCCTATGGGATTGCGTTGGGCCCCTCTATAATAACTTCTCTCAGTTTTTATTATTTTGGAGTGGTTTTCTTGTGGTGTCTAGTTTTCAGTTGATGGAAAAAGTGTCAAATGCAAGAAGTGGAAAGTTGCAAAGTGGTAAAACTTTCATTTTGCAACTCATGTGATCAAATGGACTATTCCAACGTGTCCAAATATGTATTTTTACACTAGGAATGGTCCTCTTTCACACCCAAACACGCAGAATCACTCCGAGTTACATTCAACCAGATCGATCCCTTAAGGGTCCAAAGTGCAAAATGGTTGTAAACTTCAACATGATATTATTCAGATACCATGATGCTTAGAAAATTATCGTCTGATCCTATGGGATCATGTTGGGGCCCTCTACAATAACCTCTCTCAGTTTTTGTTATCTCAAAGTGGTTTTCATGTGGTGTCTAGTTTTTAATTGATGGAAAAATTGTCAAATGCAAGTAGTGGAAAGTTGCAAAGTGGTGCAACTTTCATTTTGCAACTCGTGTGACCAAACAGACTGTTCCAATGCATTCACATAGGTATTTTTACTTTAGGCATGGTCCTCTTTCACACCCAAACATGCAGAATTTCTCTGAGCTACGTTCAACCAGATCGATCCCTTAAGGGTTGAAAGTGCAAAATGGTTGCAAAATTTAGCATGTTGTTACTCAGATACTATGACACATATGAACTTCTCATCTGATCCTATGGGATCATTTTGGGACCCTCTACAATAACCTCTCTCAGTTTTTGTTATGTCGGAGTTTTTTTCCCATGGTGTCCAGTTTTCAGTTGATGGAAAAAGTGTCAAATGCAACCAGTGGAAAGTTGCAAAGTGGTGCAAATTTCGTTCTACAAATCGTGTGACCAAAAAAAACTATTCTAACACATCTGAATAGGTATGTTTACGCTAGGCATGGTCCTTTTTCACACCCAAACACACAGAATCGCTTTGAGCTACGTTCAACCTAATCGATCTCTTAAGGGTTCGAGTGTAATATGTTGAAGTAGGCCATTCCACCTATTGTTCAGGCTGTGTCTTAGTGATATGGGCCTGATGTAAGTAGGATAGGGAGTAGGAATAATAAAATAGCATTGGAAGAGATTACTAACACTACCCCTATTGAAAATTTAGAATTGAGGCCCTTTGAAAGCAACGCTAGAAGAGGTAAAAAGAAGAAATTGCTTGAAAATAAGTTAGAATAGGTTGGAGATAAGGCGAGGTTGTGGATTTTGATGTGTTCAAAAGATCTGCAAGGATAGTGGAGGTCAAAATTATGTTATGGCATGATGCCCTAGTTGGGAAGATAGGGGTTTTGAATGAAAAAGAGAGGTTTGAGGGAGTAAAAGTGGGTAAAGTCAAGGGGCAACATAATTTGGTGGTCAATTAAGTTTGTGTAGGAATAATGAAGAGTGTTGGAATAGGTTTTGAGGTTTGGGTTTGGGTTCAGTGGTTCGGTTCATTTTGAGTTCGTTGGTACAAAAAACATGTAAAAACTATATATATATGCATCCTAGAAGTATGAATTAGGATTAGAATATCACATAACATCATATAAACAACAAAACCACCATAAAATTGAATGTCATTTAAAACATGCATGATAAATATTCATCGTTGAAACTTGAATTGTGGTAGCTTGATATACAAAGTCTATTGATGCTAGGGTTCAATTTGTATGATTTTGAAAAAAGAAGCCAACTGAGTAAAGTTATCAACGTTCTTCATAAATCATAAGAAATTTTTTAGTACACTAGCCATTTTGATGTCTTCTTGTAGTCTCAAACATTATTTTGTATCATTGTTACATTGGTCTTGAGAGTGGTAGCTTAATATGGCTCCATAATACAAAATCCGGTTTACCTATGCAGTGTAACAATGGCATATGCAGATTTTTCTTTCAAAGAACCAAAGGGTGACTGCACAATTGAAGTGTATAAACACATATATTTTTGTAATATAAAGGATACTTTTTGAAAGTTCCATGCATTCCTAATCTAAAAGGAAAACTATTTTTCCTAATCTATATGCAACCATGCTTTTGACATTGTCAAAAAGAGCAAAACTTCCTGAATGACATGGCCAAGCAGTTCTAACTCCTCGCATGAGAGAGGAGAGATGTTGGAGAGTACATCAAGTTAGTGAGAACATAAGTGTAATGTGTTTTAGTTTGTAGTATTCCTCTATTTATCTACAGATGTGTGATAAATTCTCAGTTCAATGATGCAGAACAATTTTTGAAAAAAGAAAGTTGTGTCACAATCCACTTTCAATCTAGCAAGCAAAAATAAAAGCTCGACCTCTTATAATGAAAATTCTTGTTTACAAAACAAATGAATAATAATGAGGTAGTTAAGGTGTCTGAAGTGATTTAGAGGTCACTTTTAGGGTTCCCTTGGGTATGGGTCAAAGTCAAACTCCATAAAACATTAAAAAAAGTTCAAAAAAACACTTTTTTGGATGCCTAGGCATGCGGGTTCTGTCTTGGTTCACCTAGGTTCTGTCTAGGTTTTTCTTGGGTTCTCTTGGGTTATGCCTGGGCAAACCAAACCCAAAAATGAAGGGCCTTGGTTAACCCACAGGCGAACCGAACTAGGACCCGCACCACCTAAGCGAACTAAGACCAGAACTTGGGCTAAAATAGAAGAATCTGGTAACATAGATAATGTGTCAAGAAGTTGACTACTTCATCTACTCGAAATATTATGTTTTGCAAGTGTTGTGAAGATTATGTATCCTTTGCTTAATTGAGTTGTTCCAATCAAAGGATTAAATATATTGAAATTTTTTTATCAATCATTTCATGGAATACCAATTAAAAACATGTTTTTTGCTTTTAGATAAAGTTGTTTACCATCAATCAATTAATTTATTCAAGACAAACCATGAAGGAAAACAATGATCAATGCTAGGGCTAACTAATTAATAAGTATACATGTGAATAGGTCAACCATGTACATGTGAATAAGGGGAGCACAAGTAGTCACAAACACGTAAGCCTTGAAGTATACACATGAATACATAGTATACACAACTTAATACAAAATATATGCACAAATACAAGGTATACGCATGAAAACACATAAGTCACAAAGTATACATTGAAACACACATAAGTCACAAAGTATACACGTAAGTTGTAAAGTACACACTTGAATAAACATAACTCATATCTATTGAACCATGAATTTATAATGCAAATATGGACACCATCGATAAAAAAGATTTGTATTAACCAAATAGCCATGTACGCATACATCAATATATGTTGATATAAGTATAAAATATAGGTACAAAATAGCCATATAGGCTTATGAGAATGCCATATAGGCATACAATGTCAAATATATCCAATACAAAATATGTACAAAACTGCCATGTAGGCGTACAACAAAGGGATCTGGAATCAAAATTCATTTCTCTCCATGCTCTGGAAATAAATTATTTCCCTTTGTTTTTTGATCTGATGGCGATAAGTTTGTCACTCATTTTTTTGTGCTCGAGGAGTGCTCCTGATGCTCCTCCTAGTACTGTTAAGTTCTTGGTGAAGTTTTAACTATTACAATAAGAAGTAAAGACATTAATATATAGAAATTACATTATAAAAAATGATATATTTAACAAAATAATCACTTACAGCCATCTCACGATCACTCCATGAGGGAAATATTTGCACGCTAATGTTGAGGCATGCTCAAGCCCTATATAAACCATCCAAATAGAAATTAAACTATGAATCAATAATGGTTTGATTTTTCACTAGAACTAACATCTATAACAACGAATGTAAATTGAAATTTAGTAATTTGCCTCAAACCTCCTTTGTCAGAGCCATCAAGGATTGTATAGCGGATGAAAAACCAATATCCATTTCCCTCATAACATTTGGAGGTGTTTCTACCTCCAACATTTGAAAATAAAACAATGAATTATTCAATCACAAAAAAGTTACAATAGCGATCCACATCATGACTTATAATGTATGAGATCTAATGAACAAAAATTTTAGTACTTATTAAACTATATATTTCTGATTATCATGCTTACTATATGCCCTATCCATATCTTGTTCGAAAGGACATATTTTTAGAATTTTACCCATAGCAGTAAGCCACTGAACTGTTTGATTGAATGCTTTCATAGACATGTATGATAATTGTGGTGGAATAGAGAAGGCAGTGAACTATTTGAAAAAATGCCTCAAAAGAAATGGGGTCTCGTGGTGATGGAATGCCATTACAAACAAATGCACATCATGGCATTCCATCACCATAAGACCGCATTTCTTTCAAGATTTTTTTCAAAAAGTTCATTGCCTTCTCTATGGTATTTTTCCTTACTATTATGCTTTGATAGATATTTTTCCAAGCATCCATAGTTTGTTAGAAAACACCTATTTTAAGCTTTTAGCCATAGCAGCAAGGAAGTGAGTAGTTTGATAAAATGCTTTGGTGCACATGCATGAAAAATGTGGTATCATAGAAAAGGTGGTGAGCAGTTTGAAGAAATTCCTCAAAGAAATGTGGTCGCATGGTGATGGAATGGAATTCCATCACTATGAGACCGCATTTCTTTGAGGCATTTTTTCAAACTACTAACTGCCTTGTCTATGCTATTGCTTACTATTATGGTTTCATAGATTTTTTCCAAGCATCAATAGTTTGTTGTACAGGTGCACCTTTGCAAGCACATGTCTCCATGTGAAGTAATTGCATCACTGCTTATGCTGACTTTCTAAACAACTATATTGTCATTGAAATTTTGTCATCTATCAACATCTAGTTATTAGTTATGGAATGTGAAGTAATGCTTTGAGTTTGAATGAAGTGCAATGCAATGTAACCAATGATATGAATATAAACTACACAAATCTATTAAGTACAATTCATTAGTTAAATTATTTATTCTATTACTTGTGTGTACGTTTGAGTAAATCCATCGGCACTAGGAGGTGTTCCCTCGAAACCTCCAATATTACCTTGTTCAACATCCAAAATCACATATTAAAATACCATTCGTAAAACAATGCTATTAACATGTAATAAATTTATAATTTTTTACTAGTTACATACCCCACCGATAGGTGTACTGCAAAAAAAAGTAGGTGGAGGGCCGACGTATCTAGTCTCAACACTGTGACCCTGCAATTTTATTAAAATCATAAAACTAAATTAGTTAATCTTGCATTTCAAAATCAAAATTTAGTAAATTAAATTCAATGAACATGCTAACTTTTACTTGAGTATCAATGCCATGTGCATCATGCAAAATGTCAGTCGCCCTCTCCATCTCCATAGCTGCATATGGATCCTACATACTAGCCTCCTAAGTGCCGATGGGATCATATGAACAAGTCGCCCTGCAAGATTGACACACATGGGTTTGAAGGCCACCACTCAAAGACTACCCTAGATGGCGCTATAGAATAGGGCTAGTATGATGGATGAAACTCTGGGTCAAAGTGTTGATTGCCTGGAATGTCTCTACGTCGACACTCTCCTTCGCGATGACAGGCACAACAACATGCTCACGAGGTAGCCTAGCGAGAGCTCGTCTCCCTTGCCGTGTAGGATCTGGCTATGCACCAGGCCTATCCTGAGTTGACCCCCCACCTCTCCCATGGAAGTCCCTCATATAAAAATAATTTGGGATTTTGTTCAATATGAACTCACTGTATAGTTTCCTAAGAAAATAATTGGGGACTTCACAATTGTTGCACGATCGGTCATCAAAGACCATGTACCACCTATCATAAAAATGGTTTCTAATCTCTTAGTGGTGGCACCAATGAATAGGAAACCTCTTCGCATTGAGGCTAAGATTTTGATTTGTGCATGGGTCAGTGAAAAATGAGCACAAATCACCTTTTATAATTTTTAAATCCTTCACTTTTTTATATGATAGTTTATCCGCATAATATGCCCTAGCCGCATGTCTCCTATCTTGCCATCCAATTATTTGTTTGCTAATTGAATCTACATTTTTTAACATATCTTTCAATGAATTTTCTAGGATCATTCTTTCTGTGGTTGAACCATTTGGATCACTCAACTTACTAATAAAATCCTCAATTTTTTTTTTGTTGTTCTCAATTTCACTCATTAAATTTTATTGAGTGTTAGGAGGGTGTTGAGTGATTGGTGGAGGAGGTTGTTGTTGAATTTAATTTTTTTGTTGAGGATTTGGTTGCTCTTCTTGTTGAGGATTTTTAGGTTTTTCAAGTTCATTTGCATCTCCTACAAATTCAAAAAAAATAAATCAAATATAACCTAAAACTAACAAATCAACCTAAAACTAAGAAATTCAAAACAAACAACAAACAATACTTACCTCTCCCACCTCTTCGTCATCGTGGCACCATCCTTGCAAAGAAATAACAACTTTTGTTGAATATTTTTGCACAATACCTCCTCCTAGAATGCAAGTATGAAAGATGGGGGTTTTGGTCGCGGGTAGAACAAAAAAATAGTCAAAATGAAAATGAATGACTTTCACTTTTTTTTTTCTTTTAACGTGAAATAACGCCAGCACGTTATAACACGCTCGCGCTATTAGTTTTCAAACTTTTTTAAAAAAGTGTCCACAAAATTGCTACCCAACTTCATGCACCCGCCCTTATGCTTAATTTCATAATTATGTTTTGTTATCAAAAGACATGTCCTTTGGTCTGAAGCTTGTTGCCTCTCATATAAATAAGAGAGACCAAGACCAAAAGGAATTATTAGATTAGATATATGGAAAATTAATAGGTGAATAGGGATAGATATAATGATTACATTTAAAAAGACCATGATGCAGTATAAATTTTGAAGAAGTCAATGGAAGATATTTGATTTTGCAGCCTAGTCTTGGTATCAACTGTTTGTTGGAATTATTCAATTGTTTGGTTGTCTCCACTTTAATGCTTCTTTGTTATTTAAATTGATATATCAAGTATATATTCAATTTATTAGTGCACATTTTTTGTATCTATGTGATGTGATTAATTGGTTTCCCTAGAGGAATTAAAACATCCTTTTAATAAATCATAGTAATCTGGAAGTGTTAATTGGATTAATAAGAAGAACCACATAGTTAGGATTGTCAATCTGTCTCCAATCTAGTGTTATCTATGTCCTTGCATAATTTACTCAATTGTTTCTTTCAAGTAAAGATTAAATCCTTTTGATAAATTATAAGTACTTGGTTGTGTCAGTTAGATTTATAAGTAGAGTTTGTCAATCATTTACCTGCACGTTTATACAAGTTATAAACCAATATCAATATGCCAAAAAGTTTGAATTATTGCCATCATAGGTCACATATTCTAGATCTTCATTGAACTCCATATACCCAACAAGGCACTAGTCTTATCCATCTCATTATTTAGTTTTAGCCAATCTATTTTCAAAGCTTTGCATATGTTAACTGAACATATTCACAAATCCACCTTGATATTGCTCATACAATTTATACCAAATAGGTTTGCATCTCTCCACTCCCAATTTCCATTATGGATAGATTGCTTAAGTAGGTAACACACAATTTAAGTCTACTTCATTTGCAAAGGTATTACCACCTAGTCCTGGCAGAGCCTGAAGAGAAGAAGATTCAATTGCACTAATTGGTCTTGTTCGTTAGCCAAAAATGTATCAAGAGCTTGGAAACCTCTTGTGGTTTCAAACCAGCGTTTTTGAGACCTAACAAGATGTATATAACAACATAATGGGTTATCATAAAGAATATTATTAGGAACTTATATGAAAAATCATCTATTTAATAAGGTGCTAAGCCTTGCATATCCAAACTAGCACATAGGTATATTGTGACACTAGTATTGCGATACACTATATAGTAGGTATAGTTTTTTGTAAGGAAGTGTTAAATCATATTTTCATTAACCAATCCAACACCTCAAGGAAACCCCCCTTGGTATTGTAAAGCAAGAAGCGAAGGAGGTTTTACCCACCTCAATATTTGGTCCTAATTTTCTCAACTTGAATATAATCTTCCCAAATTTGAGACCCTAGCACTTAGGAGATTATCAAACCTTAGGTATTTGGAGTCTACAACTTAGATTGCCAACAAATTAGTAATTTTTTTGGGAATAATTTATTTTAGCCATTTTCGATAAAGTGTGAGCCCAATGCATATTTGAAACATCTTTGCAACTTTTTTCTAGATTCTATTAGTGGAATTGTGTTGGGTAACTTTGTAATCTCATCAACTTATGCCAAAAAAATGGTGTTGTTATCGTGGACAATATTAAGGTTTTATTTTGAAGACCTCTGTAACTTACAATAGGGAATTATTTTTGTTTGGTATTTGAAGTATTGGCTGCTGGAAAATACTATTGTCTTTTCCAAGTAAAGAGTGGTGAATCTATTTCATTCAACCTAGAATTAATAATTAGATTAAAAGGCTTTGTGATAGAAAGAAGAAGGAAACCCATGTATTAGAAAGGATAAAATGAAGCTTCCACCAATGCACAAAGGCATTCATCTTGGGAAGCTCTAAGTAATGATAAGTCTCTAAAACATACCCCTCAAGTATTAGAAGTTTTTTCTACATATACCAATAATTAATACATTGATTTTAGAAAGCAACACTTGTACACTTTTGAATATTCAATTGACAACATAATAAAAAAACAAAGATAAATTTCTAGGACTGATTATGAAGAAATAAATTATATGGTTGTTGGTAGAAGGTATAAGGATACATATTGTACTACAAATCATATTTACCAGTCTTATCCTTCTCCCAGTACATCATATGGTGATACTGACCAAACAAATGAATTGAGAGATCAATTCAAAGAGGAGACACATAAAAAAATAGAAATTGTTGAGAAAGATGAGGCTCAATTAGAAAGAATTTATATGTACCGTGGTGGGATGAATGTGGATAAATATTATGATGCATAAAATTTTGGAATGGGTTATCAAGAAGTAGAAACATATAATGTTGGCCAATATCCTCTTCCTCCCAAGATGTCATGTAGAGAAGAAGTTGAACATGATAAGGTGTTGTCTCACCTTAAAGAAGAACACCAACAACTGCATGCAAATATTATCTTGGAAGAAACTAAAATTGCCACCCTTAAGAATCCAAATGATTTTTTGTGAGCAAAGAGGGAGATATTTCTTACGAGGAGGATTGTTAGTATTATGAAGAAGAAGATGATTAGTATGATGCATAAAGATATGACTTCATGAATGGAGAAGATGAATATAGTGATTATGATGCAATTAAGATGGGTTTTCAAGGTATCCATAGTGATAATGAGGAATGGTGCAAGTTGCTTACTCACAACATAGTACACTTTGAGGAATCTCCATATTATTTATACAACCTAACATCAAATATATATTCACATTCAGATCTACCAACATCCATACTATAAAATAAGTTAAAAGAGCTTGAGAAGCTTGAGGGAGAATGTGAACAAAGAATCATGGCATTGCAATCTAGTGCCCATCATGTTTCCCCAAAAGGTTGGGTGAGTTGGTCCCCTATTATTTCTTGGGACACTCTTTACAAGAAACTAGACATATCTTGGGGGTTGATTATAAAATAAAGGTTATGACAAGAAAGTTCAAAACCATATGCCTAGGTTTGATGGGTATTATAGTAATGAAGGGAACACACCTGTCAAGTCATTTTCAAATTTTATGGAAAAATATCAATTTGACAATGAAGACATGTGTATGATTTTTTTTTTTAGGTCATTGATGGGAAAGGAAAATAATTGGTATGGTGGATTCCTAGAGAATTCATTTGCCTCTTTGGATCATCTTATGGCTGAATTTGAAGAATAATTAACTTTAGGCCCTATTGCTCTTGTTGAAGAATTAGAAGACATAAAATGACAAGAGGAAGAGTCTAGTATGGATTCCAATCATTGGTTTGTTTTTGGCCTTTCCAATATTCCAAGTTATTTTTGACCTTATAGTTCTTCTTGTATTGATATGATTCTTGAGGCTTTTGAAACTAGTTGAGGTTCAATATAGGACAAATTTAATTTGGTGAATATGCAACAAGCATATTTATTCTTTGATTTCATTAAGGAAATGAAAAAGGATGAGATTACAAAATAATTATCCTCAAGTATGGAGGTTGTGGGAAATGAATAGAATGCTATTAATAGTAATGGCATGTATATTGCATCAAGTTCAAATACAATATCAAGTGATGTTTATGTTTATAGGTGGGTAGAAAAAGGTTTCAGTGCATTATGTGATAACAATTTTGTAAAGAAGGTGACATAGAGAAAGAAGGATCCAATGCAATAGTGGATAGTGAAGAAGAAAGAGGTACTAGTAGCTCATGAACATGAGTTCCAAAATGAGAAAATTTGAATGATGAGGCATAGTTAATTCTGCCCCTATCATTGGAAATGCAATATATGGACAAAGATAAAGATGTGTGCATGATTGAACAGTCAAGTGAATTAGTTCATGAAATTGATTATATGGGGTATGAACATATTTATGATATCAAGGGTAAATGAGAAACTAGTTTTTTTAATGTATTTACCTCCTTTGTTCATATCATTGATAGTGAAGCTACTAATGTTTTTTTGCATGATAGTAACATAGACATGGTTGTACCTATTGTTGATATTATTGAAATAAACTCTAGTGCAGTAAATTATTTTCATTTCAAAGACATTACCCTTGATGTGTGTGAAGATGGTGATCATGTGTATGCATATGAGAACCTATTTATTTGGTGTAAGGCTTGTTGTCTTCCTCACGGAGAGTGCACTTCCATAAGGTCACTAGATATTGTTTTTGCTATGCTTGAAGAAGAGGTGCATCATAGGTATATTTTTAGTGGCATGTATGACACAACAAAATATCTGAGTGAGTTTGAAACAAAGAGAAAATTTGAAGAATTTAGTACTTCACATGGGGTGTCTCAAAGTACCGATTTTTATGCTGATGATGGTAATGGATTTGTGGATCAAATATGTGATATAGACATAGGGTGCATCAACATGTGTGATAGTGATGTATGTTGGCCACCTATTATCCAAGGGCTTAATGAAGATAATGATTATTATGAGGCTTTCATTTTCATGTTTCTATTTTTATAGCTAATGGTGTGTCTGAATTAGAATTTTTTATGTGGGTCCAACATACATATGATAATAATGTTGAGCAACAACACATTTTTAAAAAGGAAGATCAACATGTTGACAAGTTTGGTAGTGTGCCAAAGCTCCAATTATTTCATTTTTATTTGTAGGAGGAATATTTTATATGCACAAATTAACAATGTAATCAAACACAATTTTATTTTCCATGTGGATTTGAGGTATTCTCTTTTGGAATCAATTCAAATAACAAGGTAAATGGATGTGGAAACAACATGCTCATGTGTGAGGGAAGTTCACTTCCTCCCATGAGTTTTAATTCTTTTGATGTTGACCAAGTTTTTAAAAAAATCCCTTTCTATTGTGTACATGCATGGTATGTCATGGAATAGATCCAAGACCTATTATATGGTTGCTCTACAGTGGTGATGTTGAAGGTAAAAATTTTATTCACTGTTTGGGGAGAATTTGCAAGTTGGTACATGTAGATAGGAAGTTGCATTTGTTGTGGTTGAGTGAGACTAGTTTAAAGCTAAGGGAAGTCAATTCATTTAAAATGATGGTGTTTGATAAAAGAAAGTGGATACAATATCTTGTTCATGGCCATGTGCCATGGGTATTTATGCAAGGTCTAACCTACAAAATAAAGTAGTAATTTTTAGTGCAGTCATATCTTCAAATCTATGTGCCTTAAATTCATCAACTAAGAGTTCTCCTTTTGTGTACATATTGTTACCTTTGTGGAGTCATGACCCTTACTTGTCATGATGAAGTGCGAGTCAATCTTGGTCCTTGTTGTTCCCCATTTTTTATCTTCTCTTGAAGATATAGATTCTCTTTGTACCTACAAGAGACAAATGTCCCCAACTAGAGCCAATGTTGGCACCCCATTTTGTTGCATCTCATTTTTCCCTATTATGCAATTTTGGTTTTTTCTTTGCCTTTTATTTACCCCCATTTTATTTCCCATCATTTATAACTGATCTAAGATAATCTACATTGGTTTGTTATGTTTAGTGTGTTTCTTTTGTCATTATGCCCATTATTCTCTTTAGGCCTAAGTATCCAAGTCAAAAAAACCAAAAATTGATTAAGTGTGGTGGTTATATGAGGTTCCCACCTTATATAATGCAAAAATGGTTATCTACACTTCAAGTTTGAAAGAAATTGGGAAAAAATGGAGAAGTTATTACAAATTAGATCTTTTCCCATATTCAAGAATAAATTAGAGGTTCCAAGAACCCTAGGAACCTCTAATGGTTCTTGTTCCCAATGAAGGTGTCGATAGTTCTTGATGAGGTTGGAAATTTTGACAAAGGGAAGGATGTGCTAAAAGGGTGCTTTAATTTTCAATTTGGTTAATTCTAGAGTAAAATGGCTAAGTATAGAATAAGTTGGAGATTTCATTGGTTCTCAAAACCTTTAATGGCTCAGGATTGGTTCTAGATGAAACCTCAAAAAATTGATGAAGATGGCCAAGGTAAAAATAATGAAGAAAATAAATTAATGTGTCAGAGCTTCTCATGGTTCTTGGGACCATGGGAACCTCCAATAAGGTTCTTGTTCCCAAATTTTCTCTAATAGAGAAAGGTAAGGTAAGACAAATGGAGGTGGAAAAGGAATAAATCAACTCAAAGATAAAGATGTCAAAGTTTCTAGTGATTCTTGGAACCATCAAACGTCCAACAAGTTCATAATTTTGGCCTTAGCTTCGATAATGCTAAGGCAAGCTAAGGAGCCAAGTGGAAAAAGGAGGATTTGGGATTTCAATGGTTCCCAAAACTAGTAAAATCCTCACTATTGTGAAACTTTATTGGCCTCATGCATGTTGCGAGAGACAAGATCTTCTTTGGTTCCTATCTAAGTTCTACCAAGGAAAAACAAATGGATGCCCAAATGGGGTCATTTCTCCATATATCCAAATGGAGATCGATGTTGTTCAAGATGAAGTTTCACAAAAATATAAAGGAATATAGGATAGTGCAAAATAATTAAGGGTGACAGGACATATCCATATTCTAACCAATTTTTTTCTTTTTGATTGAAATGTTGGAAAAGTATTGTATCTTGATGGGATTCAATTTTTTGCAAATGGTCAAAATGAAAGGGACAACTCTCAGAAATGCCATTAACACTCAAATACCCTTGCAACTACACAAATATCACATTGTAAGGACTTGATGAGAGATTTTAATGCATTTTGGTGTGATTTTAGGCAAAATAATGGGTACCCATGCCTTATTTATTATTTGTAGCCCCTCTTTTTGTAAGATCAACACCTCTAGGATGCGATTTTGATGGATTTTGTGGGTGTTTTCACTCATTTTTGTGCTCAAATCCTCATAATCATCAATGATTTGGTATGGTAGGGGTTAGAAGAATGTTTTTGCATGCTTGTAAGTGGTCATTTCAGATTTTTAGAAGACACTTATTATTTGGGCATTGGAGGAGCTTACGATTAGGGTTTTCTTATTTGGCACAACCTTCTAGCAACATGCATGCCTTATTGTCATGGGTATATCTACCTTGGTAGTCATTTTTGAAGGATATTGAAGGATATCAAAATATAGTACTCTAGATTAACATGGAGCAGTTACATAACTAGCATAAGAAAATACTCACAGGAAGCCTAAGGTTTCAAATTCCATTTTTAAGTTGTACATTTTTTTTATTCTAATGATCTAGATGTTGTACCCAAACCAAATTTTTTGCTTCATTAAGGTATTTTGCTTAAAATGGTCTAAACCTTGTTAAAATGATGTCAAAACATAGTTTTTGGGAAAATCAAGTATGGACTTTGGGTCAGTTTGATGTCAAGAAGATACTAGTGAAATTTGGAGAAATTGAAAATTATGGTTTCAAGCACCCCTATTTCAGGTCACGAAACTCTAAAAACTGAAACTTGTTAGAATTGGCAAAAATTAATTTTAATTGGATTATTTCACATCACGATCACAGTGGTGAAGTTAGTTTCAGTTAAAAGCTAGTTTAAGCCTAGTGGATAGTTTTCACTTTTTTAGGAGAAAAGTTAGGACCTCTGAGGTCATCAATGACAGTTGGCCAGTACTGGGTGTCAAAATCTAAGCCTGAAACTCAAAGTAGAACATTCTATGATGAAGGATGCTGAAAAATATGCTTCATGGTGGAGGGGATTTTCACATGGAAAAATTGGAAAAATATTCTAAGTCTGGAAACATTTCACTTTGTAATGTGGGAGACGCTTGTGCAATCAACATGCAAATCAACTTTATAGTTTCCGTACATGTGAAAGTGGTGAAATACAGTCACACTCATGCATCAACAGTAGTAATGCTTCTACGTGGTCAACTCAACAGCCGACTTAGTGTTTGTAGAATGTGAAATGGAGGAAAATACCACTTCTAGAGCAAATCGGTGCCCCTGTAGCTCAGGGGCGCCCTTCAATTTGGAGGCTCAATTTTAATTATTTTTGGTTGTAGGCACATTCATTCTCTTTGGAATTTAGTTAGTTTTTTGACAAGCTATCAAGTGAGTCCATCTAACTTGTGAAACTTCAACAATCAAAGGCGGAAGTAGAAGTTACGAAGAGTTTACACATCATAGAGATAGTCAAATTTGTAGTTTTTGTGCCCTTGTAGCTCAGGGGCGCCCTTGAATTAGACATGTTAGATGAATGAATTTGCAAATTTTGTTTTTGGGGGATCTTTTCTAATTTAGCCCAGCTTCGTGATGCATCTGTTTGCAAGATCGTCAGATGTGTTGAGTGATCATGGCACTTGTTCTAGCGAGCACATAAAATGGAGGGAAAATAAAAGTAGAAATATCAAATTGTACCTCTATAGGCCAGGGGCGCCTAGCCTTTTGGCCAACTAGATGAGGTTTGTGGAAGCCATCGTCTTCACAAGACCTATGTAGAATTCTTCTAGCTATTCAGTGAATCCAACTGTTAGCCCTCAGGGTTTTTCAAACACCCGTGAGTGAAGAATCATCAAAGATTACTAAAGAATAAAAACAAGTAGAAAAATGGCTAAGTATGGAATTTACGTACTCACTTGAAAAAGGTGCCCTTCTACTGGAGGTATTAGAAGTAGTTTTCTCGCTTCATCACTTCCAAGAACATCTCTTCGAAGTTGTTCTAGCTTTGCGATGAGATCAACGATGTGTGCATTGGAGCAATCTAGCTCCCGGTGTCAAGGTTCAAAGTACAACATTCAGGTAAAAGTTGCAAGTTGCAAAAATATTCTCAAAATGGTAATTGTGCCTCTACAGGCCAGGGGATCCCTTTCTTTTGAGGGCCTTAAACCAACTTTCAGAAACCTTACATACAATCATTCTTTGCGAAATTCTTCTAGCTATGCTATGGATCCAACATCTAGTTGACAAGAGTCATCAAACACCAGCAACGACAGATTGAAGCATGAAATGGAAAAATAAAGAAATGGCTGTCTGGTGGCTTGTATATTATTTTAATAAAAGGTGACTTTTATTTTGAAGCATTAGATGTGATTTTTAACACTTGCAGCACACAACAGACATTTCATTAGAGTAGTTCTATCTTCACAATGGATGTGTCAGCTTAGCTCCAACATCAATCAGGGACTGAAAAATCAAAGTTCAATAGAGGCAACCGTGTCATTTTCAATGAACTACAAAATAGGAATTTAGCTAAAAATATCTACTTTTGATGGGGGGCACCTGGAGAGTCAAACTTGGAATTTTTGGAATCAGAAAAATATTCTAAGCAAACCCAAAAAGAGAGAATTCAGTTAACTCAATTAAAAAATATTAAATTTTCAATTTCAGCATGTCAACTTTAATGGGGCAATTTTCCTCAATATTTTAATATTAGCACCTTTTTGAGACTCAATTTGCAAATTCGGATGATGAGTGAGACTGAATATTTTAATATTTTAATATTTTGAAATTCCAAGTAAGTTTATGTTGAGAAAAGGGAGGTCCAATCAAACAATTCCTTTTGAAATCAGGGTTTCTTCTTGTAGTTTGCACCATAAACCTATGAATTTCTTTATTTATTGCAAGATGACATCCATTTATGTCACAACATGTTGAAGAGAAAGCAAATTTCTTCATAGAACAAGCAAATGTTCTCATTGAGCAAGTGAATTTCTTCAGCAATTAGTATTCAAAGGCACTCTAGATATTATTTTTAGATTTCCTTGCAGATACAGGTCTAGATTAAACAACAAACTTCAGACAAGCATGGCGATTTTAGTATAAGAAAAAACATAAAAAAACTTCTATCTTTTGTCTTAAATTCTTCTATTCTCATCTTAGGTTTCTTTGCATATCCAAGATTTGGTGACTTTTGACAATTTTAATCATTTGGGTTGGTTGTGCACGACTTCCTCTACAAAACCCATGTGCTATAATTTTTCAGAAGAAGTTGCCTTGAAGCTTCAATTCTTTTCTCAACTGAAATTCCTTTGCATGGTAGAGTAAAAGTTAATATTTTTCAAAACGAAGGATATGGGTTGTCTTAGAATCATCTTTTGAACAAAACCCATATTTTAGTTTTTCTTAGAAAATTTCCCCCCATAGCCCCTGCTGCACACAGTTGCTTTTTTTGAGAAAAGCTTTTGCATGTCAAGCTAAACGATGCTTTTTTGCAATTCTCACGTTGTAGGTTGTCTTAGAATCATTTTCTGCACAAAACCCATATTTCAATTTTTTTGGTGAAAATTGCCCTCCAATAGGGTATTTTTAGCCTCGCCAAGAGACATTTTAGCTTTATGAAAAAAGTTGTCAGAACATAGTCGAGTTTATTGTCAACAAGCGAGTTTTTTAGAATGCAGTACACACAGATTGAATTCAAGACTAAGTTAGTCTTGGTTCATGACTTCATCGGAATAGTTGACACAGATTTTCATAAGGTGCTTCCAGAGGCTATCTTGGATCCGATTAAAATAAATCAAGCAATACTTCAAAACATTGAAGAATTCAGGTTGCTAGAGGTGGCTTCACTCCATGTTTCAGCTCATTGCATAGAATTCGTGATGTCTTGTGTCAAGCATTACAATTCTACTTCTCGAGAAATTCAGTCAGTGGATGGATGGATGATTTATAGTCTTAGACCCCATAACATTGAAAAGTGTTTTGGTATTCCTCAACATCCAAACAGTTTGGTCATTACCATGGATCAATATGAAAGAGAATTCAACGCTGATAAGGACATGTGTTAGAGAAAAATGGTAGCAAGGTGGTTGAAACAGAAGAAAACTAAATTGCCACACAATGTGGGTCGCAGAGAGTTCAAAGATGAGTACGCGATTTTGATCACTCTTCTTAATCGTGTTTCTGGTCATGTAGATGCAAAAAAATTCCAACCCTAGATGTACTACATCATTGCTCAGATTATTTCCAGGTGAGAGCATTATGACTAGGCCTCTCTAATCAGTGATGCCCTTCACAAGTAGATTACTGGTTTCCTAGTTGCCCACCAATTTCATATGTGTTCGTATCTTGCATACTTGATTGCCTACTAGGGTCAGTTTAGAGGATTGAACACAATGGGAATTCTTAGTGTATAGAAGGTTTATCAATACTATGATCAACTTGAGTTCACAAAGTCCGAGCAACATTTCAAGCATGTGCAAGAAGCATTCTTGATGTACGAAGTGAGAAACCTAGACTAGGAATTGCATGTTTGTATCTCAACGGTTGCCAGAGTAGCAATGGTAGAATGGGAAGACTAGTTCATTTAGTTCCCTTCCTACACCTACATCTGTGTCTATGGATATATAGGAAATCCAACCATGCTACCTCGTTATCCTTCAGATAGGATAGTTTTCATGGAATTTGATGTTCATTCAAATTTGTGCCATAAGCATAAACCAACCACCAACTTTCCATTGCAAATGGGAATCTACTGGTGCAAGATAGTAGTTGATGCCAAGGCTATAGGTCATGAGTTAGAGAAAATTAATCTCAAGTACCTTGTTGATGCACACACATATGACCCTTGGGGTTGTTATTCAGCATGCCTTAGCAGTTGCCCTTACCAAAATCCTACAATGGAGGATTACTGGGTCAATTACGAGGATGATTTTGAGGTACACCGATATAGTTACAACAGGTTCTCCCTCTCACAGATTTCTATCTTCATGTTAGAGGATGTGGGAGGATTGTCAGATGATGATGGGGATACACTTCCTCAATTCTTTAAAGAACAAGTTGATACACAACCACTTCTAGCTGTCGATTGGTTTTCCAAGGAGTATTCATTTGTCAAGGAGAGATCAAGTAGAGTCATTTAGAATAGTATACTCTACCTAGATAGAAAGAAGACAAGGAGGGAAGTCATGCCAAGTATAGAGCCACCACTGGTGAATGTTTCACTACCATCCTCATCAAAAACAAAAGAAAAGAAAAGGAGAAATCCTCCTAAAAGAAATAAAGTGCTTAACAATTCAAAAGGGAAGGAACTTGTTATAGAAACACATGTGGAGATAGCTATGAATACAGTTTGTAGCATACCAGAGTTAGAGGTTCAACTTCCCATGCCATCACCTACACCACAACAGTCTCCAGTTCTGGTTCACATTGATTTGGAGCTAGATTCACAATTGCATAGTGATACCTCTACACATTCACACTCATCAAAACTTCCTATGACTAGCATCGACCCTTCTAGTGAGATTAGTTGAGACTTGTCTTGGATTGAGAATCAACTAGGTAGGAAGAGGAGGCAACCATCTTACAAACTTGACCATTCAGATTTTGATCATGTCTACCAGGATGCACCAAATTAGAGAATAAGGAAGCAAGTTCATGTAGAGAGGAATGCTGACAAGGATATCATAATGGAGACTATTGCACCTCTAGGGGTTAAGAGCTTGCATGAGATAGAAGTTGAGGACTTCGATGTGACAAAGGTCAACCTTGGTAGAAGCACACACCAAATAGAGGTTGATTTCCTTCAGGTTGCAATAGATAGCATAAAGGATAGGGTGATAAAAGAAGGGGAAGAAAAGGCAGCCCTCAAGGCTGAAATCCACCAGCTTCATCAGTATATCTCTAACCTCGTGCATAGAAAAAAAAATGTCACCACTTTGCTCCCATCGATGCTAAAGTTACCAACAAAGTAGAATCAGCTTAATCAGTGAGTTATATATGGGAAGCACCTGATAGATTGGGAGGAAGAGTTTGTCACAAGGGGTCGCTTTATACTCAGAGTTATATCAATTGAGATACAACACCTGTGAACTCCATCTATAGATTAGGATGAGGAGTGAGACTTGGTGGTTGACAGACCCAAAGATGAAATCATTATCTCCCATATGAGGACAACATATGACTCAGTCATCAACGAAGAAGATAAAGAATCTATTTTTTACTTGGAGGACATAGTTGATCTTCAAGTCAGAAATACAAGATACAATGGCTTTAGAGTTGGTTGAGAGCAGAGAGCACATGACTAGTGCACTTTAGTTTGTGAGAAATTTTGTGTCTCAATTTCCTTGCCGGTATCAGTGTGAGGGTGGTGAGTACGTCGAGCTTACTGATGTTTAGTCAGAGTTGTAGGTGCTCATCCAAGGTATTTTTAGTGGGGATTCCATTGGTTGTAAGTTAGATCAACTTATAGTCATGTCAACATTATTTGATGAGGCAGTTAAGAGTAGAGAACTTTAGAGCTAGATCACAAGCGGTAAGGAGATGTTGCGAAGACATAGTGTGCTATGACAAAGTATCAGTGCTCTAGATGGTGATGCAGTCAACAACCTCGTGGAGGGGTGAATTGCTCAATATCATGGCTAGTGAACTCCAGATCATGGACATTCCACCTTTTCAGGATAGACATTAGACACAACGGTTAACTCGATGCTTCTTTCTGAGTTAACTTGTTGTTCCACCTTTCATGCTATGTTTATCTTGAAATCATCAATGTACAGTTGGAGTTTTCTCTTAGTTTTGATTTCAATAAGGATGTGCATGCTTGCACATGTGCCTTTAGTTTAGTCTTGTTTCAGTTAACTGATGGTAGTTTTCTAGTTAACTGTATAGTTTCCTTTATTTAGGGTTTAGCAATAAAATCTTGCATGCTTGTAAGACTTTAGTTGACTCAAGGTGATTTTAGGGTTCCCTACACCTTTGATGTCTATAAATAAGATCTCTTTTCTCATTTGTAATTAAATTTTGCACGTGATAGCATATATGCTAAGCAACCTTACCTGTAGTATTGCTATTCTGTATCTATTTAACAAACTTTTATTGTGATAATAAATAGCTTTGTAGCCTTATCTGAATGCTATTATTATGGTACTTGTTCACGTTAGTTAAATGGAGTGGATAGTTTGATTTTTTATTATATGTGTGTCTTACCAATGCAATTTTTTGTCCTAGTTGGCTTTCTTATGTTATGTTTAACAATCTTTGCTTCATATCTACACCTCAGATAGGTTTTGTCACCTCCTTGGGAATTTAGAAGTGAAGATTGTCGTTTAATGTTGTGCTAATAATCTTTCTTTCAACCTATGCCTCAGATAGGTGTTGTCATCTCCTTGGAAATCTTGACTTAAAGATTATTGTAAAACCATTCCTGCTCCTTTTTCCTCATGCTCTATTTTCTTGAGGAGATTGGATAGATTAAAGCTTCTTTTTTTGGTCTCGAAGGGTATCCCCTCGACTCAAGCCCGATGGGTTCCCTTTACGGGGCGAGCTTGAGGTGAGACTAGTCCCTATGGCCTCGGGATAACCAACATCTCCCCCCAACGTCCGAAGTGGGGTGATATTCGGGCCAAAGAGAATTGAACCCAAGACCTTAGGGAGTAAACCGTGATAGATTAAAGATTTTAGTTTAGTTATAGTTAGAGATTTGCAAAACTAGAGAAAATCCTTAGCTGCAATGTTCTTGGTTTTCTTAACCTTGTGCCTCTTCCAGTTGAGATAAAAAGATAGGAGTTAGATTACTTTACTTTTTCACGCAAATCAGCATAAGAGGGAGCTTCCCCTCCTAATTTGAAGAGTAGTCATTATGCATTGTGCATAATTGTTAGTACCAACTCACACTCCAGAGGTGCTAATTGTTATGCTAACACTAGGTTTATACCAAATTGGTAATAAAAAACTTAAACCTTGAAGACCAAATGAGTAACAATGGAATCAACCTTATTTGAGTGCATCCTTGTGTATGGTATACATTTCTAGATATATGTTATTTAGTTGGTCAACCAGAAGTTTGTAAAATCCTAACAAAGAATTTGTAAGATATATTTTCAACATAATTAATAACATAATTGAATGGGAATTTTCATGGATTACTAAGTAGAATCACTTAATATTTTGTAATCAGTTATTATTATTTTAAATGTATATGTAGATCCTAGCTTGCTTATGCATTTTGAAAGGCATAGTCTTTTATGGCGTCTTGATTAAAGCATTACTTTGGTTTCAATTGTTACATGTTTGATTAAATTCAAAGAATCTATTACCCAATGGATAAAGGAATCATTATGTGTCTAAATTTCTTTCCCCATCATCCTCAACACATTCAAATTACACCAATTTACACATATTTTTAGTTTTATTTGTGTGCTTATTGTAATTTCCACATTTGAATGTATATAACAACATAATGGGTTATTGTAAAAAAAAATCTTAGACACTTATATGGTAGATCATATATTTAAGAAGGTTCTAATCCTTACATATCCAAATTAGTAAATAAGTATACTGTGACACCATTATTGGGATACACTTTACAATGGGTATAGTTTATTGTAAAGAAGTGTTCAATCATAATTTTATTAACCAATCTAGCACCTCAGGAAAACCCCCTTGGTCTTGCAAAGCCATAAGTGAAGGTCTTATCCACCTCAAAAATTGGTCCTAAGTTTCCCAACTTGAATATAATTTTGTGGTAATCTTCCCAAGTTTGATACCCTTGGCACCTAAGAGATTATTAGACCTTAGGGATTTGGTGTCTACAACTCATATCACCAACAACATCCATGCTTGCAAAATAAGGAAGGTTCTCTTACAAGTCCAATATGTAACCCCTATTTAATGTCTCAAAGAACACTTAAATAATTGCATGTCCCACCCTTACATGGGCACCCCATTTTATCCATTCCAATATTATTGGAAATACATGCTGAAAAGAAAAAGAAATTAAAGTGAGGAAATAACATAAAGATAAAACATAAACCAAACCTTTTTAGCTCACATTACCTTGCTCCTTAGACTGAACTAAAGTTAAGTGCACCCAATGCTCCACTTAATTTTTTATTTATGATGTTATTGTTGTGTGGAATGTGGTTTATTATGGTTGCAACATGATGCTATGATGAAGTTAGATTGGATAGAAGATAGGATAAAATATAGTCAGGATAATAGAAGATGATAAAAATGAGAGAAAGGGCCTTTTATTTATAGATTTTCAAGAGGAAGTCAAGGGCTAAGGATGCATTGTGAGATGGATGGTTGAGATTGAGTGACAAGATGGAGGATTATCCTTGTGAAAATTTTCACAAGAAGGAGGCTTGGGAAAGTGACATGTGGCATGAGGAATAGGGCTAGGTGTGCTCACACATGTGTGAGCCCACATAGGGAGGCTCACAAAAGAGACAATTGAGAGAGGTATGGTCACTATCTTATGACATGCATAAGAGGTAGGATGGATGCCATATGACATTTGTAGAGGTGGGGCAGAATCACATGTGTGAGCAAGGGGTAAGATAGGTAGGTTAGGACATTTGTAAAGTGATGGAAAGTTTAGATCACGATCTATTTAGATGGATTCAATGGTTAGGATTGAATGGACAAGGATTGGAGGTAAGGTGGAATTAAACATTAGGAAAAATGATAATAAAGATTAATTAGACTAAATCAATCAATTAATTATGATTAATTGATTTAGTTGGAGGATTTGAGAAATAAGGTTTAGACTTAATTAAATAAATATGATTTTATTTAATTGAAGGTGAGGGATAAAGGTGAACAGTTAAGTTTAGTTCAATCAATATAAATTTATTTAATTAAGGGTGATATATAAAGTTAAAGGATGGAGTAAATAAATAATATTTAATTTTCTAGGATGGGGTAAAGTCTATTGTGGTTGAGTATGGAAAAATTTAGGTGTCTACACATACATAATTAAATGTCTATCAATAATTAATTAAGTTATAATAGACCTTGCGATATGCAAGGTGAATAATACTCCTAATCCTAATATTTATTATGTTGTAAATATATTTCATGAATATTGTATTGATTATTGGATTGTATTTATATTAGAAATCTCTTGTAATGCAAAAAAAAGGTTATATATTCCCATTATCATATTCTGAGTAATAGTTATTTACTTGTGAATAGTATTATTTTGAGTAAAAATGAATAGTGGTCTCTTATGAAATTTAATCATTGTGTGTTGTAGGTTAGATATATAATTAAATGTGTCAATAACAAAAACTCTTAAATTGATAAAGTAATGGGTTATTTGGTGTAAGTTTATTTTATGCTTGCATTGGCTTGGTCATGCATCTGTTTTACTCTTGTGAAATTTTCCATGTTTCTTAGGGTTGAATCATAGTTTAGGTCTATTTTTTGTTGTTATACTTGTTTTGGATCCATTCCCCCCCTTTAGAGTTAAATTTGAGTCTCTTTGGATCTTGTTGTTCAAAATAAGAATCCAAAATTATATATTTTGCAAGAGGTATTTTTGTTGATGAATGGGTGATTTCAAGATAGACTTGGGTAATTTTGACTACTAATGGGGGCAATTTGACTCAAACGGGGTGATTTTATAATATGGGTAGTTGATGTTTTCTAAAATAAAATTGAATGTTATGGTCTCCTTGCCCTTCCCATCAAATTTGTTTGATGTGTTTGTATGTTCTTATGTTCCATTTATCATTTTTATGTTGTGCTTGTTCTCTTGAGTGTACTTGGTTTTCCTCTCATGAGACCTACGTGATTTGTTGCATCTCCCTTGTGACCAACCACTTGTAGCATGTCGAGGTGTACCTTTGGATGTTATGCACTTGTTTCTTGGGATGTTTTTATGTCTTTTTATAGGCTTGTATATGAGAGGGGTGAGATTTATATTTTACTTTAGTACTTCATGTTCTTTCCCTTCATATTGTCAAGGATAAGAGTTCACACTCTATTATTTCTTGAGATAAAATTATATATCAAATATTCTTTTTCATGTCAATGTTATCACATGATGGCCATGTAAGTATTCTACTTATGTTATTTTATTTCCATGTCCTAACAACCCTTTAGTTGTACCTCAAAATTTTCCCTTTTTTTATTAAAACTTGTATTATATTATTAAGTGCTAATTCAACTATGTACTCAAGTATCATCTATCCATCTAACATGATAGACATCCATCCATCAAACATGATATGAATATATCCATTAAATAATATATGCATTCATCCATCTTAGAGGACATGTATAATGTTCTGGCCAGTGTTTTAAAATTAGGGATAGTCCATTGCCTTGAGTCTTTGTTGAATGAATAGGGATAATCCATCACCTTGAGTCTCTCCTGAATGACTAGGGAAAGTCCATCACATTAAGTCTCTCTTGAATGATTAGGGATAGTCCATCAACCTAAGTCTCTCCTAAATGACTACACTTCCCTAAAGAAAGTACACCAAAGTTATCATCATTTAGGGATATATAAATAAAGGCTTGAGTCCCACCTTAGAATTTGGCCTAAAAGCCTTGAGGAGTCAAGAAAATCCATCCATTAGATTCATCTGAGTATATATTGAATATATTTTATCTTGATATTTATATTAGAGATTTTATTCCCCCCTTAATTGAATGATTTTCTTGATTGATTAATCTTGCATTATTATTTAAATTGACATCATACTTTTTTAAAACATTTCCTAAGCCCCACCCCAAACACTTGCATACTGGGAACATTTTTCATTCTCTAGACTATCTATATATACTACTTCCAAATGGGATCAAGATGTGATATATATGTAGCTTTTTTCTAAGCTAAGTTTGATGTAAATTGTTTATGTGGGTACACAACCATTTCTAGGGCCCATTTCTCTAGATAGTTTCTTTGTGTTTGTTACTGAAAAAGAGAAGCAATTAAATTTCAAAAGTGCTTGGTCACCATGACCGTCACTTATTTACTACTTTTATCTAATGCCTAGTCCTAATTAAGTAATGTTACCTAAAAAGTTTTTTTCACCTGGTTTGCAAAATAATTTTGTTTACCCTTTGAAAATTAATTATAAAATCAAAACTATATGAAAGATTAATAAATTTGTATGATGGTTTTTTGAGTTTAATCTAATGTATTTTGTTCATTTGAATTATCTTTTTAATTTGCAATCCAAGGGAGATTTCTCGTCCCTTGGATTTTAATCAACATGACGTCCTTTATTTCTCCTCGATGATTTATAGGGATAATGTCATAGATGTTGTTGCAACTATGTTAGGCTACAAATGTAGTAGCTCAAAGCATGATGACATTACCTATAAATGTGAGCTATAGGTATCATTGTTTTGAACGTTGTTTTTTTTCAAGTCTTGTTTAAGGTTTACCAACTATGAAAAAAATTGATACTAAGCACGTTTGCAAAATAAATTAATCTAATTAACTTTAAACTAGAAGATAATTAAAAGCAATAAAATAAATTTACTAAAATTTGAAAATTAATTACTTTAAAAAATAAATTCTAATAAGTTGAACTAGTACTAATTTGCTTTTGAAAATAAATACTAACTATTTTTTTAAAAATAAATTATATTTAAAAATAGAAGATAAATAATCCTTTTTTTGATAAATTAAATTAAACTATAAAAATAATATAATATTTGCATGAAAATTTTTAAAGCAATAAAACAATTAATTTATCTTTAATTTTTTTCAAAAACGATTTTTTTATCTAAATAAAAAATTCTACAAAACCACTTTTAAATCAACTTAAATTGTTTAAGTTTTTTTTTTTAAGGGGCGAGAGGCCTAGCTTGATTGGCTAAGGTATTCTATTGCAGGCAAGAGGTCACGAGGTCTAGTCTCCACCATCCTTGTGGTACTAGAGGGCATAGGCGCACTACAGTTTATAGGAGGCTACCTGATTCCTTCAGTCTAAAAAAAACTTAAATTGTTTTAAAAAAGAAAAATTAATATCTGAATTAAAAAGCTAATAAGAATTATTAACTATTCTAAAAAGCTAGTAAAATAAAAATATTTAACTAATTATAAGATTAAAATAACTATTCTATAATCACTTTTTTTTAAACATTTCTAAAATTTAATTATAATTTTAGAATATGTGTCTACAAAATGATGTGATTTTTTTATCGAAGAAACAACATTAATTAGTTAATAAACTAAATATAATTTTTGATTAATTTTTTCTATAAATTTTATTAATGTTTCTAATAAATCATCAATTTTTAAAATAAATATTACTAAAATTTCTAATTATCATTAAAACTTTATATTTATATATATTGCAAATTTTAATTAAAAATAAATTTAAAAAGTTAATGATAAAATTTGAAGTTTTATTATTTAGGGTCTAATCATTAACATATGTTTTTTTTTTCAAAATGGAGTAGAGGTCTAATGAAATTTCCAAAGAAAGGCATTTTTACCTAGGTAAAAGAAGTGAGAATGAGCAAAAAAAAGAGGTTCCCTAGAAACCTACAAGACAACTTGGATTCAATGGGGAGCAAGGAATCTTTAATGGAGGAGGCACCCATGGTTGGAGGAGATTTGAAGGGTTTCACAACATAAATAGGAGAAAATAGAGCCTTGGTTAAAGATTCCATTGAAAAAGATGAATTCACAAGGATGCTATGGTGGTGACCAAAGCAAATTCAATTCCCCTACAACCCAAATTAAATGTTAGTTGTCAATCATTTTTCCTTGATTCAAATGAATTAAAAAAATTAGTTAATAGGTTAATGGAATGTTCCTTTTAGTGAAATGTGCAGGTTAGTGGCCTTCTAGGGCTAAAGTTAAAAAAATGGAGTCATTTGGAATGGGGCAGTCGCAAAAATCAAGGCTTTTCCTAGAGGATTTTTCATGGTTGAATGCCCTTCAAGAGAAAGAAATAAATAGATTTTAAGCTAGGGAATCTTAATGATGGATGGAGTGGGTTTTTACACCACAAACTAGATCCCCAACTTCAATATGTTAACCCACAAGATCACAAATGCCCCAACATAGTCCTGCCTTTACAACCTCTCCATGGAATAATGGAATTTATCCATGGAATAATGGAATTTAAAAACCCTAAAAATGATTGGAGAAAAAAATTGGTAAATTTATAAAGGTTGATGATCAGTTAAGCCATGGATATTGTGGTATGTATGCGAGAATTTGTGTATCAATTGTTTTGGATTCCCCTCCAACAAAATAATTGGAATTAAGATCAAATTTTGGGATATGGAGGAAAAAAGTTGAAATGGAAATAGCCCCAACATAGGGTTGGGAAGGGCATTTGGTCATGTAGGAAGGGGTCAAGACTAAGGATGCTAAGAAACAAAATAACAAAGATACAACCTCTATAAAAGAAATTGAAAACATCCTCCCTAGTCCCCATTGACTCAATAAAGAAGATCATGAAAAATACCAGGGTATTATGAGACCTGTAAGAGTTGAAAAAAAGAATCACACAATCCCCTATTTTGAAAGAGAAAATCAATCAAGAACTCAATCCTTTTGAGATTGCATGTGACTTGTTTGGGATCATGAATGATAAAAAACATAGAAACACCTCAAAGAATATTTATTTTCTCTCAAACATCCAAGCCAAGTCAAAGATAGTTTTTCAAAGAGAAGCAAAGTTTTATCAAATTGAGAAGGGAAATGAGGATCTTCAACTTACGGAGGTAAATACCCTAGCACAGTCACCTAAAATCTTGGTTCAGGAGTTACAAGAAATATCTTCTATGGTCAAATGTGGAATCCAACAAATGAACACGAAGAAAGATAAACTTGATCATAGGGATCTCTACCCAAGAAAGGAAGAAAAAATAACAAGGAAAAATTATAATAGATAGTGATGCAAAAGGACATATGAAGATAATAATAATATTGAGATTTGGGAGGGAAAGACCCTTCCTAGAGATCAATGAAGATATACACATGGAATGTTAAGGGCTTAAACACTCCTAACAAAAAATACTTATTTAAGCACCAATTGGAAAATTCTAAAGGAGACATTTTTATGATCTAGGAAACTAAATTGAGTGGTAAAGAATTAGATATAATGAAGACCAAATTAAAATTTTAAGATGGTCATTTTATTTTTATTGAGGGTACCTCTAGAGGTATTGCCACTTTGTTCCATCCAAACTCTATCACTATGGAAAAAGTTGGAGAATCCAAGAGCTAGTTTGCCTATAGTGTGTCATGCTTGGTTTATGGGTTTTAGTTTATCTTCATTAATGTTTATGGCCCCTCAACCTACTTAAAGAAGAAGCATGTCTAGTTATAATTGGAATAATTCCTTTATGTGTTCCCAAACTCCTTTTTCTTTTTGGGAGGTGAATTCAATGCAATATTAGATGACACATATAAAATTGGAGGAGTTCAAAAAACAAACCAATCTTAGATTAATTTTGTTGAGTTTGTGCAAGAAAATAACCTATTCAACATTCCTTTCAATAATGGACATTTCACTTGGAAAATGAAATATTGGGCTTCAACAACATTGCAAAAAAAGTGGACTACTTCTTGTGGAAAGGGGATTGGGGTGCAATAATGAAACTTTGTGAGTGTTTGATAATGTTGATTTCAATTCTAAATCATTGCCTTACTCAATTTTTTATCTGTAATGACAAGAGACATGACCAAAGCCCCTTAAATTCAAAAATATGTGGATGAGGTATTCAAATTTTCTGTAAAAATTCAAATCGTGGTGAATGAGGAGAAACACTATGATACAAAAATGTTTAATTTTTTTCCAAATTTGAAGATAATCAAGAAGAATTTGACCGATTAGAACAAATAGAAATTCAAGAACACATTTGAAGAGAAACTAAGGGTAGAAATTGAATTGGAAAAATTAAACAAAGAAGTGTTTTGTTTAGGAATGGATCAAAACATGTTTCTTCTTGAAAAAGAGCTAATGAAATAACATCATGAATCGTTAGCTAGAGAAGAAATTTACTAGTGTCAAGAATCTAGGGAGACATGGTTAAATGATGGGGATAGAAATACCAAGTACTTCCATAACACAACTAAGGTCTAAAGAGTCCAAAGTAAGATAAACAAAATAAAGAGCTTGAAGATAGTTTTGTTCCAAAGAATTAAAAGACATAAAAGGGGTGGTTGTAGACTTTCAACAATCTCTTGAATGATTTGAATGGGTCTAGTTTGTAGGCCCAAGATAAGCTCTTAAATGGAATTCTGAAATTAGTAATAAATTCTCAAAATGAGATACTTTCTTAGAGGAAGAAATCAAGGTGGTGGTTCTAAAAATTCACCCAAACAAGGCCCCTTACCTCAATTGTTTCCTAGCCAATTTCTTTCATAAATGCTAGGATATAGTTAGAAGAGATGTTTTTGAGGTTGTGGAGGAGTCTAGGAAAATAGGGAAACTTTTGAAATATTTGACCAACAATTTCATTACCCTTATCCCAAAAAAGGAGCAAGAAATTTCTTTAGATGATTATAGACCAATATCCCTATGCAACACAATATATAAAATTATCTCCAAAGCAGTGGCTAATATATTGAAACATGTTTTTCTTGACATCATTGGTGAGGAGCAAAGCGGTTTTGTTCCTGTTCGATTGATATTAGATGGTGTAATTGTTTCCCAAGAGGAAATTCACTCAATTTTTAATGTTGGATGTATCAATATGATTATAGTTATATAAAATGAAATCCTATAATAGGGTCAACTAGAAATTTTTGTTCAAAGTGTTGGAGGTTTAAGGACTCAATAGAAGGTGGATAAATTGGATGTTTCATTTAGTATCAACTCCAAGATTCTTGGTTCTAGTGAATGATAGTACTCATGGTTTCTTTGGATCTTGATCCTTTGTTCCCCTTCTTCATTTTAATGGTGGATTCTTTAGGAAGACCAATAAATATTGCAACATAAATCAAAAAATGGGAAGATATAACAATTACAAGGAATATTCCCCTAGTCTCACATCATCAATTTGCCATTAATACAATGCTTTTTGGAGTATCTAAGAGGAGGGAGGCTAGAGTAATAAAATAAATATTAGAAGTATATTCAAAGGCATCAACATAATTTTTTAATGCAATCAAATCAAAAGTCATCTTCATTTCCACCAAACCACATAAATAACAACAAATTCTCAAGATACTAGACTTCAATAAAGGTTCTCTTCCTTGCACTTATCTTGAGCTACCACTTTCCTCTAGCATGAAAATTGTAAAGGTGTGGGGCACCCTAATATAATTTTTTTGTAAAAGTATTTCCTCTTGGAAGGGTCGTTGGCTCTCTTGGGCTAGTAATTAATTATACTAAAAGTTGTAATTTTAGCCATTCAAAATTTTCTTCTTCCTTGCCTTCGGCTAAAAGCCTCTAATACTAAATTAGAGATTAAATAAAAAAAAGAGGATTTTTTTGGAAAGGGTTGTCAGAGGGCAAGAAAATACCTTGGATGGCTTAGCATTCAATTTGCAAGCCAAGAAATGAACATGGTGTTGGGATGAGAAATCAAGTCTTACATAATCATGTGCTTGGAGCTAAGCTAATATGTGACATGCATACCAGTCCAAAAATGAAATGGGCACAAATATTACAAAACAAATATCTAGACAATTACAAGAGCACAATTTTTTTTTTACAAGAAATATCCCAGAAGGATCTTGTTTATGGAAGTTCCTTGTCTCATGCAAAAAATTGTTAAAGACTACCTAACTTGGGAGGTTAGGAATGTGTAAACCATTCTCTTCTAGGAGGAGTCCTAGAATGGATATCCAATAATAAAAAATGCAGGTATTTCTCTTAGACCAAACAAATTCTATCATCAAGGTGGGGTACTTGTGGCTAATTATGTCCACAAAGTAACAATCTCATGCATTCCATCATGGCATTGGAAAGATATGTTGAATGAGGGAATCCCTATAAATGAAGTTGAAGAATTACAAGAAATTCTCAATTCCATCAAATTCTCCTAATTGACGACATTGATTGTCTCAGATAGACATGCTCTGGCAATAGTCAATACTCAACTAGAATTGGTTACACATTTGTGAAGGTTGCAAGAGACAAAATAGAGATTCCAATTCACTTATGTTGTAAAAAATTTTGTCTTCCAAAGGCTAAGATGTTTGCTTGGAATGCCCTAAAAAAAATAATTTTATCCACTAATAGATTCAAGAAGCTAGGTTTCTCTGGCCCCTCTAAGTGTCCTCTCTATAAATATGTTGAAGAATCCCATGATCATATTCTCCTTGACTGTTAATTCTCAAGAATGTTAGATATGGTTGTGCACAAAACTCGATTGAGTAAGTGATGTCCTTAGTTTGTTTCAATCATAGCAAATTTTGAATAATTCAACCATTTTAAATGCTTATAGATTTTATGTCCTTCCATTTTGAAGTGGGAAATTTGAAAAAGAGAGAAAAGAAATAATTGTTAGGACAAAGAAATGTCTCTCATGTCTTTCATGAACAAATGTTGAAACATCTATAATTGAAACAACAAACAAAAAAGTTGGTTCAAAAATAAATTAGAGTAAAAAATATTGTATTTGGATAATTGGATGTGAAAAGGATGGTCAAAACTCAAGATCTCCCCTATTAATGGGGTTTGGGGCATTGAAGCCCTTAGGAAATGAGTTGAAGCCAAATGGAGCCCTCCACAATTCGGTTGGGTCAAATTAAATTTTGATGGCGCCTCTAGAGAGAACCCTAGTCCTTTTAGTGTTTGTTGCATCTTTTGGGGCTAGATAACAACCATAGTTTACAAAACGTGTAAATGACTCATGGATGACGCAAAATGAAGCAAAATAACAAACATTTCTCCTTGGCTTACAAATATGCTCAAACCTAAATTAAACAAAAAATAAAATTGAGGGTGACTCATCCTAACAATCAATGCAATTAGATCTAAAACAATCGATGGGTGGAAATTACTTTTTTTCCTAGCAATTCAAAGTGAACTATTGAAACTAGAGGATTATAACACAAATCACATTTATAAGAAAACGAATTCAGAGATTGATTTGTTGGCAAACACCACAATTAATGGTAATAGTAATATCAAAAAACAATTTAAAATTTTATTTAAAAAAATGAAATTAAGCTTTAAATTTGAGCTTTTCTTTATTTAAAGGCCTACAACGGTCGCAACCCTTTTAATATATATTCTTTTTATTTTTAAAAGATTTAACTACTTTTTAAAAAAATACATTATTTATTTTTAAAACATGTACTTTTAAATCAAGAAATTAATTCTAAATAAAACTTGTATTAAAAATTATTATTAATTTATATAAAATGAAATTTAAAACTTTTATTAAAATTAAAAGTTAAACTATTAAAATTAAAAAATACATTATTTATTTTTAAAACATGTACTTTTAAATCAAGAAATTAATTCTAAATAAAACTTGTATTAAAAATTATTATTAATTTATATAAAATGAAATTTAAAACTTTTATTAAAATTAAAAGTTAAACTATTAAAATTAAAACTTTTAATTATTAATTAAAATTAAACCTATATAAATTGACACTTATTTTTTCTTCTAAATTAATTAAGGACTATATTAAAATTCAAATACAAATTAAATTTATGTAATTTTTTTTAGATTACAAGAATCAAGTTGCCCCCCTATAAATTGTAGTATGTTTGGTAAACTTTTTTCACGTGACTGGTGATGTTGGCACAACACGCATGTATGGTAAACTTTTTTCACGTGATTGGTGAAGTTGGCATGACACATCCTTTGGTACCATGGGGATAGGGGGAGACTAGACCTCGTGACCTCTTACTTGCAACATGATGCTTTAGCCAATCAAGCTAGAGCCCTTGCCCCTTGCAAATTTTAAATAACTTAAAGACTATCTATTTTTTTTAATTTATTGAATCAAATTAAAAAATTAATATAATTTTTAGTTTCAAAACCAAATCTAAATTTTATAATTTATGAAAATAAAATAAAAATTCATATCAATTAAATTTTATACTATCAAATTAATTAAATAACATATGGAAATAATCTACAATTTTTTTATTCATTTGTAGAAGTAGATCTTTCATTTCCTAGTCCTTGCCCTAAACACACTAATCTACTTATTGAATTCCATTGTTCAAATTTTTCTTGTTCCTTCTTTCACGTTTTCTCCTTATTTATAATATTTCTAATGTTTTCTTTTGATTGTTGTATGATTAATTTTCATTTTAAATCTTTAAAACAATTTTTTTTTAGATAAACATAAAATAAAAGTATTAATTAAGTATTGTTTCATTCTCTTGTTTTCAATATTTAATTTTCAAAATATATTTAAGATAATTCAAAATATTCTTACATATAAAATTAACATGATTTGACACTAGGGGAGAGGGGCCCATAGTGGAGCACCCTAACTTCACGTTTTTCAAAATCTTATGTGGAAATTTCAAATCACTCCCAAATCAATACAATAGTTTATTTGGCAACTCATGTGCTTCTATATTTCATTTTAGGGCCACATCATCCAATATGATGCCACTTCAACATGCTTTTTGTTGAGGTATCTAAAAAGACCCCCAAAAAAAGTGAGGCTGATAGTGGTGCACTAAGTCAATGTTTTATTAGTGCGTTGATGTGGCATCACATGATTTGTCACTTTGCGTACTTTATGGATAAAAATTGTTTTGTAATTGGATATTAAAATGCTCCACTATGGGGCCCACTGAGAACTACTTTTATCCCCACTATTGGACCCTGCTCCATTATAAGCCCCTCTCCCCTACATTTTCTTAATTCCTTTGATTCATTCACCATAAATTCAATCCTATAAAAAAAAAATCAAAATGCTAATTATATGGCTAATGCAACCTCTTTGATAAGTATGGATAACATCCCCACTTTATGCTGATTATTCCTATATTAAAAGCAACTAGCTATACAAGACAAATATTCTTTAAACCCTTAGAATTCTAACTTCTTCAAAGATTGAGGCATTATTCTTTGTAATGGTTTTTTAATTCTCCTTCAATGTTTTAGAATTAGGAAAGATTTTTTACTTCCGTTTAGGTGAGTGAAATGGGCAGGTTTGAATTAAATACTTGTCAAATTTAGTTGTGGGTTTTAAAATTTGAGAAAACTTAAAATTGAAATTAAATCTTTGTAAAAATTTCTTAAAATTTATGTGAATACATAATTGTGAAAAAAATCAGTATTATTGAAAGTTTAATTGATTCCATTTCTAAATTTTGTGAAAAATATAGATTTACTCTTTAAACCTTTGAGAAATAATCATAAATTATGTGTAACTTGGAAAATGTAATCCCCTTGATAATTATATAAAAATTTATCTTTCAATTGTATAGTTTTAATATTGAAAAAAAAATGAAGGTTCGTCAATGAGAAAACCTAGTTATTGCATGGTTCTTATGGAAAAAATGAAACCATAATTTTGAGATTTTAATCTTCTTTTATGTGTTTTATTTTATGGCTTGGTGAATAAAAGGGATAGTGAAATGACATAGGGCTAAATATGTTGAAACCCAAATTTATCATATCTTAAGGGCCATTTAAAAATGACTCTTTGAGTTGCTAGGAATTGAGGATACTTGTAGGAGGCTTAAAAGTGGATTAATTCACCTAAATCTTAGGAGAAGTTTAGTGCAAACAAGAAATAAGTTCTTACATAAAATTGAACAAAGCGAATTAATTAATGAATAATAAATATAAATTCTAAATAAACATTCTACATACAAGTGACAAAGAATCATGTAAGTATTGAGCAAGTACTTAGCATGGGGCAAGCACTAAATAAGTACTTGGCACAAATGTAATTAATAAACAAGTATAATAAGAAGCGTACATTGATTGGGTACTTACTAAAATATGTATTTAGCCTAACTAACTTCCTACTTGGTCTTGGAGAACCAGGGAGAAAACCATTGTCTTTGTTATCCTTCTCTTTCTTGATTGATTAGAGTGAATGTATCCATTTTTGTGTTGATAAACCATGTTGTTTGTTTTATTTTTAGGCCAATCTCGAGTGTCATGTTTGTGTGTTATAACCTTGGTGTCCATCTCCTAGTATAGAGGGGTGGGCCTCAAGTTCCACATAGTTTGGTGAAGTTGATCACCACTCAGATAACACATTAGGGCCATGATGTTTCATCTTGGAGTTCACATGAAGATCCTATATACTTTCATTAATTTTGTAATTTATATATGTTAAGAATAATGTGAAGGGTCGTGAATAGTGTAATTGTATAATTGAATCATCTTGCAATTGCTTATAAGTCATCAATGTTGGGATGCAAATATCTCATTGTAAACACTTGAGATTGATATTTAAATTGGTGTATATCATGTTGCAAGTATGTTTCATGGATATTATATTGATTATTGTATCATGTTTGTATTGGAAATTTCTTGTAATACAAAATATTGATTATATGTTCCCATTGTCTATCTTGAGTAAATTATTATTCACTTGTGAATAGTAGCATTTCAGGTGAAATTGAATAGTGACCTTTTGTAAGCTTTAATAATGGAATATTGTGATATATATATTAATTTAATATTTCAAACCATTCATTGATATCCTAAATCAAGAAAATTATGGGTTATTTTGTGTGTTCATTTTAGGGTTGCATTAGCTTGGCCATGAACTTGTGTTAGTCTTTTGAAATTTGTTCATGTCTCTTAGGTCGAATAATAGTTTTAGATGCCATTATGATTGTTAGACTTGTTGTGGATCCTTTCACCATATTTGAAGTCTTCTAGGATCCCACTATTCAAAATAGGCCTTATGCACTATCAAAAATGTCTATTTTAATAGGCAATCTTATTGATGAAAGGGGTGATCCTAAAATAGCCGATGGTGATTTTGACTAGTAAGAGGGAAATTTGACTCAAAAGGGGCAATTTTATAATATTGGATAGTTGTTGGTATTTAAAAAAAAGTTTTTTAAAGGAAAGTTGTGCATGAATGTACAAAACATGAAGAAAAAAAGAATAAATGTGAAAATGGATGATAGTTAAATAAGTGCAAATAAATTCATAAAAAGATAAGATGTATGAATACATTAAAATAATTAAGAAAAAAGGTTGAATATAAATATGCACAAATATGAAAGTATAAGAGTACAAGTATGCATGAATATATTGTAGACACCTAAAAGTGACACACTATCATTTTAGCTTGTCACTCATTATTTCATTATAATTGATCATTTACATTTGATTAATTATTCAATTATGCTGGAATAGAGTGTGCATGCCAAAGGCTGGCATCTTCACATGGGCGACATTGCAAGGTAAAATTTTGATAGCATATTGGTTTAAAAGAATTGGATATCAGGGCCCTTCAAGATGCTCACTATGTTACAACAGTGAGGAGAACGTTAACCATATGCTTCTAACATGCCCCTTTTCCCTTGAATGTTGGCGGTGGCTTTGTGCTAAACTTGGTTGGATATCATCATTACCAAATGATATATTAACACTATTCAAATCTTGGCCAACTCTTTTTAGGGACAACTTGTGTGGAAATTTATGGATCATTTCTCCTTCAATTATGTTATGGGAACTATGGAAAGAGAGAAATAGGAGAGTATTCCAAGGGAAATCCATGGAGATAGAAATGCTTATGAATAAGATTGAAGCTGTCATTGTGGAAACAATGAACTCGAGAATTCAAGCCCAAAGCAACAAATCAAAATTTTATATACGTTGGGATGACAGTGTGTTCAAGAATTGGTTTGGTCTAAAAACTCCTCAAGTTATTGGGAACGGTTGTCAAGTCAGCAAACAAAACAAAGAAAATTGTAAATGGAGACCTCCAAATATTGGATGGTTCAAACTGAATTTTGATGGAGCGTCCAGAGGGAATCCAAGTCCATCAGGAGCAGGTGGTGTGATTCACTCATGACAGGGAAAAACTATTGCAAGATATTCAAAACCATTGGAGATTGATACAAACAACATGGTAGAATTTAAGGCTCTAGTGACAGGGCTATCCCTTTGCATAGAATTGAACTTGGAAAAGATAGAAATTGAAGGGGATTCAACTATTGTGGTAAATGCAATAAGAGCTAAGAAAGTGTTGAGCTAGAAATTGCAATCTTTACTAGATTCAACAATAAACCTGATGGATAAGTTTGAAAATGTAACGATTAACCATATTTGCAGAGAAGGCAATACAATGGCAGATGCATTGGAAAATATGGGAGCTGATGGAAGGACACTTAAATAGATAACTCCATTATGTGCAAGGCTTTATGTGGATAAGGATTTGAATGATATCTGAGAGGAAGATAAGAGAGATGTTTAGGATTCTAAGAGTGGTGAGACAAGTAAGAAGGCGGAGAAGGAAAAAATGGCTACCCCCATTAAGTTGAATTCATCAAACTCCAACCTCAAACCACAGGTTCAAGGAAGCTTCTTGCTACAAACACCATTTACAATGAGGTCCACAATGAAGAAATTGATTCACTCCCATAACCGACAGTAGTAGATCCATCTTCAAATTTGGGCATTTAGTTACTGTTTGTAGTGTGGTCCAATAGAGGAAGAATACATGAGGCAAAAAGGGCAAAGATAGGGACTCTTGATGATCTTTGGTGTTTTTTCATTTTTTTCTTTTCTTGTCATCTGCCTTTTTTTAAACTCAAACTTTGCTCAATCGTAGTTGTAGCAATAGGTGGTAGCTGCCTTTTTCTGATAAGGTTATAGACTTTGTTCAGGATAGCTTTAAGGTTTCATGTTTTGATTTTGATCTTCTCATGGAAGCCATGATTTTGCTTGTTTTATCTTTTGATGAGGCTTCAAGTCTTGTAAATCCTTATACTTTTAATTTTAATACAATCTCATCAGCTTCGACCCCTTAATTATCAAAAAAATAAAAATAAAATAAAATAAAATTTATTATTATTATTTAATTAATGAAACCACTATTCATCCAAATCACCTTCTCTCTATAGTCCACCTCATATAAATAAATCTAAATATTTATTTACCTAAGCCTATCCCATCCTATCCTAAAAATAAACAGTTTTCCTATTTTGTGCACATTCTATTAAACCAATTAGCCCCCAATTATTTGCACATATTTATCAATGATTGATCAATGCTTTACCATTTCAAGTACCCATGTGGGTAGTCTTGTCATATCACTTGTACACCCAAGGTACTTGAGGTATGGAGGAGATCTCCACTTCTTTCCAAAAAGTTACTTTTTAGATCTTAGCCCTCCACTTTATCCAAGGCACATTCCTCACCTTTGATCCTCCTTAGATATAGGAACCCTCTTTGACCTACATTCCCAATGTGCCACTCAAAGGCTTCTCATACCTCCAATATTCTCAAGGAATGTGAGACGATCTTCCCAACACATCCTAGCCCTCCATTTGCATCCCCAAAAATCTATAAATAATTGTTGCCACAAGCCATTTGCAACACTATCTTTAATTCTAATGTTATATTGCCATTGCGAGCACCTTACATACTATCATATTCAATATCAAATCCTTGGACATATCCACCGTAGCTTGGTGCATGAAGGAGGCTTGACTAAAGGTATATCACATGCTTTGTTTATATTTTGAATATTTTGATAGTCTAATCTTGAGTGTTGCATTTGAGTGCAACTTGAATATGTTAGCTTAGTTTAGCTTGTTCTTTTATGTTCACCATTTTGTGCATTACATTTCTAGAGACCACATTGGGATCCTCCTCCCTTTTACTAATCATTTCCTAGTGTTTCTAGTTGTTTGTTGTCATAGGTCATATTTTGGCACATTCACTCCATCTTTTAATGGATACACTACAAATAACACATTCACTCAAAAAAAAATCTAACATGTTTCTAATAATTTTGCATATTTGGCTTTCAATTTTTCGACAAGATATCACTTTTGAAGTCATCATACTATATCCATTTGGTTTCTCATTTATGTTTTTGCAAGCCTAACACATTTTATTGTAGGCATGAGCAATTTGTTAAGGATCTAAGATCAATCAACAAATTTTCTCTACTCTTTGACAGATGCATCACATCTTGACATATATACTTGGGATGTTCTCAAACATATTTTTAGTAAATTGAGTCAACTAACTCTCATTTTTTGATAGAAATTGATTTTGCAAGGAGTTATAATGTGAAACTGGTATCTTATATGTACAAAATAGACTTAGACTCACATAAATAGGACACTAACACTCATAAGTGTAACAAAACATATTTTGGTGGGTCTGCTCCATGCTTCAATGGGTTTGATATAATTTGGCATTTTCCACTTTCTCTCATTTTATTTTATTTTTTTGATGAGTTTGGCCTAACTTGCTTGTTGTTTTCTATCAAAAGGCAATGTCGAAGGAAGATATGTTGTTCAAATTTATCATAATATATGCCAAACACTTGAAAAACAAACTTTTTCTTTTCTTAAACTAACATTGTATGTTTTTTGTGTAGGTATGTGTAGGTACCATATTACAACTACTACACACTTTGTTTTAACAAATATGTGCGTACTTTAACAATTGTGTGCCAAGGTCAAATATTTTATCTTCCAACATGTATTCACACCTTGTTTCAATGTTTGCATTCTGTTTTTCATTTCAAGTGGTCTTGGTTGTTTCTAATAATTTATAATGTCACTAACCTAGTTTTTTGTGCTATTTTACATTCTCTAATGTGAATTTTGTAGCTTAAAAATGTAGTTCCAAGACTACAAAAAAATTGGTGTAGAAACACTTGTCTAAATGAGTTTGACTCGTAAAACTACATAGTTGAATCCTGACAACAATATCACAATTTGACACGTTGTGAAAAACACCTCCTACTTATCAAAGATTATGTTTTCCACTAATCTAGGCACATTTACTTTTCTAAAGGGAATGAATAATTGTATGCCATGCTTGTGATTTTTTTAAGCATATTTGCTCCCCTTGCACCTTTGGGTGATCTTGGGGATCAAAAGCTTATATTTAATCAAATCTATTTTTATACCAAGGCCTCATCATGCATACACTCTTCTTTTGCACTGAAAGGCAATATTGAGAATCAAAAGTACGAGTTACCTTTCCCTTAGTGGCCCTTCTTATAGATTTCATCACCTTAAGGGATGACCCCAACCTCCATGTTTCAGTGGAATATAAAAAGCAAAGACCAAATTGAAAGAAATGCCTCTAAAAGTGAGAGCTTGTCTTTCAACCTAGGCCCCCGAAAAATTTATACCTTGAAGGAGTGAAAGTTAAGGGTGGGTTACCCTTTTCCAATTTTCTTTCACTTCATGGACTAGACCCCAAGTTATACCATTGTGGTATATCAGGGATGTGCTTTAAACAACTTGTACAACTGATTTTTTTTGTTGATTTGTGAGAACAGCTTGCTGTTGAATCCACTCATGGTATTGAAATTCCAGCAACAAATGACTTTTCTTCTTTGTTGCTTCTGTATCACTCTTGACATCATTAAACACATTCATACCATCATTCTTTCGTACATATGTAGGTTTCAGGGATAAAAAATTGCCAATTGTATTTTTACTGACCTTTTCACAATGGTTCAATGATCTTTCCCTCCATACTATTTGCTTCTCATTCACTTATGTGAAAGTTACATCCTTCCCATGGTTTACAGAGGCGTGATCAGTATTGAGTACTAATGTTGAAAACCAATCTAATTACCTTTTCGATGATTAAATACCAGGTGTTTGGACAAGAAATTGATCACGTGTTTATTATTAACGAAGGTTTTTAGAGTGAACCCATTACAATGCCAGACTTTTCCAGGATAAATATTATCTCACTACATTTAATAGAAGAAAAACAAACATATTCTGTTCATAAAAAAAGCCACTACTTCAAAATGGAGAATCAAACCCAAGACCTTGGGGAGCAAACCTAAGACTCAGGCAAATTCCCCTACCCATACGGGTGATACTAGTGTGATTGAAAAACAATTTTATTACTTCTCAATCATTAAATGCTATCTGTTTAGAAATGAAGTTGGTCATGTACTGTATTGAATTTAATGTTTGATCTTAGTGAAGGTTTTTGAAGTGAAACCGTTGCAATGCCATATACTTTTACAGATAAAAAGTACCTCATCACATTCAATAGAAGAAGAAAACGAGCATATGTTGATTTTAAAGAAGCTGCTACTTCAGAGGATGTTATGGAAGGGGCTTTTCAGGTACACCTACAACATGAGTTACATTTTTTTATGAAGAAATCTGGTCATCTATTCATTTCAATCAGTTTTGATGTCGTTTTCAATCTTGCAGGCATATATGCTGTTGCACATTCTGGACAGGGCATCTCAGAAAATTTGTGAAAGAAGTAGCATTGACAATAGTTTTGATCATATTTTGTGTGTTATGGATGTTGAATTGCTGGCAGAAGGTGCTATTGGGTCTGCAACATTATCAAGTTGCAACAAGTCTTCGGCTCATATAAAATGTTCAACGAAAAGGCTGCAATTCAGGTAAATGCATATTGTGCAAACAGGTTTTCTATATGCAGTAAAATCATTTTTAAAATCTAATTTTTCCATGGACCTTTGACTTTGCAGGGTTGGATAGTTAGAGATTCCCTTCTTAATCCTGGGGGTGCAAGACTTGAAATTTCTTGAACATAATAGTTTTGTTATCTTCTCAGAATCCTTAATTTTAAGAATTTGATTGCTCTGTTTCTGCCCCTTTATTCTTTCTCTTCCCTTTTTCATTTACTACTAAAAGGACTTCATGACAGTCATATACCATTGTTATGACACTTTTACCTTGACTGTGCCTTTTATTGCACTCTCCAACTGTTAGAGACTGTCCCTTTGATAACTTGAGGCTGTCTTCTTTGTAAATGACTGTCACCTTCTCATTTGACTTTGATCTTCTCTAAATGACTGTGATAGTCACTGTCATAAGGAGTCATGCATCTTGTATCTGCCACTGTCCATTTATGGACTGTCACTTTGACCTCCATTCTCGGTTCATTGTCTCATTGATCAAAGTCTTCAATTACTGCCCATTATCTCACAGTCAATACACATTCAAAACCACTGTCAATCATTCTTTGTTTCAATCATACAGTCCATACACATGACTATTATTGCACAATCAATTTAATGTTGTTCATAGTTATAACATTCCATGAGATCAAATTCTTTGAGGTATTCTGTTAAACAGTCCACATGCCTTATTTCAATGTTCTGAATGAAGTGACGAATATGACTGTCCCTTCTTGAAAAAGGACTGTCTTCTTCATGGCATTTGTCCTTAATATGAGATTGATGAGATCTCTTAGCTGCTCTGTTGTGTGCATGTCATCAATAAAAGTCCCACCTTTGATCTCAAAGAAGGTCCATCAGCTTCCTTCCCTTGGCATATTTACTATCAAACATGACTGCCCTTTCAATTGTTCACAGTGATTGTCTTTGGAAGCGCCCTTCACGGTGACTACCCTTCATTAATGAAAAAATTGCCCCCTTATTTGGAGTCTTGCCTCTGTCCTTTTGTCTTGTCATATCACTTTGCTTCTTTGAGGTAGATAAGCTTTATAAAATTTAGTAATCAAGCCTCAGATTGGATTGGAAAGGTGTTATAAGTACCTCCCTAAATGATGAAAAATATAAACTCTTTGAGAAAATAAATGGTGCAATCCTTCATGAATGAGGGTGACAGGTACAAAGAGGGGACAAAAAGTTATTGGATCTTAGGAAAAACCATGGTATGTGCTTCAGAAATCACTACTATCATTTTTTCTCATTCAAACGTTGTTCTTGAGATATTTTCTAAGGTCTTCATTAAATGTACTCCATCCACATATTCCCTGTTGCCTTTCTTCAACAGTCCTAAGGATTGTCCTACTTGAAATGAGGTGATTATCCTTTGATTTTACATGGTCTGTCTTTGCTTGATGACTATGACATTTTTGTGCTTTACAATTGCCTATGCCAACTCAATAACTGTCCTTTGCAAGAATGATGACTTCTCATTGATGAAGGCTGTCCATCTTTATATTTGTCACTGTCTAGGGTTTATCCTTTTATGACAAAAGGGTAAATCTATTGATGATCACTGCCCTAGATCTATCATTTATGCCATTGGTCTACACTTTAACCTTCGCATGCTATGCACAGTGATGGCATGAATTTGATAAGGTATTTCTTTAATCTTCATGGACTGTCCTTAGATCCTTTGTGATTATCCTTGACAGTCATGTCTTCATTACAAGAACTGCCAACCTATTACTTGCCCTTGCTTCTAAGTCCATTTCGGTCTATCTTCTCAACATATCTGTTCTTCCTTGGTCATAGTGAACTGTCATAAAGACTATGACTCCTAATTTATTTCATGGAGTCATGACTGTCCTTTGATGATTGGTATCTAAATCCTCTGTTGCCTTTTCAACAGTTCCCATGACTGCTTGCCCTTTATTCATAGGAGTTAATGCACATGCTATATAGGGCTTTAATGGATATGCTAGGGTTTGATAGGTTGAAATCGAAGGAAACTCCATACATACTAAAGCAAATGACAAACCCTAATAGAATGTCTTGACCATTATTTATGAAATCACTTCAAGACTCCTGACCCTTGTTTGAACTTGAAACAACAAAGGTGTCTCTTGCTATTGTTTATGACACAGTCATAAAAGATTGCCATGGCATGACACAAACCTTTCACTTTCCTTGTTGCCTTTGCAAACTGAAAACACGATTGTGTTTCTTTGTGAACTTGGCATGGTATGCTGAGCTCAACTCTTGACGGAGCCACATTTTCTCCACATACAACAATGTTTTAGCAAGGCTTTGACATATCAATGATTTGCAAAGGGCTATGGGCGTAGGCTAGGGTTTTAGCACATTTCTATCCTCTCTATGCCTATCATATCTTGCATTCAACCTTTCTTGTGTTCATCACTTCAAATTTTTTTGAAAAGATTAAGTGTAAGGGCTTCAAAGCTATAGACCTGTGCATTAAATTTTTTTTCATTTGTGAGAACAACCTGCTGTTGAATCCACTCATGTTATTGAAATTCCAGCAACAAATGATTTTTCTTCTTTGTTGCTTCTGTAGCACTCTTGACATCATTAAACACATTCATAACATCATTCTTTCGTACACATGTACTTTTCAGGGATATAAAATTGCCAATTGTATTTTGACTGACCTTTTCACAATGGTTCAATGATCTTTCCCTTCATACTATTTGCTTCTCAATCACTTATGTGAAAGTTTATCCTTACCACGGTTTACACCTCAAGCAAGCATAGAGGCATGATCAATATTGAGTAGTAATGTTGAAAACCAATCTAATTACCTTTTCGATGATTAAATGCTAGCTGTTTGGACTTGAAATTGATCATTTGTTTATCGTAATGAAGGTTTTTAAAGTGAACCCATTACAATGCCAGACTTTTCCAGGATAATAGAGGAAAAACGAACATATTCTGTTCAAAAAGAAGTCGCTACTTCAAAGGGATTCAAACCCAAGTCCTTGGGGAGCAAACTCAAGACTCAAGCCAACTCCACCATCCATACAGGTGATAGTCATGTGATTAAAAAACAATGTTATTACCTTCTCAATCATTAAATGCTAGCTGTTTAGAAATGAACTTGGTCATGTACTATATTGAATTTAATGTTTGATCTTAGTGAAGGTTTTTGAAGTGATCCTTTACAATGCCATATACTGTACAGGATAAAAATTACCTCATCACATTCAATAGAAGAAGAAAACGAGCATATGTTGTTCTTAAAGAAGCTGCTACTTCAGAGGATGTTATGGAAGGGGCTTTTCAGGTACACCTACAACATGAGTTACATTTTTTTTATTAAGAAACCTAGTCATCTATTCATTTCAATCAGTTTTGACGTCGTTTTCAATCTTGCAGGCATATATACTGTTGCACATTCTAGACAGGGTATCTCAGACAAGTTGTAAAAGAAGTAGCATTGAAAATATTTTTTATCATATTTTGTGTGGTATGGATGTTGAATTGCTGGCAGAAGGTGCTATTGGGTCTGCAACATTCTCAAGTTGAAAGAACTCTTCGGCTCATTATAAATTGTTCAACGAAAAAGCTGCAATTCAGGTAAATGCATATTGTGCAAACAGGTTTTCTATATGCATTAAAATCATTTTTAAAATCTAGTTTTTCCATGGACCTTTCACTTTGCAGGGTTGGATAGTTAGAGATTCCCTTCTTAATCCTGGGGGTGCAAGACTTGAAATTTCTTGAACATAATAGTTTTGTTATCTTCTTAAAATCCTTAGTTTAAGTAGAGTCAGTGAGATTGTTGTATCTGACTGTCAGACCCACCACAGTCAGCTTTAAGGACTCTCCCAAGCATGCTCAGGTTGGCCTGTTACTGATAGCTGTTCCTTGAAGTTTCATTTAAAGGGGGATTAAAAGCATTTTTCATCATTCTATTCTAAAGAAGAGATAACATCAGCTATGTTGGATGGACCATCTTAAGAGTAAAGCTGGATTAGTACATAAAGGCATTACATATGCAATCACCATCTAGGGTGATTTTTTCCCAACCACCCCAATACACTTTGTTTTTATATAGTAAATTGGCAATTGATGTGATTATATTTCCAAAACAGGAGACAATCCTGATGGCTCCTTATGAGAATGGAGGGTTTCATCAACCCTATTTTGTCATGACATTTATGGCCAAATGGTAACCATGTCAAATAAGACTTGTATGTTGACGGTCTTAAATTTTGTTTTTATATAGTAAATTGACAAATTGATGTGGGTATATTTCCAAAACAGGAGGCAATCTCGATGGCTCCTTATGAGGATGGAGGTTTTCATCAACCCTAGATTTTGTCATGACATTTATGGTCAAATGGTAATCATGCCAAATAAGACTTGTATGTTGACGGTCTTAACATTCCTAAACTGTGGCATGGATAAATATGAATGCAATAATGGTGTAAGAGGAAGCTAGCAACACAATGGACAGAAGCATCACAAATTTAGGGTGACAAATGATCTAAAGTGAGCCATGATTTTTGAAATTGCATTTCTAATGTCTCGTAAAAAATATCAATGATCACAAAATGTGGACCATCTTGTTAATCCTCTAATCCCACTTGTGGATAATTATTTATGAATGAGTAATTATTTTTGCCACAAATAAAACTCAGCCGTTTTGAAAGAGATGTTGACAAACAAACTATTATGTGATATTATTAGGATTCAATTGTGTAGTTTTTGTGTCAAACTCGTTGACTCATTTCATGAATAGTGGTTCACAATAACCCATTTCACATAAGCATAAATGGTCATTTAACACTCATTGCATTGTTGGTACGCAAATCTACTACCCCAAAAAGGTTGTGTTTAATAAGATCCATAGCCAAAAGTGAAGTCATTCTTGGCACCTCTATGTCAACTATGTATCTTTCCTATCAAAGTAGTTAAATCCTTAGGTGTTGCTCTATCTTGGTTTACTAATGATGTATGTAGGCTGGTTGTCACAAAGATTGTCAAGCTATGAATCTTAAAAGAGGCTTCAACTCTAGTATCAATAGAGGAAAGAAATGGTGAAGTTCAAAAAAGACCATGGTGGAAGATACCAGGCACAAGTAGGAATGGTTGAGCCTAAGACAAATCTTCTCTAATACATTGAGACAAAATCACATATGAGGATCATCTTCCAAGCATAAAGTAGTCACTTTAGAGGGTTTCATATTCAAGACATACAATTTCATCAAAGTCTAGATCTATCAAACTTTTTTGTTTTTAGGGAAAATATTTTTTTTTGTTTTTTGTTTTTTCACCTTGTTTTGGATTGAGGAGCTAAGCATGAAAATCACACCTTTCTATTTTTAGAAAGTTATTTTTTTTTGCTTTTGAGACTATTTTTTGGGTGAAGAGCAGTAGATGGCAACAAGCTTCATTAAGTGAAAATGGTTTCAAGAGGCAATAAAATGGCAGAAAATTCATTGAAGTTAGAAATTTTATGGTGTAGTGTTTCGAGAACAAAAAATGGACAATTTTAATAAAAAAATCTTTTTTTTTCTCTCCAAAATCATTCGAAAACTTTTCAAAAAGTATCCAAGCACCCATGCCTAGTTCATTATTGATGTTCACATAAGACAATCCGCGATGAAATTCATAAAAAACAAAAAAACAATTGGATTCCTTAGTTCTTTTGGACACAAAATGACATGTTTTTCTTGTCAAAATGAAGACAAAAACAAAGAAAAAGTGACATCCAAGGTAGTGAATGCACTCAAGTGAAGATTGTAAAGAAAATAAAGTGAAATAAAAGAGAAAACACAATGAATACGAGCTCTTCATTCAAAGAGACACCCAAGCCAAGATTGAGGATTAGTTAAAACAAATTAAAGACAAAATCAAAAGATCAAAACCCTTGATTCAAATGGATGCTCAAAATGAGGAGCATAAATAGAAAGAAATTAACATTTTATATTATTTTTAGAGGATGAGAATATAATTGCTTTCAACGAATTTTTTATTTTATTTTTGAAGGTTAAAAAAGGTGTAACTAGAAAACTATAAATACGTGTTATTTACACATACAATGAAATGGGAGTTCATGTTAGACTTATGCTATAGAAATTGCCATTCAAGTTTGAGGTCAACTAAATTGTTAAGTGTCTTTGTGTAAATAATGTGAAGTTGAAGTTTTCCTATGTTTCCAAAATTTCCATTTAAGTCCAACCCCAAGTGCTGTAATCATTCAAGGAAGAATGCAATTAATAAGAAGATCCATGTTAACTTTGTGTGACATTAGTGTTTGAATCTATGCAGTAGTTTAAAAGCTTTGTGGTAATTGATTGTTTTCATCCATTCTTCTTCTAGGAATCTTTATTTCTACACTTTATGTTGTTCTCAAGATCAAATTAATTGTTGATACAAATCCAACATTCTTTGTTTTAATTCTTGCATAGTATTCTTGTTTACATTTTAACTATCATAAATTGAGAAAATTGATTCTAAGTGAAAATAAGAATTCTTCAAATTTTTGTGCTCTAAGCTATAATATCAATATTGATAGGTCAAGTTTATTTATTCATTTTATCTTTATACAAAAACCTAAAAAATAGATTATATAGTTTTCATATTAGTAGATTTATTTTTTGTTTTAGACTTTAGAGTAGATTAAATCATGGCTTCCCTACAAATTTAAAGAGGATTTTATCATCCATTGTTATGTTTTGTGTTGTCACAAAAGTGATAAATTAAAGCACCAAGGTGCATCTAGGTGATGCTCATAGTGGTGAAGCATTGTGACTTTCTAGATGTCACCCTTCATAGTACTAGTTTGACTCAATCATGTCTGACCATGGAGTTTTCCCCAAGGTCAGCCCCACTTAGTTTGTTGTCCCATTTGGAAAACCTTTAACAAGTGTTGTGCCTTATGAACCATTTGTATAGAGCTCATTTAGCTTGTCCTTCCAACATATGGTGCTAGGTGAAAAGGTGGTGTCAATAGGTACCTATCCATTTGATGCAAGGGCATCCAAGGTGTGAGGCAATCTTGCATCACCGAAAATATTGCTATTTTATTTTTTGTTTTCAATAGGGGCTAAGGTGTGTAGAAAAATATATTTTTTAATTTGCAATATTATAATTTTCCCTTGTGGTGATTTACAAATGTAATTTTTGGAGGGAATATGCTTCGGTAAAGGCATTTAAATTGGAATATTCCATTTGGGGCATCCAATTCTAGGTGGGGACCACTTTGCATGCATTTTCTTGCATGGTCATTTGTATACTTTGCATACATTTGCATCTTGGGGTGACCAACTTTGCATGTTGGTGTATGTCCATATTTGGAATCACCGGAGCCACCAGGAATCAATGGAGGTGTCATTGTTAACCAAAAATGATTGGAAAAAAGATAGGCGCCCATGTGAGGACCATGCAAGTAATGAAGTATTTTCTATTTTCAAATTTTGTAACTCCTCAAGTTGGGCGTGGGATTTCTTGGAGGTTTTGGTAGGTTGTTTTGGAAACCAATAATGGTTTTCCTCTCACACACTTTTCTATATACTAATGCTTGTTCATTCGGAGAAGGGGGATTTTGGAGAAGTTTTGGTTGCATACCCAAATGCTACCAGAATGAAGCTAGATTGTTGAAGATACATATGTTGTAGATTTTTGTATGTTGAGAGCTCAAATTGTAAGGAGACCCACTAGCTTCAAGATTATGTTTTCATTTTATGTTATAAGAAATATTGTATGTTGCTAATTTCATTCTCATGTTAAAATATAAAAGTAGCATGTTTCCTTCTTGAAAGCACTTGTTGAAGTGTTTAATTTTAGATTTGAAGGGAGAGTATCCCTCTTCATTAGTGGTATCAGAATAGGAGTTCCCGAGTGTGCAAGCATAAACATCGATGTGAGGCAGTTTGTACTAGGACCCTGGGTTGGATGAAATGTGTATGAGAGAATTTTTGTTTTCCTCCAACATGAATTGAATTTGGGTAGAAGGTACACATAGTTCCTCCATTAAGAGAGAGTGGGTAGAGGAAATGAGAGGTGTGTCTTCAAAAAATCTTTGTTGGGTAGAGGATATATGTGTATGTGATTCTTGTTGTAGGTATATGTTGAAGATTGAGAGTGTGTGGAAAGTGTTTGAAGAAATATCAAAGAAGAAAGGAATTTTTTTTACCATAGTTGTGTATGTAGGTGAACAAGAAGGAGAAAATATTGCAAAAGTATGCTTTGAGGAAGGCACTGTGAAAGAAAGTGAGAAAGAAGAGAAAAGTGCAAAAGAGGTTCAAAGGAAAAAATGAGGTACAACAATTGAAAAGAAAAATAATGTTGTAGTAGTATATGAGTGTCCTTTAAAGGACTTAAAAGCATTAAAAAATAAAATTGCTGCTGAGAGTGAAGGTGAAGAAGATATGGTAGTAGATAGTGGTGAGGAAAAGGTTATAGAGAAAGAGGTAATGCATAATATTTTTCATTTTTATGATGAAGATGAAAATGGATTTTGTGTAGATGAAAATATTGCAGTAGATAGTGAGAAGACAAATGTTGTAGTGATTCTAGAGGAACATGTGAAAACAAAGGTAATGACTTATGTTTCTAAATTTTATGAAGATGAAAATAGAGATGATTTGCATGTTGAGATGAAAGAGGCATTGAGTTTAGAAAGAGAAAAAGAGATGGTACAAATAGATTTTGTTAGTATTGATTTGTATGCAGGGACAAATTTGAATGATGTTGTAGTTTGGTATGTGGATAGTGCATATTTTCTTGTAAAAGCTATAAAGGATATTGTAGGTGAAATTTGGTGGAGGTGGTTGGTCAGTGGTGGGTCAAATCCCACAAGAGAAGAGAGTATAACATATGGTATTAGGAGGAGGAGGGGGAGGGTACATGGTGGATACAAGTTCATGAGAGAAGAGAAGAATGGAGTGCAAGCTTGTTGGAGGAGGATGGTGAATGTTTTGACAAGATGTTGGAAGAGGAGAAAGAAGAAATTATTAGAGGTACCAATTTATGTGATGGAGTTTGTTGAAGATTGCTTGCAATTTGAAAGGGTTGTACTTGTCATTTCATGCCACCCTTAGATGACCCATCACTAATATCCAATCCGAGTGATCTTCCATGGGTCATCTTGCATGTGTTTTCCTTGGCGATCCCTAAATTTGGCTAAATCCCAAATTTTTGAGGTTTCGGCTTGTCTCTTACTCTCTTACCTTCATGTTGGCTTTCTCCTTCTTCATTGCTCCTTCCTCTCCCTATTTTACTCTTTTCTCCCAAAATCTTGCTAAGTGTCGAGGTTTCGGGTTTTAGACTTCGGCCTTCCCCTTTAGATCTTATCTTTCTTCAGTAAGAGGTATCTCATTAGCCCGATCCCTGATTGCTTCCTTTCTTCTTCGCGGTCTCTAGTTTCCTTCTTCCAAGCATGCGGTAAGCTATAAGCTCAACGCCCTGTTGAGAAAAAGGTGTCTCAAACTTACTGGTTAAGGCTCTCTCAAATCAGGAAAAAACTTAATTGAGTCAAAGTCTTCTACATTGCAATATCGTGGAGGTCTAATCTAGGGCTGGTAGGTTGGAAGTAAATGTTCACTTGATTGTTCCCTGCCATCTCGTGACAGTTAGATAGGGGAGCTTGCGGTATTGCGAGAAAAAATCACTATCTCACAACCTCGTGATAGTTAGTTGGAAGGTCTGCGGTATGGTGGAAGCTTGCGATATTGTAGTAAAGGTTTGTGTGGTGAAGGTTATTGCAACCCTGCGATGGTTCAAGAATGACTCGACAAGATTTGATGCAGGAGCATCCACGACAATTGACAATCTTGTATCAAGCAAAAAGAGGTTAATTTTTGGTTGAGCATTTTTGGATTTTTGAATAATTTTATTTTGGTTTGAATTTCATGATTGGGGGGTTAAATGATATATTTTTGAATAATTAAACTTGTCAATAAAATCTCCTTTGCACATTGAAGTTGGCTAGTGGGTGAGAAAAAGCAAGAAAAACAGTTTAAAAAAAAACAATTATTTGAAAAATATTTAAAAGGCATTATGAGACATTGAGAATTGAATGAGGAGTTTTAAAACACTTAATGTTGATCCTTAAAAAGTAGGGACTAGGGAAAGTGGATGCCTAGGACTTTCCTTGATTTTTTGATTTGTCAAGAGTTAAAGGTGGAGAATAAAAATTGCAACATCCTATCTTTGACAAGGTTGCTAGAAATGAGTTGTAAATTATTTTTAATTATTTTTTGAAGGTTTTCATGTGCAAAAACAACATAGGTCATGCCATATTGGAGAGGCCAAAATAAAGCATGAGAAATTAATTTCATGACAGGGTGTGAGAAGAATCTAGAAAAACATCACTTTTCATGGAAAAATTGTTGAAGAAGAATTGGGATGACAAAGAGAAGGGAGGGTAGCATGATTGGGAGAGGTTTTTTTGGGTGTTATTTGCAGGTTAGGACTGATTTACATCAGTCCATGAAGTTTTCATAGTTATAGTTTGAAGATATAGAAGTTGCAGGTGGTGTTGAAGAGTTGGAAGATGAGCAAATTGCAAGAACTCACATTGTTAAGCACTGTTTGTTTTTAAATGTATTTGTTTTGCATATGTGATGAATGCAAGAAGTTTCTTTGCTGCATATCATCCCTTTTGATGACTGAAATTCATGTGTTATCATATTTCCTGAACTGAGCAATTTGCAAACACTTTGTGAAGTTTCATTGCAAGTTATTGTTTCTGTTTTAGCAATTGTTTGAGAGGATTTTAGAGAGGGTTTTGAGTGCATCAATTCCTCTCTTCATCAGTGGTATTAGAGCTAGAAGATTTTGAGTGTGTAGGAAGATTCGTCGAAAGGAGGCAGTTTGCACTAGGACTTGTGGTGGTGTGTGTAATTTGTGCATAGATAGATTGCCAAACGTGAGACAATCTATATTAGAGAGGATGTGATGGGTCATGAGGAGGCCCATAAGAATTTTGTTTTGGAAAGCTCCAGGATGAAGTAGATATATTGGAAAAGATGATTAAGGAGAAAGTGGGAATACAAGAAGAGAGATATGGGAAGAAGAATGTTCTCTTGAAAGAGGACAATGAAATTAAAAAAATCATAAAGGAAGGATGGAGAAAGAAAGAAGAGAAAATGGTAATTGCAGATCACAAATTTAATGGTAATTTTAAATATTTTGTTTTATCTGAAAAATTTGTATTTGCGGGATTTAGCAAGGACAAGGAAAAATGGTGAAAAGAAGAGGGATACCACAACAAAAAAAAAGGTATCATTTAATTATGTTAGTGAAAATTTACATGCAAAAGAGGTAGATAAAGTTGTGAATGATGTTGTAGCAATTCAAAGAATGGATTTTGATAGTCCCAGATTTGACAAAGGGAATGATGAAGAAGAAGATAGTTTCCTATTGAAAGAGGAGATAAGAAAATTAGAAAAATTATTTCAGGGACAAATTATTATAGAAGAAGATGATGAAAATAAAGAGGTTGCAACTGATACATGCCTTTTTGAAGGAAAAAAAGTTGTAGCAGTGAGCAAGGGAAAGAAAATAGAGGTTATTATTGATTTATCGAATTTTGTCAATGTTGTTAATGAAGCTAATTTTTGTGAGGGTGAAATGGTAAAAGGAAGTGAAGAAGGAGACATGATAAGGTGCAGCAATAACATGTTACAATCTAAAATACAACAAGGTGTGATGACTTTTGTTAACATAGAAGAAGAAGAGGGTGAAGGAGAAGTAGGTGAGAAAGATGTGCAGATAGAATTTAGTGATTTCCATTAATTCGTTAATGTTGATTTGTGTGCAGGTGTTGAGAATGATAAAGTGGGATGGAAAGATGAACCATGGTATGACATGGTGAATTTCATGAGGGGAAGAAAGAGAGGAAAGATGAAGGAAGGAATAGCTAGGAAGTTTTAGAGTAGGGTGAAGAAGAAGAAAAATGTGGATAAAGAAGAAAGATGGATGAAGAACAAGCACATGATCTACAAATGTTTATGAGACACTCATGAAACATTTCTTTTCTACCATGGGTGTCTAATGCAAGAACATCCACGACAATTGGCAATCATGTATCAAACAAAAAGAGGTCATTTTTTGGTTGAGCATTTTTTAATAATTTGATTTTGGTTTGAATTTCATGATGGGGGAGCAAATGATATATTTTTGAATAATTAAACTTGTTGATAAAATCTCCTTTGCAAATTGAAGTTGGCTAGTGCGTGAAAAAAAAACAAGAAAAATAGTTTTTAAAAAAACATTTATTCGAAAAATATTTAAAAGGCATTATGAGGCATTGAGAATTGAATAAGGAGTTTTAAAATCTTAATGTTGTTCCCTAAAAAGTAGGGACTAGAGAAAGTGGGTGCCTAGGACTTTCCTTGATTTTTTGATTTTTCAGGAGTTAAAGGTAGAGAATAAAAATTACAACATCCTATCTTTGACAAGGCTGCTAGAAATGAGTTTTAAATGATTTTTACTTATTTTTTGAAGGTTTTCATGTGAAACAACAACATGGGTCATGCCATATTGGAGAGGCCCAAATAAAATATGAGAAATTAATTTTATGATAGGGTGTGAGAAGAATTTGGAAAAAAATCACTTTTCATGGAAGAATTGTTGAAGAAGAATTGGGATGACAGAGAGAAGGGAGGGTAACATGATTAGGAGAGGTTTTCTTGGGTGTTTTTTATAGGTTAGGACTAATTTACATCAGTCCATGAAGTTTTCAGATTTATAGTTTGAAGATATAGAAGTTATAGGTGGTGTTGAAGAGCTGGAAGATGAGCAGATTGCAGGAACTCACATTGTTGAGCACTATTTGTTTTTAAATGTATGTGTGATCCTAAATGTTTATCTATCCTAAATATGAAAAAACAACTATAATGCAATTAGAGAAAAACACAAAGGGACACCTCAAGATTAGCCTAATAAATTGTTAACACAAAGAGAAATAGATGAAATTGTGCAAGTGCTTATACCTTCTCCATGTTGATGAATCTCTTGGTTGGCCCTTGTGAATGTAAACTTGTATGCTCCTTGGATGACTATGGATATGATTAAATGCAAGATTGACAATATGATGGGATGCAAATGCAAATGGCTAAAATGGCTTGGCTAAATGAGTAAAAATATTTGTGAATTGAGTGCTCAAAATGACAGCATAAGGATGCTAAAATGACTAAGTGTTGAAAATTCCTTAGAAGAGGGGGTATTTATAAAGAAATTTAAATTTTTTAGAGAATTCAATGGTTGAGATTGAGCCACCAAGGTTAAGATGTGGGATATGGTGAGTTGAGGACTCACAAGCCCTCACTTCTTGACATGTGGAATGTGAGATGGCCTAGGATAAGATGATGTGGAAGTGAGGTGGAAGGGAGGTACATGATGTGGAGGAAGGACAAGTACCTTGGGGGTGAGAATATTTCCTCAAAAAGGAGCTTCTTGTCTCCAAGTGAGGATGAAAATGACATTTGAGGAATTTTGGAATTCCTCAAAAAATCTCCATGGGAAATGAGAAAGTGGTTGGAGAAATAAATGTGAATTAATTAAAAATTCACATTCTTGGGAGAATCTAGTGGATAAGAGAGGGTTTCCAAAAAGGTGGGAATTTGTCATATGTGAGTGAAGTGACAAGTCAAATGTTCTAGAAGTTACACGGGGATAAGGTAAGCCTTGGAAGGATAAAATATGAATTAAAAATTCACATGGGGAGGAGAGGGACCTAGGATAAATAAATGTGAATTAAAAATTCACATGGGAAAGAGGGTCAATGCTAAGAAAGACAAATGGAAAGGTTGACTAAAAAGGGATGCTAAATGTGGCTAATGACTTTGATTAAGGTTGTGCAAATACATGATTAGGATAAGTTAATGAAAGATTAGTAGCAAGTGGCAAATGTAAGAGGATGTGACATTAATCCTTGATTAAGAGGATGCACATCCTGGTCATGAATTAATTAAATTAATCCAGATTAGAAATGGATTATGGAGGATGTGACAAGGAGAGAGAAAAAGGAAGAATTTTAAATTAATTTTATTCAAAAAGGTTAAATGACTAAATTAAATAAATTGATGTGTTTATTTAATTTAGAGAGGAAAAAAGAGGTAAGGTAAAACATTTAATTGTTAAATTAAATATTTTAAGGACTTTAGGCAGAAAGTGTAATATTAATTAAATAAATTAATATTGATGGAATGGATGAATAAAGAGGTGAATTTGATCGTATGGAGGTGATTAAATTTAGATGTCTACATTTTGCCCCTCTTCTAAATATTGTTAGAGTAACTGTGTTTTGAAGAAAAATAAAATGCAGTTGACAAAGGAAGTGATAGGACTCAATTCCCTAGCATGAAAGAAGTTGAATGAGCTACCCAAATAGAGGGAGTTCTAGGGAGATTCCCCAATGACTGCGCCAAAGGAGAGGAGGATTGATGGTAGGGTATGTCCCCTCGAGAGGGTGGTTGGGGAAGAAAAAGGGGACCTCAGACGACTTCTCAATAGGAGGAAACAAAAGGCACCAATGGATAGAGCTCGAAAAATGGAGCAACTTTAGTTTTTAAATGGAGTCGATCGGATGCACGGTTTGCGAATGGCGGCCTTGGGAAGTTAGGGAATTAGTTGGAGGAGAAAAAAGTTAAATAAAAGGTAAAAAGTACCTTTTATTTTAAAAAGGGTTAAAAAAAGGGGGAAGGGGTTAAAAGGTAATTTTAGGAATTACCTTGTCTCATTTTCACTGTAGTAGTTAAGAGAAGAGGAGAGGAGAGGAAGAAGACAAAGAGCAACAATGCCACAAGATTTTGACTTTGATATCATTCACCAGGTGGACGAGGTGTGGAGGTTCCACACCCACTACGCAGTGCCTCACCAGGTTAGTAAAAAAACCCCTCTTGTATATTTTAAGCATATGTTGCACATTTTTGAATGTTTACAGAAAATGTAAAACATGGGTTTTGTTGTTGAGTTAGAGAGGAAAAATGGGTAGGAACTAGAATTTCAGGTTGGCAGTGGGTTAGAGGTGGGATAGAGTGAGGTACGACTTTGGGAGGGGCGAATCCACCCCACTATGGAGTGGCATAGCCCCCTGGTTGGGACATGCCGCCCAATGGTGGGGCGTTTCCGCCCCATCTCGGGGCACTTCTACCCTGTGCATTGGCATATCTGCCCTGGCTCAGGGTGGGTCCACCCCAAGCTTGGGCGTATCTGCCCCAGTGCAGGGAAGAGGCGCCCTGCAGGTCGGGGCGCATCTGCCTCGGCTTGGGGTAGAGGCGCCCTACCTCGGGGCACAACCGCCCTTGCTCAAGGAAAAGGCATCCCGCAGGTTTGGGGCGCTTCCACCCCCGCTCGGGGAAAAGGTGCCCTGCAGGTCAGGGCGCATCTGCCCCGGGTCGTGGTGTAGCTGCCTCAACTCGGGGTAGAGGCACCTCATAGGTCGAGTCGCATCTGCCCTAGCCCGGGCAGATTCACCCCAACCTAGGGCAGGTCAGCCTTGGCATGGGGTGCATCCACCTCGGCCTAGGGCGAGTTCACCCCTAGTGAAGGCACATCTGTCTTGACGCGGGGCGGAGTCACCTCAATTGGGGTAGAACCGCCCCGACTCGGGGTAGGTCTAGCAATGCAGGGAGGGAGGAGCTAGGAAAAAAGTAGAAGAGATAGAGGGTAAAAAGATAGTGTCCTGGGGCTGAGAAGGAAACTGACAGTCTAGTTAATATGGATGCAGAGCTTCGAATGATTATGGACACATGAGCGGTGGTCGGAGGCACTTGCAGTGACTATGGCGACCATGACCGGAGTAGATCATATAGCTTTGGAGTATGTGGGGTTATTGCACTTTTTATAGTTCCCAGTGATGAGGGCACATCGAGCGATGCTGACGACACTGATAGAGAGATGAAGTTTAGTGACATCGACCTTCCATCTTCCAATGGGGGAGATGACAGTGACACTGGAGGATGTATGGCACATCTTGAGGCTTTCCATAGTAGGGAAATTAGTGAGCAATGTGGTATTGAGAGGGGCGGAGTTAGACCACACCATTTCAGTGTTATTTGGAGATGAGGATCTGCCCATACAGAATGGGCAGTTGGACTTGGATAGATGTTTGTCAGTGAGGGTACCACCCCTACCATTATTTTTGTGTGGGACGATTAGTGGGATATTGTTGTCGGACCGTAGCAGGTGGTTTTGCAGTCTACAATACATCGAGGTGATTTGACATATTGTCAAATGGCGCCAGGGATAGTTCTTGTGGGGCACCTGTGTATTAGCACAGTTATACAAAGACATGCATGTGATCTACTACCGGAGGTCAGTGAGTTTGACACACACGACCCTACTACAGGTGTGGGTGTGGGAGCACATTATGGTGACGAGACCCCTAGTGGTTAGGGGAGGAGAGGAGGATGATAGGGAACCTATGGCCTGGGGGTATGGGGAGGTGAGGGGCTGGGTTTTACGGTACGAGATGTAGGGGGATATGGATGGGTGGAGGAGAGTGATGGATGGCTTGCAGGAGAGGGACATATTATGGCATCCATATATGTATCGACGGTTTAGGGGATGGATGGAGGAGAAGGAGAGACATCAGGGCTATTTTATGAGCCGGTGCATCTCGATTGGGAGCCAACCATGTATAGTGGAGATGCATCGACCAGATAGAGTGTTGAGGCAGTTTGGGCTGGTACATGATATTCCAAAGGCACACGTCATGTTTTGTCGACTCACCAGAGAGTGACCATGGGTAAATTCTTTTACGCTGAGGGATGCTAGAGTGACATGGGTAGCGACAGTGCAGGTGCCCTACCTAGGGAGGGCTGTTGGGGTGGAGGACGCAGGAGTGACGATGCGGTATGCCTGGTGGTTTTGCAACTACCGATGGGAGAGTACTACATCGATAGTGCCTATTGTAGGAGCTTTAGGATTCAAATCAAAGGATGAGCACCGGTTGGCGAGGGAGGGTGGAGATAGGAGGAGACAGGCATAGAAGGGAGGGGAGGTGAGGGCAACAGGACAATAGGAGGATGCAGAGGGTGTTGGTTAGGAGGGCAGAGGAGAGGATGAGGTTGGGTTGGTAGGACAACCAGAGAGGAGGAGGAGGAGACAGCGGAGGAGGGCTAGGGCGATGATAGATGTGGGGGAGGAGATGGATGTAGCAAGACCCAATAGTGGGAGAGATGCAATACGACAGGAGGGTGGGATAGGTCCAGAGCCAAATGTAGTACGGTAGGATGATGGGAGTGAGCCAAAGGTGGAGATGGTACATGCGGTGGAGGGAGGAGCTATTCAACAAACAAGCATAGGAGGTAGAGTGCGATGGAGGAGAGTGCAGGCGAGGGTTGAGTAGGAGGAGGCAGGAGGGGGTGGACAACAGGATGGAGCACAGGGGGAGACTGAGGCCAGGGGACAACTAAAGAGGATGGCAAGTAGGAGACGTCAGAGGAGGGTCTAGAGTGTGGCAGAGCAGGGGCCTTCTATGCTAGAGATAGGGGGAGTGAGGATGAGTAGGAGCCAAAGGGGGAGGCGAGGGCTATAGGAGAGCCGAGGAGACTGATGAGGGTGCAGAGGAGAGGAAAGTTGAGGAGGATTCGGGTGAGCAGGGTCAAGCGGGTGCAGGATGAGGTAGAGGTTGATGCGATGGATGTAGATGGCTCAGATGTGGAGGTGTTGGAGGTAGAGCCGTAGGCAGCGGTTCATTGTGTGGCATTAGATGATCCTACTGCTCAGCTAAGAGGTACTGTAGAGAGGATTCAAATTACAGATCAAAGGTTGAGGATATTTGAGGCAGAGGTGACCAAACTCAAGGCCGAGCTAGCGAGGGTACATGTAGCAGGTTAGAGAGATTATGGATTTATTGTTGACCACCTATTCACACAGGTAGCGATAGTGGAGAGGGAGAGAGATGGACTGCAGGCTGACATACAAGGGGTATGAGATGAGTTGTCTACTGTGAGTTGGGCTGTGATAGATTATAGGCAGAGGTTGTTATATTACAGGCCAGGGGGAGTCAACAGATCAGGGGCTAATAGACACTAGGTAGGTGCTAGAGGAGATGAGGGGTCAGATATGCATGATGCAGGCTAAGAGAGATGTAGCATTGGCATAGGTGCAGGCCATGGAGGCAGAGAGGGATGTAGCCCAGGCACAGGTGTAGGTGTTGCAGAGTGAGAGGGAGGTGGAAGAGACATAGATACAATATCTTCAGAGGAGGAGAGAGGAGGCAGTTTTAGAGGTATCATCATTGCAGAGAGAGAGAGAGATGCATTGGATTTGAGAGTACAAGAGTTACAGAGGGACAAGGATGCAGTGGTGGCTCGATCACAGGCCAAACAGAGGGACAGGGATGCTACATAGATGTGGATGCAGATGCTATAGGGAGAGCTAGACATAGTAGTGGCTCAGTTGCAGTCAGTACAAAGGGAGAGGGATGTTGCAGAGATGCGGATGCAGATGCTGCAGGAAGAGCGGGAAGCAACAGTGGTTCAATTGCAGTTAGTATAGGTTGGTGATGTGATAGGGGTAGACATACAAGGGTTACAAAGGGAGAGGGATGCAACAGTGGCTGGGGCAGTGGTTGTCAAGGAGATGAGAGATTGGGTTTAGACAGAGATGGCGTAGTTATGACTATCTCAAGAGGCCTGGGAGCAAGAGAGGAGAGTGATCACTAGAGATCGGGATAGGTATCGTCAGGAGTGGAACTTCGCTCGGGTCCAAGTTGTTGAGCGATAGGAGAATGCGAGGGAGGCAGGATTTTGGATGGCCACGTAATATCATGCAGTTCTAAATTTGGCACAACAGATATTCCAGTACGTTCGACAGACACCACATATGCCAACACCATCCCAGACGTTGGGGATGCGAACCTGAGGTTTCAGTGGGTCACAGGGGGTTTCGCCAGGTAGGAGGTCAGTACCTGATTCACCTCAGAGATCAGATGTGGGTAGCTCATTTGGCAGATGACAGACTACTAAGTTTTTGATAGGTGCAGGGTGGATGGATAGTTTAGAGTGACAACGGTTATTTTCATAGCCTTGTACTGATATTTTATCTTATGATTTTGTATATGATGGACATGTATTTTGATGTCATCGATAGACATTATTCTGTGATGGACTTTTGGATTTTAATATATTTATATGATATACATATCGGCCCTTATTGACACCATGTTCATGCGTTTGATGGATGATTTGATATATGCATATGTTTTATCTATGATGGCTTATGTGGATGTTTATGTGTGGATGCTTATTGGATTTGTTGACGTGTATGTATATGTTTATGATGGCTTATGTGGATGCTTATTTGTTTTTTGACATGTTTGTATATGTTTATGAGAACTTATGTGGATGCTTATATGAATGTTATATACATGCAGGATGTGATGTATTATGAATCTAACACTTTGTGATGCAGGTGGCGATGTATGTATGAACAGTAGAATGAACCTAATATGTGTGGATCTAAAAATGATAATGCACCTATAATGGATTTAAAGTTGTAATGAATTAATAATGTGAATAGTAAATTATGAAAGGTAATAACACATGGTCATAAGCATCAATAAGGACTGACATGATAAAAAAGGGGGGAAGATGTGTGTAGTGAAAGTGGAAAATGGGTGTAATTTGACACTTGTCAATAACCCTTAGTATCCTGAGAAGAATGGGAGATAAGAGGTAAAGTATTTGCACAACCAAAATCATAGGGTGAATGCAATGCAACAATAATTATTATGAAATGCAATCCTAATATGATTTTCCATCTTTGGAGCACTAATTTTTGCTATAGCATAAGACACCAAGTGCTAGGTTATAGGAAACCAAGGCGAGTTAGCATCTAATGCATGAAACAAACACACAAAAAAGAAGGCTATCCCAACACCCCAAAGTGATGAAGACTTTGGTCGGGCTAGGCATTGGGATAAGCACAAGCACAAAGGGAGATCCCAACGTAAGACAAGATCACATGGGTCTTGGTGGATACTACGTGGGGGAACCTAGCAGATAGCAACAATAAAAGATTAAGATATGCCCCTATCTGAATTAGCTAAAACACACCATAATATGATAGATTATGATGGCCTTAACTAACTGTAATAGAGAGATCAAATGATAAACAAAAAACCGAAAGTATCAAAAGATCACAATCAAATTTCAAGTGTCCTTTTCCATAGGATCGAGAGGATGGATGGGGTTGATGAGGTCTGTTAGGAAGGATGCATCCTGTTGAGACCAAAGATGATGGATACTATACTAAAAGATTGTTATGACGCGGGATGCTTACAAGCAATTGGATCTCCTGTCACAAGTGGATTTTGTTTGTGAAGAACCAACTAGATAAGGACATAGCTTGATCACATGACACAAGACACGAGACATGAGACTAACACATCCTACAGACCTAGGGGCTCAGGGGCTGATCATAGATCAGCCTTGCCTACGTGAAAGCACAAAGCCCTCGTAATTCTTGAAAAGACTGTGGATAAAGCAAAAAGAAGACAATGGTGACTGATGATGAATAACACAAGACATGACACACAATTTCCCTAGGGGAGGATCAAATGATCAATCTTGCCTATGTGAAAGTGCAGGGGCAACATAGTTCGACAAGGATTAAGAGGACCAAAAAGACAAGATGGAAAATAGGTGACACCAACACGATGGATGTTTCTAGATGAAGACACAAATTATCAAACGGAAAAACTGACAATAGAAGCTCAGACTAGGATAAAAAGCTCAGGATGACGGATAGCATATAATCGTCCAATGCTCAATCAAAAGATACCAAGTGGCCAAGGATGGAATGGGAGAGGATGTCAGGATAGGATGGATGGAGTCACAAGGTAGATAATGATTAAGACATCTATGGATGATGTCTGTTACCAGGTTTTCACCACCTGTACCTATCCAAGGTGTCACCAAAGGTGGTTTTCACCATAGGACAAATTTATTTCTCTTTACTATTTTTGGATTTTTTGGATTTTTTTGTATTTTTGTAGGTAGGTTTACCAAGCGGACTTAGGTGTAGAACCTCTTCAGATGCATGATATTGATAGGATCTTCGAGGGGATCTCCTTCAAGGATAGCAAGTCTGTATGCCCCAGATCCATATTTAGCGGTTATGATATAAGGACCCAATAGTTTGCTTCAAAATTTCCTTTCTTATCGCAGTCCTGTTGAGTACGTTGGTTCTCTTTAAAGACAAGATCACCAATCTGGAACTGTTGAGGACAAACCTTCTTGTTATAGTTACGCTTGAGGAGGTTTTGGTAAGCTTGCAGATGATCATAGGCTTTGATTCGTCTTTCATCAAGTAACTCTAGCTGTGCAAGTCATGCAACACGAGCATCCTCCTCGCTGATAAGGTTCTTCAGAGAAATCCTCAATGATGGGAGTTGCAGTTCGATTGGCAAGATGGCTTCAGCACCATACACTAAGAATAGGGGGTGGTGCCTATAGGGGTGTGGATGGAGGTGCGATACGCCCAAAGAGTGGGATGAATATGGAGGTTCCAATCTCGACCAGTGTTATTGACAACCTTTTTGAGGATGCGGATGAGGGTCTTGTTGGTTGCTTCTTCCTGACCATTACCCTGGGGGTAATAAGGCGTTGACCAACAATGCTAGATATGAAAGGTGCCATAGATGTGTTTCATGGCTTGGTTTTTAAAAGGTTTTCCATTATCAGAGAGGATGGTGGATGGAATACCATAACTGCAAAGAATATGGTAAAGGATAAATTTTGAAGTTTGAGTACCGGTGATTTGTGAGAGTGACATTGCTTCCGCCCATTTGGTGAAGTACTCAGTGGCAGTAATTATGAATGTATGGCCGTCAGAAGATAGTGGGTAAATCTTTCCAATCTAGTCGAAACCCCATTGAGAGAAGGGCCACAGTGCCAGGAGAGGCTGAAGGTTTTGTTCCAGATCATGAATCAAATCTACATGTTATTGGCAGGGAAGACATTTCTTCATGAATTCACAAGCATCATGCTCTAATGTAGGCCAATAATATCCAGCTTAGAGAATCCTTTTGGCCAAGGCCATACCATTTGAATGGGCCCCACAAACACCACTATGTACCTCTGTTAGTGTAGTATGAGCTTTAGTCTCATTCAGACAACTAAGGAGGGTTCCATCATACCCGCGACGATAAAGCGTATCACCGACAATAATGTATCAGGCTGAACGTTGAATTAAGGATTTTCATTGGTTTTGTGTGAGGTATGGGGGTAGAATATTATCATGTAGATAAGTATATATGTCTTGATACCATGGGAAAGTGGGACCTACAATGTCACACACCATGTCAGTCTCAGGGATATCATATGCTGGGATTAAAAAAATTTCCACAAGGAACTCGCATTCTATTCAATCTTTAGGCATGTCAATCAGGGAGCCAATAGTAGCCATAGCATCCACTGCTTTGTTTTGTATCCTAGGAATTTGATCAAATTGTATGAAGGTGAAATAGTTATTGAAGTCATCCACCATGCATTTGTAGGGCAACAACTTGTCATCTTTTGTTAAGAATTCATCATTAACTTGCCTAATAACCAATAATGAATCACCAAAGACTCTCAAGTGAGTTATGTGCCACTGCTTTGCAATTCAAAGACCCATGAGGAGTGCTTCATACTCAACTATGTTGTTGGTACACGAGAATGCTATCCTAAATGATTTTGGGATGTAATTGCCTTGAGGGGTGACAAATAGAATTCCTGCGCCCGATCCATTATGAGTATATGAGCCATCAAAATACAATGTCCAAGCAGGTGCTTCTATAATTGTGAAAACTTCTTCATCTGTAAATTCAGTGACTAGAGGGTAAGCATCCACTAGGGGTGCTTTGGCCAACTGATCAGCTATGACTTGTCCCTTTATGGCTTTGCAATCCACATACTCTATATCAAATTCACTTTGGAGCATGACCCACTTAGCCATGCGACCAGTTAAAGTGGTTCTGGATAACATATACTTTAGTGGATCAATTTTTTCTATTAATTTGACTGGATGGATGAGCATGTAATGTCAGAGTTTTTGAGTATTGAAGACCACTATAAGGCAGGATTTCTCCATGGGTGAATAATTCAATTCATAGCTAACCAGTGTTCGACTGATGTAGTAGATTGCTCTTTCTTTTGAGGACTCATCATGTTGTGCCAATAATGCCCCCAGTGTGATTGAAGTGGCAAAGATGTAAAGCAAGAGGGGTTTCCCTGGAATAGGTGGCATCAAGATCAGTGGATGAGCCAAGTATTCCTTGATCTTATCAAAACCTATCTGACACTGTTGGTTCCATCTGAAGGTGGAGTCTTTTTTCAGAAGATGGGTGAATGACTGACACTTATCTGCAAGCTGGGCTATGAACTGATGAATGATTGCAACTTTCCTTGGAGACTTCTTAATTGTTTCAGATTGTGCGGGGGTGGCATATCCAGAATAGCTTTCACCTTGGAGAGATCAACCTCAATGCCTCTTCGAGAGACTATGAAACCCAACAGTTTCCCTGATGTAACACCAAAGACACTTTTTTGGATTTAGTCGTAACTTGTAATGTTCTAACCACTCAAAGATCTTTTTTAGGATGGCAGGGTGCTCTTCTCTAGTTTTGGATTTTCCTAGCAAGTCATCAACATAATCTTCCATGATAATATGGATGAGGTCATGGAAGATGATAGCCATTTCCATCTGATATGTTTCCCTCGTATTCTTGAGACCAAAGGGCATAACATTGTAACAAAAAGTACCCCAAGGTGTTGTAAAAGTGGTCTTGTGTTGGTCTTCAAGTGCAATTCAGATATGATTGTAACCAGAGAAACCATCCATAAGGGATAACATCTCATGTCCTGTAGTAAGGTTGACCAACATGTCAATATTGGGCAGTGGGAAGTCGTCCTTTAGATAGGCTTTGTTAAGATCCTGAAAGTCTGTGCAAATTCGAATGTCTTCGTTTAGTTTGGCAACATGTACTATGTTGGAGATCCAATCAGAGTAGTCAATGGGTCTAATAAAACTGGCATCCAGTAATTTCTCCAATTCCTTCTTGACTAATAATGCTACCTGTGGATGCATTTTTTGGAGCTTTTGTTTGACATGCTTGGCATTTGGGCGAACATCCAGATGATGAACTACTAAAGCAGGATCTAAGCCTGGCATATCTAAGTACGACCAAGAAAAGTTAATGATGCCATGTTGGAGTAGTTGAAAAATGACTGCATATTCTTGCTCTGATAGAGATTTGGCTACATAGGTGATCTTAGGGTTTTCTGTAGTACCCAGATTAACTTCTTGAGTTTCTTTAATTAGGATGGATGACCGAGTGGATAATTGAGTTCTCACAAGGGGAAGATGAACGTTTCCATCCTCTAGCACCTCTTCGAGGTTTTCACTATTGGATGCATCGTTTATTTTTACTTTTTCCTGGTTAGGAAGTGCCTCAGGGAGGTTTTCACTAAATGGCCATTTTTTATTTTTCTTATTTTTATTTTTACGAATGGAGCATTCATCTTCCCCCAATCCCATGAGGTTGAAATATGTATCCAAGGAGATATTGGCAGGTGTGCTATCATGTAGGTCCCAATCAATGAGTTCAAGATGGCGAAGAGAAAGGCTGATGGTAAAGACAGATAAACAATCAAACATGGATGATAGGTTTGTGTGATCAACATCATCGTATGCATGTATGATGGATTCTTCCTCGGGTATGTCTTCTAAGGGACCATTGTCCACAGTAACACTATTGGAGGTATTAGATGATGTTGCAGGGCCTTTCTACTTTTTGTCATATCCGAGGCCTATATTTTTGCGACAGCTTTGATACATCAATAGGTTGTAACCGTCCCTGTTCTTCCTTACCTAGGCCCCTACCTTGGTAGTTATGCTTTTCTGCGAACTTAGCTAACCAAGGGTATACTTCTTGAAAGTATTCCTTTAGAGGAGGATTTGGTTGGGGTTCTTCATGGTATATCCATTGACTGATATCCTCTTCTAGTGCATCTTTCTTTAAACTAGGAGACCAGAAAGTGGTAGTGGGAATGTTTTTAGCACTAAAGGTGATATTCTTGTCTTCTTTTGGTGTAGACTATAAAGATTGGCCATACGTGTGTGGTGACGGTGGCATGGTTGCCACATTTAGAGTTGTATGAATTTCATATTCACCACACCCCTTTTCAATGATCTGGACTTTGGTGACTGTAGGATTGGTGGTGGGAGATGGAGTGGTCATCGTGGTGGATGACGAGTTGGAGGATGATGCCTGAGATGCCCCCATTTCAACCCCAGGACAATAATGTAAATGGGGAAATTATGCTTCTAAAGTACGACAGTATTCAAATGGTTGTGGGTCGGCATAAATGATGATCTCTTGTCCATTAACTGGGAACTTTAGGCATTGATGGTACGTGGAGGGGATGGCTTGCATGGCATGGAGCCATGGCCGGCCGAGGAGGATATTATATGGTAAGTCCAGATCAAGGACATGACAGGTAGTGTACTGAACTACAGGTCCAACCTGGATAGGAAGACTGATAATCCCTTTAGAATTTCTTTCTACATTATCATAAGCCTTGATCGTGATGATTTGATTACTCAAATCGGCTTGAATATACCCTACCTGTTTTATGAACTTCAGAGTGCATAGATTGAGGGAAAAGCCATTATCTACCAGGACCCTTTTATTTTATGACAGGCAACCATAACTTCGATGTGTAAGGGATGGTTGTGATTGGCGTCAATATTGGGCATGTCATTCTGGCTGAAGTGTAACTGGTAAGATAAAGACAGGTGTCCTACTAAAGCTTGGAACTATGTGGGATCGATGTCGTTAGGTATGTGAGTTTCCTATAAAGCTCTGTTGAGTATTTCCTGATGCACAGGAGAAGACTTAAGCAGATCCAAGATTGAAATTTGAGCAAGGGTCTTTCCTAAGTGATCAAGAATGTTGTACTGAGAGTTTATAGGATTTGGTTGGATTGATGTGGAGGCTGTAGGGAGAGTAATGCAGGATCGTTGGGTAGTAACAACACATTGGGGATCTTTAGCTTTAACATGTATCATAGACACACACGGTTCTACCTGTTCAATGTAATGGACAATGCCATCATAATTGAGGGGTACATTCTTATAGCTTATATTATTTGTATTGTCTTGGGGATTGTTGTTGGAGGTGCTTGGCCTTGATTATGGTTAGGGAAGGAATTTTGATATATCTGCAATTGAGCATTGGATGATGAAGCTTGACTAGTGTCAACTTTGATATCTCCTTGGTCGATAAGATCTTGGACATAGTTTTTGAGACCTTGACACTTATTCAAAGTGTGCCCTTTAATCTTATGGAATTCACAATATTCATTCTCCCTAAACTAGACTAGTTTGGGCTTAGATTCATCAAGTGGTTTGGTGACAGGTTACGTAATCGGATAGTTGACCTATAACAACTTATTGAAGATGACACTCAAGGGTTCTCCTAATTGAGTATACTGGTGTTTTCCGTTCCCTTGACTGTTCTTGTTTGACTGTTGAGGAGGATGAGATTCCCCTTGTGGCATGGATATGGCAGTAGTTACAGATGGTTTTTGCCTCTGAGATGTATTGGCCACTTGAACATGTTTAGTGTCAGTGACACCATCATTCACTACATTTTTGTTCTTGTTCCAAAAGTGCAACTTATCGCCAGATGGCCTTTCTTTGTGATGGTTGTGTATCTTTATGTGCCCTTTGGCAATAAGGGTGCATTCGAGGATGGGTCCTGTTAGCTCTCAAAAACGCAGGCTAAATGCCTCAAGAGGCTACCAATCTCTTGATACGCTTTAGGGTAACAGACAAGGTCAAGAGAACTCAACCTTCTACTATTTAGGTGTGGCTAACCTGGGCGGGTGTATCTTTTGAATTGAGAAGACTTATCTTATGATTATCCTTCTGAAATTCTTTGTCCATAATGGCAAATGGAAGTGAACAAATGAAATCAAACTTGATAGCAATCTTTTGATCTAAATCCTAAAATGCTTAATTAACATATATAAAGGAACTGAATGAATTCAAATGATGAAATTGTAGAGACTAGTGCCTTGTTGGGTATGCAGAGTCAAATGAAATAGAAGTGGGAAACTTATTCTGGCAAAAAATTGAATTGCAGGCATATGATCTGTTCATAACTTGTATAAACAATGCAGGCTTATGACTACTAAGCTCTACTTTAATAATCCAGATGAATCTTCCTGATTACTATGATCAACGAAAAGGATTTAATCTCTACTTGAGAGAACTAGTCAATTAATCACACAGATACAACAAATGTGCATTGAAAAACTGAACATAAACTTGTTATGTCAATTTAAACAACCAGAAAGAATCAAATTGGAGACAACTTAGAAATACTTTTCAATAAACTCAGCATATAATTGATACCAAAAATAAACTGCCACACCAGCTGAATTTCATTGGAATCGCCATTTGAAAACATGCACCATAGTCTCTGACATGAGAAAATTTTTCTAATGTAGCCATTCCTAATCTACTATATGTGATCTAAAATCTGATGATAATCAATTACAATTGGGATGTATATTTATACACCAGCATATGAAAATAAAACACTTTGAAATCCATGTCGGCCACCATAGAATTTGGGAAAAACTCACATGTCGGCCCTCAACAACATTTGAAAATAGTTAATCGCCAATGGACCAGTTGTTGAGACCATCAGAAAGTATGTCAAAGGCAATTCAATCGTCAATCGTTGTCTGCCCGTGTTCACTGTGCTCGCATTCACCGTGACCGTCGACCGTTGGGGAGATGTCATAGAGATTAAACTCTGTTTCATCAAGAACTTCATGATCAAATTGTATGTCGCTATAAGATTCTGCTTGTTACACCAAAGACAAGAAGCATCCCCTATTCCTTTGTGTTTTGCTGTAGCTCTATGATATTGGGAAGACCTCTCGCAGAACACCCCAAGTGTTACCGATATGCTTTTCCTTACGTTCTTTCCACTCGCTGAGACATAGGGATATCTCTTGCCGAAAAGCTCATTCATGTGTTGGTCGGGGAGACACTAGAAATTGCTATAACATCCTACCAATGCGAAACCTCACACCGATAGGCACCCATTTTCACCGGTCGGCAAGACAATGAACATCGCTAAGACATAATGTCGATAACTCCAAGCTCTGCCGATGAATCCTCATAAGCACAAGTCGGTGAGACCCGACCCATTCGGGGAGACCTCACCCTAGTGAAAAACTTATGCCAATATACCCTTCCTCTGTCACCGAAACAATATGAGAGTCATGCCGATAACTGCCAGTGAGTAAAATCAATTCGCTACGACATAGGAAATGTCTTGCCGATAGGCAAATCAGACGTTTACAAGCAGAAGAGCAGATCGGGGAGACCTTAATGCTGTCACACCGACATAGACCAGAATGCAAAAAAAATGCATGACACGATGGATTCAATGGGGCAATATGGCAAGAAAGTGTTCAAGATGGAACTTATTTGGAAAAATATGAATGGAAAACCTGTGAAAATATCAAATTTTAACAGTTCCAATAGGTCCTTTTTCCACTATTTCAGCGAAAGTGGTAACAGAGTGCAACCTGAAATTATGATCCATGTCGGGATGTGAGTTCTCCACAAAGAGGGTGACCATGTCTTTCTCTTTGAGAGGGGTTTTCATTCGGCTTGCTAGTGCACACCACCTTTGAAGGTAGCTAGCAAAGGTTTCACCTTCACGTTGCTTCTCTTTGAGGAGATCCAAGGTATCAGTGTTTTTCTCCAAATTGAAGGAGAAGTAAGAAACAAATTTTTCTGAAAGATCCACAAAGGATTTTATGGACCCTTGTTCTAGACTTATGAACCATTCTAGGGCATTTCCTGTCAGGCTCTGTGGAAACAAATGCAAGAGGTAGTTGTTGTGCATAACTTTTTGACACTGGGAGTAAAAATCTTGCAAGTGGGCCTTAGGATCTTTGTTTCCCTTGTATCTGTCAAAATTTGGTATCTCGAAGTGTTTCAGGAAGGGAATTAATGAGATGGATGGGTCAAACAGATAGGGACATATATCTTCGAATTTAAAGGATTGCTTACTAGTCCCGGCTTGGAGATCTTTCAAAGCAGCTTTGATTTCCAATAGATCAACATTGAATGGTGGTGTAGTTGAGGTAGATGGGTTGGATGGGTATGGATGGTAAGATATTGGAGGATCTTGTTGCGATACCATGTAAACGTTAATATATGGATTTTGATAAACAGAGGATTGTGTCCCCTCTTGATGTGTCAGGGGTGTTTGTTGGTATGGAGTTTGTTGTTATGAGGTGGTGTATGGATTAGCCTGGTAATTATAGGTGGAATAATGTTGAGGAGCATGAATGAAGTGTTGTGGATTAGTTTGTTGGTCTGGGGGTACTGATGTGACTGTTGTGAGGACGTGTAGAGTGGTTGTTGCTGGAACTGTTGTTGGTTATGATAAAAATAGTGTTGGGGGGTTTGTTGGTGTATTGTCGATTGTTGCATGGGTCGATATGGAATTTTGTGTTGTGGTTGAGTTTGTAGATGTAAAATAGATGCGAGGAATGGGGATATGGTTGGGACTAGAGGTCGAGATGGATTTCCTTGTGATTGGTGGGGTGGTTGTTGTGATGAAACTAGACGATTATGCGGTGGTTGTTGTTGATGATGTGCTTGAGGTGTGATGGAGACATTCTACAAAGGAGGTTGTTGAGTGACAGCAGGGACATTGGGTTGGGATGTACCTTGTGGAGGCATGTTGGATTGAGGAGGTTTTTTGGATGTGAATGGAGGTGGTGAAAGACTTGTGGTTCCAGGAGGCAGAGGCAAGGGGGTGAAAGGGTTGCCTCCAACATTTACTTGAGGTGGATTTCGAAGGGGTAGTGTGGTAAGCATTAATGGAGGATGTTGCGAAGTGTTTTGCAGCATACCATAAGTGAAAGGGTCATTAGGGTCAGGTGTTTGGGAAGCACTTATGACTAAAATTGGGGTGTGTGGAGGATTATTGACATGGTAGAGGATGAAATTTCCAAATTCAGGTTGATACCAACCCTCTACTAGAGGCATATTGGGGATAGGTCAACACCTGATGGGGGTTTAACACCTTTCTCAATTAGGTGGGCCAAGATCTATTCCACATGTTGTTTGAGGAGATGATCTATCATTCATGCATTGGTGGGATTACTGAAATTTTCCTCAAGTGTGAGTTCGGGTTGATTGACCATGCTCTCTTCACCAGGCGGTAGGTTGTTTTGTTCCTCGGTGTTGGATTGTGATGAAGTACCATTATGGGGATCTTGGGGAGCATTTACAATGTTGTGAGGATCTTGAGGAGCATTTGCCACATTTTTAGGATCTTGAGAGGTATTCAATTGGGAACCTTGACCTTGTTGTGCCATTTGTTTCTTAGTTTGTGACCGAGTTTGAACGGGCATAAAAAGACAAGACTAGTGTAAATATGGGGGTAATGGTTAGATGATTGTGTGATTGGATAAATTTTGGCTTAGATGATTGGATGAATTCAATTAGACTACTGGATTGGTTTGATTAGATAGATTAGATGATTGAATGAAGTTGGTTGGATAGTTGTGATTGATTGGATGGGTTAGATTGAATGGATGTGATTGGATTGATTAGATAATTGGATAAGTGTGATTGGTTTGATTGGATGATTAGATGATTGGATAGAATAGATCGAGTGATTGGATAGGTGCGATTGGATAAAAATTAAATGATGGAAGACATAAGGGATCCTAAACCCATTCAAAAAATCACCCTTAGTGACCTAGAGCGTTGATTGATCAAGTGGATGATCACAATACTGAATCCACCTCAAGATAGAAATGGATTGATTTGGGCTGAAGATGATAACTTACGACACCAAATTCACCTCAAGATGGAAGTGAATTGATTTAGGTCAAAGTTGATGATTGATATGAAGGATAATAATCAAATTCAAGCGCCAAGGTCAATTTGGATAACAACTTTTAACACAAGGTTTAGGTGGTTTGATGATGAGTGGTGTTTATAGGATATGGATTAGGTGATACAAATGGTAAGATTTTTGTGAAACAAGTTCACTAGGTGATGATATGGGCTTCCCAAATGAGTTACCAAAAAATTTAGAACGAGTGGGCAGATTGAGAGGATCAAACAAAGGTTTAGGATGACTAAACAGAGGTTTTGGAGGCTAAACATAGGTTTGGAATGATTAAACAGAGGTTTAGAATGACAAGATGGAGGTTTGGAATGATTAAACAGAGGTTTTGGAATGATTAAACAGAGGTTTGGAGGCTAAATGGAGCTAAACAGGGCGAATTTGACTATTCAGGAGGGAAAATTTGCCCCATTGCAGTAAACAGGAGGGAAAATTTACCCCACTGCAACAAATAGGAGGGAAAATTTGCCCCACTGCGGTAAACAGAAGGGAAAATTTTCCCCACTACAGCGAACAAGGACTTGGTTTAGATGAAAATGACTATGGCAAGGACTTAAAATGACAACATTAAGGCCAATTTTTCAAAAAAATTATTGGTTTCTCACAAGAAAACACTTTCAAACAAGCACAATCCTACGATTCATGTTAAGGATATAGCCAATAAAGGTCTTAATCTAGGATGCAGAAGGTTTCTAGGGAGTCCTCAATTTACTCTCGGTACATGAGGCACAACCGTGAACACCAACCCGTCACAAGCATGAGTCGGGAACCCTAGCGAGATACTGAAGGGCTCATACCAACTCTTCACGTCTATCTACATATCACCCTAGCTTTGATGCTTTGCCAATTACGATGTGACTGGATTGAGGTACAACTTTCGCTCTCCCCCCTTAATACACCCCGCTGATACGCGTGGTTGGAATCATCCCTTGGGGTGATGAAATCCCCAAGCAGGTTCCACTAGAAAGAAGGAACTAATCGTTTCCAACTACTCCCTAGGCTCACACAAAGTGCAAGGGGAACATGAAAACAAACTAATGCCCCCTTTGGGTAACACAAAAAGATAGACACAACAAACAATGGATATTACTTCCCCTAATTAAACTATGTTCCTAGATTAACGAAAAATAACAAGGATAGCTTTTGAAATTTGTGCAAACAGAAGGCCCTACAAGCAAACGTTAATTGTTTTATCCTTCTTTCTTCACCAATTACACAAGAATATGCTACAAAATGTTAGCAAAAACACTAATATCCTTGTAACAAACAATGTTAGGGGGTTAGAACTAAAAAACAACAAAAAACTGGAGCAAAAACTAAGCTAAAACAACCATTTTACCTCCCAAAATGTATTGTTTTGGGGCGTATCCGACCCATTGCAGTAACCAGGAGGGAAAATTCGCCCCACTGCAACAAAATTTCAGAAACAATTTTCAGATTAGGGAAAATACACCCCGCTACAGTGAAATGTCAGAAACAATTCTTAGATTAGGGTGTATTCGCCCCTCTACAACAAACTAGTTAGAAATAGAATATATAAGGGTGTATCTGCCCCTCTGGAGAAAACTTGTTAGAAATAGAATATGGGTTAGGGCGTATCTGCCCCTCTGCAACAAACTACTTAGAAACAAAATATAGATAAGGGCATATCCGCCCCTTTGCAACAAACTTGTTAGAAACAAAATATGGGTTAGGGCGTATCCGCCCCTCTGCAGCAAACCAATGAGAAACATAATATGGGTTAGGGCATATCTGCCCCTCTGCAGCAAACTAGTTAGAAACAAAATATAGATAAGGGCGTATCCGCCCCTCTGCAACAAACTTGTTAGAAATAAAATATGGGTTAGGGCGTATCCGCCCCTATGCAGCAAACTAGTTAGAAACAAAATATTAAATTGGGGCGTAGTCACCCTTTTGCAATCAAATGGAGGGCGCAGTTGCACTTCTGCAGTGAACTAGAGAGTGCAATCGCCCCTCTATAGTGAACTAGAGGGCACAGTCACCCATCTGTAGTGAACCAAAGGGCGCAATCACCCCTCTATAGTGTACATTAGGGCGTAGTTGCCCCTCTGTAGTGACTCAGAGGGTGTAGTCGCCCCTCTGTGACCTGTACCTACAAACAATCTCAATAACAACAAATGTAAAATAGAGGAACCCATTTGTGGGTCCCACCGGGCGTGCCAAAAATGTGATCCTAAATGTTTATCTATCCTAAATATGCAAAAAAAAACTATAATGCAATGGGAGAAAAACACAAAGGGACACCTCAAGATTAGCCTAAGAAATTGTTAACATAAAGAGAAATAGATGAAATTGTGCAAGTGCTTATACCTTCTCCATGTCGATGAATCCCTTGGTTGGCCCTTGTGAATGTAAACTTGTATGCTCCTTGGATGGCTATGGATATGACTAAATGCAAGATTGACAATATGATGGGATGCAAATGCAAATGGCTAAAATGGCTAAAATGGCTAAAATGGCTTGGCTAAATGAGTGAAAACACTTGTAAATTGAGTGCTCAAAATGACAACATAAGGATGCTAAAATGACTAAGTGTTGAAAATGCCTTAGAAGAGGGGGTATTTGTAGAGAAATTTGAATTTTTTAGAGAATTCAATGGTTGAGATTGAGCCACCAAGGTCAAGATGTAGGGCTATGGTGAGTTGAGGACTCACAAGCCCTCACATCTTGACATGTGGAATGTGAGATGGCCTAGGATAAAATGATGTGGAAGTGAGGTGGAAGGGAGGTACATGATGTGGAGGAAGGACAAGTACCTTGGGGGGTGAGAATATTTCCTCAAAAAGGAGCTTCTTGTCCCCAAGTGAGGATGAAAGTGACATTTGAGGAATTTTGGAATTCCTCAAAAAATCTCCATGGGAAATGAGAAAGTGGTTGGAGAAATAAATGTGAATTAAACATTCTTGGGAGAATCTAGTGGATAAGAGAGGGTTTCCAAAAAGGTGGGAATTTGTCACATGTGAGTGAGGTGACAAGTCAAATATTTTAGAAGTTACATGGGGATAAGGTAAGCCTTGGAAGGATTAAAAATTCACATGGGGAAGAGGGACCTAGGATAAATAAATGTGAATTAAAAATTCACATGGGAAAGAGGGTCAATGCTAAGAAAGGCAAATGGAAAGGTTGACTAAAAAGGGATGCTAAATGTGGCTAATGACTTTGATTAAGGTTGTGCAAATACATGATTAGGATAAGTTAATGAAAGATTAGAAGCAAGTGGAAAATGTAGGAGGATGTGACATTAATCCTTGATTAAGAGGATGCACATCCTGATCATGAATTAATTAAATTAATCCAGATTAGAAATAGATTATGGAGGATGTGACAAGGAGAGAGAAAAAGGAAGAATTTAAAATTGATTTTATTCAAAAAGGTTAAATGACTAAATTAAATAAATTGATGTATTTATTTAATTTAGAGAGGAAAAAATATGTAAGGTAAAGCATTTAATTGTTAAATTAAATATTTTAAGGACTTTAGGAAAAAAGTGTAATATTAATTAAATAAATTAATATTGATGGAATGGATGAATAAAGAGGTGAATTTGATCGTTTGGGGGCGATTAAATTTAGATGTCTACAGTATGTGTTTTGCATATATGATGAATGCAAGAAGTTTCTTTGTTGCATATCATCCCTTTTGATGACTGAAATTCATGTGTTATCATATTTCTTGAACTGAGCAATTTTAATGGTTCCATTTGCAAACACTTTGTGGAGTTTCATTGCAAGTTATTGTTTTTGTTTTAGCAATTGTTTGAGAGGATTTTAGAGAGGTTTTGAGTGCATGAATTCCCCTTTTCATTAGGATTGTGGATATGAATTTTTTGGGCCTCAACACCATTTAATTCCAAGGCTTACATAGGGTGAATTTTCGGGCTTAATGACTCAATGATCCACATTTTGGGCGTATTTTTTGTTCAAAAATGCCATTAATGCACATCTACCCCAGCTACCATACAATTTTTAGGGTTCGAGGACAAATTTAATGCATTTTCACGACTTCTCCAAGCATTTTGGTGGAAACCATGCTCATTCATTGTTGTTGCTCATCCTCTTTGACCTTTCCCATACCCAATTTGTGGATTTCGTGGGGATCTTCATGGCTTTTCGAGGAAAATATTCACAGTAGGGGGATTAGCGTGTTGGTTTTGCTCTCTCCAGGTCCTTGGCATGATTCTCCATGACAAGTATGGTGTCCATGGCTCTTCTTGGCATGGATTTCATGAGCAATTATTTCTTGATCATATCTTTTTTATTTATAACCCTAACGGGGTTAGGGTTAGTTACTGTTTATCTCAGTTATGCCTGAACTATAAAGGAAAAACTTATAAATTTTAAAAGGGTTTTTCTTTTGGGATTCTCATAATTTTCTTTTTCAGATCTTGCATCTTCCATTCTGCCATTGTGAAGTCTAGCTTTTATGCTTAATATCAATAAAATCTTACTATTATCATAGGTATTTCTTGCATGTTTGATTAAAAATCTCTTACCTTCATGTTTGAATGCTTTTTTTAGCTAATTTCCTAATTTTTTGTGTAATAATAAGCAAAGAAGAAACACATTTCTATCTTGGTGCATCACCTTCTTTCACTTTATATTATCTTTCTATCCCTTTTCCTCTGTGACTTATTAGATTAGGGTAGTAATAGACTTCATGTGTTGGGTTAGACTAACACATTTGCACTTAGTTTAGAAGAGGAAGTCGGCCTTCTTTGGAGACTTGATCTCAATTTGCAAGGTCCCACACCTTGAGGTCATTTACATTGTGTCATTAGAACACTGAACTCCTATTCAGGAGGGTGCAGTTTCATGTGAACACTTTCTAGCACGCCAAGTGGGACTCCTTTCCATTGAAGAATTTGGTGTTTTCTTCAATGCATCTTGCCTTTTGAGGCATATATTCAAACACCATGGTGACTCCATTCAAAATCAGTTGGTTCAAGCAACCTAGTTCCATTTCATTCCATTGAGGAAGTGGTTCTCTTCAATGTTTTAGCCTTTGGATGCATTCTTCAAGCACCCGACAACTTTGCAACTTACCCTAAGTCTTTGGTTGGGCAGTCCTTTGTCTTTATTTTGTAAATTTTGAAGTGTTTTCCATGCATAAAAATGACACATTTTAATGGAAACCATATGTATAATCCCCCATATCATTATAATGCTAGCTTTGCACCTCTCAATCGACCATATCAGGCTGATTATGCCTCCCATTCCATTCCACAAAACCCTGTTGTGGTGGGTTTTCAACCTTCTCAAAATGCATACCACCCACCCCACCTTGCTCAATCTTCTTAGATGCCTACACATTCATATCAATAGCCACAAGAGACTTATCACTTTGAAAATCATCTGTGTTTCTTTCCTAGTCAACCCCATAAGTTTGATAATTTAAGTGAAGCCACAAACATTTTTCTTGGTTTCAAAAGATAGTTGGGTGAGATTCAGGGAAAACAAGAGGATCCTTGTTCTTCCTTTCAACCCCAAAATGTGAGTGAACTCATGCTCATGGTGAAGGATATCTTTAAAAAAATTGTTGAGCTTCGGGAGTAACAAGATCTTGACCTACAACAGGAGGAGTGGGAAAATCAAACCTATCAAGGGTAGCAAGAAGGCTATTTCCCACAACATGATGAGTTTTTCCATTAAGCTCATTATGCACAACAACAAAATTTTGACACTCAATGGAGGTATGAGCAACAGTTAGAGGCACAAATAAGAAAACAAGAAGAGTGTATAGCAAGAGACGTTGTTGCTAGGCAGGAAAAAATCAAACTTGCTCTTACTCTAGCACAAATTCCCGAGACTCAAGAATCCCCTTGTGTGCCTAGTCTCAAACAATCATCTCCTCCATTTCCAGAAAAAATTGCTAAGGAGGAGGTAAGAAAGCATAAATTCCCAAGTTTGAAGAAACCTAGAAAGCCTCTTGAAACCCCCATTAGCCCTCCTTTTGTTCCAGAATAGCCTATTATGCAAGAGGTTTGCAAGATTTTTTTTTTTGTTTCAAGAATCCCAATCACCCCCTTGAAACTCCTCTTCAACCTCTTGTGCCATCAAGTGGATCTTCTATGTTGGAGATCCTAGGTTTTGCAAGCCTCTGTTCCTCACAAGAACCTATCCTTGAGGAGGCTCAACCTTTTACTCCTATTGAGCAGTTTCAAGATAGGAGTGAAGATGTTGTTGTGGAGCCTTCATGTGCTCTTGAAAATGAGTGTCTTTCTCCGCTACAAGAAAAAATTGAAGATGAAGCAGTGTTGCAGCCACAAGACACTAAAAGGGTAGAAAAATTTGATACAATAGAGGAATCAATCCTCTCATTTGATACCCTTGTTTTGTTGAAGATGAGGAGGGTAGATCAACTATACCTACATCAGTTGAAGCCTCTGAGTAGCTTGGTCTTGGATTGATGGATGAAGACAACTCCATGGTTTTGGAGCAGTAGTAGCAGACATGTTTATCCCATGTTATTATGGATGAAGATCCATAATCTATTGAGGCTTGAAGTTCTGAGGTGGATGGCCTCTCTTGGGATGTTATAGAAATCCTTTGTTTAGGTTTAATCATCAAATCATCACCCCCAGAAGAGGTGCTTTGTGGGAAGTAGCATAATAATTTGGAAACAAGGGAGGATGTGGCAACCATTACATGCTAGGAGTTTTTTTGTTGCAACTAGTTTCCAAGAAATAATTAAAACTGAGAGACAATTTGAAGAATTTAGTTCTTCACCCAAAGCATCTCACAAATCTGAGGTATGTGTTGATGAAGTGTGCATCAATACAAGTAATTATGATGTTTGTTGGTTTTTTGCTATCCTTGAATGTAGCAATGTTGAATATGAGGTCTTCATTCAAGATGAAGATGTGACCTTTGGCATTAGGGATAATGTGACTGAGTTAGAGTGCTTCACATGGAGCCAACACATTGAAAAATCCACCATTGAGCAACCACACATTTGTTTGGAGAGTGATGCTCTTACTGCTCAATCTAGTAGTATTCTTGAGCTTCAAAGTTTCTCTTTTGAGATGCATGAAGAAGAGATTCCTTGTGTAGATCAAAAATTAGATTTGGCATATTTTGCATCACTATGTGAGTTGGAAACATTCTCCTTTTGTTTTAGCTCATGCTTTGAGGAGGTCAACAATGGTGATATTGGTCTATCCTTTTGTGAGGTGAGTTTTTTTTCCCTCTATAAAAGGTTTGTTCTTGGATGTTGACTTGCCCTCAAAGTGTTTCACCCCTGTTGTTGTATGTTCAATTGAGACACTAGTGTTAGATGATTCTAACACTTGCATCATATGGTTCCCTTGCAATGGAAAAATTTACAATGAAGCGTTCCTTCACCTTGCAAGCATTTTGTGCTTTCCCATGCATGTTGGCAATAGTTTTCAGTGGTTGCAGCTGGGTGAGGTTTGCAACTATGGTTTGAGGGAGATCAACTCCTTCAAAAGATTCATCTTTGACATAGGCAAGCTTCCATTCTTTTCTTTCTATTAATTTATGTATATATTGTACATATCTTGCTTTCCATGAAGTGTGTTTGTACCCTACATTCTCCTTAAGGGAATGCATGTTCCTAGATTTTGTGCTTTCCTCCAAGTGCAAGCCTGCAAATGTTTTTTTTTTCCCTTGGGAGACCCAATTTTGTAAATTCCCTTCATGATTCCATGCCCAATGGACCGATAAGGCCTCTGGATCCCATGATTAACAGACAATCATCTTGCAGAAATCACCAAAATGTTGTCATTTCATGCTACCCTTAGATGACCCATCACTAATATCCGATCTAAGTGATCTTCCATGGGTCATCTTGCATGTGTTTCCCTTGGGGATCCCTAAATTTGGCTAAGTCCTATATTTTTGGGGTTTCAGACTGTCTCTTACTCTCTTATCTTCATGTTGGCTTTCTCCTTCTCCATCGCTCCTTCCTCCCTGTTTTCTTCTAGGTGTTTCGGGTTTCAGTCTTCGACATTCCCCTTTACCTTCATCCACTCCCTTCATCAACCATCACTCGACGGTCTAGCCTTTGAATTGTGACAGTCCAAGGTACAACCTCCAAAATATCTCTCTTCTTTAGGCCTTTCACTTTCTTCTTCCTTCTCCTTCTCACTTTCACTTTTTTCTCCCAAAATCTGGCTAAGTGTTGGGGTTTCAAGTTTTAGCCTTTGACCTTCCCCTTTACTTCTTACCTTTCTTTGGTAAGAGGTATCCCATCGACCTAAACCTCAATTTCTTCCTTTCTTCTTTGCGTTCTTTGGTTTCCTTCTTTCAAGCACATGGTAAGTTGTAGGCCTAATGCTCGACCTTGGATGACCCAACGCCCTGTTGAGAAAAAGGTGTCTCAAACTTATTGGTTAAGGCTCTCTCAAATCAGAAAAATAATTACTCGAGTCAAATTCTTCTACATCATAGTACCGTAGAGGTCTAATCTAGGGCTAGCAGGTTGGCGGTAAATGTTCACTTGATTGATCCCTACCATCTCACGATAGTTAGACAAGGGAGCTCACGGTATTGCGAGGAACAGTCACAATCCCACAACCCTGCGATAGTCAGTTGGAAGGTTTTCGGTATGGTGGTAGCTTGTGGTATTGCGGTAAAGGTTTGTGTGGTGAAGGTTAGAGCAACCCCGCAATGGTTCAAGAATGACTTAGTGTGATTGTGGTAATGAATTTTTTGGGGCTCAACACCATTTAATTCCAAGGCTTATAGAGGGAAATTTTCTAGGCTTGACACCCCAATGATCCATGTTTCAAGCACATTTTTTGTTCAACGACACCATTAATGTACATCTACCCCTAGCTACTAGGCATGATTTTTAGGGTTCAAGGACAACTTTAATGCATTTTCATGATTTCTCCAGGCGATTTGTTGGCTGCCATGCTCATTCATTGTTGTTGCTCATCCTCTCTAACCTTTCCCGTACCCATTTCACAAATTTCATGGGGGATCTTCATGGATTTTCTAGGAAAATCTTCACAGTAGGGGGATTGGCATGCTGGTTTTTTTCTCTTTAGGTCCTTGGAATGATTCCCCATGGTAGGTATGGCGTTCATGGTTCTTCTTGGCAAAAAATTCATGAGTATTTTTTTCTTGATCAGATCTCCTTAATTTATAACCCTAATAGGGTTAGGGTTAATTATTGTTCATCCCAGTTATGCCTGAACTATAAAGGCAACACTTGTAAATTTTAAAAGGGTTATTCTTTTGGGATCCTCGCACAATTCTCTTTTGCAGACCTTGCATCTTGCATTTTGCCATTGTAAAGTTTGGCTTTTATGCCTAATATCAATAAAATATTGCTATTGTCATAGGTATTTCTTTCATGTTTGAGTAAAAATATCTTACCTTCATGTCTAAATGCTTGTTTTAGCCAATTTGTTGATATTTTGTGCAATATGAAGCAAAGAAGAAACAAATTTCTATCTTGGTACATCACCTTCTTTCAATTTATGCTATCATTTTATCCCTTTTCCTCTGTGACTTGTTAGATTAGGGTAGCAATAGACTTCATGTGTTGGGTTAGACTAACGCATTTGCACTTAGTTTAAAAGAGGAAGTCGACCTTCTCTAGAGACTTGACCTCAATTTACAAGTTCCCACACCTTGAGGTAATTTCCATTGTGTCATTAGAACACTGGACTCCTGTTTAGTAGGGTGTAGTTTTATGTTACAACAGTACTACCAATCAACTCCATTTTGTGAATTCACATTCACCAAAACTTTCCTACCCTGGGTGTTTGATATAGGAGCATCTAGGGTGTAAGGAAATCTTGCATCACCAAAAATGTTGTTATTTTATTTTGTTGTTTTCAATAAGGGCTAAGGTGTGTGGAAAAATATATATTTTAATTTGCAACATTGTAATTTTCCCTTGTGGTGATTTGCAAATGTAATTTTTAGATGAAATATGCTTCGGTAAAAGTTTCAAAGGAATTTAAATTGGAATATTCTATTTGGGGCATCCAATTCTAGGTAGGGACCACTTTGCATGCATATTCTTGCATGGTCATTTGCATACTTTACATGCATTTGCATGTTGGTGCATGTCCATATTTGGATCCATCTGAGCCACTGAGAATCAATGAAGACACAATGAAGCTAGATTGTTGAAGACACATATGTTGCATCTTTTTGTATGTTGACCACTCAGATTGTAAGGAAGCTCATGAGCTTCAAGATTATGTTTTCATTTTTTGTTATAAGAAATATTGTATACATTGTTGATTTCATTCTCATGTTGAAATATAAAAGTATTTTTTTTCCTTCTTGCAATTTCTTTTTGAAGTGTCTAATTTCAAAATTGAAGGGAGAGTATCCCTCTTCATCACCATTGTGGACTATATTTCAAATTTGATTTCCCTCTTGCAATTTTGTATTGATTGGAGTGTCCTAAGGTATGATGGTAATAAAAATTCAATAAATGAATGGTTTCATCTAGGTCTTCTTCAAATAACCCTTTTTGGTAAGGTGATCAATTCATTGTTTAAGAGAAATGATAAGAGATGTTCAAGTGGATTATGGCATGACACATATTCTCTTTGTTTTGGCCTTGAGGCTGAAGTGGATGTGTCACTTTACCATGAGAGAATAAAATAAACTTCAATAGCTCTTAAGACTAACTTAGAAAGGGAGTTGCAATTTGTGAATACTAGTTTCTCTTGAATCTTTGGTAAGAGATTCCCAAAGAAGATGGGTTGCACTATAGAAATTATGAGGTTGGAAGTTCATCTAGATAAGCAATGAAAATAAGTGAGTTTTGAACTCACATATAGTTTCCAAGTGATCTTGTTTACAATGTGTAATTTATAATAAGGAAACATTAGACTCTCTATTGAATTAGAAGTGGACATTAGAGGCATGCATAATATTGACAAAGGTGTGAATGAGTTGAGCAGAAGAGTGTAGAACCAATCAAATACATCTTTTTTCAATTACGTAGAAAATTTATTTTGAGGATAACATCATTAGTAGTGATAGTTGTTGACATAGCATAAAGTGTCAAATACGATTGATGGGATCCACATTCATATCATATTTATCAAATTGCATCAAAGTAATATTACTAGGGGATTGGTGTGTAAGGATGTTGAATGCTAGAGGGGATTTTATCCATCAAATTGATTAACGTGAGGAAAAGAGTGATTTTTTCTAGCTACACTTTTAACTCCTTGATTTTGGTATAAGTTTATGTTCAATTAGGAGAAGTAGGGTAAACCTCACATGGATGTATAATGTCATGGTGAGAGTGGACTTGTGGAATACACATGACTAAGCAGGTTATACAAGGGAATATAAGAGATAGGGAGTTGATGGGTAGGAAACATGGGTGGAGGTGATGCAATCATAGGCTACCTAGATGATTTGTTATGTAGTGTGGGGGTTTTAAGTAATGGTTCATGTGATAACATGAGCATGAAAAATGAGGGAAGGGAAATATAACATGGGGATATGTCTAGAATTCCATGAGAGTATTGTGGTGGTTCATATGACATGAGAGGTATGGATAATGATTAAGGAAGATTCTATGAATTACAATATGATGTGTTTGTAGGAGGAGCTTTAGTGGTGGGACTAAGGGAATCATCAAGTGGTTAGTTTTGTGGATCATCTATAGAAAGTGTGATAGGGAATCGTGGGGAAAATTTTGTGTCATCCTTTAGGGGAGAAAAGAGAAAGAATGAAAAATTAGAGGGAGAGGGGTAGGATAGTCTTAAGAAGGATCATAATCTACATTCTCACTAGGAGCACACTCACTAAAGGAATCACATGTTATAGTGTCGAAAGGAATAATGTAATCTATGGGTGAGGGGTGAGATAAGGTGAAATAGAATTAGGGTATAGCTTTTAGAATATGGTATAGAAAGAGTGGTTTGTAAGAGAAGAAAAACATAGTCATAGGAGGTGAGTAGAAAGGATTTTGTTTTTGAAGTTGAATGGTAGTGAGAATTTGGTGCTTGGTTGAGAAGTAGTAATGAAAATACTTGGGATCAAAATTTAAGGTAACAAAAATAAGAGGCAAGGGATAACAAGGGAACCAATGATGGCTTAAAATAAGACAATGATGATATGATTAGAAGGATGACAAGGAAATATATGAAAATAATGGACATAATAGAGATGAGAAGAGAGAAAGAAAACACACAAAGTAAAAAAAGAAGCAAGTGAAGACTAAAAGTAAAATTAGCTTGAACTAAAAGTAGTATGATAAGATATTATACTAAGAGTGATGTGTATACTATTTTAGCTTATTCAATTTAAAGAAAGACTTTAAATAGGAACTTTCACATTCAATTATAAAGCTTGTTATTTTAGGTTTTATATTTTCCTTATGTTAGGGGATATTTCTTTTTTACTACAAATATTATTAAGCTTTCTTAAGTTATTTAGGCACGATTATAAGGAAAACACATCATAATCCATTAGTTACATGTATTTCTCTCACCCACTTTTGGGTAGTTAAGTCTCACACCTTTTGAAATTTTATGCCACTTCTCATAACCATTTATTTGTCTTCATCTAAGTAGGTGCAACCATGTAGTTCAAAATTTACCAAGTAGTTAAAACTCCCACTTATTTTGCATAGTTGGAGTCACCATACCTCTTAGATGTATGTGCCCCTATTTGTGCTCTATATATAGCATTCACCCCTTTTCTCTATTAGTTAGAAAGAGTGATATGGTCTTTGCCTATACTCTTGCATTTTGTCTCTTAAATTCCTTTTTTTAATAGACTTTCTCTCTATTTTCTAATTTGATCTTTGATTATTTGTCAACTAGAGTGCATATGATCTACAACTGACAATATATCCTAGCTTAGATTCTCATTTATCATAGAATTGAAAATTATATTATAGTTGAGTTGTCTGTTATAATTCATTTTGTAGTTCTATTTTCTTAAGAGATTTGAGACTAATCTAGTGCTAATATTTTTCTCCAATAAACCTAGTATAATCTTCTCTTGCATCCTTGGATGATTTGGAGAATCAATACAATCTAGAAGAAAAATAAGCATATGAAATACTTTGGTTTGCATATATTATTCTTGTGAAATCTCAGTGATTACAACTTTTTAATAATTTTAGAGGAATTTTTAGCTATTCCATAGCATTTGGGAGGCTCGAGAAAGTGAAGATTGACTTTTGTTTCACCAAAATAAGATATTGAAGGACCTAGTTGCAAATAGTGGTTTGAAGTGTGGTTTGAGAAGGTAGCTTTCAAATTAGAGCATTTTCAACCCAAATGGACCTCACCATTGCACTTACAAGGCCTAAAAATCTAAAATTGAATATTAAATCGTTGATTTTGGAGAACTTTACCTTTGAGGAAAATATGTTTCCCCCCCTTGGGTTGCATAGCAGTCATACTACATGAAATATAATATAAAAAATAAAATTGTGTAGCACACACTATAGCGAAAGTGTTGCTAAAAAATAGTCACCACCGCTCATAGCCACCTTAGTGGTTTCCCTCCATTGTTGCTACAATAATGGTGTCTCCAAGCATTTCCATTGGCCCACAATCTCTCCACTGCTTGAAGAATATTACATCTAAAAATTGTGGTATACTAAAAGGCAGTTTCATGCCAGACATAAGGTAGTTTCAATTGAAACTTTGGTAGTTTTGAGGCTTCTAGGTAGTTTTTGGTAATTCAAATGACAATTTTGGAAACTTGGTGATGAAAATAATATTTCAGCTATTTTTGGCATATTCTTCTAATGAAATTATGATGACATCATGCTAACATTAGTAGACCATTTGAAATTGTTCCCCCTCGGCATTGCAAGTTTTAATTTTCTTTTCAAACTTTGAATAAATGTAACTTGAGTGTTTTGACTCCTTTGTAGTGTAATTTTTTGTTAGGGGTATAATTTTGCTTCATGCTCAACATAGTGGTGAACTTATCTTTTTGAGTTGATGCTTAAGTTTTTTAGAAGTTGAAGATTCTTCCAAAATTTGTTGCATAGGTCTCATTTTGAGATCTTTTGGGAGCCATAACTTGTGCAAATAGAATCATTTTTGGGTCTTTTTTTTCAAAGTTCATACTTTTCTATGTGCTTCACATTGGTGCTCTCATATCATCTCATATTGTACTAGAACTATAGTTCCAATATTTTGGCCACTTTGGGCCCTGTAAGAGTTGGAAAAATTGATATTTGCAATGTAAATGCACTAATTATAATGTGCCAACATTGTGATTTTTGTTGGGGGTCATTTTGGAAACTATTAAAAAGGGGGGATGTCTCATGCACGTCTCATTTCCACTTTTTTCTTTTGCACAAAATAATCTACTTTTCTGCACTAATGGAAATCATTCTTATCCCAACACCATATAACTATTTTGATTGGAAATAAAAAATGATAATCTATCTCAAAAAGAAAGGGTTGCATAGGGTTACAATGGGACTTGAGATAAAACCAACAATCGTTGCAAAAAATCCAAAATGGTTTAATAAATGTGATGAATTATTTGGTACTTTGTGTATGTCAATGTCTCCTAAATTACTTTTACATTGAATATTTTAATACAAATGAGGTTTGTACCACATTGGAAAACCTCATTATTAAGAAGGATGAATTGAGGTGTCATAAATTGAGGAACAAAGTCATTGTGTGTAGTCTAAGCAATTTTGACACTATACAAGAGTTCTCAAAATTAAAAGCCATTAGATTGCAATTGCAACAATCTAGAATTACGAAGGAATGTAAACAATTGATCTTAAGTATTATTTCTAAACATGGTTGTTGTGCCTATAGCACACACACCCCATTTGAACACGGGAACCCCTCTCCTTCTTTTGATTTCATTGGGTCATTTTTGCTTTGGATTCATTTTGCGTGCCCATTTTTGGAGCTTAAATTGGTCACATGCCTAAAATCATCAAATTCATCTTGGCCAAGTTCACCTACATGAATTTCACCAAGTCTTCAACCTTTGCAGAATTTTGTATGTGGGCTTCTGTCATTTGTTGGCCACTACGCCCATAACCCCTGGCAAACCCACATCTGCAGGTCACTTTCCAACCATCGCTACTCATCGCATCCTTCAAGTTGCGTCCACCCGCATGGCAGGTTCCTCACTAGCTTTTGTTGCCCGAGTCCTAACCAAATGACCGCGTAGGCGTGGATTTTTGTAAACCTCACCTACCCAGTTGTTGCTGTACCTAAGAGTTAATGTGGCCATTGATGCATTTTAGTCTATATAAACCCCTCCCTAAAGCTATCATTTTCACCTGTGGAATTCAAATTTGAGAGAGAAGGAGCTCCTGCACGTGTAGCAGGATTCAAATGTTAAAGCAGTTGTTTCTTTCTTTCTCAGCATGATTGAGATATGTACCCGGGCCTTGCATTTCACCCTCATGACTCAACTTTATTAGAAGATCATTTGATTAGGGCTTCCAAAACGTGAACAACATTAAACCTTCAAATTCCAAAATTGAGACCCAAGATTGAAAACATTGAATCTCCTCGTGGTATTTTCCCTTGGGAGGCTCGCCTTTTCCAACACCATTTGGGTTAGCTCAAAGAACCACATCCATTCCCCCAATTCCCACGTTCAAGTCTTCAAAGTGTTGGGTGGAGGGAAACAGATGTTAAGTGTTAACGAGGTTTTGTGGGTGTCTGCCTTCTTGCAGACGGTATCTAGCGGTTCACCATATACAGATTCCCACCCTTAAGACACCATTGCTACATCATTCAAAAAATGGCTAAGTTACCAAGCCTTTGTGAGCACGACCGAGCAGGTCACTTCGTGCAGAGAATCGTCCCTTTGATGTTGTTTCCAATGACATCACTAAGGCCTCTTCCTGAAGTGTGTTCTTCACACAATCAATCTCTACAAGGATTAACATCGAAGTAATAAAATTATAATTCAAGGTGGTCCTATAGGTTCACCCTTGTAGGCAGTCGTTCCTACGCCGTCATTGACTAACAACATAGAACTTGCACCATTCCATTCTGCGGGTCCTATCGGCTACATTTCTGCAAAGTTAAAATATTAAATTTACCAGTAAAAGATTTAGGACAGGTGAACCTTGTGGGTACGCCTATGCGGACAACTACCTACGGAGGGTCATCACTCCAAGGTTGTCCTTTAACAGAAAAACTAGCTTGTCTTTCTACCATGCGAACCCCGAAAACACCAACATCGTCAATACTAAAATACCCAAGTGATGAATTTTTAGGATGAGTCTCCTTAGCGTGTCTACTCATGCGGGACACTATAGCTAGAACTCCATCCTCACAAAGCTACTCCCTAATAGTGAAAACCTAATAGCAACCCACCCCCCAAATTCTATCTCCGTTGATCTGGGGGATATTTTTCACTGAAAATTGAAGTGTCCCCAATGCTCTAGAATTCAGCACCATTGGAAAGAGCTTAGAATCTTGATTCCAACACAACTTGAATGGAGTCAAACAAAGCTCGTATGCTCAAGTTATGATCAGTCAAAATTTGGTCAAACTAGTACCTGAGGTTGTCAGAAAAGCAAAAAAATGATCATCTCAGAATTCATTGAAAGTGGCATCAAATTGAAGAGCTCGATGACACAAACCTATAATGTTTGTTTCGTCAAAATCCGAGTTTGTATGCCCGACATATTGTGAGTCAAAGTTGTAGTTGACTAGGGTGGACCAGTGGTACGATTGATGACGTCAGCATAGTGACTCTACAGGCTGTACAATATAGACACCAAGGTGGAACAATTAGTGGGTGACACATGGAACTTGGCCGTATAGACCGTACAAGTGATGTTGTGTGCATGCGTGGCAAGTTGGTGACGTGTCTTGGACAATGTGGCAATGACTGGACTGTACAAACGAATCACATCGTGCCATGTGGCTCCTCCTCATTCTACCATGAGGCACCCCTCATCGGTGGCCATTAGGTTGTTGCATAGTTCAACAAAAGGTTAGGGGATTCAACCCCGTGATTGGTCGGGGTCCGAAACCCCCACCAGTCGTTGCACCACATGATGAGCATTTAACTGACATTGGTGGCTAGTTTGATTTGTCGAGTAACCAATTTTTGTTTGCTTTTAAAAAAATGAACTGGTGGGGGGTTGAATTCACAACCACCCTGCCCACAAAAAACAAAGTAGCCACTATGCCACCATGTGGGTTATGTATATATTGTGATTATCAGTTTGTTTTGTTGAATTACTTGGCCCGAGGCCTTAACAAATAGGCCATTATGGTTAAAACCCACTCAAACCACTTACACCAAAAGGTATTAGAGGACAAATGAGTCATTGTACGAACTATTAAAGGGGGGTTAGTCATTTATTTTGACGGTTAAGCCTATTTAGGCTTATTTTATTAATAAAAGGAGGAATGTAAGCTCTTAGAAGCTAATCAAGTGATACGAAGAAGGGAACGCCTTAGAGATCTTTTTGAAGCCATTCTTGTACGACGGAGGAGTGTCATGCCACTATGTTGAAAGGGAGTGGTTCTAAAACACATTTGTAATTCTGATTTTAGAGCAAAATAATTGGATTGGTCACTCTGTTGAAGAGGGACCCAGAGACATAGCCTTTTGGAAAACTACATTAACAAATTGTGTTTGATCACTGTCTTATTTCTCTCTATCTTTCTTTCAACATCTTATCATGCTAAGTTGTTTAATAATTTATGTTATGTTAATTCATTTATTTGAGCTTTTAATTAACTGTCATTAAACATTAAGCATTTTGTGAACAATCGTCCTAGATCCTTAATCAGATCAAGTTTGGTATCAGAGCTTTGTGTGACTAGTATTGCAGAAGTGAATGCTAACAAGATCCAGGATTCAGTGAGGCAAAGGAAAGCTTGAAGAATATAATCCTGAGATCGAAAGATGAAGAGTTGATCCACCATCACAGATGGAAGAAGTAGGTGGTGAACAAAGTTTAGAGCTTGATGAGAATAGTTTCCAAAAGGATTTTCTTGACATGAAGGCCATGGTAGAAGTTCTATTCTAGGAGATGCGAAGACATGAAGCTCGTGATTACAAAGGGAAAAGATCAAGAGGTGATCGTGAGCCTCTGAAAATTCCCCCAAATCCTTCTCCTTCTTCTCCATCTTCTCCTTCTTCTACTCATTCTATGTCTTCTAATCCTTTCAAGGGTGCACATAAGCCTAGAATCAAATTGGATGTAAAATTTGACTTACCAAAGTATTGTGGGGATTGAATGCTGAAAAATTAGATGATTGGGTTCAACAAGTTGAAGTCTATTGTAGAGTCCAAAATCTCTTAGATGATGCTGATAGGATCCAATTAGCTACTCTTCGGTTGGGAGGTTCAACTCTCACCTAGTGGGAGAGTAGGACTCAGGTAGAAATTTCACTGCATGGTAGAGTCAGTTTAACTTGGGAAGAATTTGATAACACTCTTAAAAAGCAATTCTATCCCTTAGGTCATATGCAAAATTTTAGGCAAGGGAAAGGTCAATCTATTCAAGATTACACCTATGAGTTTCATAAACAGGCTATTGCATTGAATGTTCCATTGTACACCAAGGATACATTGTTGAAGTAAATAGGTGGTCTTCACTCTTACCTAAGGAATTCCATTTTGGTTTTGAATCCCAGTAATTTGGATGAAGTTTGTGTCCAAGCAACACACTTAGAGTCATGAGGTAAGGGCTCCTTCATTGATAAGTCTGATAAGAAGCCGTCTAAGCCTAAGGGTAAAGACAAAGACAAAGATAAAGGAAAAGGGAAGAAGACAACTACAGTTAAGAAAGAGGGTGATAAACCCATATGCTCCCATTGCAAGAAAGAGGGGCATGATGATTCAAAGTGTTGGAAGCTGCATCCAGAACTAAGGCCAAAAAGATATGGAGGCAATAAAGGAAAGCAAAAGACTACTATAGTGATTCAATAGGATCTTAGATCTGATTCCAAAGATGAAACATAGATTGTTGTTGTCAGGATCCAAGGTAAAGGGAAAGGTATAACTCTCTCTTCTAATGCAAATGTTTCTAATGCAATTACAATAAAGTATCCACTCCTAAAGCTAATAAACAACAAAATGAGTTGTTTCATATTTGAGTTGTGACTAAGCAAACTAATATTAATACACTTTTTGATACAGGTTATCAAGTCAACTTAATATATGAAGAAGTGGTAAAGAAACTTAATCTGGCTACAACACCTCACTCAAAGCCATATCCACTTGGTTGGGTTTACAATGATACTCAACTACAGGTAACGAAACAATGTAAATTGAGATTTTCTATCACTACAAAATTTGTTGATGAGGTGAAGGTAGATGTAGTTCCTTTGGATATTTGTGAGCTTGTGTTAGGGAGTCCTTATCTGTATGACAAAAAATCAATATTTTATAGGGGGGAGAACAAGTATCATATTTTTAAAGATGGGGTAGAATACATTGTACGAGCACACAAGATGAAGACTAATCTTACACTAGTTAATGTCGGTCAAATGAAAAGGTTGATCAACTCTAGTACGAACTTTGTGTTAATGCTTGTAAAAGCCAAAGAAGAAGATAAATTTGAGGCATTCAAGGGGTGTGACCCAAAACATAAGGTTGAAATGGTCAAAATTGTTTCTGATTATGATGACTTGTTTCAGGAACCGAAGGGGTTGCCACCCAAGAGAGAGATACATCATGAAATCCAATTATAGTAGGATGTTCCATTGCCTAACATCAACATGTACCCTTTATCTGTTATGCAGAATGAGGAAATCAAAAAGCAGGTTCAGGAGTTGGTGGAGAAAGGAGTCATTCATCCTAGTACATCTCCTTGTGGTTCTCCGATTGTGTTGGTTCCAAAGAAAGATGGAACTTGGAGAATATGCATCGACTATCGTGCCCTAAATAAAATAACTGTAAAGAACAGGTATCCTCTTCCCAGAATTGATGATTTACTTGATCAATTAAAGCATGCAGTTTATTTCACTAAGTTAGATTTGCGAAGTGGTTATCATCAGATAAGAATTGTTGCAGATGACATTTGGAAAATTGCCTTTAAGATAAAATAGGGACTGTTCGAGTGGTTGGTTATGCCCTTCGGGCTTTGTAATGCACTAGCTACTTTCATGTGTGTCATGAATGATTCATCCTTTCATCGATGATTTTTTCATAGTCTATCTAGATGATATCCTTATATTCAACCAAACTTGGGAAGATCATGTAAGTCATGTAAAGAAAGTTTTTGATGTATTGAGAAAAGAAAAACTTTATGTAAAGATGTCTAAATGTGAATTCGCTAAGACATCCTTAGTGTACTTAGGCTATGTCATAGGAGGTGGTCAATTGAAAGTAGACCCTACGAAGGTCAAAGCCATTGTATACTGGCCTAAGCCAAGTACTATATCAGAAGTCAAAAGTTTCCTAGGTGTAGTTTAGTACTAGAGGAAGTTCATTGCAAACTTCTCTTATATTGCATCACCATTGCACACATTAACCAGTACGAGGGAAAAATTTTAGTGGGAAGGTCCCCAACAAAAGGATTTCGACACTATGAAGGAAAAGTTGAGCACCACACCAGTTCTAGATTTACCAGATCTACACCAGCCATTTGAGATCGAGACATACATGAGCGGATTTTCCATGGGAGTCGTTCTCATGCAAGGAGGTAAACCAGTCTGCTACCAATCTGAAACTTTTTCAGGAGTAGTAAGTAACTATCCCACTTATGATAGGGAACTTTGTGCTTTATTTCATAGTGTTAAAAAATGGAAATAGTACATAATGGGGAAAGAAACTATAATCCACACTGATCACTAGCCACAACAATATTTACACTCACAGTCTAAACTGTAACAAAGTAGGCACTTTTGGTGGATGGGTTTTTTGCAACAGTTTCATTTGGTAGTTAAGTATAAGAAAGGTACCCATAACAAAGTAGCAGACATGCTCTCTAGGCCTCCTGTTATGAATGCTTTGATAATCCTTCAAAATAGTTCTATGGTTCATGAAATATTTTAGAAACAATATGCTAATGATGAGAACTTTAAGGATATCTATGCAACTTTGATCCAAGGTAAACATGTAGAAGAGAAAGATTATTATGTGCAGGATAAACTATTAAATCACTTGGGAAAGTTATGTGTTCCAAGGGAAGAACAAGCACAGGTTATTAGAGAAGCGCTCACCTCATTGATTGTAGGATATTTTGGGGTAAGCAAGACAATCACTCAGCTGCAAAAATATTGTTACTGGCCTCGTATGCAGGAAACTGTATCCAAGTATATTAGAGGTTGTGTCATATGTGCAACTAGTAAACCTAGTAACATGAAATTGGGGTTGTACATGCCTCTACTTGTACCATCCCACCCCTGGGAAAGTGTGTCAATGGATTTTGTCAGGGGGTTACCTATGTCTAGGAAGGGACACGATTATCTGTATGTAGTAGTTGATCGGTTCAGCAAAATGTGTATTTTAATTCCTTGTAAGAAATAGGTCATTGCTGAACTCGTAGCTCAGATGTACTTTCAATTTGTATGGGTTTATTTTGGGTTACCTAATTCTATTGTATCGGATTGAGATTCTTGATTCCTAAGGGAATTTTGGTCAGCTTTGTGGGGACTCATGGAAACCAAACTGAAGAAGAGTACAACCTTTCATCTACAGGCTGACATACAAACAGAGGTAGTAAACAGGACAGTTGTGCATCTACTTAGAGGTTACTGCAGCAAACATCCCAAGCTATGGGATGAGAGTCTTCATTATGTGTAGCATACTTACAACCATGCAACACACTCTTCTACAAAGAGGTCTCCTTTTGAGACTTGCTTCGATTATGCACCTAAGACACCGATGGATTTTACTTTTGGGAAAGATGATGTTGAATATGGATGCCATGATGCAGAGAAGGCTTTGAAGTTCATCTAGAAAGTCCAAGCAATTCATTAGGTAGTGGAAGCACAGTTGGAGTAGAGCCAAGAAAAGTACAAGGCTTTCCATGAAAAGCATCACAGTGATCACCATTTCTAGGTTGGAGATTGAGTTTGGTTACATATCAGCAAGGAAAGGTTGCAAGAAATCTCAAGCCGATCAGATATGGTCCTTTTGAGATTCTGGAGAAGATCGGTACCAATACCTTCCACCTTAATTTTCCTCCATACATGCACATCTATTTGGTTGTAAATGTTCAGAATATGAAGTTGTACGAGCCTCCAATGATACTAGATGAAAAAATGAACATTCAAGTCCCATCAGTTGATGATCTTTTGCTAGAGTACATGTCAAAGTTGCTAGAGGATGTCATTCTCGACAAGAATGTCAAGACTTCACTAAGAGGAGCAGTTGAATACCTTAGAGTGGGATTGAAGGGGATGCATGGAAGAAAGGCAAGATGGATGGAGATTGGTAGAGTGAGGGAACTTTACCCTCACTTACTTTCTGAGTAATCAAGCTTTCGGAGGTCCAAAAGCTCTCCAATGGGGAGGCTTGATCTAGGGGATATTTTTCACTCAAAATTGAAGTGTCCCCAATGCTCTAGAATTTAGCACCATCAGAAAGAGCTTAGAATCCTGATTCCAATGCAACTTGAATAGAGTCAAACGAAGCTCATATGCTCAAGTTATGGCCAGTCAAACTTTAGTCAAACTAGTACTTGAGGCTGTTAGAAAAGTGGAAAAAATGATCATCTCATAATTCATCAAAAGTGGCATCAAATCAAAGAGCTCGATGACATGAACCCAATGACGTTTGTTTCGTCGAAATCCAAGTTTGTTGGCCCGAGAGATCACGAGTCAAAGTTGTAGTTGACTAGGGTGGACTAGTGGTATGACTGATGACATCATCATAGTGACTCAGTAGGTCGTACGGTATGGATGCCGAGGTAGACCAATCAACAGGTGACACATGGCAGCTAGTTGTACAAACCGTATAAGTGACATGGCAGGTTGGTGACATGTCTTGGACAACGTGGTGATGAGTGGACTGTATAGATGAATCACATCATGCCACATGGCTCCTCCTCATTCTGCCACGTGGCACCCCTTGTCGGTGGCCATTGGGTTGCTGCACAACTCAAAAAAAGGTTAGGGGATTCAACCCCATGACCGGTCGGGGTCCGAAACCCTCGCCGGCCGTTACGCCATGCATCAAGCCCTTAATTGACATTGGTGGTGGGTTTTTTTTGTCGAGTAACCAGTTTCAACTTGCTTTTAAAAAAAAGAACCGGCGGGGGGTTGAACTCACAACCACCTTGCCCACAAAAAGAAAAGTAACCACTATGCCATCATGTGGCTTATGTATATATTGTGATATCAGTTTGTTTTGTTGTATTACTTGGCTCGAGGCCTTAACAAAGAGGCCATTATGGTTAAAAACCACTCAAACCACTTACACCAAAAGGTATTAGAGGATAGATGAGTCATTGTATGAATTGTTAAAGGAGGGTTAGTCATTTATTTTGATGGTTAAGCCTATTTAGGCTTATTTTATGTATAAAAGGAGTAATGTAAGCTCTTAGAAGCTAATCAAGTGATACAAAGGAGGGAACACCTTGGAGATCTTTTTGAAGCCATTCTTGTACGATGGAGGAGTGTCATGTTGCCATACTCAAAGGGAGTGGTTCTACAACGCATTTGTAATTTTGATTTTGGAGCAAAATAATCGGATCAGTCACTCTATTGGAGAGGGATCCAGAGATGTAGCCTTTTGGCAAACTCCATTTACAAATTGCATTCGATCTTTGTCTCATTTCTCTCTCTCTTTCTTTCATCATCTTATCATGCTAAGTTGTTTAAGCATTTATGTTATGTTAATTCATTCATTTGAGCTTTGAATTAACTATCATTAAACTTTAAGCATTTTGTGAGCAATTGTCCTAGATCCTTAATTAGATCATCCCTACCTTCCACATTTCATAAATCATTACTTTAGGGTGACAAATAGACTCATCCAAGTAGAAAGATTATATAGTCTCCGCACTCACCAATGATGTAAAAATCAAAATGGATAAGTTACAGACTTGAGGGTAGGTCCTTTTAGTGATCCCGCCTATGCGGATTGACACCATCAGAAGGACACTAATATGAGGTCATTATCTAATGACTGGACCTCAACGGAACCCCACACCTCGGCCCCACACTTTGAAGTCCCACATCCTATGAAGCAACTACGACTTCAAAGATAAACATTGAGGCATGACTAATAATGTCGAAATTATCTGTGGATCCCACCATGTGGAATTTTGCATGAGGGATGTCACTAACATTTAGCCACTTTTTAACAATAGAACCTTAGGGGCTTTCCCCCTTGTAGCACCCACAGTCCTTGCACCCACATAACACAAAGGGGATCAATTTGATAAAGGGAAAATGACTGAAGGTGCTTCTACTTGAAATTTTACATGTGCAAGATAGCTTTGCTCAAGGTTTACCTCAGAAATATTCCATGTAGAAATTCTTATGCAAGTGGTCATCTATGGATTTCTTTCTTCCCTAGGCACTCCCTAATGACATTTGACCCCACAACCTCCGCAGGGAAGAAACCCACATCCCCAGACTCGCATTCTTGTAAATGACTCAAACAAGCTTTAAATGGTGAATGATGATGCATGTCATGACTTTGCAAAGGTTTATAAATGAATCTAACATTGAATTTTTAGGATTTAACTAACATTTGTTGCCTCAATATGTAAATGCACTTACTGCATCTTTTGGGTGCAAGATTTATGGAACCTGCTAAGGGGCCATCAGAGAAACTAGTGGGGAAAGTTGACAAAGGAAAGAAACCCGCCAAAAATCCTAGGGGAAAAGAAGAGAAATAATAGATGAAATACCAATTCCAAAGAGTAGAATGCACTTCTAAGATTGTGTCTAACTGGGACACAATCTCTGACACCAACTTTGGGCATGAAAACATAGATGAGTTCAGGTAGATAGTAATGGTCAATCTCAGTATAGAGGAGGCCTTGAGAATAAAAGAAAGTGGCCTTACAAAAGCAACAAGCTTCCCTCCCGCCTTGATTTATCCAAAGTTGGTAATGGCTTGTCGAGAGTGCTATCACTCTCATAACAGAAAAATAATTTCCAAAGATGGAAGGGTACTGGCAGACTTATTTGCCAAATCTATCGGTAGGAAATTTGGTATCCTGGTCTTCGATGAAATGGAGGAAACAAAAAAGGAATTTTCCTGAACAATATGACAACATGATCCTCTTGAGTGCAAGAGAATGATAAATCAATCATGGTTAAAGGATAAGAGGGGCAGTGCCAATAAGGTGCCCCAAAAGTTGTATAGAAGTGACTTCTTGGAAGAATATCATGATCTGGTCACACTCCTGAGTAGAGTAATGGGCTTTCCTACTGACACTTCTTCGAATGATGGATGTTCTATTTCATGGAAGAGATCCTATGAGGTACTACCAACTTTTACTGGGCAAAGATGATAAGTAACAACTTGCACAACCAATTCATGATGGTGAAGAATACCTCACAGTTCTACATAACCTCATATTTAATCTACCTTCTCATAGTCAAGTTCCAAAGGGTTATTCTATGATGGAACACTAGGAACCAAGAAGGGAAAAATGAAGGTATATGACTACTACCCTCAGTTACAATACAAGAATTTCAAGAAGCAATACAGAAGAGTGAATGATTCCTTCATCAGGCATATTATCAAAACCTTGGGAAGAGACTGTGAAAGAAGGGTGTCACACAATGCCAAGGCACTCATAAGGGGTTTTGGATATCTGTTCATCCAATTCCCAAAGTTCACCTACATTCAAGCAAAGGGGTTCTCAAGACAACCCTATCAGTTGCCACACTACCCCAATGAAATTATCATTCTGTTAGAGCTTACTCAGAAACTACAGACTACCCACACTCTGCTAAGCAACAAACACTGAGCTGCAGTCCAATATCCACTAACATTCAAATAGGGAATGTATTCTTTCCTTGCTACCCAATGTGTTGAGCACTCTAAGGAGGAATTGGTAGAGTATAACTTGGATCACTTGCATACAGATATGGGGAACATGGATCCCCATGGCAAGCTGAAGAAGCAAGTTGTGAGACAATACGTTGACCGGCCTCATATTGAAGACTTCTAGACAAACTGTAGTGATGACAAGGAGGTTCAAATGTGGCATTATATGAGGATGACCACCCATTTTGTGAAGTTCATTGATTTGTTTCCCATTCTAGATCATATTGTCGAGGATGACAATATTGTGGATGAGGGATATAATACCTTAGACAATGACTGGGGTGAGGAGGAGGTCCCTGACCTAGACACTATCACCTGCCCCATTGAAAAAAGGACCAACTAGTGGATTGATGGGAAGATAATTCAATTCCAAGAACAAGGTGTAGAGGTCAAATACAAGGAGCTTGAGGATGACATTGAGAGGGAAATAGATAGTGGTGTTGTTGCGGGTTCATCAGGTGAAGCTCTCAAGTCCCCACCCGTCACTAGATCCAAGAAGGGGAAATATGTACCCAAGCGCAAGCCCAAACACAAAGTGTACACCTGAAAAGCAATAGAAGGGAAACCATCAAAGAAGGAAAAAAGGATGGGGACATTTTTTCTTGAAATACCGACCATCCAGGAGGAAGAACACCAACATGAAGAGGAAGAAGAATCTGACTAACCTCCCTCACCACCACCAACCACTTTCATTCCTCATTTCATGGCTATTGTTTCCACCATGCCATCCCCTTCCACTCCTAAACCCTTTCTCGTCTCATCTACGCCTGATGTGGTCATCTTGGTCCACCTCACCTCCTCTCTGTCGATTGCTCCAATGGTGGTGTTAGACTCCTCCTTTCCACTACTTCCCCACTATCGTCCTCCTCACTCCCACCTCCACTACCTACTGCTTCCACTTTATTGCGTTTGTTGCTAATGACTACCATGGAACCTCCCACTCTGTCGCATGCCTTCAAAACTTATATGTAAAATGTATCGATCGAGCTCTCTGGGCTAATCCTCGACCCTAAGGTCCAAGCATTAATGGCTCAACTTACTACCACTTTCCCTCTCCCTCCACCACCTACTAAACCACCAAAAATGGAGGCGAGCATGCCGATTTCAGAAGAAATGGAAAGACTTTGTGTGAAGCAAACCAAGGATGTCGTGAAAGATATAGGCGAGGAACCAGAAGGTTCTAACAAGGATGATTATTTTGAGCATCCTGAGGGTGGATTGAATATAAACATAGATAAGGTGGTTTTAGATAAGGAAGCACAACAAACCCCCAAGGATGATGGTAATGAGGGGCTTGATGAGCAACATGAAGTTGAAACATCTGATTAGGAACCAAAAGAAGAGCTACCCCAAGAACACATGGAAAAAGAGGCACACCCCAAGGAGAACCACTCTAAGGAAGGGAAGATTGGTACAGATGTGGATGTGGAGATAATTGACAAGCCACCATGAACCAACCAAGATGAGGGCCTAAAAGATAAAGAAATTCTTCTAGGATAAGAAGAAATGAAAGAGAAAGAAGAGGAAATTGTGAATGAAAAGGATGCAGAGCCCATGAATAGTGTTGGGATTGAGCTTGAAGATACAAAGGGAACATTACAAGACAAAAATGTTACCGAGGAAGATGTAGAGATTGTTCGATCCAACAAAGAGGAGACCATGCTACCAGAAAAGGAGCTAGATGAGGAAGAAAAGAATGATGAAGAGGCTCCTAATGATGAAGAGGATGAACCTGAGAAGCAACAAGAAGAGGAAGGTGATCATGAATCACCAATGTCACCACATGGCTGGAACAACAGTTGAAGAAGAAAACCTTGATGGTTGTTGATCCCAAGGCCTGATTGGAGGTGATCTTGGCAAGGGCACAAGTTAGGACCCGAAAAGAAAAGAAGCCTAAGATTCGATCACACATCATGATCGATGCTTCTGGGTCCAGAACACTATAGATAGCCACTCCAGTAGAAAACAAGGATGCAAGCACCATCTAGGGCCAGGACTATCACATATCCACCATCAACCTATGCCCAAAAACCCACGAACAAAAGATTGACGAGTTTTAGGGGTTCGTCTCCACTATCTTGCAACAAATGAACAAGGACCAGTCCACCAAGGAAGAATTGAAAGCACAAGTAATAGACCTTACTGCTTACACCCAACAATGGACTTCAATAGTAGAAGAGGCTCCTAAAAAATCACTGACACCTACCTTGCTCTCAAAGGAGGAGGTGAGAAAAATGGAAAAAATGAAGAACTAGACTAATTCTACCATAGACTGGTTCAACAGGGTGATCTATAATGGTGACATGGGAATTCATCGTGCAACTAGAATGCACAATGACTTTTATGTCTTACAAAAGGATGTCAAGGAAATGATAGATACCTACAAGGAGTTCCCTGAGCTGCATAGTATAACATATCCAAAGCTGGAGAGAATGCTCAAACTCTCTTGGGAAACTTGGGAAAAGGAGTTAGGGCTTCCCAAGGAAGACCATTGGCTACCTAATACATCGCTAATGAATTTTGATTATAGGAAGGAAATTTTTGAAAAGGCCTTGCAGGAGTTGGAAGACAATTACGAGTGGATCATAGCACATCAAGTTAAGTGCGGTGATTACTTGAAGTCGATGACTGGTTATGAAAGGCCCTCCCTGGAGTTAGATCTAGAAAAGATCAAGCAGGAATTTCATCAAAAAATGGAGAAAAGAACCAATGATACACTATTGACTGATTTTATGGATTTTATTGCAAGAGCCTTCATAGAGTCTAAAAATTTGATCAAGGCAGAGCCAAAATGCATAGGACACTGTGATTAGATGAGGGAAGGACTCAAAAGAGTTACCTTCCAGATCTTCAAGAGCGAGCTCATGGAAGAAAAGAAGCTGCTGGCCATGATCAACAAATTTGTGGAATATGCCACAACACAAAAGGAGGCTGGAAAGCCTATTATTGATAATGAATACTTGTTGAAATAGCTAAAAGGCTAGAAGTAGCTAAAAGACAAAATAGGGAAAAGGACAAAAGTCTCTTTTTTTATATTATGATATATTGGGGGGTAGGTGAAACCCTAAGTGAGAATGAATCTGATCCATTCATTGTAAATGAATCTTGTCCATTCATTCTACTTTTTGAAAACTATAAATAGGGGAATCCTCTCATTTTCAAGAGAGAGATGAATTGTTGTGTAAAGACATGCTGCTGAAAAATATATGAGAAAAGCATTGAGTTAATGGTTTCTTGTGTCTTCTTCTCCATGTGTGCATGATTCTATCTCCAAATAGTTAGTTTATGCTTTGTTGTTTCAAGTTTAAGTCCCTTTTAGTTAGTAGTTCATGTTGTGCTCTAATGGTGGATGTATTCTATTGTGTTTGATGTATTTCCAGCTCATACTTTTAGCTATTTTTTTATGATAAATGGCTATGTAAAGTTATCTTGAGCTCATTTATATTGCTACACTTAAGTTCAATTGTTGTTCATTCTTTAAAAGGTGAATATATAGTCTAAAAATATACAAAGAACCCTTGAGGATTGCACTAATTCTATGAGACCTGCATCTCCTTCCACCCTTCCATCTCCATCTCCTCCTTCACTTCAAACAACACTTTCTCCATTCACTTCCCACCTCCAATGTGTTGTCTTCACCCCCACACTCCACTCACAAGACACTGTCCTAGCAGTTGCCCCACCTCAACCCCAACTTGTTGTAGCACAACCTTTACCACCTCCACCTCCACCAAGGGATTGGTTGGGAAATAACCCATCTTCATTATCATTCAATGACTATCATGACATGCCCAAGAACCTGGAAAGATTTTGCACCAAGTTCCATCCGTGTGATCCACAGAGAACAGTAGAACATATCAAGATATTTCAAACAACATTGAAAGATATGCAGATTGAACATGAGGACATGGCTTGTAGGCTCTTCCCTTACTCATTGGGGGATGAATCATTTTATTGGTACATTCATCTACCTACATGCTCCATTACCTTTTGGGACCTCATGAAGAACACATTTTTAAAAAAGTTTAAGGTTTCCTGTAATCTCCACAAAGTTGTACCATCAATTCACATCTATAAGGAGGGAGGTCAATGAATCGATTAGGTCATTCAATGAAAAGTTTCATGGAGCTTACATGAATTTGTAGCCTCCCTATGTAGTCGATGATGCATCAGCTAGGCTGGTATACTATGTGGCCTTGGATAATATCACATCCACCTTAGTTAAGAGAATGCATCAACCCCCTGCAAGATTGGTGGATGCATATGTAGAGGCAATGAAAGCTAGCATGGATTTGGGACAACACATTGCGGCTCTGCTGCCCTCATTGGGACCAGGTGCTAACCCTACTCAAATTCATGGACTTACTCAGGCTTTGGCACATCAAACACCATTGATGAATCCAGTTCTGCAACTGCCAATCGTGCCACATCCAAGAAAACCGTCAAATCAAGCTCCATCAGTGTTGAGTTACCTACAGGCTCCACACCAACAATCTTATGCCCAAAAATCTCAAGTTCCTTCATACTTGCAAAACTTGGAATTCCTGGTTTCCCAACAAAACCAACCTTTGTTGCAACCCATTTTTCTTCAAAATTTAGTACCCTCGCAGAATATGCTGATAAGGATCAGATCAATGAGTTGAATGAATTAGAAAAGAAGTTTTCCACTGTGATGACTCATATGAGGAACCAAAAAAACCAAATGCAAGCTTCTTAGAGGATCATTCAATCCAACCTTCATCAAGACAACCATGATTCTAGTACGTCTTCGGGATAGAATTATGAACGAGTTCAAAACTTAGGTCATAATTTTGAAAGAAGGTTGTCTCAAAGGAAAAACAAAACTTGGAATACCAGGCCCAACAATGGAGGCATGTCTACACCTCTTGATTAACCAAGTGGTGTAGATAAATCCACGAGTGAAGTGTACTTGGCTAAAGCTTCCTTATCCAGATGGTGTAGAATTCACAAAACCAATAGGCATTTTGAGTTGGATTGTCCAGAGTTCCAAATTGCTGCAGAGATATTTCAAGTGGAGGTCCAAAATTCCATTCACAGTTCGAGCTATAGAGACATTGTCCCATCGAATCCCTATGATTCCTTAGTGCTGGTGGTCAACCAAGATCCTTTCTCGCAAGGTGGCAACAACTCACCTGAGAAGGAGGCTACCGTAAAGGAAGAAGAAGCAAAAGAGATAAGTAACAAGAGCCCTCTATCTCAACTCTTTGATTCAGTAGATAATGGTCCTAAGGATGAGGAAGAGCAATGTGAGGATGAGGTCCATATGTTCCACCAATGAGAAAATCCTTACAACTTAAGAAATAGACAAGTTGGTGGTCCTTTCACAACCTCTACCCCCACCCAACAATTTCAATACCCCATCTAATCCTAATGCCAACAATAATCTAACCTATCCTGAAGTGCCAACCTAGTATTTCAATAGGAAGACCAACCTAACTCAAAACTAGCTTGCTAATGTTGTCCAACACACTTTCTCCAAGGAAGAAGTCAAGCAAATGTGGGAATATGTAGCAAAAGAACTAAAGAAATTCAAAGCGAGCCTATCAGCCTTTGAGTTGTTAAGGGTACCTGCTGTCCTGAATGTCTTCTTTTGGTTATTAAATGGGACTACCCCATCAAAATCAACCCAAGAGGTACCTACAAAGAAAGTGTCCTTTGAAACCTCTAACAGTGAGCCTATGATCAGGGAAATCATAGGAAAGAAACCTGATCAACCCCCAAACTAACAAACTAGTAAAAGTCATACAATGAACAAACCTCCAACCAAAGAGCAAAGTCTAGTGCAAACAAAGGATAAATACAATGACAAGGGAAAGGCTCAAGTGGCCCAAGCTGATGTTTCCATGGGGTTGTTCCAAAGGAAGTTGGAAACACCTCCTTTTCTGTTGACCATTCACATATTTGGAAAGAACTTACACAACTGCTTGCTAGATTTAGGAGCATCAACCAATGTCATGCCATTTATAGTGTTCCAAACACTAGGAATAACCCCAACTCCATCCAGATGTAAGGTGACTTAGTTAGATAAGACTAAAGTGAACATAGTTGGGGAAATGAACATAATTCCCATGCAAATTGCAGATGATCCAAGGGTACAACAAGTTATTGATATTTAGGTTGCTGACATCCCTGATACCTATGGCATCATATTGGGAAGGGACTTCACCCGAGCTTTGAATGGTTATGTTGCAACTAACTACTCACATCTATGGCTACCTTGGAAGGGGTTTCCTAATCAAATATATATTTAATTAGCACCTCAAATGAAATTCATGATCATTGAGTACAACAATACCAATGAAGTGTTGTTTGCAGAAATGGAGTTGGGTAACTACTTCCCCGTTGCCTACCAAAATGAAGAAGAAGAAGGGGTAGAAGAGGTCCTTGTGCTATGTAGTGCCCCAACCAATTTGGATCATCTTCCAAACAACATAGAGGTGTTGATTGAGTTTGAAGATGAAGAATTCCAAGATGATGGTAATCTTGGGTTACTTGATGGCTTCCAAGAATTTATGTAGAAATGTGTGCAAGATCGGCTCATTTTAGGAGCTAGGATGGATTTCAAAGAGTCATTGCTGCCCAGTTGGTGAAAAGTACATGATGTAACCCATTCTGAGTTTGAATGATGTCTATTCTAAACAACAATAGATCACATAAGAGGGTGGATTGTTCTGAAAGAGGTTACAGAACAACAAAATCAAAATTAGTCCAAGTGCCAACAACCACATGAGGATGCAGGAATAAACAAGCAACTAGAGATAAATGCTTGCTTCACTAGCTCTAAAGGAAAAAGTCCCTCCAAGTTTTGGATGTTGCACTTCAATGGATCCAAATCCAAACAAGGAGCAGGAGTAGGCTTCAAATTAATCATTCCTATAGGTAAGACATACTTTGCTGCTCAGGCTACAATTCTATTGCACAAATAATGTGGTAGACTATGAAGCGTTAGTTCATGGATTACTCATGGCCTTAAGAAAGAAAGTCAAAATGTTGCAAGCCTTTGGTGATTCTGAATTAGTGGTCAAACAAGTTAGGAAATTATACTCTTGTCATGATCAAAGACTAGCAAACTATAGGCATAGAGCATGGGATCTCATAGAAGGGTTAGATGCATTCAATATTTAGTTGATCCCTCATAGCAAGAATCAAACCACAAATGCCTTGAATCAAGAAACTAGTACCCTCCATCCCCTATCATTAACTGGTTTAAGGAAATTTACTATAGAACTCACCTCTACCCCATTAGTGTCTAACAATGTTACTCATTTTCAAGTGTTTAATGACGAAAAGCATATCATCAACTTCATTACTTGTTCAGATGTATTTGCTTCCCAAACCATAGATCAAGTAGTGCCAGAGGAAGCTGAACTTGATTTAGAAGGGGTGATCAATTTGAAAAGTAACACAATACCTAGGTGTATGGTTCAGCTGGAAATGATATTTGACTTAGATCGTCTAAGGGACCAAGATCAATAAACTAAGAAGGATTCTATAGATAATCAATGTGGCGCTCATAACCTGGGCACTACGGAAGATGTTAAAAATGTTTTTATTGGAAACGTGTGCACCCCAAAGGAAAGGAAAGGAATTTTTGATGCTATGCACACTTATCATGATGTGATTGCTTGGGGGTATGAAGACCTCAAAATGTATGATATGCCAATTATCACTCATACTATTCCCCTCAGGCCAAATGTGATGCCCTTTTGGTAGCGTCAACATCCAATTAATGTGTTGTTGGAACCTATTATCTTCAAGGAAGTGTAGAAGCTACTTTCAACTCGAGTCATCTTTCCCATCATGCATTCCATATGGGTGGCCAACTTGGTCCGAGTCAGAAAGAAAAACAGAGAAATAAGATTGTGTGTGGATTTTAGGAATCTAAACAAATCCTCTGAGAAGGACAATTATCTGGTGCCCTCACTCGATGAAGTGCTCCAAATTGTAAATGGTTCTCAAATGATTTCATTTCTTGATGGACACTTAGGATATAATCAAATGATGGTGTAGTATAAAGATCGACACAAGATGGTATTCACCATGAAGTGGGGAACATTTGCATATAGAAGAATGTCATTTGGGTTAATCAATGCGGGAGCAACATTTCAATGTGCTATGAACATAGCCTTTAAGGATCTCATTGGAAAGTGCATCATCATATATATGGATGATCTTACGGTGTTTTCAAATAAAAGAAGAGACAAATGTCTTTGACTTATGCAAAGTTTTTTTAGAAATGCAGGGAATTTGGCATCTCATTGAATCCAAAGAAATGCATCTTTGGAGTGACCGAGGGGAAATTCTTAGGACATGTGATTTTATAAAAGGGAATCTCCATAGATCTAGAGCATATATAGTCCATCTTGAAAATCCAACCTCCAGGTAACAAAAAGGAAATGAATTCCTTCTTTGGAAAGATCAACTTCGTTAGGAAATTCATCATAGGCATCACATAAATAGTCAAGCCACTGAATGCCATGCTCAAGAAGGATGCTAAAGTAGAATGGACGTAGGAAGCCAAGTAAGCTTTTGATGAAATTAATCAAGATATTGCAAATTATCTACTACTAGTTGTTGTTGTAGTAGCGGCGAGAGATCTCTTTCTCCTCTAAATTCAAAATATATTAAATAATCAAAAGAGGCTAACTTTGGTGAAGTGACGCCTCTCTTTCAAATAACATTTTTTATATTTTATTTATTCAAAATTCAAGCTGACTAAAGAGACACATTGCTTTGTGTAAAAGGCAGACCATTCAACAACAAAAAGACGTCTTGTTTGACGAGAGAAGCCGACCCAAGATGAATCGCCATCTCACTTTGTATATATAGAAGGCATTCCTCATTCATTACATAATCAATTATTATTCTCAAGACATTCACATGCTATCAAGGAGTTCGTAATTCTACAACAGATTATAATATTGCTTAGTGCAGATTGATATCAAGAAGAGATTTTCTAATTGTGTATTTTGCATCTAAGAGAGGTGCGATTTCTTATTGCATCGTATTGGCCTAAGATTGTAAGGAGATTTCTGCTCATTCAATTCAATATATAGGAGATAAATTTTGGCTAGGTTTTTCTCCCTCAAGGAGGGTTTTCCCAGGGTATTTGTTGTGTTCTATTGTTCATTTTTGTGTATTTTTGTTTATCTTCATTTTTGGTCTAAATTTAACATGGTATCAGAGTAGGTTTAATCAAGATCAAGATCAGATTTTTTAAGCAACAAAGTATTCTCCTCTTCTTCTCATCCAAGGGAGTCTATCTAAGCATCAAAGATGGTGAATAGACTCAAGGTTGAAGATAAGCTTGATGGTGCATCGAACTTCACCTCTTTGAAATTCAAAGTTCTTATTGCATTGGAAGAAAATGATCTTCTAGATTTTGTGGAGAATGATGTGCCCGAGCCATCCGATGAGGCGGAGAAAACTCATTGGAAGAAGAATGACACTAAGGCTAGGAAGATCTTGATAGATTCTATGAAGGATCATCTTGTGCCAATTATATCCAAGATGAAGACAACCAAAGTCATGTTCGAGACTCTTCAAGGCTTGTATGAGATCAACAACACCACCATAGTTATTTCCTTGAGACAATAACTCCATTATATAAATATGGCTAAAGGAGATTCAATCATATCCTTCTTCATGAAGATCACTAAGTTGAAAGATCAGCTATATGCCATCGGAGATATAGTTGAAGATAGAGACCTAGTTATGTTGGCATTGAATGGTCTTCCTCAATCTTTGGAGCCCTTTATCCAATCCATTAGTGGAAGCTCTAAATTGCCCAAGTTTGATTGCCTTAGGGCTGATTACATTCAAGAGGAATCTAGGTTGGCAACAAGAGGAAATGGATGAAGCTCTCATAATGAAGACAATCATGTCCTTGTTGCTCAAACTTCTAGAAGGAAAGGAAGTGAAGGGAGAAAAGGAAATTTAAAGAGGAATAGAGATAGAAAATCAGATTCTACTCCTGAACCAAAGAAGAAGAAGGACCTCTCCCACATTCAATGTTTTAGATGTGACAAGTATGGTCACTATGCTCGAGATTGAATAATAATACCAAAACAACATGCTTCTACTATAGATGTTGATGATGTGTCACATCAAAAGGAATCAAGAAATCCTATACATAATTTCTATTCGTCCAGTTCAAGCATTATTGCATAACTCTACCAGTTTGAGTGAGCTATGGCATATGATACTTGCTCACCTACACTTCATAGCTCTTCCATCTATGGAGAAGATGGTTACTGGTCTACTGAAGCTCAGTCATGAGCATGATGGAATTTTCAAAGGATGCACACTAGGTAAGAATATTAAGGGTCCTTTGTTGGAGTTAAAATGACACTGAGAGGGGGGAGTGAATTAGTGTTATAACAGATTTGACCAATTTTCATAAATTCAAAAACTATAGCATAGATCAGATCTCAATATACTTTGATTAATGCATTCATGAGTTGAATGTAATCATTCATAAACAAAATTGAGAAAAGTAATAACCAAACAGCGAATTGAAATAATCAACAACACAGTAAAGCAAAGGGAACTCAAAAGAAGAAGAAGACTCCAGATTTTACTGAGTGGAAAACCCTCCTGGGGTATAAAAACCACTCCCTAAATGCCTTCCAGGCTTAATCTTTAAACAAAAGTTCACAATGCCTTATAGGATGATTTTTGAGCACCCACTCAAGGAGCACTAGCCCCTCATTTTGAGACACCCATCTCAAGGAGCACCAACCCCTCAAATTATGTTTTGAACAATAATAGTGACTCAGAGGATTTCTCCATTTTTAGTTAAGCACATATCTTTCTGCAGAGTTCATTCATACATTTCCATACAGACAAGGAATGATACTCTCAAAATTACAAAATCAACAACCCTTACAGTTTTCAACACAAGTATTTAATTACATTTCAAGTATGTCAGTTGTGAAGAAATCTTCAAAAAAAAATTCACCAGATCTTCAGATTCTCTTGTTGATTTTTGAATATAAAGCTGAATACTGACAGTCTGTCGATGATGATTAAAAATCAATAGTAATGCTTATCCAGAGAGCTGCAAATCATCCATTAAAACAAAAATGCAACTGCTCAAAGAGGAAACTCAATGAATATGCTGCCATGTAATGGTTCTGAGATTTGATTCAATCAATGATGTCAGCCTGCAACTATATTTTGAAGTTTCCATAAACGACCACAAAGTTTGAGATTTCATTAACCATTCACTGAGACACAAGAGACTTTCTCACCGAGATGCCCTTCTATTTCATTCACTGTCACTGTATCCTTTTCTTTATTTTCTTTCACCGTGAGCCATCAGAGTCGGGAAGATCACATAACGAAAAAATCATGTCTCATCGATAGGCTTCCTTAGAGTATTATTCATTCGCTGAGACATCAGCAAGTCTTTCACCGAGATCTCCTTTAGTTTCATTCCCTATCGTTGTGACCAAATGATATCAGTGAGACCTCTTGTAGACTTCATAATGTTTTGCCGAGAGTCACTTTTCACCCCGTGTCGCTAAGAGAATACGAAGTCGGGGAGATGCTATATAGACTACCCCTTGTTTTGCCGAAACATCCCGAGCTCACCCTAGATCGCCAAGACAGTATCAATCTCACACTGATGAGCCTTGATAGAAACCCCTTCTGTGATGTCACTATAACATAATGGTTCTCTCTCCGATGCACACTTCTATCTTATGAGAGTTGCTATAACATACCAATCTCTCGTCGAATGCCCCTCAAGACTTAGTCGCCAAGACTTGACGAGTTCGCTATGACATTATATCGAAACATATGAGTCTTACCGAAATGTATTTGTTCATCAGTGGTCGGCAAGAGAATGCATAGTCGGGAAGATGCTATAGAGATTGCCCCACATTTCATCAAAATTCCACATGATACACATTGGTCACCATGACACATGGTTTTTCTTGCCGACAAGACCAACTGTACAATACATGTCGCTATAACTTAAAACCATCAGGGAGACATCTTGTAGATCATTTCAGTCATACTGAAACACCCCGAATTCACACCTGTTCGTCGAGACTTTCAGAATGTCCTTCCGAAAGAAATTGTCCAATGGCGGTCAGTGTGACACTATGTCTTCGAAGAGACTACATACCAAAAACAACACTCCTACCGATAGACTTCCACATGCATTAGTCGGTGAGACCAAGTGAAAATGATAAGACCTCAGCTCGATACCACTCAGTTTGGCCGAAGTTCTCAAAGAGTTGTTCGATGAGACTCCTCCCAAAAAAATAGATAAAACCTTTTGAGCACAAGTCGGTAAGACAAGAAAGACTCGCTATGACATTACCCTGAGGACGATTTCCTTTGCCGATATGCTCATTCTGAAGTGGGTCGGGGAGACATAATAAAATTGCTAAGACCTCATCCTGACGGCCAAACTCATGCCGATAAATATTTTTCTTCTGTCGCCAAGACCACGAACAATGTCACACCGAAAGCTTCCAGAATGTTAAATTCAATCGACATAAAATCATAAATGTCTTGCCGATAGGCAACTCAGACATTTCAAAGTGGATCGGGGAGACCCTACCATACTCATGCCGATATGTGTAAGCCCGAAAGAGAAACATCCAAAACCTGTGATGTGCAAGGAGAACCATCTTGAGACAGATTGTCAATGAGAACAAACTGAAAGAGATTTTGTCATCAAGGACAAACTGTAAACACAACTGAGATTCAACAAACTCCCCCTTTGTCCTTGATGGCAAAACACCAAAGACTCTCCCCCTTTTTTCCTCAAGGCAAAGAAAAGATTAACACAACTGAGAATCCAATCAAAACCCCATGAGAAACAGCTGCAAAAAAAATAACAGAGTGCTGCAACCAAGATTGTAGGAGAGCTGTAAGTGAATCAAAACATATATCATGCTCCCCCTAAGCCAATGTATGGAAAATCAGAGAAGTAAAGATTGAGAGATAACTCCCAATAAAAGTCTCAACCTTTCAAATAACTCTTTAGCTAAGGGCTTAGTGAAAATATCAGCCACCTGATCTTGAGAGCCAACAAACTGTAAGCAAACTTCATTAGCCAAAACCTTTTCTCGAAGAAAGTGAAACTTGATAGCAATATGTTTAGTGCGAGAGTGCAAGACAAGATTTTTGGAGATACTTATCGCACTTGTGTTATCACAGAGAATAGAAACAGGTTTAGGAATTCCAATACCCATATCAGATAGAGTTTGACTCATCCAAAGAACTTGAGTACAGCATGAAGTGGCAGTAATGTATTCTGCTTCAGCAGTAGAGAGAGAAACAGATTCTTGTTTCTTGCTGTGCCAAGCCACTAAACGATCACCAAGAAAGAATGCAACACTACTGGTGCTTTTCCTATCATCCAAACAACCAGCCTAGTCAACATCAGTATATGCAATTAATGAAAAATCAGTGCTTCTAGGATAGCAAAGGCCATAATTAAGAGTGCCCTGAATATATTTAAAAATCCTTTTAACAACAGTGACATGGGATTCTTTAGGTGATACCTGAAACCGTGCAACAGTGCAAACTGCCTGCATAATTTCAGGTCTAGAGGCAGTTAAATATAACAAACTGCCAATCATTGATCTATATTCAGTTTGATTTGTATCAGGGGAATCATCAACCTTAGTAAGTTTGCATCCAGTAATCATTGGAGTGCTAACTTGATGGCATTCATCCATCTAAAATTTCTTAAGCATCTCTCTAGCATACTTGGTTTGATAAAGAAATATTCCATTTTCACGTTGAGAGATTTGAAGACCCAAGAAGAAATTTAATTCTCCTAATAATGACATTTCAAATTCAGATTCCATTAGCTGAGAGAATTTTTTACTTAATGTAACATTGTTGCAGCCAAAGATAGTGTCATCAACGTAAATTTCAACAACCAGAATATCAGAACCTTCAGTTTGAACATAAAGATTGCTATCTACACCTCCTCTAACAAAACCATTTGAAAGCAAATGATTGTCAAGCCTAGAGTACCAAGCTCTAGGTGCTTATTTTAAGCCATAGAGGGCCTTTTTCAATCTGTAAACATGATCAGGCTTATTTTTGCACATAAATCCTTTAGGATGTCCAACATAGACCTATTCATCTAAATAGCCATTTAAAAAAGTAGTTTTGACATCCATTTGATAAACAGTAAAATCTTTATAAACAAAATAAGCCAAGAATATTCTGATAGATTCTAATCTAGCAACGGGTGCAAAGGCTTCACCAAAATCAATACCTTCTTGTTAAGCATAGCCTTTGTAGAAAAATCTTGCTTTGTTGCAAATGACATTACCATTTTCATCAAGTTTGTTTCTGTATATCCATTTGCCTCCAATGACATTCTTGTCATCTGGTCTTGGGACTAACTCCCAAGTCTGATTTTTCTCAATTTGATCAATTTCTTCCTGCATAGCATTAAGCCAACATGAGTCTGTGAGAGCTTCATTAAAATTTTTAGGCTCAAACTGAGTAACTAGACAGAAAGCTATTTGTGCCTTTTCTTCAGATTCTGCAGCCTTTCTTCTAGTTTGAACTCCTGCATCTTTATCCCCAATAATCTGATCTTTGGGGTGATATTTAGTTAGAGCTTTTGATGCAACCTTTTCAGGACTTGTTGTTTCATTTCTAGGGCCTGCTGACTCAGTTCCTTCTGAAATTATTTTTGGTTCAAGTTCTTCTTCCTCATTATCCTAGAAAGATTTAGCATACAAATGTGATCTCTCATCAAATTTTACATTAACAACTTCAACAATCTTGTTAAGCCTTTTGTTAAGGCATTTATAATCTTTGCTGTGAGTTGAATATCCCAAAAAGATACCCTCATCACTCTTTGACTGAAAACTCCCAAGGTTATCATCATCCTTTTTGATAAAACACTTCAAAAAAATTTAAAGTATTTGACAGAAGCAGTTCTTCCATACCATAGTTCATAAGGAGTGTGTTTAGATTTCACTCTAATCTGCACTCTATTCAAAATGTATACAGCTGTATGAATAGCTTCTTTCTAGTACATATTAGGCAACTTAGCTTCATCTAACATTGTTCTAGCCATTTCTTTTACAGTTCTGTTTTTACGTTCAACTACCCCGTTTTGTTGAGGTGTTTTTGTTGCAGCATACTGTCTTTTAATGTCATGCTGTTCACAGTAATCAATAAAATCTTGAGAAGTGAACTCACCTTCTTTGTCAGATCGCAGACATTTAAGTTTCAAATCAGATTGCTTCTCAACCAATTTACAAAAAAATTTAAACCTTTCAAATGCTTTTGATTTGTGCTTAAGAAATGTGACCCAAACCATTCTAGTATAATCATCCACAAATAGCATAAAGTACCTTTCACCATTAATAGACCTTGTTTTGGTTGGTCCACATAAATCAGTGTGCACAAGTTGTAAAGGTTTTGAGGAAGAATGTTCTTTTGTTTTGAAGCTGATTTTAGTTTGTTTACCACTTAGACATTCTTTGCACACAAAATTTTCTGGCTTGTTAAGTATTGGTAAACCTCTAACATTCTGATTCTTACTTATTCTAACCAAATTTTCAAAGTTTATGTGTCCTAATCTTTTATGCCATAACCAACTTTCTTCAATTTGGCTCATTAAACACATACCTTGATTATTGTCATTGCTTGATGTGTTGAGAAGATTGTACACATTTCCTTTTGTCCTCCTTCCAGCTGCAATAGCCTTTCCTAGCTTGTTTTTAATCTCACATCCCTGCGAAGTGAAAAGAACATGATAACCACTATCACAGATTTGACTAACACTTAGAAGATTGTGCTTGAGACCTTCCACATAGTACACATTATAGATAGGAGTGTCTTCATTTAGAAGAAGTGAACCTCTACCTTTAATTTGAATACCAGAGTTATCACCAAACTTAACATATCCACCTACATAATCTTCAAGATTTACAAACTTATCCTTGTCGCTAGTCATATGGTTAGAACATCCACTATCTAGGACCCATAAGTCCTTTTTATTGGAATGAAAAGTTGTTTGAACCAACATAGTTTGCTCAATGTTGTTGACAGACTTAGGTTTCCAAACCTTTTTAAATTTTTGTTGTTTAGATTGCAGATCAGTTCTGCACTGTTTGACAGAATGTCCCAAAGCATTGCATTTAAAACATCTGATTTGTCTAACAAAACCATAATGTTGCCTAAGACCAAACCTAGGATTCATAAGCCTGCAAGTGCTCACCTTATGGCCAAATTTGTTGCAGAAAAAAACAATAACCATAGAAGAAAGGATTGACTCTGTATGAAGATCTATTACCTCTCAAAGACTGAACATGATCTTTACCAAATTCTAAGTGATTTGAACCTAAAATTTTGACTTCAGAAGAGGGGTTTTGTTTTGCATGGTCAATTGAGCATTCACCCTTTTCAAAACCAACACCAGTTTTATCTTTGTACATCTTCTACTTGCTGAGCATCTCATTTAGTTTTAGAGTGCTTTCATATCTTTCAATTTCCTTCCTAAGACAAACTGCTTCTTGTTCCAGTTTTTGAATTTCTTGATCTTTGCAGCTTACAGTCTCTCGAAGACAGTCTTCAACTCTTTTTGCTTCTTCAAGCTGAGTTTTCAGAGAGATCATTTCTTGATCTGGTTTGTGTTCTTGAGCTAGGATTTGTTTTTTGAGTTTTCTGACCTCTTGTAAAGCACATTTCAACTCACTTTCAAGATCTACTACACCTTCTTCAACGTCAAAGGTGTTAGAATCATTTTGTTCAGTAATTTCAGCCATGAACAGAGTTTCATCTTCTTTAGCTGATGAATCTTCAGACTCAATTTCAGATTCATCCTTACTAAACAGACTTTTCTTCTTTTTGAAATTGAAGTTTCATTTAGGTTTGAAGGCCTTCTTCATAGGCTATTTTTCAGTTGTCTTGTTGTCACAGATTTGATCATCATAGGGACACTTTGCAGCAAAGTGACCTATTTTGCCACAGTTAAAACATTTAAAGGGAAGTTTTCCCTTATATTTTCCTGATCCCTTTTTAAATCTTCTAACAAAATGGGATTCTTTAGAATCAGACAACGCAGATTCACTGACTTCGACTTTTTCTTTCTTTTCAATGTTAAAGGCAGTTTCTTTTCCTGTTGAATTGTTTTTGCTAGTTCTCATTTCATAGGCAGTAAGTATTCCTTGTAGGCGGTCTAAGGTAAGCTTATCAAAGTTTTTCTTTTCTTCTAGGGCTGAAACCTTAGATTCAAATTTGGATGGTAAGGTTCTAACAACCTTTGTGACCACATCAAATTCATTAACCTCTTGACCTAGACCTTTCATTGAATTGACAACTTCATCTACTCTTAGGAAATATTCAGCCACTTCTTCATCATCCTTCATTTTCAACTCCTCAAACTGATGTTTGAGTGTAATGATTTTTGACAGTTTGACTTTCTCATTCCCTTGATATATAGTTTCAAGTTTTTCCTAGATTCCATGAGCAGATTTGCAATGCATGACTTTAATGAACACATCTTTAGTTAACCCACACAAGAGGGCATGCTTAGCTCTGGCATTTTTTTAATACTTCTTCTTTTCAGCAGCATCAGTGGGAATAGTGGCTGGTACATTGTAATCTTCTAAAACAATGCACCAAACATCAACATCAAAAGAAACAAGAAAAGCTTCCATTCTGATTTTCCAGAACACATAATCAGTTCCATCAAATAATGGAGCTCTGGATACAGAGGCACCATCTTGAGAATGTGCCATTAAAAAAAGACTCCAAGACCAAGATAAATCCAAGGTAATTAAACCTATCAGAGGACCCTAGGCTCTGATACCAATTGTTGGAGTTAAAATGACACTGAGAGGGGGGGTGAATCAGTGTTATAATAGATTTGACCAATTTTCATAAATTCAAAAACTATAGCACATATCAGATCTCAATATACTCTGATTAATGCATTCATGAGTTGAATGTAATCATTCATAAACAAAATTGAGAAAAGTAATAACCAAACAGTGAATTGAAATAATCAACAACACAGTAAAGCAAAGGGAACTTAGAAGAACAAGAAGACTCCAAATTTTACCGAGTGGAAAACCCTCCTGGGGTATAAAAACCACTCCCTAAATGCCTTCCAGGCTTAATCTTTAAACAAAAGTTCACAATGCCTTATAGGCTGATTTTTGAGCACCCACTCAAGGAGCACTAGCCCCTCATTTTGAGACACCCATCTCAAGGAGTACCAACCCCTCAAATTATGTTTTGAACAATAATAGTGACTCAGAGGATTTCTCTGTTTTCAGTTAAGCACGTATCTTTCTGCAGAGTCCATACAGACAAGGAATGATACTCTCAGAATTACAAAATCAACAACCCTTACAGTTTTCAACACAAGTATTTAATTACATTTCAAGTATGTCGGTTGTGAAGAAATCTTCAAAACGTTTTTCACCAGATCTTTAGATTCTCTTGCTGATTTTTGAATATAAAGATGAATACTGATAGTCTGTCGATGATGATTAAAAATCAATAGTAACGCTTATCCAAAGAGCTGCAAATCATCCATTAAAACAAAAACGCAACTAATCAAAGAGGAAACTCAATGAATATGCTGCCATGTAACGGTTCTAAGATTCGATTCAATCAATGATGTCAACCTGCAACTGTATTTTGAAGTTTCCATAAACAACCATAGAGTTTGAGATTTCGTTAACCATTTGCTGAGACACAAGAGACTTTCTCACTGAGACGCCCTTCTGTTTCATTCATTGTCACTGTAGCCTTTTCTTTATTTTCTTTCACCATGAGCCATTAGAGTTGGGAAGAACACATAACGAAAACATCATGTCTCATCGATAGGATTCCTTAGAGTATTATTCATTCGCTGAGACATCAACAAGTCTTTCACCGAGATCTCCTTCAGTTTCATTCACTATCGTTGTGACCAAACGATATCGGTGAGACCTCTTGTAGACTTCATAATGTTTTGCCGAGAGTCACTTTTCACCCCATGTCGCTGAGAATATATGAAGTCGGGGAGATGCTATATAGACTGCCCCTTGTTTTGCCAAAACATCCCAAGCTTACCCTAGATCGCCAAGATAGTATCAATCTCACACCGATGAGCCTTTGATAGAAACCCCTTGTGTGATGTCATTGTAACATAATGGTTCTCTCTCCGATGCACACTTCTGTCTTATGAGAGTCGCTATAACATGCCAATCTCTCACCGAAAGCCCCTCAAGACTTAGTCGCCAAGACTTGATGGGTTCGCTATGACATTATATCAAAACATATGAGTCTTACCAAAATGTATTTGTTCATCAACGGTCAGCAAGACAATGCATAGTCGGGAAGATGCTATAGAGATTGCCCCACATTTCACCGAAATTCTACATGATACACATTGGTCGCTGTGACACATGGTTTTTCTTTCCGACGAGACCAATTGTACAATACATGTCGCTGTAACTTCAAACCATTGGGGAGACATCTTGTAGATCATTTCAGTCATACTGAAACACCCTGAATTCACACCTGTTCGCCGAGACTTCTAGAATTTCTTGCCGAAAGCAATTGTCCAATGGCGGTTGGTGTGACACTATGTCTTCAGAGAGACTACATACCGAAAACAACACTCCTGCCGATAGACTTCCACATGCATTAGTCAGTGAGACCAAGTGAAATCGCCAAGACCTCAGCCCGATACCACTTAGTTTGGCCGAAGTTCTCAAAGAGTTGTTCAGTGAGACTCCTCCTGAAAAATAGATAAAACCTTTTGAGCACAAGTCGGTAAGACAAGAAAGACTCGCTATGACATTACCTCGAGGATGATTTCCTTTGCCGATATGCCCATTTTGAAGCGGGTTGGGGAGACATAATAAAATCGCTAAGACCTCATCCCGACGGCCAAACTCATGCTGATAAATATTTTTCTTCTGTCACCAAGACCACGAACAATGTCACGCTGAAAGCTGCCAGAATGTTAAATTCAATCAACATAACATCAGAAATGTCTTGTTGATAGGAAACTCAGACATTTCAAAGTGGATCGGGGAGACCCTGCCATACTCATGCCGATATGTGTAAGCCCGAAAGAGAAATATCCAAAACCTGTGATGTGCAAGGAGAACCATCCCGAGACAGATTGTCAATGAGAACAAACTAAAAGAGATTTTGTCATCAAGGACAAACTATAAACACAACTGAGATTCAACATCCTTTTCATAGTAGTGAAAGTAGATCAAAAGGAATTCTAGATCTTGTTCATTATGATTTATGTGGTCCAATGTCTGAGGCATCTTTGAGTGAATTTTGGTATTATGTGATTTTCATTGATGACTATTCTCGAAAGACTTGGATTTAATTTTTGAAGTCTAAGGATTCTGAAGAGGTACTTGATAGATTCAAAGAATTCAAGGATCAAGTTGAAAATATGACCGGAAAAAGAATCAAGGTTCTAAGATCTGATAATGGAGGAGAATACACTTCTAGAGGTTTCCATAATTTTTGCATTGAGGCAGAGATGAAGAGGGAGTTTTGTGTTCTGTACAGTCCTTAGCAAAACAGAGTTGCAAAAAGGAAGAATAGATCCCTAGTTGAGGTATCCAAAGCTATGATTCATGATCAAGATTTATAGACCTTCCTTTGGGAAGAAGCTTCCAAAACTATAGTGTATGTTTAGAACTGAATCCCTCATCTAATATTGGAAAACACGACTCCTAAAGAAGCTTTCACAGGTCTTAAACCTGAGGTTAGTCATTTAAGAATTTTTGGTTGTCATGTTTATATTCATGTGCCTAAGGATAAAAGATCTAATCTAGAACCATTAGGAAAGAAAGGAATATTTGTGGGTTAGAGTGAGTCATCAAAGGCCTTCAGGATCTACATTCTAGGGTAGAAATAGATTGAGATCAGTAGGGATGTATCTTTTGAAGAAGTATCCTTCAAAAGATCTAAAGGGTCTTATATGGAAATAGACAATGAAGAACAAGAGACACCTCAAGATATGGAAATTTCTCCTAATCATACTCCAGAGATTCAAAGGGAGTCTACTGAACCAGATGAGTCTAGTGATCCAGTTGATCCCATAGAACCTACTGATGGTCTGAGAGACATTGCTATAGGTTGAAAGAGACCTCTATGGGAAAGAAAAACTATGCAAGAGGAATAGAAGTATGTAGCTCCTTGAGGCACATTTAGAGAAAGAAAGAGACCACAAAAGTTTCTAGGTTATGTGGCATTGATAAGTCACATCATTGAGTCTGAGCCTTCCAGTTTTGAGGAGGCATCAAATCAATAGGTATGGAGAGATGTTATGATAGAACAATATTAGTCCATTATCAAGAATGATGTTTGGGATGTTGTACCAAGACTTGAAGGTAAATCAATTGTGTTTTCCAAGTGGCTCTTCAAGATCAAGCATGCAACTGATGGGAGCATTGAGAAGTACAAACTAAGATTTGTGGCAAGAGGATTCTCTCAGAAGGAGGGAATAGATTATGATGAGACATTTTCTCTTGTTGCTCGATATACATCTATTAGGTCTATTATTGCTATTGCATTAGATAAAGGTTGGATGCTACACCAAATGGACATAAAGACTACATTTCTTAATGGTGTGATTTAAGAAGAAGTACACATTGAGCAACTAGATGGCTTTGTCAATCATGGACAAGAGTCTCATGTATGCAGATTGAAGAAGGAATTGTATGGCCTTAAGTAGGCACCTCGTGCTTGGTTTGAGAGGATTGATCAATACCTGATGAGCTTGGGATTCTCCAGGAATGATACAAATTCAAATATTTACTTCAAGGTAGTTGATGGTGAGGCTTTAATCTTGGTTCTTTATGTTGATGATTTATTTCTTATTGGAGAAGAATATACCATTTTCAAATACAAGAAAGAGTTAGCCTCTGAGTTTGAGATGAAGGATATAGGTCTTATGCATTACTTTCTAGGACTAGAAGTGTGGAAAAGACCCAATGAGATTATTCTAAGTCAAGGGAAATACACTAGACATCTTGAAGAGATTTGGGATGATGGATTGCAAGTCCATGTCTACACCAATGGAAACAAATTTGAAGAAGTTAAGTGATTCTACAGCTAGTTCAAATCTGGTAGATCCCACCATGTACAAATAGTTGATTGGATCATTGATGTATCTAGTTAATACTAGACTAGACATTTGTTATGCAGTGAGTGCCCTAAGTCAGTTCATGTGTGAACAAAGGAAAATTCATCTAGTTGTAGCAAAGAATATCTTGAGATACTTGCATGGCATAGTAGGATATGGCTTGAGATATACTTCCTGTGAAGATTTGAAGTTACAAGGCTATTCTGTATTCCGATTCTAATTGGGCTGGGAGTGTAGCTGATAGGAAGAGCACCTCTGAATGTTGCTTCAGTTTGGGGTCTACCATGATTTCTTGGTGTAGCAAGAAGCAGACTTCTATAGCACTAAGCAGTGTAGAGGCTGAATATATTGCAGCATGTGTAGCAACTCAAGAAGTAGTGTGGCTTCGGAAGCTCCTTGCAGGATTGTTTGGACAATCATTGGATCTGACTGTTCTTCATTGTGACAATAAAAGTTGTGTGAAGCTCTCTATCAATCCAGTGTTTCATGATAGGACAAAACATGTGGAGATCAAATATCATTACATCAGAGATATGGTATTGAGGAAAGCAATTCAACTCAATTATATTTGCACTGATGATTAGACGTCTAATATTTTCACCAACCCTCTCTCCAGAGTGAAGTTTACAAATTTTTGAGACAAGCTTGGAGTTGTGGAGAATGTTTCCCTTGCTGAGAGGGAGACTCGGCATCAGTGATCTTTTCTATAATGCATATTTCTTTGAGACAAAGAAATATAAGGTGAAATCCCTTGTCCATCTCTGAGACAGAGATGCGGTTCTTTCCACCCATGGGAGTAGCCATGGTGGATGTCATGTTGAGAGACTCCATGACAACATCACATTGAGAGACTCCCTGATGAAACCTTTGTACTTGTGTTCTTCCACACATGGGAGTAGCCATGGTGGATGAAATGTTGAGAGACTCTGTGACAACATCTAGTTGAGTGACTCTATGATGGGAACTTGTGCACATGTTTCTTTCCACACATGGGAGTAGCCATGGTGGAAATCATGTTGAGTGACTCCATGACGATATCACGTTGAGTGACTCCATGATGAACTCTTTTCCACAAATGCATGTAGCCATTGTGGGTGTCATGTTGAAAGACTCCATGACATGGATATCTGGAAAGACATATCCCTAGCGAAGAGGGAGTGTTGTTTTAGTAGCAGTGGGAGATCTCTTTCTCCTCTAAATTCAAAATATATTAAATAATCAAAAGAGGCCGACTTTGTTGAAGTGATGCCTCTCTTTCAAATAATATTTTTTATATTTTATTTATTCAAAAATTAGGCCGACTAAAGAGACGCATTGCTTTGTGTAAGAGGCCGACCATTCAACAACAAAAAGATATATTGTTTAATGAAAGAAGCTGACCCAAGATGAATCACCATCTCACTTTATATATAGAAGGTGTTGCTCATTCATTACATAATCAATTATTATTCTCAATACATTTGCATGCTATCGAGGAGTTCATAATTCTACATCAGATTATAATATTGCTTAGTGTAGATCAATATCAAGAAGAGATTATTCTAATTGTGTATTTTGCATCTAAGAGAGGTGTGATTTCTTATTGCATCATATTGGCCTAAGATTGTAAGCAGAATTCTACTCATTCAATTCAATATATAGGAGATAAATTTTGGCTAGGTTTTTCTCCCTCAAGGAGGGTTTTCCCAGGGTATTTGTTGTGTTCTATTGTTCATTTTTGTGTATTGTTGTTTATCTTCATTTCTGGTCTAAATTTAACACTAGTTAGCCCAGATTATTTGAAGCCTTTCTACATCTACTCTTTTGCTTCGGATCACTTGTGTGCCAGCATGTTAACACAAAAATATGATGAAGGGAATGAGCACCCTATTGCCTTTATGAGTGCTCGATTAAAGGATGTTGAATTGCATTACCACAATTTTGAGAAGTAGGCATATGCCTTGGTATGTGGAGTCAAGAAATTTTAGCATTACATTCTAAGGAATAAGGTGTTTGCAATCGTTCTAGACCCGACTGTTAAAACCCTGCTGATGCAGAATGAACCAAGAGAAAGGAGAGCAAAGTGGGTCACATTGTTGCAGGAGTATGACATGGAGATTTAGTCTATGAAGCTGGTCTGGGGGAAAGATTTCACTCGCACTATGGCAGAAATAGAACCAGAGCTTACAGTGCAGCAATATCATTTGGAGGATGTTTCTTCGGATGAATGGTACGATGACATTATCTACTACCACTAAATAACAAGTGTCCATCACAACTGAAAGGAGTCTAGAAATGCGCCTTGAGATTGAAAAGTAACAACTATATGCTACAAGGAGCTATATTGTACAAGAAGAATCATGAGGGAATTTATCTCAGGGGCCTGGGAAAAGCAGAGGAAACTAAAGTGCTGAAACAATTCCATGACAAATTTGGAACAAGACATGGATTCGACCCTTCAACAACCCATCAGATCCTACGGGTTGGATATTATTGGCCGAACTTGTTCAAAGATGCCCACAACCATGTCAGATCCTGTCACGTCTACCAGACCACTGTTGCCAAGGAGAGGTATGTTGATGTTCCACTGCAGCTCGTTGTTGAGGTAAGGCCTTTTTCTCAATGGGGGCTCAACTTCATTGGTCTAGTAAACCCACCATCTTCTGTAGGCCATGATGCATTTAGACCGCTATTGATTATTGTACTAGGTGGACTGAAGCAATTGCTTGTAGGCAATGTACAACTGAAGTAGTTAAATTTTTAGAAATTTTTATCATAAATTGTTTTGGTTGTCCATTTGCCCTAGTCTATGATAATGGTCTTGCATTTGCTTCCCTCAAGTTTTCTAGTTGGATGTTTGATTATGGGATTGTTCTCAAGTTTTCATCTAATTATTATCCCCAAGGAAATGGATTAGCCAAGTCTACGAACAAGAACCTATTGACCATCATACATAAACTACTAGAAAAAAACCCGAAGGACTAGCACACTGAGTTGTGTTTTGCTCTATGGGAAGATCACACCCATCATAAAGCAGCCCTAGGAAATTCCTTGTTTCACCTCATTTATGGCCTAGAGCCTATTTTCCCAATTCACCTCAAGATCCCTATGCTACAATTCACCAATACTTATTATGAGGAGGAAGACCCTCTTGAGGGTCGTTTAGCTGAGTTGCTCCATTTGGAGGAAGTCCATAACAAAGCAATAATTTTTTTTTCCAAGCATCAGGGCGTAGTCAAGAGATGGTTCGATTTTAGAGCCAAAGTTAAGGCCTTTAGGATTGCAGATTTGGTCCTATATTTTGATAAGGCCCATGAAAAGAAAGAGGGACATAACAAATTCGACAAGCTCTGGCTTGACCCCTTTCATATTTCTGAAATCTTAGGAGATGATGCCTTTTGCCTTAAAACACTAGCTGGAGAGGATATCCCATTGTAGTCAATGGGTAGTACCTCAAGCATCATTTCCTTGCTTGAGATGCCTCAACTCACCTCTTTTGTATATAGTTAGAGTAGGTCTTCTGCTTTCTATTTTGCTTATGCTTTTCTTTCGCTTGCTTTCCTGACTTTCATTTTGCTAAGGATGTTGTTTGGTATTGATGCGGTGGTTGTGCTAGACCTTTTCGAAGGGATTACTTTTCTACACACTCCTTGTGTTCCTTGGATAAGTCTTTAGGAGTTACCATGAGTTTTTGTTGGGTTCTGTGAGACGGGTTTCTCACTTGAACTCTAGCTTGAATCCTTTCACGTCTATCTTATATTACACATGATATACATTTTAAATACTATTGATGAGTTGTATGATAGTTACCATGAAACCTCGGCAAGTGAAAAATCTTAAATCTGCTCTAGTGGCCACTGTGATCTCCAAACCCACTATAAGCTTCATTGCTTATACAATTGAGCAAAAGAGTATCAAAAGATAATATAAAAGAAAAGAAAGAAAAGAGAAAGTGAAATATTGAAGAAAAGACAACTGTGTGGGTGTGCGAGCAACTCTATCAGGGCTATGGACGCTCGGCTGGCAATAGAGCAATGTTTGTGGGGATTGTAGCAACAACTCTGTCGAGGCTATGGATGCCTGACTGGTAGTGAAGCAATGCCCAAGTTACTTTTGGCATTCGATAACCTACACACCTTGCCTTGGTTGGTTGGTCACTGTCCTCTATAGTCTCTGAAGTAGGGGAATAAACTCACCACACACACTTCTGAGGTACTATGTGATCCAATTCAACTAAGGGTTTTGTCCTCCTTTAAGTTTTTAGTTCATCTGAGGAAACTTGCTTCTAGTTTGTGAAACCAGGGATTCTAGGTTCTAGATGAATCCTTACCCTTGGAATGCTTGGGAGTGTTCTCCCAACAAATTTTCCATTTATTGTGCCTATAGCACACACACCCCGTTCGGACCGGGACCCCCTCTCCTTCTTTACCTTTTAAAAGGTTTTTTTCACTTTTGCCTCATTTTATGTGCCCTTGTTTGGAGCTTAAATTGGTCACATGCCTGAAATCATCAAATTCATCTTGGCCAAGTTCACCTACCTGAATTTAACCAAGTCTTCAGTCTTTGTGAAATTTTGTACATGGGCTTCTGTCCTTTGTTGGCCATTGCATCCATAACCCCTAGTGGACCCACATCTATGGGTCTCCCTTAGTGGGTCACTATCCAAAAATTGCCACTCATCATGTCCTTCAAGTCGTGTCCACCCGCACGCTAGGTTTCGCACTAGCTTTCGCCACCCGAGTTCTAACTAAACGGCTGTGTAGGCATGAGTTTCCGCAACCCTCACCTACCTAGCTACCACCGTTCCTAAGAGTTAATGCGGACATTAATGCACTTTAGTCTATATAAACCTCTTCCCAAAGCTATCATCTTCACTTGTGGAATTTGAATTTGAGAGAGAAGAAGGAGCTCCTACTCGTGTAGAAGGATTCAAATGTTAAAACTATTGTTTCTTTCTTTTTCAATGTGATTGAGGTATGTACTCAGGCCCTGCATTTCACCCCCATGACTCAGTTTTATTAGAAGATCATTTGATTAGGGCTTCCAAAGCGTGAACAATACTAAACCTTCAAATTCCAAAATTGAGACCCAAGATTGAAACCTTCGAATCTCCTAGCGGGATTTTCCCTCTGGAGGCCCACCTTTTGCAATGCCATCTGGGTTAGCTCAAAGAACTACGGCCATTCCCCCATCCATTCTTGCGTTCAATTCTTCAAAGCATTAGGTAGAGGGAATCATACATTAAGTGTTAATGGGGTTTTGTGGGACACCATTTGCGGGTGTTCACCTTCTCACAGACGGTATCTAGTGGCTCACCATATATAGATTCCCACCCTTAAGACTCGCTGTTGCATCGTTCAAAAAATGTCTAAGTTACCAAGCCTTTGTGTTCACGATCGAGCAGGTCGCTTTGTCTAGAGGGTCGGCCCTTCGATGTTGTTTCCAATGGCATCACTAAGGCATCTTCCCGCAATGCAATCTTCGCACACTCGGTCTTCGCAAGGCTTAACATCAAAGTAATAAAATTATAAGTCAAGGTGGTCCTGTGGGTTCATGCTTGTGGGTGGCTTTTCCCATGTTTCCATTGACTAATGGCATAGAACTTGCACCATTCCACTCTATGGGTCCTGCCAGCTACATTTCCACAAAGTTAAAATCTTAAATTTACCAGTGAAAGCTTTAGGACGGGTGACCCTTGTAGGTCCGCCTATGTGGACCACCACCTGCAAAGGGCTATCACTCCAAGAACATTCTTTAACGGAAAAAATAGATCATCTTTCCACCATGTAGACTACGAACATGCCAATGCCAATGCCTATGTGGTCCACTCATGTGGGTTGTCGTGATCGAAACTTTTCCCTCGCAATGTCGCTCCTTAACGGTGAAAGCCTAACAACAACCTGCCCCCCAGATTCCACCTCCCTACCTTCTATATTCCACAAATCATAACTTTAGGGTGACAAATGAATTCATCCAAAAAGAAAGACCATGCAAACTCTGCACTCACCAATGATGTAGACATCAAAATGGATAAGTTATAGAATTTAGGGCAGGTCCTTTCGGTGGGCCCACCTATGTGAACTAAGACCATCAGAAGGATGCTAATCTGAGGCCATTGTCTAACAACCAGACCTCAATGATGCCCCACACTTTTAAGTCCCACATCCTATGAAGCAACTAGGACTTCAAAGATAAACATTGAGGCATGGCTAATAATGCCAAAATTGTCTATGGATTCCACCATGTGAAATTCCACATGAGGGATGCCGCTAACCTTTAGTCACTTTTTAATAGCAGAACCTTAGGGGCTTTCCCCCTTGCGGCACCGACAGTCCTTGCAACCACATAAAACAAAGGGGATCAATTTGATAAAGGGAAAATGACTGAAGGTGCTTCTACCCAACATTTCACACGTGCTAGATAACTTTGCTCAAGGTTTACCTCATAAATATTCCATGTGGAAATTCTTATGCGGGTGGCCATTTATAGATTTCTATGTTCTTTGCACCACTTCCTAACGGTATTTGACCCCACAACCTTTACAGGGGAGAAACCCACATCCCCATACTTGTATTCCTGTAAATGACCTGAACAAGCTTCAAAAGGTGAATGTTGTATAAGAGCAAATTTGCATCCCCTATGCAAATCCTTTTTTTTCCTTTATCCACTTTAGAAAACCAAGTTCGGAGGTTAAATCCACTTAAGCCCGATGTTGGCAATCCACTTGGTGCCTATTATGAGTGTCGGTGGAGGTGCTTCAATCAGGGATGCCCGTGCTGCGCACTTACATCCCTAGGATATTCCTGCTGTTGAACCTGTAGTGGCATTACACTTCTCATTGGAAATGAAGTTGTAATGCCCCCTTTGGCCAACCGACCTGAATATGGCCATTTTCTTCCATTCCTTCTTCAAATTCATCCCTTCAACATTCAATCCAACTCTTCGACAGATCAAGCTTTCATTATTTCACTCCACAAGCTCACTTACTTACTCACTTCAAGCATTCTAGCACTCCATTGCAGCAAAACCTCACTCTGTCACTTCGGTAGAGAATGTTTAGGACCACACCATTGCAACAGAGGCTTGAGTTCCTCTCATTTCTCCCCCAAGCAGCCTTGAGTGCTCTTGGTGGAGGTGGTAAGCTTCCCTCTCCTCTCCTCTATCACTTGGTTGAGTAGCATAATACTACTTTGTAGTGTTTATTTTCTTTTTGCTACACTATTTCTTTATCTTGTTTCCTTAGTTGTCTGTGGAGGTGGAAACACCTAAACGGGGGTCTGACTAAGGTAGGCCCCTATTCAGCCACCCAACATTTTCCCTCTTTCTATGTGTAGGTGTGCATGCTTTGTAGAAGATTAGTTGACGAGTGAATTTCTTGGTGAGATCCTCCTTGTCTTCTTTACTCTTGCTTATTTACTTTACAACAATAGAAAATACTTCGTTTATTTACTCGCATCATTCTATCCCTTTAGTTAGTCAGTTGGGTTGTCAGTCATTTTAGCAAGTTTAACCTTATCTCTGCTATTGTCTAGCCAAATGGACAAAAACACACTTTCAAGACGCCAGCGTGCCGCGCTATCATCCAAAGACTGCGCTTCTGTCCTCAGGCAGAGAGCTCCCTGAGGCACAGAGTTGAACCTGAAAACTGAATCGCCTAGCCCCACCTTAAAACTCAGGATTGTAGAGTGATTGTGGGACCTCCTAGTCTTCATCATTCTCATCCTCATACCCTAAACATTACACTTTGCTAAGGTAAGTTAGGGTGGCCTCTCACATCTTGACCCTCTGTGACCTGGGGTCTTGCATGTGGTGGTCCACCTCTCTTACAGATGCATGCCATGATTTTTCAAAGGTTTATAAATGAATATAACACTAAATTTATAGGATTTAACTAACATTTGTTGCCTCAATATGTAAATGCACTTACTGCATCTTTTGGGTGCAGGATTTATGGAACTTGCTAAGGGTCCATCGGAGAAACCTGTGGGGAAAGTTGACACAGGAAAGAAAACCGCCAAAAATCCTATGGGAAATGAAGAGAAAGAATAGATGAAATACTAGTTCCATAGAGTAGAATACACTTTTGAGATCGTGTCCAACTAGGACACAATCTCTAACACCGATTTCGAGCATGTAAACATAGATGAGTTCTAGAGAGTAATAGTCAATCCCACTACAAAGGAGGCCTTGAGAATAAAAGAAAGTGGCCTTGCAAAAGTAGCAGGTTTCCCTCCCACCATGATCAATCTAGAGCTAGTAATGGCTTGTTGGGAGTGTTATCACTCTCATAATAGAAAAACAATTTCCAAAGATGGAAGGGTATTGGTAGACTTATTTTCCAAATCTATCAGTAGGACATTTGGTATCCTGGTCTTCGATGAAATGGAGGAAAAAGAAAAGGGATTTTCCTTAACAATATAGCAATAGGATCCTCTTGGGTGCAAGAGAACGATAAATCAATCATGACTAAAGGATAAGAGGGGAAATTCCAATAAGGTGCCCCAAAAGTTGTATAGAAGCGAATTGTTGGAAGAATATCATGATCTGGTCACACTCCTGAGTAGAGTAATGGGATTGCCTACTGCCACCTTTGAAGAATGGATGTTCTATTTCGTGGAAGAGATTCTCCAAGGTACCACCAACTTTCACTAGGCAAAGATGATAAGTAATAACTTGCATGACCAATTCATGATGTTGAAAAATACCTCACAGTTCTACATGACCTCATATTTAATCTACCTTCTCACAATCAAGTTCCCATACAAAGGGTTATTCTGTGCTAGAACATTGGGAACCAAGAAGGTAAAAATGAAGGTATATGACTACTACCCTCAGTTACAATACAAGAATTTGAAGAAGGAATACAAAAGAGTGAATGATGCCTTCATCGGGCATATTATCAAAACCTTGGGAGGAAACTATGAAAGAAGGGTGTCACACAGTGCCAAGGCACTCGTAAAGGGTTTTGGATATTTGTTCATCCAATTCCCAAAGTTCACTTACATCTGAGAAGAGGGGTTCTCAAGACAACCCTACTAATTTTTGCACTACCCCAATGACAGAATCATTCTGTTAGAGCTTACTCAATAGCTATAGACTACCCACACTCTGTTGAGCCACAAACATCGAGTTGTGGTCCAATATCCCCTAACATTCAAACAGGGAATGTATTCTTTCCCTACTACCCAATGTGTTGAGCACACTGAGAAGGAATTGGTAGAGTATAACTTGGATCACTTGCATATGGATAGGGAGAATGTGGATCCCCATGGCAAGATGAAGAAGCAAGTTGGGAGACAATACACCCACCGGCCTCATATTGAAGACTTTTGGGAAAACTGTGGTGATGAAAAGGAGGTTCGGATGCATAATTATATGAGGATGGCCACCCAGTTCATGAAGTCCATTGATTTTTTCCCTGTGCCATATCAAATTGTCGAGGATGACAATATTGTGGATGAAAGATATAATTCTTTGGCCAATGTCCCATTACCAATAATTGACTGGGCTGAGGAGGTCACTGTCCTAGACACTATCACCCACCACATTGAACAAAGGATCAAGTAGTGGATTGATGGGTAGATAACTCAATTGCAAGAACAAGGTATGGAGCTCACATACGGGGAGCTTGAGGATGACATTGACAATGAAGCAAAAAGTGATACTGCTGGTCAGGTGAAGCTCCCAAGTCCCCTCCTGTCACTAGATCCAAGAAGAGGAAAGATGTACACCCAAAAAGAAACAAAAGGGAAACCATCAAAGAAGGTGAGAAGGAAAGGGACAATTGTTCTTGAAATGTCGACCATCTAGGAGGAAGAACACCAACATGAAGAGGAATAAGAGACTGACTGACCTCCCTCGCCACCACCCACCACTTTCATTCTGCATTTCATAGCTATTGTTTCCACCATGCCATCCCCTTCCACTCCTAAATCCTTGCCCATCTCATCTCCGCCTGCTATGGTCATCTTGGTCCACCTCACCTCCTCTTCGCTGACTAATCCAGTGGTGGTGTTAGATTCCTCTTCCACTATTTCCCCACTATCATCCTCCTCACTCCCACCTCCACTACCTCCTTCCACTTTACTACCTTTGTTGCCTAACGACTACCATGGCACCTCCCAATTTGTGGCATGCCTTCACAACTTATATGTAAAATGTACTGATCGAGCTCTCTAATCCTCAACCCCAAGGTCCTAGCATTAATGGCTTAGCTTTCTATGCTTTTACCTCTCCTGCCACCACCTACTGAGCCAACAAAAATGGAGGTGACCATGCAGATTTAAGAAGAGATGGAAAGGATCTGTGTGGAGCAAACCAAGGATGTCATGAAAGATATAGCCGAGGAACCAAAAGGTTTTGATAGGGATGATTATTTTTAGCATCCTGAGGGTGGATTGAATATAAACATAGATAAGGTGGATTCAGATGTGGAAAAACAACAAACCCTTGAGGATGAAGGCAATTAGGGGCTTGATGAGCATTATGAATTTAAAACATCTAATCAGGAACCATAAGAAGAGTTGTCCCAAAAACACACGGACAAAGGGGCACACCTTGGGGAGCACCTCTCCAAGGAAGGGAAGATTAGTATAGATGTAGATGTGGAGATAATTGATGAGCCACCACGAACCGGCCAAGATGAGGGCCTGAAAGATAAAAAAATTCTTCTAGGAGAAGAAGAAATGAAAGACAAAGAAGAGTAAATTGTGAAAGAAAAGGATGCAGAGCCCTCGAACACTATTGGGACCAAGCTTGAAGCTACTAAGGGAAAATTATAGGACAAAAATGTTGATGAGGAAGATGTATAGATCGTTGGATGCAATAAAGAGGAGACTGTGCTACCAGAAAAGGAGCCGGATGAGGAAGAAAATAATGATGAAGAGACCCCTAGTGATGAAGAGGGTGAACCTCAGAAGCAAAAAGAAGAGGAAGGTGATCATGAACCACCAAAATAGCAAACAGAGGTCCCCACATGGCTAGAACAACAATTGAAGAAGAAAACCCCGATGGTTGTTGACCCCAAGGCCCAATTAGAGGCGATCTTGGCAAGGGCACAAGTTAGGACCCATAAAGAAAAGAAGCCTAAGATTCAATCACACATTACAACCAATGCTTCTAGGTCTAGAACACTACAGATATCCACTCCAGTAGTAGAAAAGGATACGAGCACTATCCAAGGCTAGGACTATCACATATTCACCATCAACTTGGGCCCAACATCCTACAAGTAGAAGATTGATGAGTTTCAGGGGTTCGTCTCCACTATCTTGTAGCAAATGAACAAGGACCAGTCCACCAAGGAAGAACTGAAAGCACAAGTAGTAGACCCTATTGCTTACATCCAACAATGGACTTCAATAGAAGAAGAGGCTCTTAAAAGGTAACTAGCACTTGTCTTGCTCTCAAAGGAGGAGTTGAGAAAAATGGAAAAAATGAACTAGACCAAGTCTACCACAGACTGGTTCAACAAGGTGATCTACAATGGTGACATAGGCATTCATTGTGCAACCAGAATGCACAATGACTTTCGGGTCTTACAAAAGGATGTCAAGGAAATGATAGATATCTTCAAGGAGTTCCCTGAACTACATAGCATAACATATCCAAAGCTAGAGAGCATACTCAAACTCTCCCAGGAAACTTGGGAAAAGGAGTTAGGGCTGACCAAGGAAGATCATTGGCTACCTGATACATGGCTAATGAATTTTGATTATAGGAATGAAATTATGGAAAAGACCTTGCAGGAGTTGGAAGACAATTACGAGTGGATTGTAGCCCATCAAGTTGAGCGTGATGATTGCTTGAAGCTGATGATAGGCTATGAAATGCCCTCCCTGGAGTTGGATCCAGAAAAGATCAAGTGGGAATTTCATCAGAAAATGGAGCAAAGAACCAACGATACACTATTGGTTGATTTTATGGATTTTTCTACAAGATCCTTCATGGAGTCTGAACAAATGATCAAGGCAGAGCCAAAATGCATAGGACATCGGGATCATATGAGGGAAGGACTCAAAAGAGTTACCTTCCAGATCTTCAAGAGTGAGCTCATAGAAGAAAAGAAGTTGTTGGCCATGATCGACAAGTTTGTGGAATATGCCACAACACAAAAGGAGGCTGGAAAGCCTATTATTGATGATGAATACTTGCTAAAATAGCTGAAAGGATAGAGGTAGCTAAAAGACAAAATAGATGAGGAGACAAAATAGGGAAAATGACAAAAGTCTATTTTTTTATATTGTGATATATTGGGAGGTAGGTGAAACCATAAGTGAGAATGAATTTGAGCCATTCATTGTAAATGAATCTTGTCCATTCATTCTACTTTTTGAAAACTATAAATAGGGGCATCCTCTCATTTTCAAGAGAGAGATGAATTGTTGTGTAAAGACATGCTACTGAAAAATATATGAGAAAAGCATTGAGTTAATGGTTTCTTGTGTGTTCTTCTCCATGTGTGCATGATTCTATCTCTAAATAGTTAGCTTCTACTTTGTTGTTTCAAGTTAAAGTCCCTTTTAGTTAGTAGTTCATGTTGTGCTTTAATGGTGGATGTATGCTATTGTGTTTGATGCATTTCCAGCTCATACTTTTAGCTATTTTTTGATGATAAATGGCTTTGTAAAGTTAGCCTAAGCTCATTTATATTGCTGCACTTAAGTTCAATTGTTGTTCATGCTTTAAAAGGTGAATATATAGTTTGAAAATCTACAAAGACCCCTTGAAGATTGCACTAATTCTATGAGATTGTGGGTTGTCCCTGGTTAAGTAGGATTTGGTTTTGGAAGTCTGTCCATTGTAGCATCCTCCATTGTTACTATTCATCATAGTTTCAGATTTAGGAAACTTTTGACCCCTTTTCCCTTTTGACCTTTCTTTAAAATCTGAAGTTGAAAACAAGTTCCAACATCATTCTAAAGCCAAATCTGATGAATATAAGGAGTTCTAGTTTGTTGTCTTGAACTTGCAACAAATGTTCATTATTTTTGAACTTTATGAAACTCCATTTGCAGACCCTAATTCCCCATGCTTAGTAAACCGTTAATGCCCCTTCTGATTACCAACAAATCACAACAATCAATTGAGTTGTTCTTGCATTGTCCTGACTTGACACTCGAGAGACCTTGGGGTGATTTTCTAAGACTTAGTTGTAGAAAATTACCTTTCAAGAGAGATAGCATACTTGTATGTTGTCTGTGTTGAGAAAGTGCAAAAACACCCATAAAAAATGGTCCTAACTATTATGTAAATTTGTTTCTACATTTTGTCATAAAATGTTTCCTAGGTTCCACCTACAAAATACCTTCTCTAGATGAGTTTTCCCTAGAAATCACTAGGGAGAAAGTAAATTGGTTTAAATGGGTACAATTAAACCCTCAATATCATATGCCTTGGTTATAAACCAGGGCACAAAATTATAGAAAGGGTCTGAAAAATAGGATAAGAAGTAAAATAATCAAGGAGAGAAGAAGAAAGATTAGAAACTTGCTACCTCAAATGTAGCAAATTGACTATCTTCATCAAAATATAAACAACCTTAAAAGAGAAGGTCAAGTGTTCCTATTGTAAAAGGCATGGTCATGATGAACACAAGTGTTTAAAGAAAAAATTTGATCACTTAACACATCTTCTTGTAAAGAATAATATAAAGGTGCTTGACTCAGTCAAAAAAGGTTTATCAGAAGGGTCTTCTAAGGATACAAATACAAGGGGACGGGAAAGGGAAAGGCCCTAGTTGTAGTTGCTTCACAACCTAATTATGAATCATTTACTTGGGTGATTTACACCACATGGCTTCATCATAGTATGGTTTCACCTCCTTAGAGCCATGTTCTTCTCTGCCATATTAATGAGTGATGACAATCCTATGGAATTGCATGGGAGAGGGTTTGTAGATATGAGAAAAGAAACATTTCAAGATGTTCTTTGTATTCCATATTTTCCAACTAATATCCTGTCTATTTATTAGCTCACTCACACTAGCTCTAGAAATTGAGTTTAGTTCATGCCATACTCTATGGTAATCAACAAAATGCATAGAATAGGTCTAGAGTTGTTGTGGGAAAATCATATCATTAGTATAGACTTTATCAATTTTATCATTTTGTTCTTGAATCTCTATCAATAGTATTAATCACTCACTCATATGAGGTGAATTGTTTATGGCATCATGCCAGTTTGGTCACTTGAACTATAGCTACTTACAATAGCTCAATCAACACATGACATGATTTCAAAATTTCCTTCCATTCAATTTTCTAAGGGAATTTGTTAGGGGTGCATTCTTGGTAAGCACATTGAAGAGAAATATGATAAAGGAAAATCATAGAGGGCCATGTGTAACTATTAGAGTTAATACATAGTGACTTGGTAAGACTATTTTCACATCCATATTTCAATAGGGCCCAATATGTCTTGATATTTAGTGATGATATTTTTAGATACACTTGGGTTTACTTTCTCAAATAAAACTTTCAAGTCTTTGAATTTTTCAAAGACTTCAAAGCATTTGTAGAGAAATAATTATGGATGACCATCATGATTTTGCATACAAATAATGGGGGTGAATATGTTAACCATTAGTTTGAATAATTTTGTACTTTAGAAGGTATTGACTTGCAGCATATAGTTCCATAGAGTACTTAATAAAATAGTGTCACATAACACAAGAATAGAACCTTGAAGGAGATTTTAAATTGTATGATACACTCTTATATTTTTGAGTTCAACCTATCAATTGTAGTATCCACAATCTTTACTATGAATCTATCCTCTTATCAACTAAAAAAAATACTTGCCCCTTTAGTTAGCTTTTTACTACGAGACTTGAGTAAATTAGTCCAAGATTATGGGCCCAATTTTTCATAAAATTTATTTCTTTGTAGCAAACCCCCTATTGAAGTAGATGAATGTTATGCCTTGCATACACACTCCATCCTGTTGGTTGGAAAATTATAGGGCCCACTTTGTACTTGTTGCTTCTTTCTTAAGTGTAATTTTATTTCCACCTCTTTTTGTCTCTTTCCCTTTTCCTAAGATTTCTTTTGAAGGTTTTAAAGTCTCTTTTGGTATTCTTTTGTTTACGGTTCTAGGTCTTTAAAAATCCTAACACTTGTGATTTCCTTGAAAATTTTGGACCCTAATAGGAACTTTGAACCTAAAAATTTTAAGTTACAAATCCTCTTCCATCTCTAACCCCATCATCGATGAACTCAATTTTCTAATAGAATAAAAACCTCGATGAGAACTTGGAGCCAAAAGTGTTAATTCCAAAGTTTAATTTTCTCTTCACCCTTTGATTAAAAAGGTGGTTAATGTTTGAGTGTGTGAGGTGGGTGTTGTTAGAGTTGATTCCTTAGCCCTACAAGCCCCATAGATCACCTAATCAAACATGCCTATCATAGAAAGAGATAATAACAAATCTATGGAGGCCAATAGCTATTGATCTAAAAAAAAATGAGTCATTATGAATGTGCATCTTAATTATTATACAATAAAGAATCCTTATTAAAGGATAAAAAACCTAGAAACCCTAGGTGAGGATAAAACAAGATCATGACATGTGTCCTCATCCTATGACATGATAAATAAAAAGAACATGACCTAAGTAAGCTTAAGTAACTAGAGTGAAAAGGGGCCTAATAATTAAGTAAATAATTAACTAGGAAATACATTTTAATCTAACACCCCCCTTAAGTGAAAATTAAGGAGAAGATAAAAAATATAAAGATAGAATACATAAAAAGCAAATGATGGGTCCTAATAATAAGGTCTGATGAGGTACTCATGTACAAACAAAAGATATCTCAATATTGAAGAAAAAAGGAGAAAACTTCATAGGAAAAACTCCTCTTCAAAAGAGAGAAATACAAATGAAGGTATAAGAAGCCTCCAAACAAAATTTCCCAAAAAGAGTAAGAAAAAATGATGAACATGAAGAACACCACTAAATCATGAATAAGCTACAAACACTGTTGAAGAATGACTACTATAATAGTGAAAGAAGAAACTCCTCTGAAATTAGGATGAAGATTAGGATCAAGAAGATGAAAATCTACACAAGTGCCCCCAATGACACTACTCAACCAATGACCAAATGGAAAACCAAGGCAACAATCTAAAATTCAAAGATACAGATGGCACATAAATCTACAAGAGTGACCCCAACAACACTACTTAACCAATGCACGCAAATTACAAGTAAAAAATGCAAGTACCAATAGTCTAAATAAATTGATCAGCTGAAGATGGAAGATTTACTCCACAAAATAGGAATACAAGAGTGTCTATATGGTAAATGTTCCATCTCATTGAAATGCATAAGTAACCAACCACTGCATCTGCCTAGTACATAGGAAAAAAAACTAAATACATAGCTCACTCCAAATCAAAATCAAGGAAGCATTAGCACCAACAATATAATACCCCCCATAATATGGAGAAGGAAGAGATATGTTAGGTTCACTAAAATTGAATGCCAAAATGTAGTGCATGAAGAAAAACTAACTACATCAAATGGTGCATGAAGAAGTACCATAGGGTTGTAATTTTTGGATTTGTGTTGGCCATTCTTCAAACCCTCACCAAATTGTCCACTCTTCTAGATCCATACATGCAAATAAAATGGAAAGAGTAAACCTATTTTCTTGTTCTTAAAAGAAGAAAGTTAGGGAATATGAGGATTATATTGATCCAAGGTTGGGAATGAACCTCATCCAATGGATAAGATTCACTCCCTACCCATAAAAGGAAATTTATTTCTTAATATATATATATATATATATATATATATATATTGTTTTGGCAAAGGTTGAGCCTAGGTTTGGAATTGTAGTAATTCTAAATCAAATAGGAAGGGTGAAGGTTAATTATAGTTAGGAAGTGAATATTAAATTTACAAATTAACCCAATTTTTGTATAGAGAATTTAGTCCATGTTAGAAATTAAGAATGCTTTAAATAAACTAAATTTGGGGTATTATCTAAAATATTTCCATAAAAGAGGAATGCTAAACATTGGTGTTAAGTTTTATGGAATTAGTATGATGGAAGTCAACGAACGTATAGGAAAATAATTAATTAGTTAATTGATTTAATAAATTCTAAGGGTTCAAAGGTGAAATATTATTAGGTTTGTTTTGCAACATATATAATAATTTTGGGCTAAAGAAATCAATTTTTAAGGTGTTCAATGATGTAAATATCTAACACCCAATTTTAGAGTGTAAAGAATATTGCAAATTAGTTATTTTTAGGTATAGGTCTCGTCTTCGTGAATGGAATTTCATACTACCATATAGTAAACCCTAATAAGAGTGATCCAAATGATGGATCACCCTCAAAAGTTTCTTGCTTAAGGAACTTAACACTATACTTTTCCTCCTTCACAAGGGTGAGTGAAATAGATTTCACCACAATCAATTTTTTGTTGTTTCCTTGGCTTGCCTTTTGGCCTATGTGTTTGGTATGAAAATGCACGTATATTGTCCATAAGTGCACTTGATAGTTATCAAGTTGAGAATGATTCTAGATGTTAGTTTTTTTTTAAAAAAATTGGGTTTTCAATATATGTTCATTTATGTAAAATTTGTGCATGGCAATCCCACTGTGTGTAATATGATAGATGGAAAGGAGATTGGTGGATAGTGAAGGAACATAAATTACACAATGGAATGTGTCATCATCAATATGAGTAGATAATTTCCCACAAATACTCATATAATTGTTTTTCCCCGTTAGTGTGTTTGATAAAGTGTAAGGATCAAATGAAGATAGCATACCCTGAGATGAAGCCATGTGATGTGAGGCTCTTGAATTAAGAATTTGTCATCCTGAATAAATATTGGTAGATATAAAGAGTGCATGGCCTTTAATCTTGTATACTCTAATTTCCATGCCAAATAACCTTATTTGTGTAGGTGATAATGTTAAAGAAGAAGATGTATTAGATGACATAGATGAAGGAAAATACATATTATTCTTCTGTAGAAGGTGTTTCAACTCATTAATCTATTTCGCATAAAACTAATTCTCACCATGTCCTTATATTTGTAATATGCACATTTTGATCTCTCCTTCTTAGATGATTCCCTCTTACAAGAGGGAGAGGAATCAAAGACCTATCTTGTGAATTTTATTCCATTTCTTCCTCATTGTTTTTGGAATCCTTGTGTATTTGTTTCTTTCCTTTTCTACTTGCAGCCTTATGATCTTGGTGCTTTGTGTTGTAATAAGATTATATCGCTTAGAAGATGTCAATTTTCTTATTTGTACAAAATTTGCATGTTCCTTGGTGAGTGATGTAGAAAAATCATCAAGTGAAGACATATTGAATCTAGTACCAAGTGCATCTCTAGTAGCAAAGAAGGCATAAACAAAAACTAAACAATTAGTTTGTCAAGTTTGGAAAGGATGTAAATAATCAATTGAGAGTCATGTTTCTCAATAGAATACTATAACAATTGCAACCTAAGAGACTTGAGTTTGGTGAAGAAGTCCTAAATGTTTTCAAAATATGTAGGATTTCAAACCAATAAGTTTATTCTCCAATTGAAAACCTCTCAATGTATCTTGCTTCCCAAATAAAGACTCTAAATGAGTCTAGATCTAATTGGGTGTATGCAAGAATTAATGTGAAAGAGGAGAATATGAGACATAAACATGCATAATGTCCCAAAATCCTCATCAAATTTTTAATACCATTTTCTCTTCTCTACAACTACTATTGGTTCAAGTTTTCTACTCATGGCCACTCTATACAACCTATGTTTCTTCATATTGATCTCCATTTATTTTTTCACCTATAATAATTGTATGGAGTGAGTGGGGTAATGTGGGTTGGATCCATGATGTTTGTTTTAAAAAATATAGAAATTTGAAAGAGAAACAACAATATAATCCTCACAATGCAAGATTTAATTACCTCCTTGTTTCAAAAAAATTAACCTTGTTAACACTTAAAAAAATAATAATAGGTACCTGGTAAATATTGTAGAGAAACAAGTTTGATATTTGTGTAGAGTGCTGAATTGGCTTTCCAACACCTCAAGAATCACAAAATTTAGAGATATATGAAAAAAATTATGAGCTCGAAAGTGAAAAATGATTATCTAAATTTGACAAATGATAAATTGTATCAATAATAAAATTTGATAATGAGACCTACACCATTAAAAAGTACATGGAACCAACTTTTTGACAATATCTTGTTTTTCAATTTTCGACATTATATGCTCAAGTTATGCCAAAAAGAAAAAAATTAGTTCCTTTAAGAAAAAATCTAAGGTTTGGGACCAAATGGGAAATACCATGATGATGTCACCTTGACATTGTGATGACATCAACAATCCAAGTTTCAAAGTATTCTCTCGAATGCTCAAATATACCCTATTGTCACAAAACCATGTACTATGATTTAGAAACTATTGAATAGCTAAGAAAATTGTTGATTATACACACCGGAAATTGTTGATGGAAAACAAAACCCACAGAATCTCACCTGAAGACTATTTTTCTAGATTTGGCACATAGCAAGGGCGGTTTAGGTGACTTAAATGTTATTGGGTGGATTAAACACATAGTCAATAGTGGTAAGAAGCCATTAGGAAGAAATGGGTAGGAAATAGATGACCCAAAATATTTTTGTCTAGAAGAAGATGGTGCAGACAACACCAAAAAGTATGTTAGAATTTTTTTAAATGTCATTATTTTAGTTTTTTTTGCCATGAAAACCAAACGCTCTATATTTTTGTCACTATTTTTTTCTCGCATCCCAAAAATTTCTTACACAGGTCATATGGATTGTATGACATTGTACAAACTATAAATATGTGTATAGTAGTACATATTATGTATAGTTGTATGATTCAATTCAAATCCCTACTTTTTGAGTCCTTAAAAAAAATTCCCTAATTTTTCTCAACATGGATTTGAGTATTTGGACAATTTTTTTTCGGGTTTTGTCATTTTGGACACAACAATGATGTTTGTTTTCCTCTAGGATACATGAATAATTTTTCTCTCAAGATTGAATCTCTTAAAAAAGGATAGGAAGCCATAGATTGGTACTTTGATACCATGTTGTAGTTGATTATTGAACCTCACAACTCCAAAAATCACCTGTAACTAAAACTTCTATCACAAAAATAAAAAAATCAATTGATTTTGCTATGCAACCTTGAGAATTGTATTGATAAAAGAACTCATGAATGATTACAATGTACAATAATGAAGTCTTACAAAAAGGAAAAAATAAAAAAATAGTCCTAGATGAAACCCTTGGTGAAGATTAAATTAGATCGTAACAAATATCCCCATCCTATACTATGGGACAAAATATTACATGACTTAATTAAAAAAATACTTTGTAAGTTTAGTTTATGTGTAATAAAGTAAAAAGGGAACCTAATAATTAATTATTAGGTGATTTTCCTATTTTACTCTAGCACCCTTCTCTCCACCCCCTTTATCACCTTAGGTTCTTTATTCTTGAAATGTTTTTAGTTTTTTAAGCAATATATCTAAAAAATATCATTGCATGTGAAAGAGTGTAGTGGTTATTTGACAAGGTAGTTGTTAAAAAATATATGCCAAATAGTACATAAAGTATGTTAGATTTTTTTTAAATGTCATTATTCTAGTTTTTTTGGCCATGAAAACCAAACACTCTATATTTTTGTCAATATTTTTTTCTTGCATCCCAAAAATTTATTACACAATTCATATGGATTGTATGACATTGCAAACTATACATATGTGTATAGTACATATTATGTATAGTTGTATGAAATTCAAATCCCTACTTTTTGAGTCCTTAAAGAAAATTCCCTAAATTTTCCTTGCATGGATTTGAGTGTTTGAACAAACTTTTTTTAGGTTTTGTCATTTTGGACACAACAATGATGTTTGTTTTCCTCTAGGATGCATGGATTTTTGTCTCAAGATTGAATCTCTTAAAAAAAGGATAGGAAGCCATAGATTTGGTACTCTGATACCATGTTGTAGTTGATTATTGAACCTCAAAACTCTAAAAATCAACTGTAACTAAAACTTCTATCACAAAAATAAAAAAAATCAATTGATTTTGTTATGCAACCTTGAGAATTGTATTGATAAAAGAACTCATGAAAGATTACAATGTACAATAAAAAAGTCTTACAAAAAGGAAAAAATAAAAAACAATCTGAGATGAAACCTTAGGTGAAGATTAAATTAGATCATAACAATTATCCTCATCCTATACTATGGGACAAAAAAATACATTACTTAATTAAAAAATACTTCCTAAATTTAGTTTAAGTGTAATAAAATAAAAGGGAACCTAATAATTAATTATTAGGTGATTTTCCTATTTTACTCTAGCATCCTTCTCTTCACCCCTTTACCACCTTAGGTTCTCTATTCTTGAAATGTTTTTAGTTTTCTAAGCAATAGCTAAAAAAATCATTAGATGTGAAAGAGTGTAGTGGTTATTTGGCAAGGTAGTAGTTAAAAAATATATGCCAAATAATACATGAAAGGCTACTACCTTATTTTTTATCTTAAAAGTTTAAAAAACAAATATTATTAAGAAAATATTATTTAAAAATAAAATTTATTAATTAATGTATACAAGATTTACGATTTATGTAATAATTAAATATTTTGAAAGAGTAAAATGTCTAATAATAAGTATAATTAATATTATATATATTTATTTATTTTGAATAAAAAAAGTCAAATAATATTATATATAATTTTTTTCCCTACAAAAAATTATATTATCAATTAGATTGGCTAAATAAGACATTACAAATGATGCCACATATTTAATATCTAAAAAGATAAATATATTATTATATACAATCACAAAAAAAAACATTAGAATTATTGAAAATATTTATATAATAAAAAACTATCAAAGAATCATGTGCATTGTATCTACTTTAGGAGGCTCCCATCACTTTATTTTAAAGGGATGAAATATATCATTTCTTTATTTGCAATTCAAGTTTGTGTAGTATATGATTTTGATCATCTTTAGTTTTGTAATAAAGATTGTGTGTATAATTTTTGTTGTTGTAATAGGTTTGGAAAATAATTAATTTGGTTAATTTATGCATTATTATAATAATTATGTTATAGCGTATGATATTAGATTATTATATTTAATTTAAAAATTATTTATTATTTAGAAATTATATCTTAAATATATCTATTTAAAAATTTGGAAAGATATAATTTTGAATTATTTTATTTAGTTAAGAGATATTATTTTACTTTATAATCATTTAAAAATAATTTAATAAATTTCCTATTTTTATTTATTTAAGAGTATTTAATAATTATTTTTTTAGTTAAGATCTATTTTATTTTATTTTACCATAGATTATTTAAAGTAAATAAGATTAGTAAGGGAAGGAAAATATCATGTAGAAGGTGGTACATATGAATCTTATAACTTGACAATGATAAATAAATAAAGAATGTTTTCTTAGAAGAAGATTGTATGGAGGAAGAAAAATGGGCATTATACAAGCCCGTAAAGTTTATCATAAAGTCATTGCATGGATTTGTGACAACTTGAAAGTATTTAGATACATTTATTATTATCACAACTCGATACAATTCCATTAAAGTCAACTATGATACCTTTGAGGCAAAGGAAAAGATCAATCAATGCATACCTTGAGTCATTGTTTTTCAAAGAAGTACAAAAGTTAATTTCAACTAGGATCATTTTTCTAGTAAAACACTCTACATGGATGGAAAATCTTGTCCTAGTTAGGAAGAATCATGATATTTAATTGTGTATTGATTTTCATAATTTAAAACATCAAATAAAATATACTTACCCCTTGCCTTCATTACATGGAGTCTTGCAAAATTTGAATAGTTCACAAATGATGTCTCTCTTAGATAGGTAGTTAGGGTACAAGAAAATTCATGGCAAACTATGAGGATTGAATCAAGATGACATTCACAACAAAATGGGTACCTTTGCATACAAGAGGATGCCATTTGCTATGATCAATGTAGGAGCTACATTTCAACGTTTCATGGATGTAACCCTCAAGGATCTCATAGATAAATGCATAATTATATATAGATGTACTATCTTTTTTTGAAAATTGATTGTACATTAGATTTGAGGAAGGTATTATAGTGATGTTGAGAGCATGAAATTTCCTTGAGTTCAAAGAAATGTGTCTTTGGAGTCACTAAAGGAATGCTACTTGGTTATGTTATCTTTGTGAATGGCATATTCATTGAACCTAGATGAGTGATTTAAAAATAAATAAATAAATTAAGACCAAGTAGTAAGGAGCTGAAGTCATTTTTGGAAAATATCAATTTTGTATGTAAGTTTCTTGCAGGATTCATTTCTTTCTTGAAAGCCTTATTTTGGCCCAATTCTATTTACTCCTTTTGAGTCCAAAACTATTAGGGTATGTGATAGTGGAACCCTTGTTCCTACTTTGTATTCGGATTTTATGCAACATTTGGCTTCTTTGGTTAGACTTTCTGCCTCTCTTCATGAGGTGGTTAGGTCAAGGTGATGGTAGAGGATTCCCCTCTTCTTTCTCCACAGTCCAAGGATTTGGATAATTGTGTATTGAACAATTATCCAAAGAAGAAAGGAAGGTCTTCCTAAACATGTCTCTATTCCTAATACCCATTCAATGGATGTACGAATTATTAGATGAAGGTTAAGCATTGTTTATATTGTAAATCTTTTTGTAGTGTTTATGGGTTAGTTATTTTTGTGGGTATCTATTTTAGTGAGATAGTTATTGTTGTGAAACATCTTGACTATGTTTGTGTATTTATCTTGATTTTGTGTCAGCTATCATCTTACCTTTATAAAAAAATTCAATTCCTTTCAAAACCTATATTTCTCCCTTAATAAAAAAATATTTCAAATGCTGTCACATATATTATTCTAAGAGAAAAAAAATCATGAATGTATCAACCAAAAAATTTCTATGTTATAGGTAAACATTTTATAATGCAAGGACAATTTTTGTGTTCCCAATGCAGACACTTATGTTGAGTTGACTTATGTTAGCTACTTTTTTTGTTATGATTTAAAGGTTAGCAGTACTTCTAGAAAAAGGCCAAAAAAAAGCTTTGAAAAAATATTTTGCAACTGTGTCCAAAGAAGGAAGATATGCCGACTGTTAGATGAGTATTAGACGTTGTGTATGTTGCAGATCTTTTGATTATTTTTGTGAGGTGCCTGTTATTGTGAAACAGCTTGACTGCAATTGTGCTGTTAACTATTGTGTCAATTATCATCTTAACTTTATAAAAGGTTTTCAGATCACTGAAAGAAAACATTGTCACAGATTATTGTGATATTTATACATGTTATCAAGTTGGGCAGTCAGTCTGCCATGATCTGACCTTTGCATGGCAAAGAATCATGTGTAATATTGTATCTGCTTAAGACAAAAGTGGAGAGACAGGAAAAGTTTGACAGTATTCTAAACCAGAATTTTTTTGCCAGCCTCCCCTCACTTTATTTTAAAGAGATGGAATATTAGGTATTTAACATGTGTTCAATAATATCATGAATGCTTCATATTAACTGTGTTAAAAGTTTTTTGTTTTTTGCATCAATATTTTCTGACTAGTTAAAATTAATATGCGGTTGTTTACTTCTGAACATTTCTCTGTGTGACAAAGACCAGATTTTAAATCTGAATAATGTGAGGGAGGTTCCCAGTTGGTAAAACAAGGACAATGTTTATATCCACCAAAGGTGTTAAATTAGTGGGTGGTGGGACCATAGCAGGGCATCAAGTCAATAGCAAGGGAACACTTTTGAGTGTTACCCAGTTAAAAAAGAAGCCTGGAAATTAGGTATTGATTGGAGTAGCTTGCTTAGAGTTCCAATTCTAATGCCGCCTTCTTTTTCTCACAGGTGACCTATATAGCTAAATTGGATGTACCCATGCAAGTTGAACTATTTATGCATTGAATAAGGTTGCCATGATAGCGGTGCAGCATTTTTTAGACAGTGGGGCACCGGCCTATTAACTCTTTTTAATTCTCCCCATTCCTCGCTGCCATTGATCTCAGAGTAAATACAAATGAGTTGATGATTTGTATGTGGGTACATCAATACATTGACTGTTAGTTGAGACAACTCAGCAAGAAATCAATGGTTACCTACAAACCCAACAGGGAGAATGTTTACCTACAAACCCAACAAGGAGAATGGTAAAATTTAATGTGTAAGTTTAAATAAGTCGAAGTTTAGAATGTGTTATTTATATCAAAATGAATTTGATATCACGTAGATGAAACTGATGGTAACGGATCAGTCCGCTTCTTAATGGCCTTCCATTGATTGCAGTTCGCCCAGTCCGTTTCTTAATGACCTTCCATATGATTGGAGTTTGTCCTGACCACAATGAAATCATAGAAAAATAGACAATTCACATAAACAAATAATAATTGCAATTGATTACCAACATCAGACTGTGTAAAATACAAATGAACCTGATTTGTTATGATCATTTTTAGAAACTGTGAAAAACTTCATACCTGCTACGGTTTATAGCAGCATAACCTTTTGAATGGCGAGCGGCAGAGTTCATAAATTCTCGACGTTTTTTTTTTTTGATGAATGCATTTGGACAGGAGAGTTAATGGAAAATTTATGTGCCTGAACACTCTTAATAGCCTATTAAATCTTATCTGTATTACGTACGTTCTTTATTGCCTTCTTTAAGTTCTATGTGGATTTGTAACTTCCTGACACGAGCTAGTGAATGTCTCGAAATATCTTCAGAGGAGAAAGTATTCGCCATTAAAGACGAGTACAGAGTCTTTTATGGCAGGTGCTTGAGTACAGGGTATTCTCTGAAGGGGGTTCCCATTCAATGATAATAAATGACCCAGTAATAATAAATGATCTTGCAACTTGGAAAAATGAGATTAAACATAGTTGAGACAATTAATTAATAAGCAAATCACAAAGATTGTTATTCAAAATTCAAATACAATTTAAATTGATCAATAGAATGCAAGCAACACAATGAAATCAGAATTAGGAAAGCATTAATGTTACTTTCACCTTGTTGACATGAATTACTTTCATTGTCCTCTTCCGCTTTGCTTTGCTTTGCTTTCAGATTTTAGTATGCTCTTCTTTGTTTCAAGTTCAAGTGTGTGGATGATAGCAATGATGCAAAACTTCAAAGTTTGTGGTTAGCTTTCAAAAAGGTACAAGGACTGCTTTTATAGAAATAATTGATTTGAATGAAAGATCTAGATTAATAGGTGGAAGATCAAGCTCAAGAATTGAGGATTTTTGAGAGGAATTGATTAGGGAGTTAACTAACTACAATTCGCTGAAGGATTTCATTGAACTGTTTATATGGAGAATTGATTAAAGAGTAAGGGATTTGATTGCTTCATTTAACTTTTGGGAGTGAATTGATTTGATTGATGTGAAGTGAAATTGATTATCTAGTTGACTTGAAGAAAGTTCGTTAAAAACAAAGTGGAAGTGCATGAGATTAATAATTAATTAAATCAATTAATTATTAGAGGTATATGCAAGATTAAACTTATTAAATAAATAAAATAAATGATTTTATTTATTTTGGAAGAGGATAATATTTGATAAATGAATTAATAATTAAAAATGATTATTTAAAGTGAGAACTTGCATGAGTATCTAATAATTAAATAAATTTAATTGTTATTTACATGTAAATAAAATAAATAATTTTATTTATTTTAGAGGAAGATAATGTTGAAGAATTAAATTAAATAATTAAAATAATTACTTAGTTTAAGAAGTGAGAATTAATTGAATAATAAATTATTTAATCTTGGAAATAAGAACTAAATAAGAAATTATTATGAGATAATTAATTATTAAAGGAATGTGCAAATGGGATTAGATAAATAAATTAAATTTTTTATTTATTATTAATGAATGGATAATGTTGAGAGATTAAAGGATAATTAAATAATTAAAGTAATTATTTAATTTAGAAAGTGGATTTAAAGTGGATAATTAAATAATAGTTATTTAATTTTGGAGGGGGTAACATATGATTAATTAAATAATGTTAATTTATTTAATTAATTTAGAAGAATAAAGATAACTAAGGAAGATAAATAGGAGTTAAAGACATAGTTAAATAAATATGATTTATTTAATTAATTAAGAAGATTAATGATAAAGTGAATTAATTAAATATTATAAAGTCATTTAATTAACAGTGGAATATGTATTAATGATAATAATTAAATAATTGAAACATTATTTGATCATTAAAAGTGATGATAATTGGTGCTAAAATGTTCCTCGTAGGCTAAGACAATTTCAGGTATCTCCATTTTTCCCCTCTTTGATATAATGCATTTTTATAGTGTTGTGTCAAAGAAAATTCAAAAAGTCATGTTTAGAACTTTCCCTAGTATGCTCTAATAATGGTAGGATACTATGGTGCCCTCTCTAGAAATTTGGTGAAAATTTCAAAAAATAAGCCAAATTTATCGACAAGTCGATATGATGTGTCTAGGTGCGAGGATTGATAGAAGAAATGTTAGCTAGAAGTAAAGGTTAGTAAGAAGTGAAGAACGGTTAGATGGACCATCCATTCAAATCAAGATTGATGAGATCCATGAAGTGGGTTAGGATTGATATATGATTGATAGATTTTGAGCTTTAAACAATTCACAATTGTCATCATAGAACATTTTATTATGTGACAAGAGGATGTATGCACACCTAAGCATGAATTGTGAAGGTGGCTTTTCCGTTTTCCTAAAGATTATGATATATGGACAAGTGGATATGTGTACACCAAGTTGAGACAAACCTTGGTGACATTAGTATCCGTTTTCCAAAGATTTAGACACATCAGACAAGGAGTGCCCTGATCCGTACTAGTAACAAAAGAACCTTGTTGGAATATGTGAGGAAATAACCATAGAGCATGTTAATCCCAATGCAAGAAAGCGTTAACTGACCTTTGACTTGCCTAGGATGTTTTGATTTATGCCAAATGGAACTCCAATCACACACAAGGACCTCAGTTGCTCCAGTCTTGTTACCAAACAAGCCATAAACAAAAATCAACAGAAAGAAACATCATGATCCATCATCATTGTTCTAATCACTTGTGGATATCATTGAATAGCATAAGAACATGACATGAGATAAATAAAATGAGACTTAACTACCAAATGAGTCCACAATTATTTAGATCTTGTTGTCCACTAATAAGTGTTTGATATGATTTCAAAAGATTGTGTCTATTTTAAAGAGTGAAACATTTTGTGTAGGGTGCCTAACCTCTGGTTTCAATAATGCAACACCCTAGGAGACAAATGATTTTTGATAAGATAGGTACACCATTGATGAATATGTAGACAATTGATCAGCCAAGTTGAAGGCTATTTTGGTAGTTTCATTTGTTATTCCATGATTTGAACTAAACTCATTTTTTGTAAGATATTCTATTTATCATCCAAAGGGATAGTTTTGTTCTGGAATTTGGATTGTGATAAAAAATTATTATGATGTACCATAAGGGATTGACCTATGCCTTGGGGGCTCATCAATGATTTACTTTCCTACATGACACACACAGAGGAAACATAGTTCGACTGACCTTGATAAGTGATAATTTATTCTAGAATGTGGATTATGATGAAGACTTGATTATGACAGACCCTAAGGGACAAACCTAGGCTTCAACGGCTCATCAATTATTCACCTTGCCTACGTACACACAGAGAGGCAACATAGTTTGACTATTTGGATTGGCAATAGCACGTGTTGGATGGTTGATGCTTTTTTTGACTTTTTCAACATTTTACAATTGTTTTGGATTTTTCAAGGAATAAGTGAATGTTTTTTGGATTTTTATATTTTTTGATGATGATCATATGGATGAATGATGAAGAGATATCAATGTGTGGATATTGAAGACCTTTTGAGATCTTATCGTTGACCAAGCTAAAATTGATTGATTTGATTGAGTGATAGCATTGTTGAGGATACACAACAATGCAAAGATAGTGTTGTCAAGATAGGAACCACACAAGGATTGGGAAGGATACATCCCAAGATGATGATTGATTGATGATGATCTTACTTGTGGATATCATCGAAATCTTTTAGATAATTTGATAACCCGCTGTAGTGTATGTGCTTAATGATATTGATAGGGATTGTTTGGATTGATATTGATGGTGATATTTATTCATGAGATGGTGGTTCTACTTGAGATTCATATATCAAGATATTTTTTCAAAACTAAGATTAATCACCTACCCTCAGTGTCTAGCAATGTAGGGAATACCATGAGTGGATGCACTAGTGCAATGGGAATGGATATGTGAAGGATAAACATTGTGCAAATAGATATGGGATAAATTATTTTACTTCCAAGGACTATCTAACAATAGGATATTATGTTTGACCCAAGTGAAATTTTTGGATAGTGCTATGTAGGTGAGGATATGAAATGAGATAGTATATGGTCAAAAGAAAATGACCATGTCAAGATTTTGTCAAAAGTGTGTTTTGAAGTATATGCCCCTAGTCTTTATCAAGATCAAGGTGGATAGGGAAGATGGATGCAAGTGGAATGGATGGATGGTAGATTTATTTTGGGTGGAATGGATATTCGATGTTGGATTTATTATGGATGAGATAAGTTGCTCCCAGCTGGAATGGTGGACATAGATGCTTGATTTTACACATGATGCTTGTCTACTAGGTTTTCATTATGGTACTTGCCCAAAGCAACATAAGAATGGTTTTCACTATTGGATGGATTATTTTTTCTTTACTTTTTTCTTTGTTATTATTATTATTGGAATTTTGAATGATCATCAATCATGTTGGACCACCTGGTGGTGTTGATGCAAATGTTGCTTTCATAGTGTGCTAATAATGTCCTGCCTTGATGAGTATCTTCACCAAAATAGTATCACTTGTATATAGCCCATGAATTTTAGTGTGATCATCTTTGATACCAAAGTTGGCCTTATCTAAATACGCACATCCTGATAGAGTGTCATTAGAGTCCTTATGATAAAGTCTTACCACCAAGAAACATTTAATGTGGGATTTGGATATCTTGGATTTTAAGTTGGATGGTGGATTTTGATGGAGGATATGAGATGGAGATGAATTATTTGATAGTTTGGATTGTGGATATTTTATTCTCCAAACTTGATATAGTGGATGATGGAGTGTGGATGTAATATTTTGGATGGATTGGGAACCAATTTTTTCATATACTTTGTGTGTTAGTATTGAAGTCTTCTTTGAAGGAGGTGGACACTTTTGATAGTTTGAAGGCCTTTTTTGACATGGCTCAATAGTTTCATTGACTATTGGATTTGGATTTGGATGTTGATTGGATGCTTTACATGATCCAATTTTCTTTGAGATCCATTTTGACCGTATATGTCCACTTTGATTTTTGGATTTATTAGTTTCAATGGCTTGACTTTGATCTTTTTCTTTGTAATGATTGTTTTTATTTTGTTGGTCCCTTTTATTGCATGGAAGAATCAATGAATGATGGTCTATTTTGTGGATGGGTGGATTTTTGGTAGCAACCTTATGATAAGGATAGTTCGTAACACCTATTTCAATATTAGATTAGATGCAGTTGACCCTAGCATCATGGAGGTACCACTAATATTCTTAGATTTCTTGATAGATGAATAACAAAGTCCTTGATATTTAGGGTTATCAAAAAAATGTATTGGTTCTAGAATACCCTATTCATGTAGGATTAATCCTTTTCCTTTATACTAGACACTCTTTGAAAGATCTTGTTTACAATAGAATATTTGTTGTTCTGATAACAAGATGCTAACTCTTCTTTGTACTGCTAGGAATCATCACTGGTGTTTACCTTCTCATTAGTAAGAAAGCTCGCTCTGACAAAAGTGAGTGATTCATGTTGGTAGGATATTGGTGCTTCATCAATATGTCGGATAGCTTCCTAATCAATATTTTTTGGCTTGATTTTGTGAAATATAGGATTCTGATTGTTCTTCAAAAGATATCGGTGCTTCAAAATTGGTAGAAACCTTCTTCATGGTCATCTTCTAAAATGTCACCATAAAGTCCTTTGAATTTCTCTATAACTTGATCATTTACAAATATGTCTAAAGTACGAGACTCTTGTTCTGGAGGAAGATCATCTATGTGTCTAATGGAAGCAAGTGTCCCATCTACAAAAGTGGAGGTGATTGGAATATGGATGGGGTCAATGTTATTTTTTGGTTCATGAATTACATGGAAAGTAATAATGAGATCTTCATCAAGGATAGGATGATATTGTAGGATTTGAATAACTTGATCTTGATTAATTTTAGGGACTTCTACTTGATGCTTTGGATAATTTAAATCTAATTTCTTCTAGATTTGATTGTGTGGTAGTCTTTTTTCATCAAATCCAGAAGCAAGTAGATTTAAATTCATATGGATTGTGGAAATATATAATTACATTGCTTTGGATAATGTCCTCAAGACATAGATTAGGTTTTGATAATGTGGTATGTGTAGACATAGAAAATATACAGATTGATATCACACTCGATCTTGATCTACTAACATCGTTTCATCCTGAATCATCCTTCGGTCTAACCATTTAATCAAATACCCTTATCTGATTAAATTCATCAATATTCCTCTCTTAATTAAATAAATCAGTTATCTAATTAAGTCACATCTTCTCGATAATTAAATTAACCATTTTGATCTAATTATCCGATTTAATTAAATAATTAATTTTATTTGATTAAATATCTAAAGTCTATCTATTAAATTAAATAAATTAAAACCTTATTTAGTTTAATCTAACATCATATCTTTTAATTAAATAAATCAAAATCTTTATTTAATTAATCCCTTGTCACATTCTTCTCATATTTCATTTAAGTAAATCCACAAATTTAAGTCAAATAGGTCACATCATTTAACCCCCTTTATTAAATTAATTAACTTTGATTAATTTAATCTCCTCTCATGTCCCATCCTCTAGCTTTTACCACTTGCACATGAAAATAGATTTAATTGATTTTATTAAATCTCTATTTTCCTCAACAAGGCATCTTTTGGGAATATTCTCCAAGTTTGAATTCAAAATCCAAGTTGACATGTACATCCAACAAGGCATTTACTCTCTCTTACATGTCCTTTTCCTTGAGCCAAGTGGCATTCAATGCATTGTCTCTTCCCTCTTGCATGTCATTTCAACAAATTCAAAATTCAAAAATAGGCATTTATTGGCACAATCCTCAAAACTAGCACATCCTCCATCCACTCATAGGTTGACAAGTGGAATCTTTCCATTGGATGAATGTTAGTCCCACATTGCTCTATTTTGGACATTTATCCATCAATCTCATCTATAAATAAGAGGCTTCATTCCTCATTTTATCATCCACAATTTGAGTAAATTTACTATGCTCAAATTATTAGCAAATTTCATCCATTATCATTGAACCTTAGCTAGGTTATGCACATTTTTCCGTTGGAGCACTCATCAAGCATCAACAAAGTCGATCATTCATCAACATTCATCAAACTTGCATCATAGGAGTTGGGAAAGGGCCAATTTTCACATCAAATTAGCACCAATTCCCCCATGGGATCATGAGTTTGCTAGTTTAATTAGGATTCAATCTCTGTTTTTTATTTCTTATTGTATTCTTCATTGCTTTTCCTAATTTGAATTTTGTAAATGGATTTCATTGGGAATCCTTGTTCTTGCTTGCATTTCACCATCTAATGTGTTTGTTCTTATTGTTTTGCAGGTATTATGATTGGGGTTCACCCATTTGGTGCTAGAAGGAGGGAAATATCACCTTTCAATCCCCTTTTTGTATCAAATTCACGCGGTTTTCTTTGTTTGCAGGTTCAACATCGTTGTTCAGCACCATTGGTTCTCCAGTGTCACTATACAGGACCGCTAGAAATTCAAACTGTGGGGTGATCCCATAATAGTGGTTTACAATTTTTGGCCAAACTGGACACTGAAATTATTATTTTTAACTAAATCTTCACATTCGGGCACCTATAGCGGCTAAACTGTGATGAATTTGAAGATGGTGCAAACTAGAGTCTCATCAAATTTTATTTGTAGATTCTAAAATATTTTTTTGAAAAATTTTGGAATCAAATTTCACTTCTTTTTCCATCTCCCACGAAAATTGATTTTTTGGAAAACAACATTTTTAAAAAGTGACACACACGTATAACGTATAATTTTTTTCCATGAAGGATAAAATTATAATTCTTTCAAATTTAGATTTGTAACTCTAATATCTAGTGCTTCCACTTGGTTAGATAGTTTTGTATTGAATATTTTTTCCTTAATCAAGTTTCAAAGTCAAACGAATTACAATTCAGACACAGTGTGACCGTATAATGCATTAACTTTTTTATATATGTCAAAATTTTATTTTATTTTTTGTTGGATCAAGGACTTCAATATTTGGTGCACTCATATTTTTCAAAAAAAAATTTTGATAATCTTCTATTTTTCCACATGTGAAGAACAAAGAAATTCATTTTCGATGAAAACCTATGTTTAATAAAACTTAAAAACAAATACATAATAAAACCAAAACATATTAAAATTATATTCATTGGATAGGTTGTTCTCGAGGAATACCATAATCATTTGAAATAAATTTTAAATGAATTCATTTGATCCCACAAAAGCTAAATCAAAAGTGATTTTTTATCAGCATTTTGATAGGTGTAAAGGAGACGCATTTATAGGTATGGTTTAAAACTAGCGAGGTTCTATCCAAAGGGGTTTGATCTAAGGTGATTTGATCAAACCCTCTTCAATTGGAATCCTTAAAATGGAACTTTTTAAGGCTTAAATCATTATATTTTCTAAAAATATGTGATTTCAGCTAAAATTCGTTCCTCTCAGGAATTGTAAACCACTATTATGACAGCACCCTGTGATGCTGAAGTCTTCCCACCCAAGATTTTGAATTTGAAATCACACCGTTTGATAAATCAAACCCGTGAGAATTTTCAAAAAAATCAAACTGCACTGCTGAGAAAAAGGGTGACGCATTTGAGCTCACTGGTTCGGGTATAGAGCACCTTGACTAGTAAGTGGCGCTATACAACACCACTGGAGAAATCAAACTGCGACACAGTCAGGGGTTGCGCTGTTGGCAAGGAGTAAAAAATTGGAATTTTATTTTAGCACATGCCTTTTGTCAAATGATAAGTTTATCTTCTATTTTCTGCTTTTTAACCTCTGTGTTTTGCAAAATCTGACTGATTTTCTTTCTTGTAGGTTGGATCAATTAAAAAAAAAAAGAGAAACATGATGATGGGACTTCACAAAATCAAAGTGTTTTTAAACACTTTAGTGTTTGTTTAGCACTCTTAGGAAACTATTATCTCTTCTTGCTTAGGATACTAATTTCGTTTGGGATTTTAAAAAGAACCTCTTCAATTTTTTATTTTAATTTTTTGCAAAGGCTTAAAACGAACATTAGGACTACAACTTACTAGAGTTTGTTTTTTGGTTAACAATTGAACAAAACAACTCTCATTTGTCCTTTGGTGCTTTAAAAAGAACTCACAATTGCTTTGTAGCTCTAAAATGAACAAGTGCAACTTTTTCTTCGTGATGGCTTACTTAAACTAACTTCATTGAAAAAGGACGTATGTGCTTCTCTTGTGCTTTATAGCGATCTTGAGAATCAAAAGGCCTTTTTTGTGATTTTAGGTTGAGATAAAGCAATCACCTCCACATTTCATTTTGGGTTTAAAATTGCAAAAAAACATTGTGTGAGTGTGAGTAGAGCATTATTGCGTACATTCTCTTTCTTTCTGTTGCAAACAAAGATTGATCGAGTTACGGATATTGTCTTTACTCGCTTTTTTTTTTATCTTAGAGGGCCTGCCTTGGGGAAAAATTACTCACCCAAGGGAATGACTCAACCGATAACACTCTAAAGCCAAGAGTATTTCCAACCGGGATATAAATTTGGGTATTGGAATAAACGCCAATATCACACAGTTGGCTTTGATGAGATGGATTTGAAAAGGGACTCTCGTCATATGGGTCAATCTCCACGAACGGAAAGTCCTAATTAAAACCCATGTTTCAGAATTGCCAAAATCCTTGATCTATTTGTTGGTGCAAGAATGGTCATTCTGAAGCCACCCCACACTTTTATGGTCTTTTAGTAGAAATGGAAAGCATGCCATGGGAGTTTCATGGGTGTTGATGCTTGGCTGCCCTGTATAAGTGAGTGTCATGGAGAGGAGCTAGCGGGGTCAAGCATCTAACCATTCGCTAAAGATAAGTGTAGCTAGACTTGTCCAAGTGGGGACTCAACAAATATTGTCTTCCATATCCATAGGGTTGTACTTATTCTTGGTTACAAAATGCTTTGCTTGTTCGAAAACATCCTGGAAACAAACACTTAAACATCATCATCAAAATTTCAAACCCTTTAAGAGACAAATACAATTGACCTAATTCATGTGTTATTGCTTGCCCTTGGGATTCTATCCTTAGAGGTTTCTAAACACTTGGATTACATCTCAATTTGTCTATTAAAAATCAACAATAGGTAACCCTTGCCTTGGATTCATCAAATTTCCACATAACATACTTTGTGGGATTCGAAGAAATTAAGACATTGGACATCTAGTTTGGAAAACCTAATCAAAGAAGTGTTTGTGGTAAAATAAATTCACTAATCAAGATGAAATCAATTGAACCCCACACATGTGCTTGTGTATCTTTTGTCTTATGGTCTTTTGAGCAAACATTGATCTTTTGGTTTGAAGGGAAAAGCATGTTCTTCAAAACCTTGGCCTTGTAAACAAGTCCTCCTTAGGTTCATTTAGGATCAAAATAAAACACTTCATCCATTTCAAACATTTATCATCCCATCCCACAAGCAACTTTAGATCTTTGGAAACATCATTATCTAGACTTGGGTACATCCTTAAGCCAAATCAAAATCACCTTGTTTATTTAGGAGTATGGAAATGCATCATTTCTCATACCTCTAGTTAAATTAGCACCCCTTTGAAAAAGTTCATCCTAAGATAACATCTAACATCTTAGGGTTTACAAGTTCATTATCCAACTCAAATAATCAAAATAATCCCTAAGTCTAGCATTGATACAAAGTCCCTAAACATTCAAACACTCATATCATACACCCCTTTTCATCCTTCATCTCATCAATCGTCCTAAACACCTTAGAGCTCACTTTTACAAAAAGGTCAAAACACAAGAGGAACATGGAATATAAACTTAATCCATACATCATGAGTAATCCAAGTCAACCAAACTATCAAAGCCTTACAATGCCAATTGATTTTCAAAACTCACATTTATACAATCCATACATGGGATCATTATCTCCTACAAACCTCAATGGTACAAAAAATGTGGGTCTATCCAATATAAATCTTGGAACACCTTTTCCGATGGTAGATTTAAATCCAAGTCCAACATTGCAACCAAATAATCAATGCATGAGTCTTCAACAAAACAACATTATCCCACCAAATCCATACATGCCAAAAGTGAATATACCAAGTACAAGATTACCAAACATGAATCCACACTTGGAAAACTTTGGGATAAATATGTTTGTGAATCATACAAATGTTGTTCAAATTCCAAACAAGATGTTAACAACTCCATGTATTAATCCAAGTCAAGGTAACACCATGCAAAATCAAAGTTACCTAAAACAAGGCAATGTGATTCCCACACCAACAATGTTCAATTTCAACCTATCATGCCAAATCTGAACATCATCCCAAATTAGAACATTGTCCAAAATCAATTTTGTCCATGATCCCATTCAAAAACCACAAGTATGCATCCCAAATCTACTTGAACAAAAACCAAATCAACTATATCAAGGGAGTCAAGATCGAAATCAAGATCAAATTTGGCGAGATCAAATTGCTACACTTACCAAAATAGTTGAGTCATTGTGCCAAGAGACATCTCCACCACCATTACCCATATCAACATCATTCCTTGGTTTAGGGCTTCCCCCTTTACCTAGCACCAATCACTCCATCCAAATCAATCCACTTAACACCAATGAAGCCATCACATCAAATCCTTTGAATATACCATCAACATCGCACCAACATATGGTATCTAATCAAATGACAACATCAATCCTAAAAAATCAAAATATGGTCTCCCAAGGATCTATCACCTTGGTCATTATGACCATTCCTATCACCTCGATCACTCCAACCACCCGTATCACACCCATCATATATCAAACCCTCACGATCACTCCAAACGTATCTCAACGATGTGTCACTACATCCAACATGATTCTAAAACCACCATTACCATCATCACCCACACCACTCCTTGGCTTAGGGCTTCCCCCTTTACCAAGTATTAATCAAACCAGCATCCCAAACATCAATCAAAACATCATGCCAAACTTTCAGAACTTGTTGTCGACATTGTAACAACAGATGAAAAATGCATAATCAATCACAATATCATCAACCATCCCCATAATATCTCAAAACATGGTCTCTCAAGGACCAATCACATCAATTACACCATCCACCACTCAAATACCAATCATCAATATGACGGTACCTCTTATCACCACAACAAGCACTATTCCAAAACCACCTATGCCACCACCAACACCCAAACCAAACACATCAAACCAATACACCATTGCATTACAAGCCGCTCAGTAGGTTGCTTATCAGAAGGCACTCCAACAAAACCAAAATTGACAAGCTACACAACTAGCTATTCAACAAGCTGCACAAGTTGCTCAAGCCCAATACCAAGCCCAACAAGCAAATTTTATTCAAAATGTCAACGACTCCATGTATAGATCCAAGTCAATGATCACATGATCAAGACCTATCCATCAATGAACACATGGAAGATGTTTCTACCTCATCCGAAGATCAAATCAACATACATCAAGAGTCACTTTTTGATCATGATAAGAATCCCTCAACAATATCTGACAATGATCTATTTCAAGGAGTGTTAACATTATTTGATCCTATAATCAATGATCAATCGACCAATGATCATGTTGAAAATTTCTCTACATCACCTAATGAGTTAGAGGACATATCTTAAAAATTTATTCTAAAGCATGATCAATATCTCTCACCAAAGTCTAGCAATGGTCCTTTCCAAGACATTTTGACATCCTTCGACCTCATGATTACTGATATTGAAGGAATCTTCAACTCAACACTTGATCCAAAAGATCAAGAGGATATTGAGCCACTTCCTATGCCTAATGAAGATATCCAAGAACCCTTTGTAAGCAATTCATCCTTTGAAACTGACCCATGTCAAGAACTTGATCCAAAGCATGTTGAAAGCAATTCCAAAATCATTCAAGATCAAGAATTTGTATCTCCAAGCTACTACAATGATCTAATGGACACTCTCCTATCTATACAAGATGTCACAAATGATGATCATATCCACATAGAACACACTCCATCTACCCATGAGATGCTTTCTTTGGATGGACACATAGATGATCTTCACTCCAAATAGGATTCCTTTACTCCTGATATTATTACACAAAAAGAGCAAGTTATTGATTCCTATAGTTAAACTGAGTTGTCCACATCAAGATCAAATATATCCCAAATTCAGACTGAGGACATTATGTATAAATATATCCAACATTATCCACTCAAGGAAACATGCTAGACAAAACAAGACATTCTGGAGTTAGCAGAGTAGCAAATGGAAATAACATCATCTGCAGTGGTCATTTATTAGAGCATGCTTACTGAACAAGACATCTCAAAATAGGCAGAATCAAAGAACAAAGGTGCTACTACCACCATACTAGGGGAAACTATGTCTCAAGAAAATGTCAACATAGGAAGCACGAAGAATCTTTATGGTGAAACCAATGCCAAAACTACAACCAGCCACGTCATGAATCTTCATCCACCCATCACCCCATCCATGAATTGGACCAACTTCGAAAGAAAGATTTGAATCAAAGTAAAAGAAGTTGAGAATCATAATGGACAAATCAAATACACATGGATACCAAAGAATACAAAGAAAGATCAACCCTATCAAACTCCATTAGTCAAAGAAACTATGGGAAAAATAAGAAAGGGAAAAGTATCCATCAAAGATTTCCACAAAATCAAAAGAAGGCTTCTCAAGTGACGTACAAATTATATCAAGCAGTTGGTCCTAATTCCATGCACACTTTCGTATCCACCCATCATTGCTCATCTTCCCAAGTTTGGAGAGTCAAAGGTTCCAAATTATCAACCAATCCATCTCTTATCCCTAAACACACTACATCCATGCCTCCACGCATGATATCTAGTTCTTACATTGACCATGTATTGAAAATGACCCTTCATCATAAGGATTTAGAAGGCACCCTGTCACGATGTGCACACAGAGACAGATTTAACTTCGATATCAATAAAGCAGCTCAGGAATCTCAAAAGTTGCATTCAAGTGCACATATCTTAGCAAAGCAGCTTCTTCAAGCAGGATATTGATGGCACATTATGACAGAAGCATATACATTGACACCACCATGTGGTTCAACATAACCTTAAAATCTTTCAAAAAATCAAAAAAAATCAAAAAAATACAAAAATAAAAAAATAAAAAAGGATTGAAAAAAGTAAAGATAAAAATCATCCTCCAGTGAGAACCACTACGGTGGTGCTTTGGATAGGTACCATGATGAAAACCTGGTAAACAGGCGTTATGTACAGAATCAAGCATCTACGTGTGCCACTTCAGGTGAAAGCATCTCATCCCATCCATAATAAATCTGACATTCCATTCATCTCAACCATAATAAATCCATTTCATCCATGAACCATTTATCCAATCCATCTACATCCATAGTCCAAATTATCTTGATCTTGACAAAGTTTGGTGCACACTTTATGCTTGCTTACGATAAACATCTTGACATGGGTCATTTTCATTGATCCTATCCTATCCAACATTATTTGAGCCATGAAACATTATCCAAATGAGCATTCTTTATCCAAACACCTTATCTTATCACAAGATAATCCTTGGTATCCTTTGTATGCTTTCCATATCCATCCATCCATACACTTATCCGAGCATCTACCCACGATAGTCCATACATTGCTAGACACTGGGGGCAGATATGTACATCTTGCTTCGGAAATAAATCTCGATATATATCCTCCAACTTATGTGGTGATCTAAACATTGGAAAATGTGAAATCAAATTGGTCCACCACTTGTGAGAAAAAAACCAAATCACTAGCCCATGGCATATTTTGACGAGAAGAAATTCCTTATCAATCTTCATCTTTCATCAAACATCAATCCAAAAAATCACTATCAGTCACATCTAATGCGTGCTTCAACATCATATCAAATCATCCAAAACATATTTTTTCCAAACCAAGCTTCATCAATCTTGATAAAATCAAATCCAATCAATCCATCATCATCTTGGGATATCCATCCTAATCCTTGTGTTGCTTAACACTATCCTTGCATTGTTGTGTATCCTCAACAATTTTATCATCAATCCATTGATATGATCAATCAACCTTAGCTTGGTTTTCAACAAAATCCCAAAAAATATCACTAATATCATCACACATGTCCATATCCAAATTTTCAAAATCATGTGAAAAATCCAAAAACATCAAAACATATCAAAAATCCAAAAACACTAAAAAAGTCAAAAAAACATCAAAAACATGGTATCCGAACTACGTCATCTTTGAGCCTTAAACGTAGTCAAGGTTGATCTTTGATTAGCCCCCGAGACATCAAAATCCAAAAAAAATCATAAAATATCATAAAACCCCAAAACATTCAAAAAACACAAAACACAAAAACATTTGAAAACACAAAAACCCAAAAACAGCCTCAAAACATTTCAAAACATCAAAAACATTCAAAAAACCCAAAAAATCTATCCGTCCCATTTCACTTTCACCCACGATAATGAATCATCCATAATAAATCAATCATCACACTCACCCTTTGGCAAAACAAACAGAAACAACCGCAACAATCAGTAAAAGCAAGCTTCAAACATAAAATCAAAAGAAAACTTCAAACTTTTAAATGCAAAATCAAAATCTTGATCATTTTCAAACATGTCAGTCAACCTTATATCAACAGCTTATCAAACAACTTATCAACCCATCATCATCCTATACAATGCATGTCCTAGGATATATCGTTCTGACAATGCGCATCATTTTGGATATCACCTTGTATTCTTATCCTATCAAAACAAATCCCTTTGGCTAGAGGTATGAAGAACATTGACTTGTTTGTGTACTTGATCTTTTTTTTTTATTTTATATATCTTATTGCGCTCATTCCAAGGATCTCTCGATGATATCCAAATAGAGGATTTAGAGAAATAGGAATGGGGCATCAATCATTATCCTTTTGTCTGTTGTGCTTGTTGGACGTTCTTGTAATATAACTTGGTGAATACTTGCTTTGTTAGGTATGTCCTAGCAAGGTTTTTGTATGTCAAGTATGAACACGAATACTCCTATCTGTTTGTCAAGTCAAATTCCATCACACTAGGTACAACGCCATCCTGGTTCTTTATACCCTGATGCATCGTGCCTACGTGTGTTATCAAACATAAGGTAATTGGCCCTTTGAAAATCCCAACTCCTCGATAAGTAATCATCATCATCATTATCATCATCTCTAATAAAATTCTCTTGTTGGTGCCTCTTGTCATCATCTTATTTTTCTTCCTACTTCCTTTCGTGCTAACATGGTACCATGACAGTTAATCATAAATCATCACCATTGCATCTATCTTGCATCCACAAACCATCAACATACTGCATAATGAATATCATATCATATAGAAAGCATTAATCATACCACATGCATTCATCCCCATCATTGCATAATATAGATTAGTTATTCTAAACATCTCATAAACCATACATTTATCATCTATTTTCATAATCATCCATGCATCATCATATCATCCATTACATATAAACATCATAATCATCTCATTTATATCATAAAAAATGTAACTGTTATGGTACAAATCAGGATCAGGTGTGTAATATATCAAAGTAGACATGAGGTTACCCATGGCCGAGGACTGTCTACATCATCAAATCTGTCTACATCAAATATTCGAGTTGAACTAATCTTGAACCTCTTTATCAAGAGATCGACCCTCAAATCAAAACTCTTCGCCCGATCTCTCGAGGGGACAGTATACCGGCGTAATTCTTCATTTGCTGGGGCAGAAGTGGGGCATCCGAAAAAAATCAGAGAAATTTTGACTTTTGATCATGGCAAGGTGATTCTTTGAACCATCGCAACAAGTGCATCGCTTCAAAGAGGGGAAAAATGTAGACATAGAAAATATACAGATTGATATCACACTCGATCTTGATCTACTAACATCATTTCATCTTGAATCATCCTTCGGTCTAACCATCTAATCAAATACCCTTATTTGATTAAATTCATCAATATTCCTCTCTTAATTAAATAAATTAGTAACCTAATTAAGTCACCTCTTCTCGATAATTAAATTAACCATTTTGATCTAATTATCTGATTTAATTAAATAATTAATTTTATTTGATTAAATCTCTAAAGTCTATCTATTAAATTAAATAAATTAAAACCTTATTTAGTTTAATCTAACATCATCTCTTTTAATTAAATAAATCAAAATCTTTATTTAATTAATCCCTTGTCACATTCTTCTCATATTTCATTTAAGTAAATCCACAAATTTAAGTCAAATAGGTCACATCATTTAACCCCCTTTATTAAATTAATTAACTTTGATTAATTTAATCTCCTCTCATGTCCCATCCTCTAGCTTTTACCACTTGCACATGAAAATATGTCTAAAGTAGGAGACTCTTGTTCTGGAGGAAGATCATCTATGTGTCTAATGGAAGCAAGTGTCCCATCTACAAAAGTGGAGGTGATTGGAATATGGATGGGGTCAATGTTAGTTTTCGGTTCATGAATTACATGGAAAGTAATAATGGGATCTTGATCAAGGATAGGATGATATTGTAGGATTTGAATAACTTGATCTTGATTAATTTTAGGGACTTCTACTTGATGCTTTGGATAATTTAAATCTAATTTCTTCTAGATTTGATTGTGCGGTAGTCTTTTTTCATCAAATCCAGAAGCAATTAGATTTAAATTCATATGGATTGTGGAAATATAATTACATTTCTTTGGATAATGTCCTCAAGACATAGATTAGGTTTTGATAATGTGGTATGTGTAGACATAGAAAATATACAGATTGATATCACACTCGATCTTGATCTACTAACATCGTTTCATTCTGAATCATCCTTCGGTCTAACCATTTAATCAAATACCCTTATCTGATTAAATTCATTAATATTCCTCTCTTAATTAAATAAATCAGTTATCTAATTAAGTCACATCTTCTCGATAATTAAATTAACCATTTTGATCTAATTATCCGATTTAATTAAATAATTAATTTTATTTGATTAAATATCTAAAGTCTATCTATTAAATTAAATAAATTAAAACCTTATTTAGTTTAATCTAACATCATATCTTTTAATTAAATAAATCAAAATCTTTATTTAATTAATCCCTTGTCACATTCTTCTCATATTTGATCTAAGTAAATCCACAAATTTAAGTCAAATAGGTCACATCATTTAACCCCCTTTATTAAATTAATTAACTTTGATTAATTTAATCTCCTCTCATGTCCCATCCTCTAGCTTTTACCATTTGCACATGAAAATAGATTTAATTGATTTATTAAATCTCTATTTTCCTCAACAAGGCATCTTTTGGGAATATTTCCAAGTTTGAATTCAAAATCCAAGTTGGCATGTACATCCAACAAGGCATTTACTCTCTCTTACATGTCCTTTTCCTTGAGCCAAGTGGCATTCAATGCATTTCTCTTCCCCTGCATGTCATTTCAACAAATTCAAAATTCAAAAATAGGCATTTATTGGCACAATCCTCAAAACTAGCACATCCTCCATCCACTCATAGGTTGACAAGTGGAATGCCATTGGATGAATGTTAGTCCCACATTGCTCTATTTTGGACATTCATCCATCAATCTCATCTATAAATAAGAGGCTTCATTCCTCATTTTATCATCCACAATTTGAGTAAACTTACTATGCTCAAATTATTAGCAAATTTCATCCATTATCATTGAATCTTAGCTAGGTTATGCAGATTTTTCCGTTGGAGCACTCAAGCATCAACAAAGTGGATCATTCATCAACATTCATCAAGCTTGCATCATAGGAGTTGGGAAAGGGCCAATTTTCACATCAAATTAGCACCAATTCCCCCATGGGATCATGAGTTTGCTAGTTTAATTAGGATTCAATCTCTCTTTTTGATTTCTTATTGCATTCTTCATTGCTTTTCCTAATTTGAATTTTGTAAATGGATTTCATTGGGAATCCTTGTTCTTGCTTGCATTTCACCATCTAATGTGTTTGTTCTTATTGTTTTGCAGGTATTATGATTGTTAATGGTATGTATGCTTTAGATGAAACTGAATCCTTGTAGCTATAAGAATAACAACCCGCAACAACTAGAGAACTCAACTTGCAGCCAAAGAATTCTAGGCCGATTGTAGGGGAGATTCCAAGAATGTTGGAAACATGACAGTTGTAGAAATGATGGAAGTGATCATTAGAGTGGTTAGTTGTGAGTTATTAGAGAATTTAATAAGACAATGGAGGAAAGAGGAAGTTTGCAGTAATCAGGAAATTGATGTGACTATTTTCATAGAGCATGTCTCTGTCATGTCATTAAAAGTAGAATTGTAAACCTATATGTCTTCTTCTATTTTTTTCAATTATAGTTTCAGTTACAAAAACTTCATCTCTCTCTATTTTGAAGGATAGTGGACATCTTCGTTTAATTTATCTTTTCAATCCTTATGAAAATAAGGGTTGAGGAGCAGATCTAGTTGGATATGATATATTTTTATAGTTATGGTTTTGTTTCATAAACAATATCTTTGTTAGTTTTATGTTATGCATTCATGAATGAGAAATTGGTGAAGATTCTAGTCAGATTGTAGAGTTCAATTATATACAATAAAGATGTTTCAATTTACTGTTATGATTAGTTGAATCGAGTAGCACATATTTGGTTTCTCTTGTGGGTACAAAAACTTGAGCAAGGGCCACTCAAGGTACTATTCACCCACCTTCATTTTTGTTGTTAATTTAGATGCTTATATTATTGCACAAGCATTTCAATAGATTCTTCATTACATGCACATGAATTATTTCAGTCTCATGTTTTAAGTTCTGTAATGCATCATTGAGTCATCCTTTGGAGTGAGTCAAGTAGTTAGGATTAAGAATCAGAAGTGCTAGTGAAATTGCAGAATTCAGGTTTAGTAGTTAATAGTTAGTGTTAAGCCAAAGGTACCCACAACATCAATAGCAGATTAAGCTATTTCCCTTGTTTTGCAAGTTATGCTTTATTTTCCTTTTCCAGTCTTTACTATTTTCTTGCAAATGTTTAAATCACCTATACTTGATTATATAGGTTGTGTAGAGTCTTTGAATGCACATACAGTGCCATCATCATCAAAAGCTTACAAAGCCATAGTTGATAATTGAATGGATTCTTTGTAAGGGTTTAATGAACTATTTAGTTAGGAACCCTTCCTCTGAATTGTGAGTCTAACACCAAGTTTATTGAACATTAGTGAGGCCTTACATTTTTGGCATCATTGTCGAGGATGGTGCTACATTGAAGATTCTCCTATGTTATTTCAAGCTTTTATAGTTATAATTTTTTCTTCAACATTAGGGTAATTAGGTTTTTAGTTATCAATACAAAAATGCTTTACTAATAATGTGTAGGATTCATTGATCCAAAGAGTCACAAATATTGTATGCGGAGGCAACGAGATGCTCTAGGAAGATTTGTCCCTTCAACACACAAAGATTTAGAGGATACTGGTGATCATAATGAACAAAGCAAGGGTATTCTTGAAGAAGAATCATCCCTAACACCAATATCCACGTCAGATACAAAAGAGACTTCCCATACACAAATTATCACCATGGGTGATGTTTTAGTGGAAGATCCACCAGATCATACGACCTTTGAGTTCCCCATTGCCAACTAGGAGATAGAAATTTCACTGAAGAACATACCTCCTTTAGCATTACTTGTCTTCTATGGGTTGGTCACAGAGGACCCAAATACATTCCTATTTGAGTTTTATGTGTTGTGCAAAAGTTATGATTATACTACAAATGCACATAGGCTCAAGCTATTTTCAACAGCCCTAAAAGATGCTGCTCTAAGATGGTTTATGGGTTTAGGAAGAGATGTTGTTCCAAATTGGAATTCCATGAAGAAAAAGTCTTGGAGAAGTACTAGGAATACAATAGAGGAATAGAAAGAAAGAGAGATGACATCTTCAGGATGTCACAAAAGGAGGATGAATCCTTGGAAGACTACATGGAAAGGTATCAATTCTTCCTTAAGAAATCTCACCAAAACAAACTCTCTAATGAGTCTTTAAAGTTGATATTCTTAAGGGGGTTAAGTGCAAAAAGATGGGGTCCAAAAAGGGGTCTTAAGTGGCCACTATTTTTCTAAAATTGGGAAATATTGACCTTGGATGAGAAATTAAGGATAGTTACACTCAAAATTTTAAGATGCAACAAAAACAATGTGTTACACCCCATTGTGTTTTACCTATTTACTATTACTATGGTTGGTTAAAATATCGAATAAATGGATGTGCTTGTATTTTTTATTAGAAAACATGTGTTTGCATTGTGATATATATTGTTTGGAAAATAATGATAGGAAGTTAAATAGAATTAATGTTATGATTAAATGAAAAGAATGATGATTCAAGTTAGTATTCTTATTATGAATGATTATATGTAATGATTGTTTTGGTGAACAACTAACTACCATTTCAATTTTCTAAGGTGAATATAGATACAAGGATCAAGCCTCCAGAAGGAGGGGAAGTATCACTCGGGAGAAGTGATTGGTCGGTTAACCCCTAAACCAAGCCAGACCAAGTTTTTTCACACACACACTTGTAGATTGAGTTAGTTGAGTCTTAGTTCTAAAAATTGGTAAGTTATCCCTTAGTTTCAGTTGTGGTTGAATTTGGGAAGGTTTATGTATTGTTGTTAATGTTCTTTTTGTGATATAGTTAGGGTTCCTTTGTAATTGTGAGTTCTTATAGTCTCTTTAACTAATGGATAAAGATATATATACATGGTATGCACATATATGTATACATGTACATGTCAACGATATACCCATACATGTGAGTTAATACATACATGAGTATACGTAGGTAGACGTACCTACACATGTTCATGGATGGATTTCTCATGGGCATGAGAATATATCAAACAAATAATAAGACATGTATATATACATCATGTGCATATATATATATATATATTATCGATGAGTTTATAAATATGTACCATTGTTTGAATAAAGAAAATGTATATATGGATAAATTTATATATATATACACACATATTGTGTATGTGTATATGTATGTATGTATATATATACATATAGCTTATTATGTTAAAGAGATAACATGTATATATGCTATCAAAATATCAAATGATATATTTTAATACTATGATAAGTTGATAACTATATATACATATATGTAATTATATGTATGTTTTGATATTATTTAAGCACTTCTTATTATTTATAAGGCATTGTGAATACAATGAAATAAAGCGCAAATTTATTGGCATAAACATTACACACAATACATAAATGATACCATAGTACAAAGTATGTTCTAAATACAACACAATGGACATTATTAATGAGTCAACGGATATGCTATAACAACTCATGAAGTTTGTAGACTTGGTCAAAATATTTATGAGGTTTTTAAATGAGAATAAGTCGTTGACTTATTATTTTTAACAGAAACACCAAATGCACGATGGAAAGAATAAGGTGGTGCCAAAATATGAATATGTATTAAGTTTATTAGACCAATTTATTGTGAGCAATCCAACGATGGAATACTAGGTAAAAGATAGAATAAGTCTTGGTTTTGCTGGCATATTTAGAAGTTGACCTATTGGTTTTTACCTTGCTTTGTTGAGATAAACTCTTGTTGTCTCTATTCTAGTTGATTTGTTGTTCTAAATAGATTAGTATGGTTTTATATTTCTGCCACTAGTTGAATTTAATCTGTTGAGTCAACCTAATATCTGAGAAGTGTCAAATTACAGAGCTTAATAATAGTCTAATAAGTATCTTGATTTTGTATAAATGGGGGTATGGGATACATCATTTGGATGCATTGTTTTATCTTCATTATGTTATTTTGATTCTAATATTTTCTGAGTGAGTTGAGAGTTGTTGTGAGAAGAGTTTAGTGAGATTTTAGAAGTATTTCTTAGTGTGGATTGGGAAATTTCTACTAAATATTGGAATCAATTGTTCCACTATTACACTGTTAGTTCATTGTGTCCAATTTTGGACAACTTCTAGTTTGAGATTTTCATACTTGTAGTTGTAGCTACCATATGATTAGGTTCTAGAATTGTAGGGAAAAACACAAGCTTAGGAAGGCTATTTGTTATAGGGTTTTACCAACCAATCTCTTCGTTAAAGGGAAGGGTCATCTAGCCATATTTGGTAGATGTGCGGGGGACCACATTTGATTCTATGGTTGGTGGAAAAGTGCTTGAGTGATGCTTCTCCTCATTAGTTGGCAGTCGATATTTGTAGGAGATTTCCTAGACTATTTGTTACTACATGCTAGTGAAGCTCAAGGAGTTATGAATGTTTTCTTATATCCATGTTTATAGAAGTTGTAATGCAAGAAATGTTATCTTGAGGTTTTAAATGTATTGAAATATATGTACAATCATTATTCAAATGTGCATATGGTTTTTGAAAAAGAAGAAAAAAATTATTACTATGAGTTTTGAACATAGATATTTACTTGAGATTAAAACTTAGTGAATTTATTTTCGTTGAACAATCGACATGTTACACATGGTACCAGAGCTACCGGGTTTAGCTCTGGAACCTATGTGCTCACCATACTTTCCATCCAACACTGAATGAGACTAATGTTTGGAACTTCTTATGCTAGGATGGTGTGTCTCAGGTTAACTGCAAGAAAGTCAGTAATCGAGAATGAGAGCTACCTAAAGGATAAGAATGAAAAGGAGGCCATTTTTCATATGATAGAGGGAACCAACTATGAGAATTTTGTCTGGTTAAGTGATACTGAGACAATCAGTCACACTCTTTCTTGATTTATTCAAGTAAAGAGAAGGATGAGGGAGGAAGCCAATTTCAACTAGTTACCTCCAATCTCACCAAAAAAGTCTAATTCCTTGTCACTTTCCAGGGATATTCCCTTGGAATGTAGCTTTAGCCTTGCATTAATATTTAGGGACCCTCGAGTTCTTCCTTTATCAAAAGTAATTGTAATTTCCTCAAGTAATGAATCTAAGGGATATGTTCCTCGTAACTATTTGTCGGAAGATAAATATGAAGGTTACTACCCCTTTTGGGAAAGATATGAGCAAATGGGAGATGAACAAAAATCTAAGGGGTATACCTTGTTGAGATATGTATCTAAGAGTGAATCCGATTGATACTCTCCTCTCGACTATTTGAATAGTTGTTCTATGTAAAAGAAAAGGATATATTGAGATCCTTAAGAATAAATAAAAGTTATATGTTTACTAAAAGCTTGTGTTCAAACTTATATGGAATTTATTTTATGTGTGAATGAATGCTCATTTAAAGGTTTTTATAAGTTCTGTAGACTTAATTGAATCTAATAAAGGTGAAACTTTAGGTGTAACCCTTTTCTTGCAAAGGATGGTGAGAACAAGGACTAATCTTGGAGGGATCCAAGAATTTGGACAAGGTTTCATGGGCGTTGAAGCCAAGTTGGATCAAATTTTGGCTATCATTCACGAAACCAATGCAAGGTTGGAGAATCTTGAACAAGAAGGGAAAAAGATAGAGTAGATCAAGAGGTTCCAATTAATGAAGAAGTCCCTAATAATGAAAATGAGGGAGAAAATTCTCACAATCATGTTTAGACTCAAGAAAATGAGAATGATAATTTACACTCCCAATCAGAAGGAACTAGTAAGAAGCGTTTGGCAACTGAACTTTCTAGAGACATGAGGAAAATAACACCACCTAAATTCGAAGGGAGTACCAACAAGGAGGAAGCTGATGCATGGATAATACAAATGGAAAATATTTTGAGATAAGGAACTACTATGAGGTTACAAAGGTTGTCCGCGGAGCATATCTGTTAGCAGGAGAAGCCTCTAACTAGTGGATGAACAAGAAAATGGAACTCAGACTTAGTTCGTTGAAATTGACTTGGAATGAGTTTGTGGATATATTTGGTAAAAGGTGGTTACCCAAACTCTTTTTTGACCAGAAGCTTACTGATTTTCAAAATATTAGGCAAGGGGATATGTCAGTCAATGAGTATGGGAGAAGTTTACTCATCTATTAAGGTACACGCCAATGTACCAGAAAGATGAGTGTTTCCATATTAGAAAATTCATTATGGGATTAAATGGGAAAATAGGTGGCAAGGTGGATGTGCATGGTCTAGCCACCATGGATCTAGCTTATGAGAAGGCTATTAAGCAAGAGAAAAAGCTCAAAAACATCTCATCCTTAGAGGAAAGGAGGTCAAGGATCTTGCAATAATTAGAGTGAACCAAGGAGGGATCATAGAAGGAATAATTCCAATAACAATAATACCAATAATACTAGGGAAATGCAAGTAATTCTAGAAAGGTTGTAATAGCAAGAGGACCTCTAACGAGATGTTATGCATGTGGTGGAAACCATTTTGTCAAAGACTATCCCAACAAGACTTCATGACCTCATTCTTTTGAAAACTTTCTTCCACCTCAATGAGCTGCATTCTAGCAGAGAATCCATGCTACAGTGGACAATTGTCAAGTAGAGTATCAAATTACTCCATTGGAGACTCTAGGTATTCTATTTGGTATACCCATCTCTATACTTATTGATACTAGAGAAATTAAAAAAATTCTTTCACCTAGAATAGTTAATGAAATAACTAGAAAAGTTGGATTTATGGAAAAGTCATGGGTTGTAGAGAATGCAAACCAGAAAAAAGCAATAGTGGAACAATGCTTGTTCGAAGCTAAGGTTGAACTTCTTTGTTTCTCAACTAAGGTGAATCTGTACGTAGCACCTTTAGGATCCTATGATGTTATCCTAGGAATGAACTGGCTTTGGAAAAATAGAGCCAAAGTGGATTGGCATGCCAAAATTGTAGAGTGCTTAGATGATCTAGGAAACTGGGTGACTTTGCAAGGGAAACCTAGGGAAGTCAAGTTGCATCAAATCTTTGCAGTACAACTGCATGAGGAAAAGAAGAAAGGATGCAAACTCTTTGCAGTTAAGTTAGAAAAACTTGAGGAATCCTTTTCTCAAGATGACGGAGTCTTCAATGGTTCACACCTCTATCATGAAGTAGAGGAAGGTGAAGTAATGGCGTAACTGGGGAAATGGATATGGAGAAATATCCCATCTTGCAAAAATTTGTAGATGTATTTCCAGAGGAGCTACTTGGATTACCACCTAAAAGGGTATTTGAATTCTCCATTGATATAGTTCTTGGATCAGAACCTATTTCCAAGGTACCATATTGAATGATAACGACTAAATTAATGGAGCTTAAGGCACAACTAGAGGAGTTGTTATCCAAAGGATTGATAAGACCTAGTGTTTCACCCTGGGGAGTGCCAATAATATTTGTAAAGAAGAAGGATGGTAAACTACATTTGTACATAGATTATCAGATGCTTAATAAATCTATGATAAAGAACAAGTATCCATTTCCACACATTGATGATCTCTTTGATGAAATGTGAGGAGCAGCTGTGTTTTCTAAAATTGATCTATAGTCAGGATATCACCAGTTAAGAATCAAAGATGAGGACATATTCAAGACTCCTTTTAGAATGAGATATAGACATTATGAGTTCACAGTCATACCATTCGGACTTATGAATGCACCAGCCGCATTCATGAACCTAATGAATGTGTTTAGGGATTTTATAAACAAGTTTGTCTTGGTTTTCTTGGATGACATTCTAATTTATTCCAAGAATGAGGAGGATCGTTGCAAGCACTTAGAGATAGTTCTTCAACGGTTAAGAGCATCAGTTATATGGGAAAATTTCTAAGTGTATGTTCTTTCAGAAGAAAGTGTAGTACCTAGGTTACATAATCTCGACTGATGGAATTTCAGTGGACCTAGCCAAGATAAAGGTAGTGTTAGATTAGACAGTACCTAAGAATGTGTCTAAAGTTAGAAGTCTTATGGGTCTACCAGGATACTATCAGAATTTTGTTGCAAACTTCTCAAGTATCGATTTTCATATTACTTCATTGCAAAGAAAAGGAATTTTCTTTTTCAAGTGGACAAAAAAATGTCAAAAGGAATTTGACCTCGTCAAGGAGAAGTTGACTACTGCTCCAATTTTGAAGGTACCAGATCCTGATGGAAATTTCACTGTCATTATGCATGCGTCAAGAGAAGGTTTGGGTGGAGTATTGATGCAAGAAGGGAAAGTTATTGCATATGAATCAAGAAAGCTAAAGCCCTATGAAAAAAATTATGCACTGCATGATTTAGAGCTAGCAGTAGTGGTTCACGCATTGCAAATGTGGAGGCATTATTTGTTAGGAAAACCTTTTGAGTTGAAGATCAATCACAATGGATTGAAGTATCTGTTTACTTAACCCAATCTAAATGCACATCAGAGAAGATTGTTGGAGTTGATATCAGACTATGACTTCAATATCAACTACCTCAAAGGTAAAGAAAATCGAGTTGCCAATTCCTTGAGTCATAGACCACATATTGCCTCAATAATCACAATTCAAACTAACTTTAAAGACCAAGTGTTGTAGAAATGCAAGGGAGATGAGTTCTACAAGAAAGTTAGGAAAGCACTCTTAGACAATCCACAAGATGCAAGATATAAAGGATATTACTTTGAATCTAATGGATTGTTAAGATTTGATGGAAGAGTGTCTGTACCCAACTCTAAAGAGTTAAGGTACTTAGTATGGAAATAATTTCATGAAGAACCTTATTCAAGACATCTAGGTGTGACAAAAATGTTGGTTGATGTGAAGTTGTTGTACTTTTGGAAATGCATGAAAGGTGATGTTGTAAGATTTGTGGCTAAATGCTTAGAATGCCAGAAAGTGAAGGTTGAGCATCATCATCCTGTAGGGTTATTGTATCCACATGATGTACTTGAAAGTAAATGGAAAGTTATCAGTATGGACTTTGTGCAAGGATTACCCATGTCAAGAAATAAGCACAATACTATTCTAGTGGTAGTAGACAAGATTACCAAGGCTTTATACAAGGAAACTTAACCAATGGAGCCCCTGTTATAGCTCAAAAATATATTCAAGAGGTGTTTAGGTTGCACAATGTTCCAGAAAAGATTATCTCTGATAGAGATGCATGTGACTTCTAGGTTTTAGCAAACCTTATTTTCTGCACTTAGAACTCCATTGAATATAAGTTTAGGTTATCATCTAGAAACATATGGTCAAATGAAAATAGTAAACCAAGTATTGGAAGACCTACTATGAATGTATTTTATGGATCAAAAATACAAGTGGGAAGATTACTTACCTTTAGTGGAATTTTCATACAAGAATTCCTATCATTCAACAATTAAGATGGCTCCTTTCAAAGCATTATATGGCTGAAAATGTCAAACCCCTATAAGTTGGGATAAGCTTGAAGATAGGTTAAGCATTAGTCTAGAGATGTTAGAAATGAAGGAGAAAGTTAAGGTAATTAAGCAAAGGTTAGCTAAAGCCAATGATAGGCAAAAAAGCTATGTAGATCCTAAGCGGCTACCCAGGAATTTTGTAGTAGGAGAGAAGGTGTTGTTAAGAGTTAAGCCACATAAAAGTTCCATTAGGTTTGGAAAGTCATCCAAACTAGCTTTGTGATACATGGTCCCATTTGAGATTCTTCAGGAAGTAAATCTTGTTGCTTACTAAATAGCGTTGCCACCAACCCTTTCCCGAATGCATAATGTTTTTCACGTCTCATACTCAAAGAAGTATATACCAGGTGATAATCATGTAATTGATTGGAATGTTTTATGGGTACAAGATCCCAAAGTGGTAACAATCAAGCCTCTCAAGGTGCTTGAAACATGTAAGCTTCACTTGCGAAACAAGGAGGTTTTGCAATGCAAAGTCTAGTGGGACTAGTATGCAGAAGATTCTGCCACTTGGGAGGATTATGCTGAAATTGAGTAGAAGTTTCCACATGTTTTACATGCTTTTATGAATGCTTGAAGACAATGATGTTTTTTTTTTTTTATACTATGTTAGCTCCATAAAATTAACAAGGACAATGATTCACAAGGGAGGGGGATATGTTACACCCCATTGTGTTTTACCTATTTACTATTAATATGGTTGGTTAGAATATCGAATAAATGGATGTGCTTGTATTTATGATTACAACAGATGTGTTTGCATTGTGATATATATTGTTAGGAAAATAATGAAAGGAAGTTAAATAGATTTAATGTTATGATTAAATGACAAGAATGATGATTTAATTTAGTATTCTTATTATGAATGATTATATGTAAATGATTGTTTTGGTGAACAACTAACTACCATTTCAATGTTCTAAGTTGAATGCAAATACAAGGATCAAGCCTCCAAAAGGAGGGGAAGTATCACTCAAGAGAAGTGATTGGCTGGTTAACCCCTAAATGAAGCCAAACTGAGCTTTTTCACAAAAACTTATAGATTGATTCAGTTGAGTCGTAGTTCTAAAAATTGGTAAGTTATCCCTTAGTTTTGGTTGTGGTTCAATCTGGAAAGGTTTATGCATTATTTTTTATTAGTGATAAATAGGTTTTGAAGGGGCCCTAAAACATTGTACAAAAAAGAGCATAGAAAACAAAGATAAAGCAAATTGGCTACCCCAAACACCAAAACACGGGTTGATTACCAAGCAATCAACACCCCATCAACAAAAAATGAAAAGCCAAAACAACAACATACAAAAGAGAACAAACAAGCAACATTTAGAGAAGTTCCTTAAGTATTCTGGCTGCTTTGACATCCTTTGAGATCATCCTTTCGTGCATATCCATGACCTCCTCCACATCTTGCCTTGTCATCATTTTGCACTTCTTAGTTTTGTTTTGAGTTCGAACACTCAACCCTACCCAAATCTACAACCTGCAACTCCTAATCAGCATCATCACCCACCTCCTTGTTCATTGGCTCACTAAACAGAGATATTCCATTCCACTCCCTTGCCTTCTCATTCAGGAACACAAGCCCTTCAGCTGAGGATTCAATTTTCTCATTGCTAAGAGTGATAATCTTGTCAAGGTCTTTGCACAACAATAGGAAGTTCCTTTCCAATGTTGACATCCTTGGGCCATAATCTCTCTTTAAATTGGCCATATCCTCCACCATCAGTCCCACACTAGTATTCAATGATTTAACCAAACAGAAAATAAAATCTTTTTCCTTTAGGATTCTAAGAGTAGAGATATTGCATCATGCAATTGTGTCATGTTTGTTATGGAGGTCTTGACCTTCTAAACCAACCAAATAAGAAAATTAAAATAAATATCAACCCCTTCCTTAACTAGACCAGAGTCCTACGTGTAGTCCATGGTACCCCAGAATAATCCCCTCCCCTGATGGAAACTCATGGGGGGATCGTCATCTTGAAAACCATCGAGAAAATCAACCTTTGACTTACCCTTACCTTTAGAAGCCAATGCAATAAGAGACTCATCCACATCCACTACATTGTTCACTTTCCCAATACCAGGGGCCTCTCTAACATCACCATGATCCAAGTCCTTATCCCCAGAATCTGCCACCTAACCGACCTAATTAACCCCTAAGTCCTCCAGCCTTTTTTAAACATCATCCTTGGAGCACACTGGCCCCTATTTCTTAGCCTTCCTCCTACTACCTTTACCCTCAACCTCATCATCACAAGCCTCCTAAATTTTGTGTTTAACACTCGAGTTGGAAGATTTCACCTTTTTAGCAGAACCTTTCTTCCCACCAGAAGAAGGGGTGTAGTCCAAGTTTGTGTGGTAACCATCAGACCAAGCATTAGACTCCTCCTCAATTTTCGTACCCTAGTTACTCTCAACCACCTCCTCAATCTAGAGTTTCCCACTCCCCTTCTCCCTCTTCTTCAACTTGACAGAATTAACAAGACTAGGGGCTTTCATAAAACAATTAACCTTAATATAATCCACAATGAGCAACATCAAACCCTCATGTAAGACAGGGTTTCTCAGATTATTTCTATAATTCACAATCCCTTCTTCCAAAGATAGCAAAAGATAGAACGAGAAAGAGATGAGCTTATCCTGGGGAAATTGATTGAGCATCACAAAATGATGGCCATACAAAGCCAAATACCTTCCATCCAAAGTGAAATAGTGCATCAGAGCCATGGCTTTTTCCTACACCTATCCCCACCTATCATCAAATGCATAAACTTCATAGAAGAAAGCACAAACAACATACAATTGCATCTAAACACCAGGGCTAGATGAAGAAAAGCACCCAGAAAGCGTGCAAGCTTGCCAACTACAGTATTGAAGACAATAATGGCAAGGAGCCTCCTGCATTTTCAATTTGGATACCCACAAATTTTGATAAGCTTCACAAGTATGAAGTGTCTTATCAACCTAAGTTTCACATGATTACCACACAAGCCTTTAGTCAAGGAGACGACTTCCTCCAACATGCTAGGATTTTTCATTATTAAGCAAGGTAGTTAAATCAATGGGTAGATTATCATCATCCTCTGAATATCTTCCTGATGTCACCCTAAGATTCGTCATCCAGTTAGTCACCCCATTCACCTCATGAAAGGCATGGAAAATATACACCTCATTAAAATCATGCAACATAGATTGGGCATCCACAATAAAATTTTCAATTTTCCACGAGGGAGGTGAACAATTTCTTAGGCAGTTAATTATATTTAGAGAGTCCCTTTCAACCCACAACTTAGCAACCCCCTTCTCTATATCCATCTTGATGCCATTATAGGCTATCGTAAGGTTTGCGTATTGTTGTTAATGTTCTTGTTGTGATATAGTTAGGGTTCCTTTGTGATTGTGAGTTCTTATATTATCTTTAACTAATCGATAAAGATATATATACATGGTATGTATATATGTGTATACATGTACATGTCAATGATAGAGCCATACATGTGAGTTAATATGTACATGAGTATATGTAGGTAGACTTACCTACACATGCTCATGGATGGATTGCTCATGGGCATAAGAATATTGAACGGATAATAAGACATGTATATATATATGTATATATACATTGTGTGCATATATATATATTATCAATGAGCTTGTAAATATGTACCATTGTTTGAATAATGAAAATGTATATATGGATATATGTATATATACATATATATACACATATTATTTATATCAACATTTTTATGTGTATATGTATGTATGTATGTATATGTATATAGCTTATTATGTTAAAGCGATAACATGTATATATGCTATCAAAATATCAAATGATATATTTTAATACTATGATAATTTGATAACTATATATACATATATATATATATATATATTGATATTATTTAAGCACTGCTTATTATTTATAAGGTACTATGAATATAATGAAATAAAGCGCATATTTATTGGCATATACATTGTGCACAATACATAAATGATAGCACAGTAAAATGTATGTGCTAAATACAATGCAATAAACATTATTAATGAGTCAACCAATATGTTATAACAACGCATGAAGTCTGTAGACTTGGTCAAAAGATTTATGAGGTTTTTAAATGAGAATAAGTTGCTGACTTAGTCTTTTTAATAGCAACACCAAATGCATGATGGAAAGAATAAGCTGGCACCAAAATATGAATTTGTATTAAGTTTAGTAGACAAATTTACTATGAGCAATCTAGCGATGGAAGACTAGGTAAAAGATAGAATAAGTCTTGGTTTTTCTGGCATATTTAGAAGTTGACTTGTTGGTTTTTACCTTGCTTTCCTGAGATAAACTCTTGTTGTCTCTATTCCAATCGATTTTTTGTTCTAAATAGATGAGTATGGTTTTATATTTCTGCCACCAGTTGAAGTTAATTTGTTGAGTCGACCTTATATTTGAGAAGTATCAAATTACAAAGCTTAACAACAGGTTGAGAAGTCTCTTGATTTTGTATAAGTAGGGGTGTGGGTTACATATTTTGGACACATTGTTTTATCTTCATTATTTTGTTTTCATTTTGAGATTTTCTGAGTGAGTTGAGAGTTGCTGCATGAGAAGAGTTTAGTGAGATTTGAGAAGTATTTCTGAGTGTGGATTGGGAAATTGCTGCTGAATCTTGGAGTCAATTGTGCTTGAAATTTAGATTATTTCTTTGGAATTAGCATTACTAGGCATGTTATTCTACACACTTATATGCTTTATGTTTGGAAAAGATTGTATGTTGATATTTTGATTGGAAAGGAAATTGAATTGTTAGAATAGGAAAAGGATGTGTTATTAGAAGAAGCTTATTATGTTTTACTTCTTATGTACTTTTCTTTATTGTTTGTACATACTCCATAATAAGGAGTGATTTTTTGTACATACTCCATAGATAAGGAGTGAATGTGATCTTAGTAATATATACTAGGAAAAGACAAAGCTAAGGTAGCTTGTATTGTTTTCATTTCAAGTTGTTGTGTGTAATCGAACTATAGAGAGTTCTTTGATTGCCTTCAAATTAGATTTCCATTAAAGGTTAGAGCTAGGAACTATGTTACTAGGAATGCTTTAAACATAGGTTGTTTTGGGGTTAACGATTATCCAATGGAGGCAATTTCCTATGCATAGTTGTTATTAAGGGATAGGTTGTTCCTGGGGTTAACAATTATCCAATAGAGGGAATTTCCTAAGCATAGTACATGAATGATAATTGAAAAATAGAGCTAGTATAGTGGGTGAATGGATGACTCTTTTATATGAAACTTTGGCCAAAGTAGTGTAAGTAGCCACTGTTACATTGTCAGTTCACTGCATCCAGTTTCAGACAATTTCTAGTTCAATATTTTCATACTTGTAGTTGTAGCTACTGTATGAATAGGTTCTAGAATTGTAGGGCACAACACAATCTCAAGAAGGCTATTTGTTATGGGGTTTTACCAACCAATCTCTTTGTCGAAGGGAAGGGCCATCTTTTCATATGTGGTAGATGTGTGGGGGATCACATTTGAGTCTGCGATTGGTGGAAAAGCACTTGAGTGATGCTTCTCCTCATCAATTGGCAGCCGAGATTTGCAAGGGATTTCTTGGGCTATTTGTTACTAGGTGCTAGTGAAGCTAAAGGAGCTATCTATATTTTCTTATATCCATTTTTATGGAAGTTGTAATGCAAGAAATGTTATCTTGAGGTTTTAAATGTATTGAAATATATGTACATTCAATTATAATGCAAATGGAAAATTTGAAATATGTGTTAGTCAAATGTGCATATGGTCTTTGAAATAGAAGAAATTTTTTATTGTTACGAGCTTTGAACATAGATATTTATTTGAGATTAAAACTTAGTGAATTTATTTTTGTTGAACAATCAACATGTTACACAATGGTCGAACTGCTCTGAGTCTACTTTCTAAACTAGTATTTTTTTTAAAAATGGTAGAGATTAAGGGGTTCAAAAAAGGGAGCCATAGAAATTGGTTTTGTTTTTTTTGAAACAAACATAACATAGTGTGTTTTGTGGCTTCTTCAAAAGCTTAACTTTTTTTGGGTATTTTTAAAATCACTTCAGTGAGAAATTAGCTAACAACATGTAGTTTATGCCCCATTTTTTTGATAATTTTTTAATGAATATTTGATTTTTTATTAATTTTCAAAGTGGAAACATCCTAAAAAATAGATTTTTTTCCATGCTACCCCTATAATTTCTGAAAACTAATCAAAAATCATTTTTTTTGAATATGTGCAAAATGCAGTCTAGTTTATAAAATTGTACTTTATCTTTAAATTTCAATGAACAGTTAAATAATAAAGTAAAAATTACCAAACATTGGTTTTTGAAAAAAAAAATGGACACACAAACAAAAGAAATTAAAGATGAAAGCCTTAACATTGTCAAAATGTGAAAAAATTGCATCATTAAATAGCTAAGAGAGAGCCTAACATTACCTTGGCATTTGATTTACTTAACCTTGAAACATGTGCAAACCTGACAGTTAGCATGAATGTGATTATGTGAAATCCTATAGAATATTCAAAAACATGTCTTTGGATGTTGGGAAGGCACTCCAAGACTTTGGGTTGCAAATCTAAGCCTAAGGCTTGGGGATTAGGGTTTAAAGGTTGAGGGATTAGGGTTTGAGGGTTGAGGGTTGAAGTATTAGTGTTTAAGGGTTGACGGTTGAGGGATTAGGGTTTAAGGTATAGTGTCGAGGGTTGAGGGTTTAGGGTGAGAAGTTAAGACATTTCTTGCAATTTTTTTCTATTATTTCAAGTATTTTTTGAGTTGCATATTTTTTGTTGTTAGAGTTTGTGTTTGAGGGCTGATTTCCTTTTTACATCAATGGTATCATAATGATATTTCTTGAGTGTGCATATAGAAACATCTATGTGAGGTAGTTTACACCAAGACCTGGAGGTGGAGTGTGTGTGGTTTGTAAACAGATCATCGAGTGAGATAATTTACATGTGCAGAACTTGAGGGTTTTGAAAATTTGTGTTAAGGATTTGTGAGGCCTTAAAGATAGAAAGGAAGAAGAAGAAAATGAAAGATGTCATTGGATGGATTCTAAGGATTCCTGGTCTTGAGAAAATTAAAGAGGGACTTTGAAAAATTAGAGAAGAATATGTGAGGGTTGAAAAGATAAAGATGAAGTACAAGGTGAAAAAAATGGAATCAAAGATCGAAAGGATAGAACAAGATGAGAGGAGAGTTGGAGGTAATTGTGATTATATTTTTAACAATATTTTGATTGCAAGAAAGAAATATTATGCAATAGGGTGCCATGTATGTGGCACAAAAGAAGAAGATGATGAATACAAAGAAATTGATGAACCTAAAGTTGAGATATGTCTTGTTGAAGGAATAATGATTGAGAATGAGTAGGTGGCATGTGAAAAAGAAGAGGTTGCAATAGAAGTTGATATGATGGACTTTGAGTGTCCTAAGTATGATGAGGTGATTGGCGAGAAAGGGGAAGATCTCCTATTGAGAGAGGAGGTAAGGAAGATAGAAAAAATATTTACAACTAAAGAAAGTGTATCAATTGTCTTAGATGAAGATGTTGTAGTGATAGAGCCTAAGAAGGTTGCAACAAATAAAGATGGTAAAGAAGATTTACTTTCAATAAAAGAAGAGTGGCTTGCAAAACTTGTCGATGGAGGTGAGAAGATAAATATTATAGTGAAGGATAAAGAAGATGATGTTGGAGAAGCAAAGAAGGATGGGATAAATTTTGATTTTGAGTTTTAAAATGATGATTATTTACCTTCTATAGAATAGATTGGAGATGTAGAAGATGAAGTTGTAGTTGCAGATTGGCATGTGGATGTTGCATGTTTGTGTATAGAGGTTGTAGATGATGATGATGGAGGAACTTAGTGTAGGTGGTTGGTTTGTGGTGGGTTGGATCCCACGAAGAAGGAAAAAAGGAAGAAGAGATGTATCAAAGGAAGATGGTCTATGGTAGATGTAGGCCCATGATAGGAAGCAGGAATAGAGTGCACACTTGGTGGGGGAGGATGACAAGTTTCTCGACTAAGCACTGGAAGAGGTGGAGGAAGAAATTTTTCTATCTAATTTTCAGTAATGGAGTTTGCTAAAAATTTCTTGCAATCTAAAAGGGTTGTACAACCACTCAACTCCATTTTTTAAATCCATATTCACAAAAAAATCCTAGCTTGGGTTTTTGATGCAAGAGCATCCACGGTCATCGATAATCTTGCATCAATAAAAAATAATTCCTTGCTTTGTTTTGTATTTTCAATAAGGGCTAATGTGCGCGGAATTAATTATTTTAATTTTCAAATATTGTAATTTTCCCCTATGGTAATTTGTAATTGCAATTTTGGAGGTGAATTTTCTTTGGTAAATGCTTCAAGGGCATCTTGAAGGAATGTTCTAGCCGAGGTGTGCATTTCAAGGTGGGGACCACTCATCAATGTATGTCCTTGCATGTTGATTTGTAAGATTTTCATGCTCTTGCATGTTGGGACACCCAAGTTTGCATGTTGGTGCATGTTGTATCATGGAGCTGTTGGAGTTGTTGGAGAATAATGAAGCACACTAGATTGACTAAATTTGATTGGCCATGGTTTAGGTTCCCATGTGAAGGCCATGTGAGAATTGAGTAGTTTTTATTATTTTATGATTTATTTTCCAATTGGGGCGTGGGTTTTTCAAGGAGGCATTTTTCTCGTGGTTTTAGAAAATCATAGTGATTTTTCTCATTCACAAGTCTATATATTCAAACTTTATCATTTAGGAAGATGGATTTGGGAGTTTTTGTAGGTTGAGATGGGGAGATGTTTCTCAATTGAAGAGAGGATTTGAAGACTCTGAATAATTGTTGAAAATTTCTATTTTCATAGAAGCCCATGTTTTAGGGAGATAGTGAGCTCCACATTTTGAGAGATAGTGAGCTAGTGAAGTCCATGTGAAGGGGGGTTGAGAGATTCAACAAGAGAAGGGTTGAAAGAGACCAAGAGGATATTTTTGATGCAGGTTTAAAGGTGTTTAGACAAAAATAAATAGACTTGAAGGTTGCAAGTTTATTGCAGCAATGATTTCCATTGAAGATTGCAAGTTGAAGGAGCTAGAACCTTGTGAAAGAAGTTAGATTGAAGGAAACCATTTGTGTATTGATATTTTCTATTGTAAATTAGATTTGAATAAGTTTTATAATGGTTTTCATCAACCCACATGACTACAAAACACTGTAATTTTATAAATACTTTATTGTTATGTAATTGAAGGAGAATTTGAATGAGAAGCCAAGACATTTCTTATAGATTTTTTTTGTGTTATTTCAAGTATTTTTTGAGTTGCATATTTTGTGTTGTTAGATTTTTTGTTTGAGGGATGATTTCCCTCTACATCACCTGAAATGTTGATATTTGATGTAGAAGATTCTACCTTCAAGTTTGAATAGTTGAAGATATTTTAAATTACTCTCTTTCTTTTTCATTCTTGATGAAGATCTTCAAAACCCCTTTCTTTTTCTCCTTCTTAGTTCTTCCTCTCATTTTCTTGTAAAATATTGACTTGAATCCAATATCCTTCTTCGAATGATTTCCTTCAAAATTTTAAAGATAAAAAGAAAAATTCCAAAACATACCAAATGCATAAAGCAATCTCAATTTATAAAATTTAGAGGGTAATTTTATTTTTAAAAGAAAAATATATATATATTTTTATTATAAACATGTAACTCCCATTTTATCATAAAATATGCTTCAAATAGCATTAATATCTATCATAAAATCTATCATAAGATGTCATAAAATTATCATACAATATACCTAGTAACTCCCATAGAATAATATACCATGTGTTATAGTCTTCCTCCAAATTTTCCTCAAATAATATATTAAGTTGTTTCATAAATGAAAATGGATTTTCATCCAACTTCATAAATCAATAAAAATGACCCATTAAAAGATAAAATATTGACTTTTTTGTCAAAAAAAAGGATACCCACTTCTTATATATAGTCAAAGATGCTTTCTTACATCTCTTACACTCTCATAAATTCTTCTTACACCACTATAAATGGTGAGATTCTCTTCGACCTCATGCCAAGTGTTATAGCTTCAATATGTGCTAAATTAAAATGTTAATAAAAAAAATGATATTTACATCATGAGTTTTGATTAAAGGGAAAAATAGGTTTTGAAGGGACCTGAAACCCTTTACAACTAAGGATACAAAATGCTACCAAGGAAAATATTCAACTGACCACCAGCAGCAACCCAACAACCAAAAAACACAAACGGGAAGGTGCTTAACTAAAAGTAAGACAAAAGACCACCATTAGCACCCAACAACAACACAACAAAAAAAAACCTAAATGAAACTAACCCCTAGTAGGAAACAAAAAGAAAGCAAGAAAAAACCACACACTAATTCAAGCCACCCAAAGTGTTGGCGACCTCAATTTGCTAGTTCTTGTGCCTCTTGACCATGTCCCGTAGTTCTTTCTTCTCAGCATCAAACGTTTTCTTACAATCTGCCGACCCTCTACCAACAAGACCTTTGTCGTCATCCTTAGCTGCTTTTTTTTCATTTCCCTTGGCCGCATGCTCTTTCTCCATAAGCTCAGAGAAATAAACATGATCCTCCTCGATCTCACTAATTTTCCTGAATAGGACTTCCAGGGAGTCCACACTATTCTTGACCAAGATATGGCACACCTGCATTAAATTTTTAATGTCTATTTTATGCCTAAAACCTTGGCCTCCACAACTGCCAATCTATCCTCACACAGAGACTTAAAACCATGATAAGAACCCTCTAGGTCCATCATTATATCTATAAGAATGTCCAACATAGAACCCTTCGGACCATTCTTCATATTCTCTTTTAAGCCTTTGATTTTAATATTGATTTTATTGAACTCCTGAAGAGTCCACTTAGCCAATTTAAAGGTACTAGTGGCCCTAGCCCTAGCCATATCGAGTGAATAAAACATGAAATTAGAATCTTCGTCAAGGTAAGAAAAGTCCTTAGAAAGAGGATTTACCTTCAAGGGCTCCTGCTTGGCTTTGCTCTTCTCTGCATTCTCCTCATCCAGACCCCTAATTTCCTCATCTTGTTCCTCCTTGGGCCGGTCCTAGATGGGAGAATCCTCAATGGCCACCGTTTTTTCACTAGCATCCTTTTCCTCACCAGCCACGCTAGGGTCCTTGATTAGAACCTCAGAAGCCTTTTTTTTTAATTGGCAATTCTCTTTCACAACCTTCTTGGTTTATCAACCAAACCCTCACCATCACCCTGTGTCCCCACCTCTGACCCACCACTAATAACAACTTTTCCAACAACGACCTCCACAAACTTGGGATAATAATCTCCCAACCCCACCTCTATGTCCTCACTCTCAGAAAGGCCCAGCCACTTAGGCTACCTGCTACACTTGGCACTAGCCACCTTCCTCTTCTTCGAAGATGTAGCCACAACCATAGGAGAAGCATCCTCCTCATCCTCATTCCATTCCTCCTCCTCATCCAAAGGGGACTCTGAACCTGAAGAGCTAGACAAATCACTAACCACTTTTTCCTTTCCCTTGATGGTCGAAGCTGAGATGAGAGCCTTAACGTGCTCCATAATAAGAAGGATAATCCCTTCATGGAGAACAGGGGCCCTCCTATTCTTCAAATGCGCGTAAACTGAGACCTCCAAAGAAGATAACATGAAAAAAGGAAATGAAATGAACAAACCATGTTGAAAATGGTTGAGGAGCATGAAATGGTGACCAAGAATAGCCCTAAACCTCCCTTCTAGGGTCACGTAATGCATTAGGACCTTTGCAACACTCACCCAAATTTTCTTGAGGGAAGTTCTCTCCTAACCCCAACTCTCCAATTTGATTAACTGCTTCCTCTCATCATCTTTGAAAAATTGAACCATCGCTTCTTCGTTGCTTTTTTTATCCTTAAAAAACTTCCTACCCACAGTTGGAATTCCTGTTACGATGGCAATAAAGTCCCCATTGACCTCCACTTCTAGACCTTTAATCTTTAGCTTATGATTATGCCAGAATGAGACAAATTGCATCAAGGCATTAGGGTCATGTTCATGCAATCTCTCCAAGAATGGAGTGAAATTCCCATGGCTCAAAATGCTCTAGAACTTCTTCTTTCTTCAAATGTTACCACAAGAGTGCGGCTTGATTCGAATCCTGTCACCCCCCATTACAACCGACACAAAATTCATGGGACCCTTGCAAAAACAACTCAACTAAAGACCAGAGAGCCGAAAACTACCCACAAAGTGTGCAAATTGAAGGCAGGTACAAGGCCATAAATGTCTCAACATCTCATCCTACACCATCATTCCTTAATAAACTCCTAGCTTTCTCAGGAAGGATCGATCCCTCCTCCCACAAACAAAATTCATTTAGGCTGACAGCCTCATTGGAAAAAAAAATTTCCAACGAGTTCAATTCTCGGTAGACGTGAGAGACTCGGGTCTCATCACAAGATTGCAACATAATAGTCATATCCTTGATAAGATGTTCAATGTTCCAACTTAGAGGATGGGTGCCACATAGATAATTTATGATGTTCATGGAATCGCCTTTTACCCAAAGTTTGGAGTATCCTTTGTTGATGGCATACTTAACACTTATGAACACAACCTCCGCCTCCACACAATGATTGGTCTGAGTACCCAATGGGAGTTCCACCATGCCCATGAGTCATTTACTTCATGAGTTATTTAAAAAGAATATTAGAATATTCATTCAATTTCTTTTTAAATTTAAACTAACTCTTCAGATAATTTAATAATATAACTTGATGTTTGCATAAATATTTATTTATAAATTTTATGATAGAATTGGTTCTAATTGAATTTATTTATTCATTTCTTCCTTAGCCTAGACTCTAGAAATTAACTTTACTGAATAAATATTACAATACATATTAGTTTTATATATTCTTAATTAAAATATTTTTCAAATGTTACAAGGGAGAGGGTTATGACAAATGCAATTGTGAGTGCAGCCTCCCTTGTACCTTTGGACAATGGTATAGAAGAGTACCACTTCGTGGTTCAGATTCTTTGCTCTTGTACTATCTTAGATCAACCTGAACCTAAAACTCCTATGTGCACTCATGTATCTAGACTCAGGGTAATGGTATTCACACATCGATGATTACCTAAAGATTGAAAATTTCTTGATGATATGATTAAAAGTGCTCGCACTTGAATATAAAAACTTTCAACTCGATATATTATCTTATCTAATGTTCTTTATAGAAAATCCTATAATGGTCTTCTTCTTCAATGTCTCGCTAAGGATGAAATACCCCTTTCCCTTCAAGAAGCTCATTCGAGCTCTGAGGGTGAAAATTTCGATGGTAAATCCTTAGTGTGTAAACTTATTCATATGGGATATTATTCACAAACAATGGAGCAAGACTCCTTTGACTTTGTTAATAAATTCCCTCAATGTCAACAACATAGTAATCTCATTTGAGCTCTTGCACAAGAGCTTCAAAATCGGACCTCTCCTTAACCATTTGCCAAATGTGGGTTGGATATTATTGGAAAAATATTGCCTCCTTCTTCTAAAGGGCCTACCTTCATCATTGTCGTTATTGATTACTTTATGAAGTGGGTCAAAGCCATTCAACTCTAATCCACTAATGCTAACGTAATTTGTAGCTTTCTTCTAAAAAATATTATTGCTTGTTTTGGATTGCCTTCTACCCTTGTTTTTGACAATGGTATTTCATTTAAGACCAAAGAGGTAAAGCAATTCTTACAAAAATTTCACTTTCAACATGGATTTTCTACACCTTACTATCCTTAATCTAATGGCCAAGACAAAGCATCTAATAAAACTCTTGAGCTGATTCTCTAAAAAATAGTGAACAAACATGGTAAAGACTAGCATACTCAATTGACGTACACCTTATGGGCCTATTGCATGAATGTTCATATTGCTACTAGTAAAACCTTGTATAACCTTGTGTATGGTATCAAGGGTAGCATGCTTTTAGTGTTGGAAATTTCATCTCTATGAGTTTCCCTTAAAAGGTTGATTGATGATGACACTTACCATGTTGAATATCTAAACAAGCTTGAGTTTCTTGATGAGTGTTGATTGCATGCCCTCAACCATATGCAAACTTATCAAAGATCCATTTCTAAGCATTACAATCAAGGCGTTCTTTCTTGTACCTTCAAACTAGGTGACCTCATTCTCTATGAGAACCAAAGAAATGTAAATATGCCACCTAATCAAAAGGGGAAATTTATCCCTAATTAGTTAGGTCCTTACATAATCACCTCTTTGTATGGTTCTAGTGCTTGTAGATTATCGTCTATGGATGGTACACCTCTAAAAAAACCAATCAATGCAATTCATATTTGTCAATACTATGCATAAGGTCTATGTGGCATGTGCATGACACTTATCCTCTTTTGGGGATCGTAGTCCTTTATGCTATGACATTTCTTCATTAACACATTGTTTTGTTAATTCATGTTATGATGTAAACATGTGTATGTAGTTAATTTCTTTAATTAGGAATTATATATACATGTGTTTTATATCTATGTGTATTGGAATAAATTTGCACCCCCCTTGTAAATTCCCCTTTTACACCCTCCACCTTAGAAAAATAAAATTCGACCATGTAATACCACATCCTCATTCTGAACTCCATCCACTTGGTGCTTGTTTTTAGTGTCAGTGGGGTAATTTCTATCAAGGATTCTCACACGTCATGCAGACATCTATGTGGCATGCTACAGTCCTGACAAGATTCCTGCCTGTGGAATCTATGGAGGCATTACGTTCACCATTGGGGCCAAAGTGTAATGCATCTGTGCCTTCCTACCAACCTTTGAATGACTCTTTCCCTCCCAATTCATCTTCAAATGGCTATTCTTCACTTTCAATTCATCTTCTTCACATTTTGATCTACACACTCATTCGATCTAGCTTCACATTCTAGGGATTCTTGCAACTTCAAGCTACTAGCTACACTATCAACTCTTTCAACAATCACATCATTCTTCACATCTACCACAAAAGCTACAACTTGGTGTCTTGCAAGATTGCTTTCGTTGTCACTACGACCATGTCGACTTTGCCACAGTTGTATACTTACATTCCTCTCTCATTGGCCTTGAGTGCCTTTGGTTGAGGGTGGTGTCACTTTCTTACTATTACTTTTTTATTGGATTTGAGTAGCATAGTGCTTCTCATAGCGTTCGGTATTAATTTCCAGCATAGTTTCTTTATCATATTTCTATCTCTCTATCTATTTGGTTATTTGTAGAGGTGGAAACACCAAAATAGGGGTTTGACTGAGGCAAACCCTGAAACAGTCCCAACAGTTTCCCTTCTTTATTATGTGCAGGTGATCATCTGGGTGGAGCTTGCTATCGAACTGGACTCTTCATGAGTCATATTCCCTCCTTTCTTATTCTTATCATTGTCATATTATTTCTCTCATTAATTTGGTTATTATTTCACTTAATTTTTTAGTCATCATTTAAAACATCTTCAACTAAGCTATCAATAGGTTTCTTGCACTTTCCACTTTCCTTTTACACTTTTTATCCATACAGACTCCAATGCACCTATGAGATGCTAGTGTGTCGCATTGTCATCCTTGATCTACACTATTGTCCTATGGCACAGAGCTATCCAAGGTACAATTTGGGTTCCATAAACCTACTCGCTTAGCCCCACTGAAACTCTCAAGTTAGCAGAGTGGCAGAAGCACTGAGAGTTCTCTTAATTCTCTATCATTGACATCAAACACTTGTCCAACCTGAGGTAGACTAGGGCAACCTTCCGCTCTTGGCTCTCCGTGACTTGGAGCCTTGGTGTGGTTGGTTCCTCTCTACATTTTGGTGAACTTGATGTGAACCATTTTGGTTTTGTTTGGCAGTGTTGAAGGACCCTTTCCTCGTATCCTAAGAGTGTTGTGGGTGTGAGTGTTGTGAGGCACCTAGCCTTGCAACCCAACTTACGAACCCTAGTGGCATAGTTGGAAGGTTCCCTAAGCGTGACAAAAAGAAACCTTGATTGGATCACCATCTAACTACAAAACCCTTTGGGGAATCTGTGAAAGTTATGTCTAGTGTACGTAGAAATGGCCTCCTTTTCACATCTACCCATCCCATATGTGCAACCTGTGAGTGGATCTCTTGCCATAACTTTCACCTCGCAGGATTTTCCAATGAACTCTAACATAGAACCATCTCACTTATACATCCCCACATGTATCAATGGAAACACCGTAATAGGTGTTATTGTTGATCCTACATGTTGGATGAATGTCATTATACAAGAGATCATGTTGATTAATTTCTTACACAAGGATAGATATGACGAATCTAGGAGCACTATTCATACACACAATGGGATTTTCGTCCCTCCCATTGGTTGCATCACCTTGTCAGTCCTAGTTGTGCCTATAACCATAAATGCACTCTTTGAAATCATCCCGAGGTCTGAGATCTTCAGGGTGAAACCAGGTATCCCCTGGTTAGTCACTATGAATACAATTCCCTCAGTAGTTCATAAGTTCCTAAATTTTTCCCATGAAGGTTTGGTGCATGTAGTTTATTGACATCGGTTACAGACCATCAATTGTGTGTGGGGGCTACTCACTGGATCACTTCTAGCCTACCCATTTCGATTTGATTCCCCCTAGAATGGACTTCTTGTACCAAACTTATGTAAAGTACAAGAGTGGGGGCATAATGCCTAAGGTGAGATACCCTCCTTCTCCCTATGCCATTTCGCATAGGGATTGGATGAAGACGGAGCATAAGGCCACCTTGGCCCGAAGGAAGGAAGAAGAGAAGCACACCCAGGGCCCTCCTTCTTCTTCCATTGTCTTGTCTGTCACTTCCTCTTGCCTTGTTGTGGCACCATTGTCTTTTGCTCCTAGGAATTTGTTAGAGAGCCTGATGGTGCTCGCTTGGTGAAAGCCCAAGTATCTAGCATTTGAACTTCTCATCTTACCCATGGTGCCTTGGCCCATTATGTACGGTAGGGGGAAGGGTCCTCATGGAGCATCCTCTATGTCTCAACCTCTATGGCCTCCTATTGCTCTTGCCTCTAAGGTAGTGAATGGGAAGATGCATGCCATTGAGGCATTTGAGTATGCTCCCCCCATTGTTGTTCCATCATCCTCTCCATCTCTTCCTCCTATTCCCATCCAAGAGTCCCTCCCTTTGTTGGAAACGAGTATGATGGATACTCCAATGGTTGAACAGGAATCTTCCATCCCTTCTCATCATGCGACCCCTAGCTCCTAAAGCCATAGAAATTTCCTTGCATGTGAGCGCAAGCAACAGAGGAAGGCTCTAGCCGCTGAGCAGGCCGCCTTGCAGAAGAAGGAAGAGGATTTAGCAGCTCTTTCTTTGACACCTTTTGTTGTGTCCTCATCTTCCATCCTCTCTACTTTAGTTCCTTCAACTTTGATCTTTCTTCTAACTCTCATCGCAAGCATGAACGATCCTCACCCAAAGAGGGTGTAGGTATTCATTTCTCCTTTGGTTGAGCCTCCCCTTATGATGTCCCTTCCAGACATCCTTCCATTTTTTAAACCCGTGGACATTTCAAATACATCGGTGGCGTCTGCCACAAATTTCTCCTCTTCCTCTACACCCTCTACTTCATCTATGGGGATTTCACATCCCCTGATGAAGTGAAAGATAGAGGATGACCCTGTTAGCAATGGGAGATAGAAGAAAGGTTTGCCTTCTTCAGAGGGTGGTTCTATGTTGGCTTGTACCATCCTTATGATGGAGGAAGCCCTGAAATCCCTAGATTTTGTCACTACTCTTGAGTCTTTCGGTGGATCTCGGGCACCACCTTCATCGTTCATTGAATTGATGCATGGAACTCTTACGAGGTGCATGTTTAATTCTATGGATGAGATCCCATCCCTATTAGCGATCTTAGCGAAATCGTTGACTTCCACCCCATAGGAACTGAGTGGAGAAGACCTTGAGGGGCCTTCTTCCTTGGCTCTTATTGTAGGAGGGTTGGAGGGTTCCCCCCTCAGTATTTTTCCCTTGCAGGCTCGTCCACCTTCCCTATACAATGATCTAGATTGGGAGAATGACAATCTATTGGTTGATGAGGACTAGGGGGTGCCTCTTCTTTATTTGTAGATTATATTGTGTGTGTGTTTGTTGCTTTTCCCCATGCTTGTTTTATATGTTCCTGGATGACCCTTGTCACCCTTGTAGGTGCTTGGATACAAGAGTGTTTTTGTATCGTAAAAATTCCTCTATTTGTCACATCATTCTTCCTCTATTGTGTATTGACTTTCGACAATTGGGGATGATGTGAAGTGGTAGGGGCATTTAGGTTTCCCTTCCATGCTGACCCAATTTTTTATTTTCATTTTATCTTCATGTGCCTTCTTCACATGGTCTCATATAGTAGGGGGTTGATGACAGTTCATTTATATACTATTATATATATTTATCTATATTTATGAGCATCTCTGACCCTAAAATATTAGATCGCCCCTGTCTCTTATTTGTCATGTCATTGTGTCCCTTTATTTTTGTCTTTCTTTCTTCTTTTCTTGAGTGGTGATGTTGTGGTGCTCATGTGTTGTCCCTCGCATGTGTAATAACATTACCATAGTTACATCTCGCTATGTTATGCGGGCCACAACATCACTTTTTCATTCTTGCTTTTCTCTCCTTAGGATGTCACGTGTCTTTGTGCTTGGCATGCATCATCCTAATGGGGGGCTCTCACACTGCTTTGATTTTCTAAAAATACATTCAATGGCCAACAAATATTTTCTTGAAAATATTTTCAAAATATTTTTCAAAAATCACATTCCTCAACAAGGACCCCTAGCAGAATAATTTTCCTTCATCATGCTTCATAAAGAATTTAAAAAAAAAAAATCTCTGAGGAGGGAGCACCTCCTCTTGTTGGCAAAGTCTTGACCTTCCCCTTGCGAGGGGGTTTTCTTCCTTTTGAATTCCCTGATGAAGTGAAATATTGCAAAAGGATTCCTTTATGCTAAATTGATTTGTGAAAAATACTCTTGCACTTTCAAACAGTGTGTCCCTAGAGTGGACCCCTTTTCTTTTGAAGGGTTTCTGAGGGACCCCTTTGAAATCTCCTTCTTCAATTATTGACTATCTACTTGCTTGCCTGTGTGGCTTTTTGTCTTCTAACATGTTTTTTTTGTGGATTAACATGTGGCTTTGCAAATGTTCCTGTGAAACTACTTTCTGATTTGACTCTATGAAGACCCTCACATTGGACCTCCCTCAGGATAGTACATGGAGCAGCTCCTTTCTAGTTCTGAGGACTTGTGAAACACTTACATCCTGCAAAATTTTTCCATCATTGGTCTGCGGGCCTCCGGTACACTTTGTTCAAACCTCCTTAGGAGAGAGTACCTATGGATCCATTTTCCTGCCATGCGCTTTCGAGCACGCTAGATTGTGGTCTACTTCCTTGATGATTCAGGTATATTTTATTAGAACTCTTTTGATCTACTTTACCGAACACTCATTAGCACTCATGTTCACTAAAGTAGGGGAAAAATGTATAGGAGTGAATTTGCACCCACCTTGAAAATTCCCCTTTTACACCCTCCGCCTTAGAAAAATCAAATACAACCATGTAATTTCACATCATCATTCTGAACTCCATCCACTTGGTGCTTGTTTTTAGTGTCGATGGGGGAATTTTTGTCATATATGCATGTGTGGTGTGTAGACATCTACACGATGTGCTACCGTCCAGACAAGATTCCTACCTCTAGAATTTGTAGAGGCATTACATTCGACATTGGGGCCGAAGTGTAACACATCTGCACCTTCCTACCAACCTTTGAATGACTCTTCCCCTCCCAATTCATCTTATAATGTATTTTCTTCACTTTCAATTCATCTTCTTCACATTCTCTACACACTCATTTGATCTAGCTTCAAATTCTAGGCATTCTTGCTCCACATTCTTGCAACTTCAAGCTATTAGTTGCACTATCAACTCTTTCAACAATCACAACATTCTTCACATCTATCACAAAAGTTGCAACTTGGTGTCTTGTGAGACTTCTTTTGGTATCGTTGCGGCCACCTCGACTTTTCCATAGTTGTAGACTTGCATTCCTCTCTCATTGTCCTTGAATTTCTTTGGTCGAGGGTGGTATCACTTTCTTACTATTACTTTGTTGTTGGATTTGAGTAGCATAGTGTTTCTCGTAGCGCTCAGTATTTTACTTACCAGCATAGTTTCTTTATCATATTTCTATCTCTCTATCTGTCTATCTATCCATGGAGGTGGAAACACCAAAATAGGGGTTTGACTAAAGTCAACCCCGAAACAACCCCAACATTTTCCCCTTCTTTATTGTGTGTAGGTGATCGTTTGGGTGGAACTTGCTAGAAAACTAGACTCTTCATGAGTCACATTCTCTCCTTTCTTATTCTTATCATTGTCATAGAATTCCTCTCGTTACTTTGGTTATTTTGTTACTTATTGTCTTAGTCATCATTTAAAACATCTTCAACTAAGTTATCAGTAGGTTTCTTGCACTTTCTACTATCCTTTTACACTTTTTGTCTATACAGAATCCAACACACCTATGAGACGCTAGTGTGCCATGTTGTTGTCCCTGATATGCGCTGCTATCCTCTGGAAAAGAGTTATTCAAGGTAAAGTTTGGGTTCCATAAATGTGCTCACTTAGCCCCACTGAAACTCTCAGGTTAGTAGAGTGGTAGAAGCATTGAGAGTGCTCTTAATTATCTATCCTTGACATCAAACACTTTTCTAATTTGAAGTAGACTAGGGTAGCCTTCCGCTCTTAGCTCTTCGTGACCTAGAGCCTTGGTGTGCCATAAATTACATTTGATTAATTATTTTAGTTAGGTATTAGATCATCATTGTATTTAATTAAGCATACATCCATTGTGTGTTTATTAAATCATGATAGTATCTAATCTGAACATACATCCATATACATACATCCAACACATATTCATACATAAGGAATCATACACATAAAGAACACATCATAATGGTGATCCAAAAATATCATGTATATATATATCAAAAATAATGTCATGTACATGCATCACACCACTATGAAAAAATGTGGTCTTTGTATATCTATATATGAATCTATACATCAAATAAATGTTATACATCAATGATATGGTACATTAAAATAACTCTCTAGCCCTTGGGTACGTGGCTCCCTAAGACCTCTGATAGTGGTGGTGGACGAGGAGGATGCTAGATGGATTTGTAGGAATGTGATTGTTGTGACCATGACACAGACATTCTCTACAACCAGAGACCTCCTCCCTCAGTGACACAATGCACTTTGTATGTGAATCATCTCGCTCTCGAGCCTACCACAACTCATCTCTAAGTTGTTGCACCTGATGATCCTAGAGGCCACTAGGCATCGTCCTCACCGCCTCTACCTTCCTCCCAAGGTCATTGACCTAGATCTATAGGGCATCACATGCCCGCTCAGAACTCTTAGCCTATGTTACAGCTTGATCTCTCTCGATGAGTGTAGTAAGGAGATTTATAGCCCGTTGGTCCCTCTTCCCAATCATCATAGTTAGTTCAAAATTCTGTTTGACTATCTCCAGCTACAACTCCTCATAGGTTGTTTTGAGATGTACTATAGGCTTGAATAATGGGTTGTAGTGCCCTACTGTGTGTGGTTTGTATGTGTCTAGGCTCGACCCTCAAATTTGGATGATTGGGACCGCCTTTGATATGCACTACCTGAAGAAATCAACCCACTCCTATGTGAACACTACAACCATAGAAATAGTGGATGATGTTAGTACCATATCATCAAAGTATACATGTATATATATGAAAAAAAGGGAATGAAATAATTGAAATGAAATAACATATACCATGCTCATACCTGGGTCCCCAGCTTACTAGTGTGGGTCCAAGGGTGGATAACCAATGTTGAACTTGATGCTCAGCCCTATCATTGTTGTTGAAGGAGGCACGACCATCTAGATGGTGGGTGGTGTCATTGCGACAAGTGCCATGTGTATTGGAGATGCCACACATCACCACCGTTTTGACCTCTCCTATGCTTTTTCCACCTCTACCTCGTCACCCTCACCTCTGCTCTTCTGACCCTCCCTCCCACTCCTCTAACCCTTTCCCTCTAATCCCTGAGCACTAGCATCACCCATTGGGGCACCTATTGGAAAAACTAGGGTGGGACCTATTGTATGACACCAGTTGGTAAAGCCAACTAAGACATTGATGTTATTGATCACAAGGCCTCGGGTTGGTCATCATTTGAACCATTTTCATTGTTGAGTGTGATGTCAACAGCGGTGGGATGAGGACGGTCTCTCATGTTAGAACACACATATATACTAAGAGGGGGGTGAATTAGTATATCCATCAATTTAATCCAATTCAATTTAATTAAAACTTATTACTACCCTTAACCAAATAAAACATTCAAAGCACAAGCACACAACCAAAACACCAAATTTATGTAGAAAACCCTACAAGGGAAAACCACAGTGAGAAAGATGCTTGGAACTATTGCCCAAATCTAGCCTCACAAAATAGAACAAGGTTTACAATAATTTTATTGCTTCAACCAAATGAAGTTAGCAACTCCTTGTCAATACAACACTTTAGAAAGAGGCTACAACCTCAACATATAATACTTGATGAATTTTGGTGATCAACAGGCACTACAACACCTTTGATGCCTCTAGGTCATTGCCTTCATCACTCACTCATACACTTCTAATTTCGGCTCACTACCTTCAACACTTCACTCACACACTTTTTCTTTCCACTCATTGCCTTCAACATTCACTCGTGCACATTTCTACCTTCAACACACTACCTTCCGCACTTCATTCACACACTTCTACCTTTGACTCACTACCTTTAGCATAGTTCAAATAATCCTTCACACATTCACATACATTCTTCTACCTTTAGCTCACTACTTTCAAGCCTTATCACTTTTAACGCATTGAATACACTATAACACATTACTCAAACAACTCAATCACACACTTGATCTTCCATTTATATCTTTGGAGAGCTTCAAAAAAAAATTTCCTTGTCAGCCAAATTCAAATGGTTAAACATGAAATGTGCAATGAACATAATAAGTCGGCTCCAATTCATCCGCAGGGAAAGGAAATTGAATGTGGTCCAATCTAGGAGATAATCAGGACCTATTTTACATCTGCACACAATCTCATGCTGGAACACACAACAAAAAATTGACACAAACACCTCAACATACCAAGTCATCCCAACAAACACTTAACCATCCAAATATTAACTCCAGACAAGAAGTGGTACTAGAGAGACTAGATAACATCATGCAGATCACATTACAAGCATTAAATGATATTAAAAAAATTTACATTCCCTCCACTTACAACTTCACACAACATTATGTTGGCATGATAAAATAGACACTAAACTAGTATCTCTTGCATACCCAGAAAACATAGTCTTGAGATAGAACATTGAAAACTTGACTTGTGGTACACTTCAGCATCTAAAACTTAAAAGAAGAAAATAGATAGAAATTTTGAACAAATCCTCTAAACCACAAAACTACAACATCAACTATGGATAAATATGGAGCATTTCTTTGAACCTTCCTAACTGTGATAGTACAGTCTTCACACTATAAGTTCTAGATACCTTTGTGGTAACTTTTATGTTCTAAAATAAAGAACATGCACGTTGTATATCTGCAACTGAAAAAATTCTAAACTACAAGGCAATATCTTTGAATGTGGAGGAATGTAGAGCATTTTATAGAGGTTTTCAGTACAACTTCTTGAGTCATTGACTACAAGAAAACCTTTTATACTTTTTACATTAATAGATAATGAATACAACATTCATAGAATCATTCACCTATTCATTAGCAATAGGAAAAATAGAATAACTATGTACAACAAGCTCATGACATCCATCATCATTCATAACCTTTTGATCAACATACTAATTGCAACATATGCAACCATTCGTGCATACTGCCACTTTGTTGGAATCAATGACAACACCAATAACAAACTCCATTTTGTTGACATCAATGACAACACTTGCAACAATCTCTCCCTTTGGCATTGGTGGCAACACTGACTAGATATGCAATTTCTCCCTGTTTGATATCAAGGATAAAGGGTTGATGGTCTTCAATTGAGCTTGCAACAACATACAAGCTCCCGCTGTTTACACAAACCTCAACATTCTTCCACCTACTCCCCCTGAGAGGTAGCCTTCATCTATCTAGGGATAAAAATGTATCTTGAATTTCTCTCCCTAGACAAATGCACCAACTATGTTTCTAGTTAGGAGGAGAAACAACCCCTAACTTTTGTTTGAGATATTCAAAGGAATCTTTTAAAAGTCCCTTTGTAAAGATGCCTACAATACGTTCCTTTATAGGAACATACTCTAGTCTTACTTATTGATCCACAACCTTCTCTTTTAAGAAGTGATACCTGGTAGATATATTCTTGGTTCTAGAATGCATCATTGGATTTTTTGAAATATTGATGGCACTTGTATTATCCAATAGAATAGGAATGGGTTCATCACACAACACCTTAATATCTTTCAATTTTTTCTTCATCCACAACACTTGGGTGTAGTAGGATGCTCCACAACTATATATTCTACCTCTACTATTAATAAGGACATTAATTCTTGCTTCTTATTAAACCAAGAGACTAATATGTCTCCTAAGAAGAAAGCTCCACTGTTGGTGCTTCTTCTATCATCAACACTCTTGGCCCAATCAGCACCAATATATGAACTTAGAGAAAATTCATCATCCTTTTGATACCATAGTCCATAATCTGGAGTGCTCTTCAAATATTTGAAAATCCTCTTGACTACCTTTACATGAGTTTCTTTTGGGTCAGCTTGAAACCTTGCAACCAAGCAAACAACTTGCATAATGTTAGGCCTTGATGCTTTTAAGTACAATAGGCCCCCAATCATAGACCTATATAGATTCAAATCAACCTTAGGTAACACATCATCTTTGCTCAAATAACAACCTGTTACCATGGGAGCACTCACTAGTTTGGAATCTTCCATAGCATCTCCTTGACATACTTTACTAGAGAGATAAAGATACCATTATTTGAATTGTACAATTTGGAGTCTAAGAAAGAATGATAGTTCACCTATCATAGACATTTCAAATTATTTGTGCATCTCTTCAAAAAACTTCTTACACATTTGATCATTGCCACTAAATATTATATCAGCAACATACTATTGATGGGTGTTTTTGCACCTTCTCAACATAGGCAACACACAAGTATGCTACCTCTCTTGAAAGGAAAAAATATGCAAACGAGTTCTAGATCACTACCCCAAGGTCTCTCGAGTGTCAGGTCAAGACAATGCTTGGAATAGTTCAGTTGGTTGATGTAATTTGTTGGTAATCATAGGGTGGCCTTTATGGTTTACAAAACATGGGAAGTTGGGTCTGCAAATGGAGTTTCATAATGTTGGAAGTGAATGAACAGTGGTTTCCCACTTAGAACAACAAGCTAAAACTCACCATGTTCATCATATTTAGCTTTGTTATGATGCTTTGAATCCTACTCTAAGAAGGAGTAAAAGAAATAGAAAAAGAGGAAAGGGTTAAGATAATTTGTTCTAAATCTAAGCTATGAATGAACAATAACAATGGAGGCCACTATAGTAGACAAACTTCCTAAACTAGGTTTTGCTTGACCAAGAGAAGCCTATAGCTACACAAAACCAGTGCAATCTTCTAAGGACTGTAGATTTTTAGATTGTCCATGAACTTCATGAACATACAATTGAACTAAATTGCAACAATGAGAAAATGAAGCCTAGACTAACTTTGCACAACAACTTGTCATCAACAAGTGCCAAAAGTATGGGTTGAAAGTTCATCAGATACCATAACAACAAACACCATTATTACAGCCATTCAAGAAACTACAATCTAAAACCAACATGGAAGTTGAACCATGCATGCAAGATGAGAAAACTCAAAGAGAACATCCATAAAATCATGCAATACTTCCTTTTATTGCTGCAAAAAGCCCTTTACACCAATTATCCAACACTTACAAATGAGAAGCAAGCCCCTATTTATAGTTTTTCAAAGCCTAAATGAATGGCTAAGATTGATTTACATTGTGTGGTTCAGATTCAATACAAGTTAGGGTTTCACCTACCCCCAATATTTCTCAATTTAAAATAGGCTATTTTGTCCTATTCCCTATTTTGTCTTCTAGTGACCCTGACACTATAGCAGTTTTGTCTTTTAATGGTTGTCATCCCTGCTACAGCTAAAACTATCAAAGTGTGCCTTGTTGTTGGTGCATCTGTAGTATCCTTCAACCAATTAAGTGCATCCTTTTTTTGATTTTTTTTTTCTAAGAAGTAGATATGATGCTCCTAATCTAGATGGACAACTCCTAACAATCATGGTTGCTTGGAGGAAGATAAAACAACTCCCTCCCGCTCCTTGGTTGAAAGCATTTCTCAACTTGGTATTGCCTGACACAGATTCCTAGGCGGGCTTATTCAATTAGGTAGAACTCTCCTTGATGTCAATATTCAGATAAGCGACTCCTTTGGTCATCGCAATCACCCTCCAAGCACAGCAAAACCTACGCCTTTAGCATGGTTCCATGAATCCTGTACATAAGAGGTGCAGTAAGCGCTTTCATACGTAAATCAAGACAAATGTTAGTCAAATCCTACAAACTCATTGTTAGATCCATCCATGCATCATTAAAAGATCATAATATCCATCATCATCCATCATTCAAAGCTCATTTGGATCAGATATAACAATACAAGCCCAGGGATGCAGGTGTAGGAAGGTCGAAGGATGTTTGGAGTCTCTGGCACTAAGCAATGAAATTTAGAGCACGATGAACTGTAGGTAGAAGTCCACACTACAAGACCCACAGGTTCCTTAGACATTAAGGGCTACATGTAAAAGTTTGACCAATTAGGAGATGCGGGAGGGAGCTACCAGGCTGCCATCGTATGTTCCCTGTTAGGAACGATGTTGGAGGGATGGTGGTCCGCAAAGCCACAACTCTTAGAAATTTTGAGTTTTTTCAAATTAAGCACATGGAAGATGCATTAAAAGGGTGCCTAGACCTATTCCTCAATGATTTGGTCCTTTTTGAAAAATGTAGAAATCTGGGATGCAAAAGCTAGAGGGTCTATTTCCTTAAAAATAGCATTGAGCACATAGAAACCCGTGAATGGTGATGGAGGGATAGCGGCCCGCAAGGAAGTTCTCGTGGACAACGATGAAGGGACGATGACCTGCAAAGGAATTCCCACAAACGACGACAAAGGGTCAGTGACTCGCAAGGAAGTTCCTGTAGATGGCGACGAAGGGATGACTACCTGCAAAGGAATTCCTACAGATGGCGACGGAGGGATGACGACCCGTAAGGAAGTTCCCACGGACGACAATGGACGAACGATGACCCACAAGGAAGTTCCTGTGAAATGTGACAGAGGGATGATGACCTGCAAAGGAATTCCCACGGATGGTGACAGAGGGACAACGTCCCGCAAGGAAATTCCTACAACTTCACAAAACTTAGTAAATTTAGGATTTTTCAATTTTAGCACATTGGAAAATGGGTAGAAAGAGTGCCAAGACATATTTCCTTAAGATAAACTCATTTTGAAAAATGAAAAAATTTGGAATGCGGAAGTCGAAGGGTCCCCCACCTTTTGTAACGACATTGCTCAAATGGGCTTCTGCAAGCGGAGTTTCGTAGTGAAATTTCCGCAATGTCTAAACACATGGAAAATTTGATGCAAACCCCTTTAGGCATGTGAAGACACTCATTTTATGGGCCCTAGATGATGAAAACTTGAAATTTGCACCCTTTTGGAAATGCAGAGATTTGGAAGGGGGAAGCCGGAGGGTTAGCCGCCCTTAAAATGACAATCCACACACGGAAACCCACACACAACAACCCACAAATAAATTCCCACAAACAACAACAGAGGGATGATGACCTACAAGGAAGTTCTCACAAATGGTGATGGAGGGACGACAACCCACAAAGGAATTCCTATGGACGATGACAGAGGGACAACAGCCTGCAAGGAAGTTTTTGCGAATGACTATGGAGGGACAACGGCTTGCAAGGCAATTCCCACAACTTCACAAAACTCAACGAAACCTTAGTAGTTCACTTAGGCATCACAAAAACATCCCAAATCCATAGAAAACTTGTCCCCAAAGTTAAAAAATGAAGGAAAAAGTGAAGCAAGCGAGTAGGGACCAAGCCAGCAAGAGCAAGGAAAAAAGAAAAGGGGGGAAACTTTGTTTCTCTTCTCAAATTCAAACGCCTTAGGTTAAAATGAAGGGTATGGAGTAGTGTTATAGGCCAATTTCCATTAATCACATGCATTGATTTCTTGGTACGATAAACTCAGGTTAGGTGAGATGTAGAAACCCACGCTTGTTTGGATTCTTGGTCAAGGCTCAGACAGAGAAACGAAGTGCAGAGCCCGCCATGTGGGAAGAACTTGGGCATCAGTCGCTACTTAGAGGTGAAACATGAGTGGCAACCCACATGAGGCAACCTGCAGCTGCGGGTCCGCGAGGCTTGGAGGACATTGGGGCAATAGACAAAGGGAAACTCGCAGTTGCATTTCCACAAAAGAAAAAGACTTAGTGAAACTTAGATAGGTGAATTCAAAAAAAGGGAACTTGATCGTTTTAAGGCACATGACCAACTTGAGCTTGGGAATAGGGGTGTGCAAAGCGAAGAGAGAGAAAAATAGCCTGTCAAAAGCAAAAAAAGGGGGGTCCCTGCCATCGGCGGGGCGTGTGTGCAAAATATGCCCAACACATACACAACAACAATTAGAATTATTTCATCCTCAATTTTGATATATAGTCTTCTACCTACAATACCTTTCTTGAAGCCCTGCTAGAATAAGTACTTGTCCAACCTTGCATACCAAGCCCTAGATGCTTTCTTGAGTCCATACAAATCCTTCTTGAGTCTACGCACCATTTTTGGATCCTTTGATAGCTGAAATCCATTAGGATACTCTATATACACTTCTTCTTCTAAATCACCATTCAACAAAGCAGATTTCATATCCATATGATACGCCTTAAAGTTTGTGTGAACTATAAATGCAAGAAACATTTTGATAGCCTCCATTCTCGCCACCAAAGCAAATGTGTTCTCAAACTCAATTCCTTCTACCTATGAATAATATATTGATGTAGAGCAGGGTGGATAACTTTAACACAAACTAAATCAATCAATCTTGAAAATCTAAATCATCACTTGGTGGGTTTTTGCTCACAAGCCTCCAATCTTTAAAGCCTAAACATGGGGGCAACAAATTGAGTCTTTTGGCCATAACATTCAGTGCAGACATGATATCCAACAAGTAAACACAGTTCTATATACCCATTTTGGATTTATACAACATATCTCAAAATTATGGTAGGTTACTTTGTATAGAATCCTTAAAAAATGGACTATCCTTCTACCAATTAAGCCTAAAACATGAAAAATCAGACCTAGGGCATCATCAAAACACATACAAACCTCAATATGGAACCCTGCAACTTTGGAGCATGTTAATATACAAAATTTCAGACTCCCACACAAAAAATTAGAATTTTCCACTGTGGAAACCATGAGAAATCATATTTTAAAAGTCACTAGTTACCCTATTTAGGGTTTATGACAGTTTTGAACTATTTTTTCCAAAATTGCAATATCTCTCTCCAAACTCAACAAAAATCAATGAGACCAAGTGCATTAGAAATTAGATTCACATATCTTTCAATCCCAATTGGTCTAAGATCAAGATATGAAATATCAAATCCGTACCACATGCTGCAACAGGCTGATTACAAAAAAATATGGAAGTGGCAGTCACCAATTTGATCATAACTTACATAAAACTTAATAAAATAAACCAAACCAATTTCAAATGAAATATAACTCAATCCTATATCACACCCAATCATGTTTAGATCATGAAATTTTTTTAAAGTATCGTACTACATCAAAGAATAGTGATGGAACTTTCAGATTTTTAGAAAATAAAGGAATTTTATTCCTTAAACTTCAAAGTTACAACTTCTAACCACACCCCAAACTGGTATTCAACCTTACAAGGAATTTTTAAGGAATTTCCATCGAATTCTCAATAGTTACAAACTAATTTTCAACTTCCAACCGTTCACCTTCCACTAGACACCAAAAATTGTAAAAGTTATTTTTTTGAAACTTGACAACATTCAACAACTTTGACACTTTTACATTCACAAAATTAACACCTAGTGACCCAAACTAGACTCCAACACATTTAAAATGGTCTTCTTAGACCTTATTACATATTAAGAACTTAAACAAAACAAAACATTAAATTTTTACCCCTCTTGGGCATGAGAACCTAAGTGCCCCTGCACCATACTGCCAAGGGGAACAAAAACTCAAGTCCATTTGAGTGCAAGTTTTCTCTCTCTTCCTGGTCTTCCAATTCTTTGGAAACTTTTCTTTCATCTCTAAAAATTTCCCTAGATTCTTTTTCTTCTTCTTGTACCATCCCTTACTGAGCATCTTCTCAACTTCAAGGTACCAAAATTTGAGTTCTTGTTCATATGCCTCAGTACCACCATCTATTTCTTCATCTTCATCATTCAAATACAATATGTCAGCATATTTATCATCAATGAAATCAGAAAATGCAACCATTTCCTCCATTTTTTTTGTAAAATCTTCCTCACCATAAGATGCATAACAATCTACATACACTGCATTCACTTCTCCATTTTCTTTATACCCTTTCCCATCTTCATTTTCATTTGTTACACCTGTAAACACACACTCACAAATATTGTTAGAAATAACATTTTGAGTTTCAAGGGACCCATTGTCTTCACATTTTTCCTCTTCCTCAGATGGCTTAGGCTCTTCCATCATCATCAAATACTCTCCAAGGTCTGGTTTTGTTGCCCTCTCTTGCCTTCTCTTCAGAATAATCTTCTTGATAGGCCATTTAACCTTCTTCCTTATTTCCCAATGCCAACCTTTTTCTTAGTTTGCTCTCTCAAGTAACTGTTGCATCTCAAGTTCCATTATTTTTTCCATTTCTTTCATTTATTTTTTCTATTTCTTCCAAGGTGTGCCTCAACTCCATTATCTCTTTTTTCACTTTTATCTATTCTTCCTTCTCATTTTTCTTTAACTCATTTGTCTCTTTTCTCATCACTTGTTTCTTGCTTGTTACCTCTGTACTCTACAAGTCTCCATAGATTTTTCTCCTCAAAATTTCCATTTTTTCTCAAGAAATTCTCTTTCACCTTGCTTCCTCTTGTCTTCATGATACCTCACCTAGGTTTCCTCCTTTCTTCACTACGTAATCTTTTGGCATCCAGGTTCTGGCTTTAACCTATAAAAAGACAACACCTAAACTAAAAAAAAATATCTTTCCCAAATATTCGGGCTCTAATACAAATTTGATGTAGAGAAAGGGTGGATGAATTCAAAAAAAACTAAATCAATCAATCTTGAAATCCTAAATCATCACTTGGTGGGTTTTTGCTCACAAGCCTTCAATCTTTAAAACCTAAAACATGGGGCAACAAATTGAGTTTTTTTGCCATAACTTTCAGTGAAAACATGATACCCAACAAGTAAAAATAGTTCTAGATACCCATTTTGGCTTTATACAACATATATCAAAATTATGGTAGGTTACTTTGTATGGAATCCTTAAAAAATGGACTTTCCTTCTACCAATTAAGCTTAAAACATAAAAAAATCAAACATAGGGCATCATCAAAACATGTGCAAACCTCAATATGGAACCCCACAACTTTGTAGCATGGTAATATACAACATTTCAGACTCCCACACAATAAATTTGAATTCTCCACTATGGAAACCATGGAAATCATATTTTGAAAGTCACTAGTTATCCTACCTAGGGTTTATGACAGTTTTGAACTATTTTTTCCAAAATTACAATATCTCTCTCCAAAATCAACAAAAATCGATGAGACAAAGTGCATTATAAAGTATATTCACATGTATTTAAATCACAATTGGTCTAAGCTCAAGATATGGAATATCAAATCTGTAGGTCACATGTTGCAACAAATCGGTTACAGAAAAAATATGAAAGTGGTAGTCACCAATTTGATCATAATTTACATAAAACTTAACGAAAAATCAACCAAACCAATTGAAAATGAAATCTAAAACAATATTATATCACACCCAATCATGTTTAGATCATGAAAATTTCATACAATACCATACTACATCAAAGAACATTGATGCAATGTTCATATTTTTAGAAAACAAAGGAATTTTATTGCTTAAACTTCAAAGTTACAACTTCTAACCACATCCCAAACTGGTATTCAACCTTACAAGGATTTTTTAAGGAATTTCCATCAAATTCCCAACAGTTACAAACTAATTTTCAACTTCCAACCATTCACCTTCCACTAGACACCAAAAATTTCAAAAGTTATTTTTTTGCAACTTGATAACATTCAACAACTTTGACACTTTTACATTTGCATAGAAACTTAACACCTATTGACCCAAACTAGAATCCAACACATTTAAAATAGTCTTCTTAGACCTTATTACATATTAAGAACTTAAACAAAACAAAACATTAACTTTCTACCCCTCTTGGGCATGAGAACCTAGGTGCCCTTGCACCACATTTGCACACTAGCCTTGCTTTATTTCTCACCACTTCTCTATCTTCATTTAGTTTTTTTCTAAACACCCATTTTCTTCCTATCACATTCTTGTTTGAAGGTCTTGGCACCAATTCCCAAGTCTAATTTTTCTCTATCTGATTAATCTATGTTGTACTAATCTATATTGGTGATTGGTGTCTCTAGAAGGTTGGTGCCTATAGATACAATAGGGAATTTGTGTCTCTAATAGGTTGGTGCCTACTTCATATTGTTTTCTACAAATGCAAAAAATTTGGATAGTAGATCCAAGAAACTATTCTCACTATATATTGTATTCCCTTCAATTGGTATCAAATCCAAGTTCCTTTGAAGAAGCTTAATCAACTTGAGGTAGATCTAGTTTCTGCAAATAATGCATTGATTTTTGATGGGTTGAATTATGCATTTTGGATATTTTGGATGGAATCATACTTGATGGACCTAGATCTTGATATCTAGATGTTAGTTATAGAAGGATATAAGATTCCTAAAAATCCTCCGAGAGATCCAACCAAAAAGAAGGCTTGTGAAACTAATTTCAAGGCTAGGAATGCTATTTTATGTGGTTTGGCTAATTCTGAGTTTATGAAAGTTATGCAATGTAGGAATATAAAGGAAGTATGGGAGAAATTTCACAACATCTATGAAGGAGATGATAAGGTGAAAGAAGCTAAGATTCAAACTCACAAAGCTCAGTTTAAAAGCTTAAAAATGAAGGAGGATGAAAGCATTGCCACATTTCTACTTCGGGTTGATGAAGTTGTCAAATCTATTAGGGGTCTTGGTCAGGAATTGAAATAAATAATGGTTATGAAAAAGGTACTCAAATCTCTCCCTAGAAGGTTTGATTCTAAATTTTTTATTGTTGAAGAAGCCAAGGATCTAAATGCTTTAAAAATGGTTTAATTACATGGTATCTTCACTGCCTATGAAATGAGGTTTGATAGTGAAAATTCAATAAGGAAAGAAGTTGATTTCACAACATCCAAAAATAAAATCGATCTAGATTCTGATGTTGGATCAGATCCAAAGGAGGAAAAAAATGTAAGAAAGCTACAAAGAGGTTTTGGTAAGTATAAAGGGAAGTTACCTTTCAAATGTTTTAATTGCGGTGAAGTAGGACATTTTATGGTTGTCTTTACAAGGATTCTAACAATGTTGAGAAAAAACATGGAAAAAAATAATTTCAGAAAAGGAATAAAGATAAGAGGATATAAAAGAGCTTCTTCATTAATTAGGAAAGCTACACTATTGATGAAGAGGATGAAGACATCTCCAAAGATGAAGATGAAAAAGAGAAGGTTGTATTCATGGCCATGGAAACTAATGAAGATACTACTGAAATGGATGCCAGAAACAATGAAGATGAAGTAGATATTGTGGAAGAATTACTTTGTGCTAGTAAAGAGGTTAAGAGACTAAAGAAGAGAATTGTAGAGGAAGTGATGGCTATAGAAAAGATATCTATGAATCTAGAGAAAACAGAGAAGATGATAATTGATCTGAAGACTCGGGCAGAAGAAGTAAAAAGGATTGAAGAAGTTTTGAATGAAAGCTTGTTGTCAAGGGACAATGAATATGAGAAGCTTGAGGAAAAAGTTGTGTTAGTAAGAAAAGAGCTTGAGAAGGTGAATCATCAACTACAAATGAAGTTTGGAAAGAGTACTAAGACTCTAGATTAGATGTTGGGATGTCAAAGATCTCTACATGCCAAAACCAAAATTGGTTTTAATGATTAGAAGAACAAAGCGATAAAATAGCTAATGAATCCTGCTAAAGGGATTCTAGAAGTGATTGGTTCTAGAACTAGACAAAGTTTGAAAGGGTTATTACAAGTGATGAAAGCAAGACATATGATGATGGTTTTATCCAAGTTTAGAACAAGAAAAAAAATCCAGAAGACATGGATAACACACCAATTTCAATTTTTTTATTTATTATTGTTTAAATTGCAATAATTTTGGTCATAAGGCTATGGACTATAGAAAAGGTCTAGTAAGAAGAAATAACTTTGTTAGCAGTAATGCATTTGCACCTCTGAACAATTTTAATATTATTTGCTACAAATGCAATAACTTTGGATACATTGCTAGGTATTGTAGAAGATATTTTGTGAGTCCTCCTCTACTAGAAATAGGAAGAAAAGGATCAGAAAGTAGGATTCATGAATCAGATAAATTCTGGAAGAAGGTTCTAGAAGAGAAAAAGTTAGAGAAATCAATGATAGCTCAAACTACTGTACATGCTCAAAAAGATAAAAAAATGTGGATCATAGACAATGGATGTTCTAGCCACATGACTGGAGATAAAAGCAATTTCATGAATTTCAAGAAATTTGAAGGAGGTTATGTGACTCTTGGACATAATTCTATTGCCAAAATCACTGGTAAGGGTACTTTGAGTCTTGTTGGTGGTAGGACAAAAACTCATGATGTTCTGTATGTTGAAGGACCAAAGCATAATTTTTTAAGGATAATTCAAATGTGTGATAAAGGTTATAAGCTATCTTTTAGTGTCGAGGGTTGTAAAATCAAGAAATTAGGTACCAGAGAATTGATTGTGGAAGGAAGGAAGAAAAATAGTGACATATATCATCTCAATGAGTTGAATGGACAAAAATGTCTTACTGTGCAGAGAGAAGAAAGTTAGCTTTGGCACGTAAGGTTGGGACACATTAATTTTAATGAAATTGTGAGGATTAGCTCAAGAGGAATGGTTCAGGATATGCCAAATATCAATAAAACTCATTCTACAATCTTCAAACCATGCCATGAGGGAAAACAAATAAAATCCATATTTCCCACAAAGGAGTATTTTGTATCAAAGCCATTGGATTTAATCCATATAGATTTGTACAAACCAATGAGGACAAATAGTTTACAAGGTGATAGGTATTTCATGATACTCATTGATAATTATACTAGAATGACTTCGATTACTTTTCTAAAAGAAAATTCAAAAGCATTTGAGAAGTTTAAAGCATTCAAAGAACTAGTTGAGAATGAAACTGGAAGAACAATCAAATTTTTGAGATTAGATAGAGGTGGAGAATTCACTTTTGATCAATATGGTGAATTATATGAAGAACATGGGATACAGAGGAAAATTTATGCTCCTAGGAATTTGAAGCATAATGGAGTTGCTAAAAGAAAGAACTAGACTAGATGCAAGATATGGCAAGAACAATATTTAGTCAAACAAATATACAGGATATGTACTGGAAAGAAGCAGTTGAAACTATAGTATATATTCTGAATCGAGCTCAAATTAGGCCTAAGTCTGATAAAACACCATATGAGCTATGAAGAGGAAGATCAACTTCAGTTAGAAATCTCAGGATATTTAGAAGCAAGTGCTACATTAGAAAGATGAACAAAACTTGGGCAAGTTTGATTCTAGGTTTGATGAAGGTATTTTCCTTGGGTATTCTATGAAAAGCAAAGCATATAAGTGCTATAATAAGAGATTGAAGAGGATTGTAGAAAGTGCAAATATGAGAGTTGATGAGACAATTCAGTCTGCAAACATTTTAGAAGTAGAAGATGATGAAGATCTAATCCACAACAATGATGAAGATTCAAAAGCTAATTATGAGAACACTATTACAAAGACTCTAAAAAGGTATGCACAAAAAAATCATTCTGAAGACTAGATTATAGGAGACAAGAATAGTGGAGTACAAACCCAGAGAAAAATTGGAAGTGCAAATGAACAGGTATATTTTGCATTATTGTAAGAAAATGAACCAAAGTCCTATATAGAAGCAAGCAAAGAACAAGGATGGATAAAAGCCATGGAAGACGAGTTGACTTAGATAAGGAAGAATGAAACTTGGGAACTAGTCCCAAGAATTAAAGGCAAGAATGTCATTGGTACTAAGTGAGTGTTTAGAAACAAGCTGAATGAAGATGGAGAAGTAATCTAGAACAAAGCTAGACTTGTGTGTAAAGGATATGCTCAGGTTGAAGGTATTGATTTTGAAGAGACATTTTCTCCTATAGCAAGACTAGAGGCTATCAAAATGTTTTTGGATATTTCAGCTTTCAATAATTTCAAAGTATAGTAGATGGATGTGAAGTCAGCATTCTTGAATGGACAGTTGGAAGAAGAGGTCTACAATGAGCAACCATAAGGCTTTCAATGTTTAGACAAACTGGATTATGTGTGTAGATTGAAGAAGGCCATGTATGGACTGAAGCAAGCCCCTAGAGCTTGGTATTCCATGTTGGACAAGTATTTGCATTAGTAATGGTTTCAGAGAGGAAGTGCATATAGTAATTTGTACATTAAAACATAAGGTGATCAACTATTGGTTGTTGTAGTCTATGTAGATGATATTATCTTTGGTGGAAGTAGTGAAGACATGTGCAAGGTGTTTCAAAATGCAATGAAAAGTGAATTTGAAATGTCAATTCTTGGAGAATTAAATTTATTCCTTAGTTTATAGATTTCTCAATCAAATAAAGGCATATTTATTTCTCATAACAAGTATATAAAGGAAATATTGAGTAAATTCAAGATGGAAAAATGCAAATCGGTGAGTACACCTATGGTTACAGGATGTAAGATGAGTAAAGATGACAAATTTTCTCTAGCAGACCAAACCTTGTATAGGTCCATGATTGGTAGTTTATTGTGTGTGATTGCTTCTAGACTGGATAAAATGTAGGCAGTTGGATTGGTAGATATATTTCAGGCAACACCTAAAGAAACTCAAGTCAAAGTTGTGGAAAGAATATTTAGGTATTTGAAGGCTATGACAAATTTTGGTTTGTGGTATCCTAAGAGTGAAAACTTCACTCTGACTGCACACACAAATGCAGATTGGGAAGGAAGCATAGATGACCAAAAGAGTACAAGCAGTGGAGATTTCTTTCTTGGTGATAGTTTAGTATCTTGGCTAAACAAGAAATGATACTTGGTTTCGTTATTTATGATACAAGAAAAATATATTGAAGCAACTTCATGTTGCACCTAAGTATTGTGGATGAAGCACAACTTGGAGGAGATGAAGACTGAGTTTGATGAACAGATTTATATTCTTTGTGATAGTACCAATTCTATAAACATAACAAAGAATCTGGTAATGCACTCAAGGATAAAACACATTGCAATCAAGTATCATTTTCTAAGGGAGAAGGTTGTAGAGAAAGAGGTAAAGTTGGAGTATGTTGAGACTAAGGAACAAGTGGTAGATATTCTCACAAAACCACTTCCTAAGGAGACTTTGAATTTCTTTGGTAGAAGTTGGGAGTTGATGCTCCCTCCTCTTGAATCTAGAGGAAGTATAAGTTGAGGGGGAGCTTGGTATCCCTACCACAAGAAGGCTTGGTGGTATTGTGGAATTTTTTTAGAAGTAGTGCGGTATGGAATCAAGGGGAGATTTCCTTAAGAAGCTTTGATGAATGCTCTGCATTCCTTCACATTTAAAGATTTAGTCTTATAGTTTGGAAATTTGACAGAGGCAGGTGAGAAGTAGGTATGTTCCTATTTTCAAAATGTATAAGCTATTATAGGTGTTTCCAGGGCTTATAGAATAAAGTTTGTGTTGTTGCAGTCAGTAAGAATTAGATAAATGCTCTACATTTCTTCGTAGTTGCAATTTTGGTCTTGTGTTTTGGAGGATGAGTTTAAATTGTCTCTCATTTCAAGTTTTAGGTGTTGTGGTGTATTGAAAAAGGGGGAGTTTTGAGCTTTTCCATTGATGTCAAAGGGGGAGAAAGTGGAAATCAAAATACTATATCCTCTAAGGAGAGAATTGGAAACTCAGTGGGGAGAAGACATAGATTTTTCTTTGTGTGTGGCCAGTATTTTGATGTTTGTCATCAATGACAAAGGGGTAGATTGTTGAACAAAGGTTTTCATTGATGTCAAAGAATATATGATTAGAGGTGGCACTATCTTTTAGGAGTTCAATGTGAACCAAATGGAGTTGTTTTATCATACCTTTTTGTATTGGTAAGTGTACTATCATATCATTTTGAGCTGCAAAGATTTGTAAAAATATATATTACTAGCTATATTGGAGTGTCTGTGGTCCAAAAGTATGTTGTATATCAAGAGTTATGTGTATGCTTGCAATATCATGCATTCATCTATTCACTATGAAAAAAATAATCTAGAAGGTTGTATCAGAATGTTTCAGTTCAGTGTTGGTTCATTGTTTCTCAGGTATCATTTTTTGGAGGTGTTGTAGGCTCTATGGCCTAAAAGGAAAGTATGTCTATACATGTTCTATCTTATTCCTAATTTTTCAGAGGATACATTCAACATGCAAAAAGATTGAAGTGATAGAAGGTTCTTTGTGTCTGTCTATCAACCATTTGGTGTTCGTGATGTGTGCAATAACAATTAGTAACATGCAGTATTCAAAGGTAGCATGTGGTGTTAGGATAGGATTTGGTTAAGGTTTATGTGGTAGTACATGATATCATGTTCTTTTGGTGGAAACAAATTTGTTTTAGGGCCAACTTGCTACACGTCTCATGTAATTTGAATTTAGGTCCACCCCATGTCATCCTGGTTATTTACAAACCCCTAGTTGACATGGAAGAGTGTTAATGTAGTGTCATGTATATATTCCTCAGTTGCGTGGACACATAATGTGAAATATAATTGAATAGAAGGTGGTGAATATAAAAGGAGATAATTGTGAAGCCAAAGTCATTTAGAGAGAGTTGCATCTCAAAGTGTGTGTCATTATTAGAAGATCATAAGGAGTTTAGAAGAGTGTTTGTAGCCAATTCAGAAGTGTATGAGATGTATTTGGCTATAATTGAAGGTCCATAAGCTTTATCTATGTAATCTGGTAGGACTGGTGTTCTACCTTTTGTACTAATCTATGTTGGGGATTGGTGTCTCCAATAGGTTGGTTCCTATAGATATAATAGGGGATTAGTTTCTCTGGTAGGTTGGTGCCTACTTCATATTGTATAATTCACTTGTGAACTTGGATTTAGATGGGAGCCATCGGGGGGATCACCTACACCTACCCAAACTAATGAGTGACCTGGTGTCAGTAGTCAATCATGTTGCATCCTCCACAACTACCTCCTATTGGACAACTAGGTCTCCATCCACCTATACGACTGCCATCTAATGTCCTGGGGCCTCAATACATCTATCTTCTGCTACCAACACTACAAGTCTCCATATCACTAGTTGCATATTAGGGGGTATGCTTGTGCCAAAGGAAATCCCTATGCTAGGCCAAGTGAATACCCATTCGGTTGTGTGCAATGAATGTGCTTGACCACCCACACTTGAAGAAGTGTGCAGGTGATAATGCTATGGTACTTGTAGTGGATGTACCGCTTGAGGTCATGATATAGGTGTGCAAGCATGTTGTGACCCCAAGTGAATAATTTCCTCTGCTCCTCCATCACTCAAATGTAATGGACAAGGCCCTCATGGAGGTGAGAGCCTCACCAATCCATCACGAATCATAAGGTGATCGTCACGATCATCACCTGGTGAACCAACAACATCACCATGTGACCTTGCTTGAGCCAACATATGTAGATATACCCACTTGTTTTCTCTAAGACTACACAGTCGAGGTAGTACTATTGAGCAGCCTGAGCATCTTGTGTTGTCTTACCCTCCTCATATTCAACTCACTCTCCATGAATGGGTAGGTGCAAGATGTGATAGATCTCCTCTAATATAATTGTCATCTCCCTTGTTGGGAGATGGAATGTAGATGTATCTTTGTCCCATCGCTCCATTAATGCCATGAGAATGGGGGCATGGAACCAGATCTTTGTCATGGCATACACCCACCAGAGTTTGATGTGCTATAGCAAACCATAGTCATGCACATCGATCTCATTTTTGCGGTTGCGTAGTAGTGAAAAAATCATCCCACTACTATGCTCTGATCTCAAGTCACTCTTGCAACAATATAAAATTTCATGTCAAAACAATCTACATCTCAAAAATATTCTAACTCTACATCATCAACAATTTCCTAAGTCTTCCTTTGAGACTACAACATGCCGTGCAAACATCTGCATGACACACTGGCGTTTGAGGCCGAATTGGTCGATGATAGCATGCGCCAATAGGACCCCAATGCGACTGAAAAATGATGGTGTGTCGATAGGAAACCAATGCATCCTTTGAATGCTATTATGCCAGATGGACACCTAGGATGGTCGAGAAAATTAAAAAAGCTAAAAAAAATGCTAAAATGATAAGCTGGGTGATTTTTTTTTTTGTACCTCATCAGGTGGGTTGCCTCTCTCCACATTGATGTGTAGCTGGTCGATCCTCAATAGCCTAAACTCTCATCTATGAAGCATTTTTCTAACATATCTCTCAAAAATTCAACAAACTCCTTGCAATGAATAGTGAAAATAACCCTTCCATGGGCCCACTCGAGACATATATATAGGCTCATTTTTGCTCATTTTTCACAATGAAAATGTTCCTTCCATCTTTCCTGTTTTCACCCCACCTAGCTGGGGGAAAAAATAGGAGGGGGCATATACTCACTTATTTATCATAATTTTTCTTTTGATTCATCAAAATTTTCTTAAGCATTCGTCTTTCCATGGTAGCTTCTTCCGATTTCAAAACTGACCTGATTTTGAGTTTTGCAGAACAAAAATTCACATCAAATGTTGTAGTTTCTTGTTGAGCTCAAACATTGGGGGCAGCATCAGTATCCACCTGCTTGACCTCTATGGCCTCTACAGTATCCTTTTTCATAAAAAAAAGTAAAATTTCAATTTTAAATTTGGTGCTTGTGTCTTCTTAACTACTTTAGTGCAAGTGATTTTTCTCAAAAATTTAGCTCATTAAAGTGGGGGAAAATGTAGTGTCATAAAATTGCACTCCGTGGCAATTTCACACTTACGCATTTAGTATGTTGCATTAATGACAAAAACCTATAAGTTGGAATTTCATGATTCCAACTCCATAGGAGACAATGATGAAGCACTAGTAACCTGAATGTCTCATTCTTGCAAAGTTTGGAGTAGGATGCTTGTGTGACATGCTAGCATCCCCAAACTTTTTGAGATTCAAATGAGAATATTTCACGTCCTTTTCCTATAGCATGTGTCATTGTTACATAAATGTAGATGTAATAGCTCCTCCCACCCATGTAACCTCACAAAAATCCACGTTTTCCTCTCATTCTCATTCATTCTCACCTTCTAGCATTCATTCTCACTCTCTCACTCAATCTTCTTCATCTTTTCCCATTATCTCTTTCTTTCATAGCAAAGCTCTGCTGGATTTCTATCAAAGCAACAGTCAAGGCTCTCTTACATGCAAGCACATCACGTTTATTAAGCCAAGAGGGGAGCCATAGACTATTGGTAACACTCTCTTGTCTATTTAATAATATGAATTTGATCACGTCTTTATAATCCTGATAAGGGTTCTCCTCCTTTGTGGGGTTTGTTTCTAACACACATCTTTACATTTCATGTATTTTTGTCTATCTCTATCTATTTGGTTGTTTGTGGAGGTGGAAACACCAAAATGGGGGTTTGACTAAGGCAAGCCCTAAAACAACCCCAACATTTTCTCCTCTCTATTTTGTGTGCAAATGTACAAATTTGAGAAGTCGTACATTGTAGACTCAAGGCTCTTACTTTTTGTTTCATCGAGGACGATAACACGGGGTGTAAACATCGCCATGACACACTGTCCTCTGTGGCTAATGTTGAACCCCCTTAGAGGTGAAATCTACGAGTTTTGTAGTTTTTGTTTCTATATGCCATATATTTTAATCTTGTTATCAATTTTTGTTATTAAGAAACTTTATCATTCTTGTCCTTGATAGTTTAGAATTTCATTTCATTAAGTTGTGTACACATTCTTTATTCTTTATCTTGTCACCTAAGCTTTGTTCCTTGAGGTAATCGAGGGCCATTTTCTCCTTGAATACTCTCCTTTTCTTGATTCTCGAGAGTAGTGAATCCCCTCTTTTATAGGTGGGAATATATGATCACCAATGTTCTCATTTTATGTACTTGATTTATCTTGCAAATTATAAGCTATTCATGTAAGCCTTTTCTCCTCTATTTTGTAGGACTTCATGGGAGAACATATACAAAAGGCATATCATCATGATCACATCTTGCAAGCCCTATTACTTTATATGGACTCCATAAACCCTTTGGGGTGTATCCTTTTAATGTGCATGTTTGTGAATGCTACATACTTAGAGATGTGTGATTACTTTAGGATTCACATGCACCTCAAAGTGGAATAAAATGCAATGGTAAAAAAATCATCCCAATGCATTTTCCCATTTAGTTTTGTGCCTATTTTATGGTAATGCCTTGATACATGTGCATGATAACAAATGGCCAACTTGTGCAAAGTTGGTCCCATTTACCTAACTCTTATCCACACACAATCCTTTCCTTATTGATATATGTTACTCCTAAGTGCACATGTTGCCATACACCTGGATTATCTATCTATTATTCATGTTCACACATGTACTCATCCCTAGATAACCTCTACCTCTCATGATCTAATCTATTTTTCTAGTCGTAGGTCAAGTCTCTAATCACAAGGTTGCCCCCATACGTGCAAACTTGGCCTACCTAAATTCAAATTTAATGAATTATTTTTCTTTACAATTCTTTTGCATTCATTCTAGACTATCAAACAATAATTTGTGGCCTCTCATTATTTTAAAGCATTTAGAAAAGCAACCAATAACAACAAATTTGGATTTGGTTCTTAAAATAAATAAGAAATTTGTTTTCTATGTGTTTGTTTGTTGTCTTCAATCATTTTGTCAATATAATTGACTTGGTACCCTTACCTAGTTTGACACAAGGGAGTAATTATCATGGCTAGTGCAAACTAGAAAACATACTAACCCCTTTTCCATATAAGAGATCAAACAATCAACTTTTAAATTGTGCTAAGAACAAAATCTACATATTAAAAAGGTCGAGTTTGTGGCCACAAGTCTAGTTTGCAACCACCATCCTAATCTAGAGTGACAAAGTTGAGTCAGAGTAGAGTAGAGAAGAATAATATGGTTTTGAGATGTACATTTGAATTTCAAGAGTATTTTTTGACCTTGAACACAGATTCCAAAATCTTACTCTTTTTGAAATACACTCTTCGACCATCAAACTAAATAAGATCCTTTCTCACATATTCCAATATCATAATTTGACACATTGTGGAAAATACCTCTTACTTATCAATTGATGAGCTAAAGGGGCTCTGTAATGAATGGTTCATAAGGCACAACACTTGTTGAAGGTTTTGCAAATGGGGTTGCAAGCTAAGTGAGCTTAACCTTGGAGAAAACTCCATGGTTAAGCACACTTAAGTTAGAGTAGTACTTGGATGGGTGACCTCCCGAGAAGGTCCAATGCTTTACCACTATGAGCATCACCTAGATGCAATGAGTGCCTAAGTGGACCATTCGCTGTCATGAGAGATGGGTTCTTGTGAACAACTACTCATGAAACATGGGTCAATAAGTTTGACTCGAAAAACTACACGGTTGAATCCTAATAGCAATTTCATAATTTGAAATATTGTGGAAAATACCTCTTATCAATTGATGAGCAAGAGGGGTTCTATAATGAATGGTTCATAAGGCACAACACTTGCTGAAGGTTTTGCAAATGGAGTTGCAAGCTAAGTGAGCTTAACCTTGGAGAAAACTCCATGGTTAAGCATGCTTGAGTTGGAGTAATACTGGGATGGGTGACCTCCTGGGAAGACCCAATGCTTCACCACTATGAGCATCACCTATATGCAAAAATGAGTGCTAAGTAGACCATCATGTCAATATACTTAGGAAATATAATATGTTCTTAAATATCTTAAATCTTAACTATCTTAAATATCTTAAATATTAACTTAATTATATATATTAGGGAAACCAATATATCTTAATCATATAATTTATATATCTCAAATATGTTAAATTATTTGAATATATTAAGATATTTAAATCTTATTGTCATGCTATTATTGATTTTTATCCTTTTTTAAAACTTTCCTTGTTCTCCTCTTTTTGTGGTTCTTTAAGGTTTTCTTCCTTGGTTAGTGTTCTTCACTTTTGTTCGTTCTTCTTCCTTTGTTTGTGTTCTTCGCTTTTGTGCGATATTATTTATCCTAGTTAAATTCATCTTCATTTCTAATATATTAATCTATTATATTTTATTTATCCTATATTAATATATCGTCATTTCTAGTTTTTAATCTATTAAATTTTCTTATTAATTAATTTATGGGTTTAATTCTTTGTTACATTTAAGTTATTTAATCATTAACATAATACAATTAATAATTTTAATATATTTCAATATATTGCTGTCCTTTAACACATTAATATATTAATTTAACATATTTAAATTATGTCAACATACTTAGGAAATAAAATATGTTCTTAAATATCTTAAATCTTAAATATCTTAAATATCTTAAATATTACTTAATTATATATATTAGGGAAATCAATATATCTTAATCATATAGTTTAAATATCTCAAATATGTTAAATTATTTGAATATATTAAGATATTTAAATCTTATTGTCTCTCTATTATTGATTTTTTGGGGTGCTCTTATCTTTCTTCTTCTCTTGCTATTATTGATTTTTATCCTTCTTCTTTTTTAAACTATTTTAATATTAATATAATTACTATATTAATTTATTCTTTATCAATTTCATTATTGTTATAATTTTTTCCATCTCTATTAAATTATTTTAATATTAGCATTTAATATTAATATACTTCCTATATTAATATTTTTCCATCTTGTTAATTTCTCTTTTGTTTCTTGTTTGTTTTTCACCCTCCTTCTTTATTAATATATCGTGACACCAATAAAGATATATTAATATATAAAATATTTAGTTGTTTTTTGGTTTTCTTTGGTTTTTCTTCTTTCTCATTTAGTTGCATTTCTTTATATGGTCATTGGTTCCTTTAATTGTCAATTGTCTCCTTTATTTATTTTATTTTATTTCAATTTCTATATTATTATTTTTCTAGCTTGCCATCCCTTGGGCCTTGTGCCTCCTATCCCTCCAACATTCTTCTGCCTCTTCTTATACCTGTTAGGTCTGCAACAAATTGTCATATCCTTGAGCTCTCTATCCTGATGATGGATCACGGAGTGTGATTCGAAACGTTGATTCAAAAAAGCTTACACAATCAAATCCAGAAACAGCTATTCATAACTCTTATGGATTGTGGAAATCTAATAACTTTGATAGACCATCATTATCATGAGAGGTGGGTTCTTGTGAACCACTACTCATGAAACATGGGTCAATGAGTTTGAATCGAAAAACTACATGATTGAATCTTGATAACAATATCATAATTTGACACACTATGAAAATACATCTTACTTATCAAGATTTATATCAATAATATATCAAACTATATATTTTATTAAATCAACCTAGCTAGACCTACCCCAAGGACTTCTATTTCCAATTTCTTCCAAGGAAACCTTGGACTCAACTCATGTGAAAGGAACCTGCTACCGTCGAGATGCTTAGTCAAGAAAACAATTGGATACTAATTCCCACGGAACCCGGGTTCTAATCCCCAGTGCCACTCAAACCTGTCTCAATTATATTTCCGAGATAAGCTACCTACCCACCAACATAAAACGTAATCAACAGTAAAAGAACTCGTCGACATTCCAGCAAATACAACCCACCAACCAACCATGCTTTGAACTCTGTATATTCCGCGTGCAGCGTGACGTCACCGCCATAGAAAAAAACCTTCAAAATCCCTCTAAACTCTAATCCAACGGAACCAAAACTACGTAATAAAAATCACCACGCTTCCCGATGTTGTCGGTGTCCCGAGCAAATCAATTATCTACTATATTCAACTTTTTCTCTACCAGACCAGTCAGAGAGATGGGAGTGGGTCAGAAAACGAGAGAAATCAAGTACCGATTTTTGTATAAAATATCACCATTGAATGAATGAATGCAAGTTATGGTAGACTTCCATTTCCATCTCTGACAGATCGTGCGAAGGGCGTCCTGGTCAACATCCTCACACGTGTGTCTCCACCATAATCCTTTCATGGGAACTTCCACTCAAAAGCTTCCCGATTCTCCACTCTGTACTGTCAGTGATGTCGTCATTGCGCTTCCCAACTACTCTAATTTCAAACCGGCCCGGGTTCGAGTCTCGGGAACTTTACCTGTTTACCGAAGGACATCGTGTGGCCGGACAGGGACAAGAAAGGGTCCAGGAGTCGGGACGGGTCGGCCTCTGAGCTAAGCGGGTGGTCGTATCACGTGTAGCCCTTGTCTGCCGGACATTCCGTTCTGTCCATCATGGCCTGTTATTACAGCCTTACAAGTTACCGCCTGGACAATATCTTTTTTCTTCTGTTCTTGGCGTTTCGATCGAGGTACCTTGCCGTGAAAAAGACAGGCATTTAATGTCGACAGACAGTGAATATTCTCGGCCGGATTTCCTGCGAATAAATAAAAACCTCTGAGCAGCTCTGTATTGACAGTTAGAAGGAAAGTACCTAGTCCTGCAGTCCTAGGCAATTCTCTTGAAGTTTCTCTTCTGTTGCAGAGATAGGAGCATGAATCTGATTCCGTTTTTTCATCATGTCATATCTGTACGATGAACTAAAGCCTGGTATGTGAATTAACATTATTAATTGCCCAATTGCGTACTAGTTCGCATCATCTTAGGTGCGAAACGGGCAGGTGGGTGGTTCCTAAAGAGGAGTGGGAAAATAGAAAATGTCGTTTTTGTAACATGGGTATGGTGGAGACGGAATGGCATTTCACCATGGAGTGTTCAGCGTATAAAGACATCCGGGCTAGTTATGGGGTCACCGTGCAGGTCGATAATTTAAATACTCTGTTTGAAGAATCAAGGTTAGACAAAGTTGCAAACTTCATCATCAAAATTCACTGCAGGAGGGCTGATCTTGAACGGAGTTTACAATCTGCTTAGGGCCTTTTATGGGTGGCTCTTGTGCTGGTCTTGGGTCCCTTAGGCTTCTTTGGCCTCGTGGACGTCATTAAAATTTTTCATTTCATTTCATTTCAATGAAAAAGGTGCTCTCTGGGTGCCCAGAACTGTGGATTAGGTGGTGTTTATTTGATTTAGGTAGATTTTAGAAGTCATTTTCGAGCGATTTGTTAGTGGGATGTTAGTTGTGAGATGTTTTTGGTGTAGGGAAGGGGAATTATTTGATTGGAAAATCGAGAATCTTTTTTGGTTTGTTGGTCGTGTCGTTTGTCATCTATGAATGTGAGGTTTGGGGGAGGAAAATAAATGGACTTTTTTTGGTTTGTTGGTTACACTGGTTGTTCTCTATAGATGTGAGGTTTTGGAGGGGCCGTAGTATATCAAATCACAAGTGAAGACAATTAGAAAGACTCCAAAAACATCTCATTGTTGGTAGGCTCAAAGTCAAAACAATGGTCTCGTATGAGATCCTTTTGATTGAGGCATGAAGATTTTTGATGGAGGCATTGACAATAATTTGGTTGTGAAGTTACTTTTAAAAGTTTGAAAACATGGGTACACATTGCTAGGCAAAAATGGTTGTTGAGGAGGGATTAACTTGTACGAAGAAGACATGGATGAATAGAACAAGTGGATAAGCAAATTGAAAATTAATTTGCAAGAATGTCCAAACACCAATGAGAAAATTAAAAAGTTTATTTTACAAAAAATCAGGACTACCATGTGGGCAAAATAGATTGGTCAAAAAAATATGCATTGTGTCAAAGACTTCAACCCCACGTGGGAACATGATGAAAAAGCCTATCTATGGGCTGCAAAAGAGGGAAAGGCTAAGCTTTTATTTGCATAGTTGAGGACCGGTTCACATCATCTTAGGTGTGATACTGGTAGATGGATGGTCCTCAAGGAAGATCGAAAAGCAAGAACTTGCATTTTCTATAACAAAATGATGGTTGAAATTGAATGGCACTTCATCATAGAGTGCACAATGTATGATGATATATCTATTCAATATGAAAGCAATTTGAAGGTGGATAGTCTAAATGAGTTATTTGAGGAGACAAGGCTTCACAAAAACGATTGGTTTCTTGATCAAGATTCGTAGTATAAGAGCCAACATCGAAAAGAATTTGAAAATGTATTAAAGATGCGGCTCTTGGACTCTTAGACTACTTGATCTCATGGATGTATTTGAAAATTCTTTCATTTCATTTCACCTTCATGAGTACTATTTAGATGCAATGAATGTTAAGTGGATCATTCATTCTCATGAGAGATGGGTTTGTGTGAACCACTATACATGAAATATGAGTCAATGAGGTTGACTAAAAAAATTATGTAGTTGAATCCTAATATTTATGTCATAACTTCTACTTATCAACTTGATCTCATTTGTTCTCTTTATATAATTTAAATTTACTTAGACAACGAGAATTATCGAAACAACCCTTTTAAAAATGGGAATAATCACCTTCTCTGAAATAGATCAGATCTTGTTAACCTCGCTCATACCTTGAAGCTCGACCTCAATCAACTAATTTTTATACAGTTAATAACAGGAGGGTAAAACCTGAAAAAAATCATGATATCTCCCACAGATATATATCATTAATCATTTAAAAATTCTTACGGTCTACGGTCTACATAATCTTTCATCTATGAATGGTCACACCCACAGATTTTCCATGGTTTTGGACTGGGCAATCGGCTATTATTCTTGTTTGTTTCAGTATACCTCAAGAGTTAATCCATTGTTAGTCCTTGCCTTCGGCAATGGGCTGTAGTAATCATTGTTTCATATTAATATGTACTCAAATCTGTGCTAACTTAAAAAATCCAGCTTTTCTGATATGTGATAATTTGAGCTTGACTTCACAACGGTACCCTTGGTGAGAATTATGATCATCCAAATAAATAAATGATGCACATTAATGATGACTTGACATAATGTGATGTTCTGTAAGAAATAAATGTGTGTGTACACACTTTAACCGTGAGAATGATATGAATACATGTTTATTAGTCCACTTTACAATGGTGTGTCTCTTGTTGAAGAGCTTTGGCTCAATATAGCTAAGTTGTGAAAACATTATATAAATATGAGACTGTATAATATAAGGTTTCAAGGACCAAGTGTGTAGCTTGGGGGTAATTTGAAAGATTAATATACTATCATGTCTTTAATGTAGTTCAGTAATAGAGATAGAGTCCTTAAAAAGAAAAGAAAAAAGAAAGAGCCCTTTAATAAGGAGTTTGAGTTTTTAAGAAGATTGAGTGTGTAATTCAAAGAGTTATGTTAGGAACATTAATTTAATTAAAAAATTTATTAGTGGTTTATATATATATTAATAAGATTATAGTATTCTTCTAGTTTAATTGTTATCAATTCAGTAATCAATATTAATTATTTATGTTCAAATAGGTTTGTATTCTAATGCAACACAAGTTAATTGTTAAGATGTTGTAATTAACTTTTTTTTTTATTTTGTTATTTGTGTCTCAGTTGTTGTATGTTCTTTTCTTTCACAATACTTTTGTGGACTGCTATTCTTTCATTGTAAAACACACACACACACAAAAAAGAAGAAGAAAAGATTGTATAATTATCAAATGGGTGAGTATTATGGTATTATATGGTCACATCAAAACTAATGGTGTCAAGGTCCTTCTATAATATTTTTATATCTTTTATCCATTATTTTTTTCTCACATTTATCTATTTATTGTATCATTATGTAGTCAACTCATTGTTCCTAATCGTAAGTTCTAGATAACTTATTGTTAATGTATTCATGATAGATATGAATCAATTCAAATACATGTGTGGTGCATATACTTCATAGAAACATCTACTAATAATGAAATCTTATAGTATCTGTATTATGATTACATTAGGATTATAACATTTCACAATTCATTGTTTACTAAGTCTATTTACTAAACACAATTGTTATGTACTCTAACTTGGAACTTCTTTAAATGCTGATGTTTGATCTATAAACATTATTATCATTTTTTTTTTTAAATATTGAGATTCATAATAATGTATTTCAAATGGTATACCTTATTATCTCAAATCCTATAATATCACTTTTTTTTAATACAATTCTTCCATTTATCCATTAGCATCATGATCTCACATAGATTCCAAATCCTTGACAAGTTCAATGTTTAATACTTAGATTTTTTATTATTATCAAGTTTAGAAGAACAATTATTTAAACTTACCTATTACATGTATATATCTGACCATTTTCAAAATAGATCAAGCCTATTCTCAAGAATTTGTAATGAGATTTGTATTACACACAAGTGGGCTTGATATCTTTAGTATAATTCTCTTTGTTATTCTCTACTCTTTTCTTAATAGAAAAAATTTGAAATTGTTCTTAATTATTTTATATCACTCATTTTATGTAGAAATCACCAATATTTTCTCCTGGAACATAATTCTCATTACTCTTGACATTCTTCTTAATGGTTTATCCAAAAGGATAAGACAATATAATGTTGAACATAGGTTGTCATTGATGCCAAAGGAGTTCATTGATGTCAAGGGAGTGATGTCTAAGGTGGAGTAATGCTAGCTAAATAGTGAATGAAATAGTACTTGAATTATCATTATTAGTGCATTTTGAGAACAACGAATCTATCTGCTTACAATATGCTTGCAATATCATGCTTGCATTTATTCGTGGTGACAAAGGTGATTCAAAAGTCTGATCTAGAATGTTTGAGGTCAATTACTCAAGGTAAAGAAATTTCTCTAGTAATACATTCATGTTCAGTATTTCTTCCTAAAGGCAATTTTAGCTCTGTGATTTGAATGGACAGTATGTCTTCACATGTTCTATCATATTCCATAGTTCCCAGAAGTTATGTTCAGCATGCAAAAAGTTTGAAGTGATAGAAGGGTCACTATGCTTGTTAATTAACCAGTGAAGGTTTTGGAATTGTGTGGCATCAACTAGTAACATGCATCATTCAGAGATAGTGTGGGATGATAAAATAGGTCCAGATTAAGGTTCCCATGAAAGCACACGACATCATGTTATTTTGGAAACAACAAATTTGATTTAGGACCAACCTATTACACGTTTCTTGTAATTTGAATTTAGGTCCACCTTATGTCATCTTGGTTAATTGTGGATCCTTGGCCGACATGAGTTGATGTTAATGTAATATCTTGTATATAATTTAGATCTCACTTCACATGGTATGTATGTGAGAGAGTGATAATATGTAATATTTTGAGCGAGTGTGAAGAGTAGTTGTACGAGTGAGTGTTATATAATGTGTGTTGCATCTCAATCATTGTGTCCCATAATTAGAAGATCATAAGGAGTGTAGGAGAGTCTCTAAAGAAAGTTCAAATCTTGTGTAAGTTGTGTAACCAACATTGAAGATCTGCAAGCTTTATCTTTGTAATCTAGTAGGACTGACCAATGTTCTACTTATTGAGTTGATGCTTAGAAATTTGTATTGGGGATTGATGTCTCCAATAGGTTGGTGCCTACAAATACAATTGGGGATTGGTGTCTTTGGTAGGTTGGTGCCTACTTCAAATTGTAAATTTCCTTATTATATTCTTGCTTTGTGAGGCTGGATTTGGATAGTAGATCCAAGTAGCTATTCTCAACGTGGATTTTCCCATCTTAGGTTTCCACGTATATCTAGTGTTCTTGTGTGCGAATGTGTTCTTATGTGGTTGCTTGATTATTAGTAGCTATTTTGATTCAAGTTTCATTATTGGATATATGTGTTGAGGGTAATCCCACAATACTGGTTTACAATTTTTGGCCAAATTGGACACTGAACTAATTTTTTCTAACTAAATCTTCACTTTTGGGCACCTATAGCAGCTAAACCATGAGGAATTTGAAGATGATGCAAACTAGTGATTTGTGGCATTTTGTTTGTAGATTCTAAATATATTTTTTTCAAAATTTTTGGAATCAGATTGCACTTCTTTTTCTATCTCCTTCAAAAACTATTTTTTTTAGTAAACACCATTTTTAAGGAGTGACGTTCACCGTATAACACATAATTTTTTTTCCATGAAGGATAAAATTCTAATTTTTTTGAATTTAGATTTCTAACTATGATATCTAGTGCTTCCAATTGGTTTCATAGTGTTTTATTGAATATTTTTTCCTTAATCAAGTTTCGAAGTCAAACCAATTACAATTCAGAAATAGGCGGACTATATAACACAACTTTTTTTGTATGTATCAAAATTCAATTTTGTTTTATTGGATCAAGGACTTCAATATCTGGTGCACTCATATTTTTCAATTTTTTTTGAAAATTTTCTATTTTTCCACATGTGCAAAACAAAGAGCTTGATTTTTGGTGAAAAACCTACATTCACAAAAAATAAAAAATAAATATAATAATAAAATTAAATTTATTTAAAATTATATGGGAAGCTTATAATAAGGACTACATACTTATAAAAAATAAATTTTAAATGAATTCATTTGATCCCCCAAAATGTAAATCAAAAGTGGTTTTTTATTAGCATTTTGATAGGCGTAAAGGAGACTTCGTTATAGGTATGGTTTAAAACTAGCAGGGTTGTATCCAAGGGGGTTTGATCTAAGGTAGTTTGATCAAACCCTCTTCAATTGGAATGCTTTAAATGAAAATTTATAAGGCTTAAATCATTATATTTTCTAAAAATATGTGATTTCAGCAAAAATTAAAATCTCCCAAAAATTGTAAACCAGCTTTGTGGGATCATCCTTGAAGTAAAGAGTTTTAAATTGATTTGATCTACTAATTCACCCTCCTCTCAATAGATTGTGTGCCCTTCATATAGTTGCTAATATCTTATGAATAATTGTGAATTACCATTTTTTTAATTTTCTTACTCTAGAAATTAGATTGTTGCAAGTATATATATTTTTAAATTAATTATCTAATCTTATGTATGCTAATTTCCTTCTTATATGATATATATCACTACATGATTGTTATAATAGATGTGTTCCCCAAGGTTGAAATTTCAATAATTATTATTATTTAACTCATATCTAATTATTTACACAAATTTGAGATAATTTACAACTATAACTTCCTTGACATTCTTAACTAGATCATATTCCAAGATCTTTTTTATTTCATAAATTCATGCCCTACTATATATGCAAGACAAGTATTAAGTCTAAATGGAATATTCAACCAAGATGAAAGTATTTTAACTAGATAATAACCTAAACAAAAAAAATCCATATAAATACAAACTAACATCTATAGCATCTATTAAGGGAGTAATAAAATAGTCAACAATATTTGATGGCTAAGAATATTATTGGACAACAATACCTAAGTATTTTCTTTTGGTGGTTCCTATATATACTTAGATGTTTGGTGTATACCACTTGTCTAGCATAAAATACATTAATACATGTTCATTCTAATAAAATTTATAGACATTTGAATGCAAACAAATCATAAGATAGTGAATTGGATAGTTGGGGGAAAGTATATTTTTCTGTAAGTATATTCTTATACCAATCCACAAAATTAGAAGGGGGAATAAATCTTTGACAAAATCTCCAAATCCCCAAAAATAAAAATTGTAGGGAACATTATTAGTCCATTCAATTACAAAAATAACCAAGCAACATACTACTTGATAGTGAGGAAGACAACATGATTATGCAAACAAAAGTTGGGAAATGAGTCAAGAAGAACAAATATAGAAACATTATGCACAACTTTAGATAGATCCAAGTTTGAATAGACTCAAGTAGATTAACACTACTTAACAAATCTATTTTCCAAATTTGGAAAACATAGGAGCACAATCCATTGTCAAGGATTTAAAACCACTAATTTGAAGCCTGATAAAATGCATAATTCAAATTAAATAGTGATGATTTTTGGGTGCAAAATCCTTTGTTGAGAGGGACTTCAACTAATTTCAAGAATAATAGCATTGTATTAATGTTATGTATTTTAGCATTAAATTAACAATGTTATCACCTATAACACCAACTATATTCAATTAATGTCTTGACAAATATATTTATATAACAATTGTTTAATAATTTTCATCTAATGTAACCCTCACATGTTAATGAAATTTTAAAGAATTTTTTTTAGGATGCCTAAATAATGTTGAATGAATTAGTATTTGGATTGACTATTGGGAGTTTCTCATATCAAATATTAGTATAGGTCATATTAATTAACACATAATAATATAGAGGAACAAAATATATTACTTAAATAATATAAGAAAAATAAATAAATGTAATCAATTAAGCTTAAATTAACCTAGATTAATCAAAGTTGGTGTAAATAATTGTATTAAATATAAGAGTTGGTATAGAATACTCTACACCATATAATATTTGGATGAAGATTATAACCACCCAAGATCTAGGAACTTCATGAAAGCATAAGAGAGATCAACTATGAGAGAATCATGTTATTATATCAAAGGATGCAAATGATAAATTATGATGATATGATTCATCAATGGATTGTTATGAATTGATATTGTACACTTGAAACCACCTAGTTATATAGCCAAGGTGAGACATGGGATTAAACAAGATTATGACAAATATATTAATCTTATGTCTTGAGAAAACTAATTCAACTAATATTAAATAACCTAGGACACAAGCATTAAATAAAATCCAACTAGATAAGATATGATAAGATATTATCTAGACAATTAAGACTTCTAGAAAAGGCAACTAGAACCTAAGTAAACATAACATGTAAATAGGACCCACTAATGACTATATAGGAAAACCACCTATTTACACCAACACCCCCACTAAGTGTAACTTGGGGATTAGATTATTATGTAAATGATGCAAGGATGCAAGAATGGGTCTTGGCTATGAGGCCATGTTAGATACCCATGTATAAATACAACCTCTCGCAAATGGAGAAAAAGATAAAACCTAGTGGGGAAAAACTCCTCCCCAAAAGAGAGATAAAAACAAGATGCTCTCAATGATGAATGAAAAGGAAAAAACCCCAAGAAAGGAAAAAGACCCCCCATAAGAGAGAAGAAGAGAGACCAAGCAACCCCCCTCAACATCGGGTCTCTTGTAAGGATGGTATATGATTGATATTAAATTTAGAAGATTATCCAAAAGTGCCAAACAATGTTCCTCCCCTTAGGAAGAAACAAAACCAAGATGATATGCAAGATGTATTCCCATTCCTAAAAGGAAGACGTGGGAATATGGATGATGAGTGATGTCTCTAAATAATGCTCAAGTGTCCCATGCTGAAATTTGTCACACTCCAAACATGCATTCTAGGCCACACTGCAGAAGGTGACAATCCATAATCTCCTAGAAATGATTGTAGAATACAATCTAAAGAAAAAGATAATGTTAGATGCATAGGACAATTGAGAGGGAGTAGTGAATTAGTTGTACTTTAAAACATCAAAACCCTCATTACATTCATATCTTTATTGGCCCTTAAACCCTTAATCAAATTTAGCATTAGAGTAAACAAGTGAAACAACACATCAAAACACCATGCACAATAGAACACCCAATTTATGTGGAAAGCCAAAGAAGGGAAAAACCATGATGAGGATTAGATCACTATATAAATGAAGTACAACATTGAATACAATAGGCTCACTGCCCAAAAGAAATAAGGGGTCACTACCAATGGCTCACTGTGAGATTAAAAAGAAGAAAGAAAGGAATTGTTACATAGAGAACTCCATCTTAGAGAAACAAGAGGATCCACCAAAAGAATTCTTCACCATCCATAACCTTCAACTCACTACCTTCAATAACTTCAGGTACACTGAAAATGTAGACACTTTCTACTCACTACTTCAGGTAGCCTTAATCGTCAAAGCTTGCACTCATATCACAACTATTTCTCGTATTTTACACCACAACACCACACACAAAATTATCCAACGCTATACCTTGCATTTATACCATCCAAAACCTTGAAAACAGTTTTCAAGGTTGACTATGCACCTCAAACGTGCAATTACAAAATAGGTTAGTACCAAACACTTTACAGTGGAAATAAGTGAAGGACGACCACACCAAGGGTTAACCAGGACCCAAATCTATATCACCACACTACACAACACATTCAAAATCCATGAGGTACCTCCACAAATAATTCTAGCACACTAGGTCAAACAAACCTAAACTAACACTACAAGCAACCACATACACACTTCTTCAAGTCACATGGACCACATAGCAACACTCCATAATATCCATACAACATCTACGAATATTCCAGAATCATCAAAATTTCTACAACTCTGTCACAATTACCTAAAATCAATAACACCATCATTATGTACAACTAGACACACTGGCACAAACATCCAACTCACTAACCAACTCCACAAAACACTTCAACACCTAAAAACTCAAGGGAAAGAAGATACAAACATTATAAGCATGCCCCTAAATCTACAAGACAAGAAACCTCAATGCAGAGAAATTTGGAGTAACAACCTTCTTCACAAACACACACACTAGTGAACACAATTATTACTGTCATACGATCCAAAACCTGCAACTCTGCATATAACACCTCTGAATACCTTTGATCACCACATCCAAAATACACAAGCATAAAAACAACCATGAAGAAAAAAAAAGCATAACGCTAAACACCACTCTGTCACATTGTAATCTCTTTTATCCATATTTTCTCAAAATAACTTGGAAACCAAGTGATCCAACTACAATTTCCACACTACTAACACCTCTTCAACACATCTACAACACTTACTAAACTTCTTATTAACCACAACACATCCATACTACCAACAATCTCATCAACACAAGTAGGCTCCAATAATCTCCACAACTATACTGAAAGTTGACAATAATGACAACACCAACAACATTGTGTTGACAACACTATCAACTTCAAGCTTCCAATAACTCCAATTCTAGGGGTTGAGGTAAATGACAACACCAACAAGCTTCCAACAATCTCCCCCTTTGTCATTGATGACAACACCAGTTCTAAAAAACCATCAGCAACAAAAGCATACCAACAACAACTTTGCAACAAGCATTACTACCCTTGACTAGGGTATCTCTCACTATTCATATTATCATTCTCTTTCTCCTGAAAACTATTTCCCCCTATGGACTTCAAACCATATTCTCTTCAGTACTTTGGTTTTTCAACCAACTCTCTCCCCCTTTGACATCAATGGAAAATGGCCATAGACTCATCCAACTCTCTTTCCTATATTGAACTCTTTTGCTCCCCCTTTTGAAAAAATTCAAAGGGAAACACCTACACCTTTCACACATCACTTGCATAGAATCTTTACTTTTGACATATGCATACACCACTTGCAACACTAGCAAGAAACTGCACTACACTTCATTTTTTTGCACTTTCCCCCTTAGGGGCACAAAATATGCTCCATTTGACTTCACCAACCAACAATACTACTAACTACTCCCCCTAAGAGGTAGCCTTCAACATCAGTCTAGGCCAAGAATATATCTTGAAATTCTTCCTGAATAGATGCACACACTTATGCATCTTATTAAAAGGAGGGGCAATAACCCTTAAAGTCTTCTAGAGATACTCAAAAGTATCTTTAGGAAGAGCCTTTGTAAAAATATCTGCAACTTGATCCTTTGTAGACATATACTCTAGTTTTACTTCAATTTATGCAACCTTCTCTCTTAGAAAGGGATACCAGATTGAGATTTTCTTTGTCCTTGAATGCATCATCAGATTCTTTGATATATTGATAGAACTTGTATTATCACACAAGATAGAAATAGGTTCATTATATGATATTCCAATATCCTTCAATGTTTGCTTCATCCACATCACCTGTGTGCAGCAAGATGTTGCAACAATATAATTTGCCTCTGCAATAGATAAAGATATTGAATCCTCTTTTTGCTTAGCCAAGAAACCAATATGCTTCCAAGAAAGAAAACACCTCCACTTGTACTCCTTTTTTCATCCACACAACCTTCCCAATATGCATCAACATAGGTACTTAAAGAGAAATTAGTATCCTTTGGATACCATAGACCATAGTCTGAAGTGCCTTGCAAATATCTGAATATCCTCTTTACTACTGTCATATGTGATTCTCTAGGATCTTCTTGAAATTTGACCACAAGACAAATTGCATGCATGATATCTGGTATAATAGCAGTTAGATATACCAGTCCACCAATTAATCTATACTTTCTCTAATCAGTCTTAGGAGATTCATCATTCTTTCTCAACTTGCAACTAGTAACCATAGGAGTACATACCAATTTAGAATCTTCCATTCCAAACTTCTTCAACATTTCCTTGACATATTTTGACTATGAAATGAATATTCCTTTTTTTTTTTGACTGATTTGTAGCCCAAGGAAGAAATTCATCTCCCTAAACATTGACATCTCAAATTCATTTTGCATCTCTTTTGCAAACCTCCTACACATTGCCTCATTTCCCCAAAAAATTATATCATCAACATACATAACCATAATCAAGATTTTATCCTTCTCAACTTTAAAATAAAGATTACTATCTATGGTACCTTTATTGATTCCTTTTGAAACAAGTACCTATCCAATCTTGCATACCAAGCTTTGGGAGCTTGCTTGAGTCCATACAATTCCTTCTTCAATCTACAAACCATATTAGCATTATTTGATAATTAAAAGCCTTTTGGTTGTTCAATGTATACCTCTTCTTCCAACTTACCATTGAAGAATGTAGACTTCACATCCATATGATAAACCTTGAAGTCCTAAGTGTTGCAAAGGCCAAAATAATCCTAATGGCCTCCATTCTTTCCATTGAAGCAAAGGTCTCCTCAAAATATATTCCTTCCATTTGTGAGTAGCCCTTAAACACAAGTCTAGCCTTATTTATGACAACTTCTCCATTCTCATTCAGCTTGTTCTGGAATATCCATTTAGTTCCTATTACATTCTTGTTTGTTGGTCTTGGGACTAATTCCCAAGTTTGATTCTTCTCAATTCGCATCAATTCTTCTTCCATAGCTTTGGTCCAATTCTCATCCTTACATGACTTAATCACTGTCTTAGGTTCTACTTTGGAAAGTAGACACAAATTTACCCGTTCTTTTGTCATGACAACTTTTCTTCTCGTCAACATGCATCTGCTCTTATCACCAATAATTGGATCTTCAGAATGATTCTTCTACACATACTTATTGTTGAATGCACAAGAAAACTGAGAGGAGGTGAATCAGTTGTACATTAAAAAATCAAAACCCTCATAAACATTTAGATTTACATCAAATTTGTTAATCCTCAATCTATTAAAGTGAATTAGCATGAAAGAAAATAACAAAAATTGGAACACATCAACACCATGCACAATATAACACCATATTTAAATGGAAAACCAAAGAAGGGAAAAACCACTATGAGGATTATCTCACAATATAAAGTAATTGCAACACTGAATACAAGAGGCTCACTATTGGAGGGTTCACTACCCAAAATAAAGAAGGATTCACTATCAGAATACAAAAAAGAAGAAAGAAGATTGTTACAATGAGAAATCCATCTCAATGCAACAAAAAAGTCCACCACAACATCACCAACACATTCATAGCCTTTTTGAAGATTGTAGACACCTTCTAATCATTGCTTCCAATAGTCTAACTCATTAAAGCTCACACTGCACTTCACAAATTCACACTTCATAACTCTGCAATTCATATCACACACATTACTTACTCACCATCATAATCTCATCTCTTATTTATACTATCGTCAACCTTGAAAACATTATCCAAGGTCGGCTATGCACCTCAACCCTACAAATTCAAATTAGGTCAGCACCAAGACATTCTTGTGGTGGAAAGAAATGAAGGTGGACCACATCACACCTTAACTCAAATCTAAATCCACTCATACATGTCATGCCACACTTCCATAATCACTGAAGAAAATCCACAATTAGTATAAATACCCAAGGTTGGTTGAACCTATGTAAACACCATTAAAAAATTAAGTACACATTTCCTTTAATCTTGAGACAACTCACAAACAACAAAAATATCTTGAATAAAATCTAGAATATTCCACAAATATCAAGTGAAATTGAACAAATTCCTTCGCAACAACTTTCACTTGAAGAAAAAACTCATGTCCTATGCACCTAGTTAACCTTTTACATACTGTAACTCAAGAAACTAACATGTAGAGCTCCAAACTTTGAACCACTTAGATATGAGCAATATGAACACACTTCTAGAATTACAACACTAGAAAGCACACTACACATAAATGTAGAGAAAAACCATTTCTCCCAGATAACACTACACTACACAGTTCACACACTAGTGAGCACAACTTTCTTTGCACAACGATCCAGGACAAGAAATTCTAGATTTAACATCTCTAAACAACTTTGATCAACATATTTGAAATTCATAAGAAGATATTCAACACAGAAGAAATGTGGAGCAAAACCAGAACACTCTAGTCTATCACACAAAACATCTCTCCAACACATTGTTTTCTCTTTTCTTCAAATTTTCCCAAAAGAACTTGGAAACCAAGCACCACAAACACATTCTCATCACCTACAAAACTTCCTCATTGAAACCATACCAACTACAACATAGTACCTCAACCATACACATGCTTATCAAAGCAACACTAGAGGTTGACACTAGTGAAACTACTAATGACAACATAATGAAACTAATCAAAGCACCATCACAACCTATCAACCATAAATGAAACAACATATACTTCCATCAATCACCAATAGTATGAACTAGTTGAAATCAATAACAACATCAACTCTCATATTTGCAACAATCTCTCCCTTTGTCATTGATGACAACACATGATGTGAAAAACCACCAACAACAAACACAATAGATTTGATCACCAACACACTGCTCCATACCAACTCTTTGTATTTTCCACTTTTACTTTCTCTCCCCCTTAGACTACTACTCTCCTTTTTCACACTATTCTCTCTCATTCTCAACTGACTCTTTCCTTTTTCACATTACTCTTTCTTCACCTCTGATATCAATGGAAAAGGATGACACATCTCTCTCACTCTCTTTCTTTGACATTAATCATACTTGTACCTACTCACCACTGCTTTGCAACATATTTTTCTTTTTACTACTCTGCATACTCCCCCTTAGGAGCACACAACAAACTATACCAACCAACAACCACTACACATATCCTTTGACATAGCTGACAAAAGACAAGACCAACCTCACTAGTAATTACTCCCCTTGACTGCAACAATCAACAATGCCACTACCTACTCCCCTTGAGAGGTTGCCACCAACATTAGTTCAAAACAAGGAATGAATCTTGAGATCCACTGGATTGATGCATATGGACTTATGCATCTATTTCAGAGGGGAAATAACCCCTAACTTCTCCTAGAGATACTCAAAAGTATCCTTAGGAAGAGCCTAATATATCAAGTACTCGATCCTTTGTAGGTACATACTCTAGCTTCACCTCATTCTCTGCAAGTTTCCCTCTCAAAATGTGATACCAGATTGAGATATATTTTGTCCTTGAGTGCATTACTAGATTCTTTGAAATGTTAATAGCACTTGTATTTTCATAGAAGATAGAAATTGGTTCATCATATACGACTATGATATCCTTCAAGGTTTTCCTCATCAACAACACCTGTGTGTAGCTAGATGTTGTTGCAATGCATTTTTCCTTTGTAGTAGATAATAAAATAAAATCTTGTTTCTTGCTTAGCTAAGACACCAATCTACATCCAAGAAAGAATGCACCACCACTTGTACTTTTCTTGTCATCAACACATCCTACCCAATCTTCATCTGTATAGGCACTCACATAAAATTGGTACCATTTGGATACCACAAGCCATTTTTCAGAGTGTCCTTCAAGTATTTAAATATTCTCTTCACTATTGCTACATGTGACTCTTTGGATCTTCTTGAAATCTAGCCACAAGACAAACTGTGTGCATGATATCTGGTCTAGTATCAGTTAGGTATAACAGTCCTCCAATCATTTATCTATACTTGCTCTGATCAACCTTGGGAGATTCATCATTATTGCTTAGCTTGCAACCCATAACCATAGGAGTACATACCGGTTTAGAGTCTTCCATTCCAAACTTCTTTAGCATTTCCTTGACATATTTTAACTATGAAATGAATATACCTTTTTCTGTTTGATTGATTTGCAGTCCAAGGAAAAAATTCATCTCCTTGAACATTAACATTTCAAACTCATTATGCATCTCTTTTGAAAATCTCTTGCACATAGCTTCATTTCGTCCAAAGATTATATGATCAACATACACAACCACAATCAAGATTTAATATTTTTCAACTTTGAAATAAAGATTACTATCTATGGTACCTTTATTGAATATTTTTTGTAACAAGTACCTATCCAACCTTGCATACCAAGCTCTAGGAGATTTCTTTAGTCCATATAATGCTTTCTTCAATCCGCAGACCATATCTAGTTTTTTTTATAACTAAAATCCTTTCGATTGTTCAATGTATACCTCTTCTTCCAACTCACCATTCAAGAAAGAAAACTTCACATCCATTTGATAAAATTTGAAATCCTTATGTGTTGCAAAAGCTAAAAACATTTTGATAGCTTCCATTCTTGCCACCGAAGAAAATGTCTCCTCAAAATCTATTCCTTCTACTTGTGAGTAGCCTTTACACACAAGCCTTGCCTTATTTCTCACTACTTCTCCATTCTCATTTAGTTTTTTTTTTGGAATACCCACTTAGTTCCAATAACATTCTTGTTTGATGGTGTTGGGACAAGTTACCAAGTATGATTATTCTCAATCTATATTAGTTCTTCCTCCATATCCTTGATCCAATATTCATCTTTGCATGCTTTTCAATCACTATTTTAGGTTCAAATTTAGAAAGTAAACATAGATTTACCTATTCTTCTGTCATTGTAGCTTTTCTTCTTTCCAACACACCTTTTCTTTTGTCACCAATGATTTGATCTTCAAAATGATTCTTCTACACATACTTAGTAGTCTTAGGGATCCTTTCCAGAGCTTCTTCCTCTTCAAGCTAATTTTTTTTCTCCTTACCTTCATCCTTGTCATTTTCCTTGTAGGAGGATTCATTTGATTCATACCCATCCATCATTATAGAATTCTTATGTAGGTCTTCATCTACCTTGAAAATTGCACTCTCAACAATATTTTTCAACCTCTTGTTATAGCACCGATAAGCTTTTATTTTAGTATAATATCCAAGGAAGATACCTTCATCAAATATTGCATCAAACTTTCTCAAGCTCTCTTCATCTCTTCTGATATAGAATTTGCTTCCAAACACTCTAAAATATTTGATAGTAGGAATCTTTCCATACCATAGTTCATAGGGAGTCTTTGAACTATTTTCTCTTGCTTGAGTTCTGTTAAGTATGTAGACTGTAGTATGAATTTCTTCTCTCCAATAGACTTCTGGTAGGTTTATTGTTGGACTCAAGGAACACTGAGAGGGGGGGCAGTGAATTAGTGTTCAACAAATTTAAACTTTAAATCTAGATCTTAAATCATTAACAACATTTCAATAAAAGAGAAGTTGCAAGCGCAAGAAGAAGATAAAAAAACACCATAACACCAATATTTTTACGTGGAAACCCTATTTGGGGAAAAACCACGATGGAGATTAGTCCACAATTATACTCTGTTAAAAGTATGAATAAAAGGGAATGCACATGCATTCAGGCACACTGCCTAGAGCTCACTGCTCAAAATAAGGAAGGCTCACTGCCTTACAAAATGTTTGATTTACAAAAAAAGGTTGAACTGAGAGGATAGCATCTCCAAATGCTTGGATTTAGTTCCAGTGAAGCTCAGTAGATGATCTTCAACCCTTCTAACTGATTCTGTATTTTTGCTCTGCTCTTCTCTGTTTTTCTGCCCTTTTGAAACTATGCATAGATCGCTCAATCACCCTTCTAATACTCACACACACATTTGTTCTACTCTCCACACAAATTCGCACACTTTCACACACCTTATTTTTCACACAAAATGAATTACCGATCTCATATATATATCCGCTAACAAAGATTTCATCGCTTCAAGTCGGCTTTAACATAACATGAAATATCCTTCAATGGTTGGCTCAAATCACAAATTAAATTTAATGCGCACCCATCAAAGTTGGATAAGACATAGCTAGGACCCAAAAAAAAATAACCAACACAAGAAACAATTAAAAAAATACTCCTTATACATCCGCGACATGCGACATTCACTAAGTCTGCCATAATGAGCAAATAAACAGAAAAAAATCTTGCCAGATCTCCAAGCTCATACACCGATTAATGCAACATCACAAATCTTGACAATGAGATAACATATATGCTTAACAACCTATCTTGGGGATCCACAACACAAAATGATGATCTAGTGAAGCATACCGATCGACTAACTGATAGGATACCCTGTTCTTTCTGCTTTCTGCTGGTAGAACACTGTTCTCTACATTTCCTGCCAGTATGAGCAAATTTTGATCTACAGACTGGAGGGATGACTTGGGTTTCCATCAATGAAAACACTAGAAGCCACATGCCATCAAACAAGCCATATGCCAACATTTTCTTCTTTCATCAATGTTCTTGCAGCTTCTTGAATAGTCCTATTCTTTCTTTCAACCACTCCATTCTTCTAAGGAGTCCTAGGGGCAGATAAATGTCTCTTTATTCCATGATTCTCACAAAAACTGTTAAAATCATTGGAGGTGAATTCTCCACCTTTGTCAGATCTCAAACATTTGATTTTCATAGCCATTTCATTTTTAACCATAAATTTGAATGCTTTAAAATTATCTAGAGCTTTTGATTTTTCTTTGAGAAAAGTAACCCATGTCATTCTAGAGTAATCATCAATTAATAGCATGAAATATCTATCACCTTGAAAACTTGTTACTCTTGTAGGTCCACAAATATTTGTATGTACCAATTCTAATAGTTCGGTAGTAGATTGTTCTTTGATTTTGAAACTTCTTCTTGCTTGCTTCCTAATTTGACATTCCTTACAGACAACATTGATAGGCTTTGTAATCTTTGGTAGATCTCTCATAGCTTGAACTGAACTAATTCTCACTAGGTTATCAAAATTGATGTGACACATCATTCTATTCCATAGCCAACTTTCATTAATCTAAGTTATAAAGCAATGACCATCAACACCTTTGAGTTGATAAACATTTCTATATATCCTTTTTCCAATAGCAACCATAGTTCTGGAGCCTTTTTGATCTCACAACCATCATCTTGAAACATAATATTATAGCCTTTTCTACACATTTGTCCAACACTCAAGAGGTTATTCCTTAGAACCTTAACATAAAGAGCATCATCTATGTTATGCTTGTCATCAAAACTGATTGGACCTTTTCCACATATCTTAGTAGATGTATCATCACCAAACTTAACAATACCTTCTTCATATTTCTCAAGTTTAACAATCTTACTTTTGTCACTGGTCATATGATTTGAGCATCCACTGTCAATGATCTAGTAGTTCTCCTCTCTAGCATGAAAAGAAGTCCCCATAGTTCCTTCAACATTATGACCTGCTTTTGGATCATTTTCCTTCATACATCTCTTAGAGTTAGTAGAATTAGATTCAACATTTATAGCCATGAACAAGCATTCACTATCCTCATCATCCACATAGTTAGATTCATCATTAGATATACTAACATCTTCTCTAACATAATAATTTTTCTTAATTTTTTTACCTTTGCTCTCCTTATTTTTGTCATTTCAAGCTTTGTTTTTACATCTTGAAGCATAATGACCTATCTTTCCACAACTAAAACATTTTGAAAGGTAACTTACCTTTGTATTTTCTAGTACCCTTTTTCATTCTTCTCACAAAGTTTTCTTCTACATCATGAAGATCCTCTTCATCTGATTCCTCAAACTTTTATGATTTACCAACCTTAAAAACAGTCTCAACTTTTGCATTACTTGGACAAAATTTTCTCATTTCAAAAGTAGATAAATCACCATACAAATGATCTCTAGTATATTTACTTAAATCCTGAGCTTCCTCAATAGCAGAAACTTTATGACTATAAGCTTTAGGAAGAGAACTCTTAGTACCTTCTTTACCACTTCTTCTTCAATCTTTCCACCAAGACCTTTGATGGAGTTGACAATCTCATCCACCTTATGCATGTATCTTGTAATGTTTTCATCTTCTGACATTCACATCTTCTCAAATATGATCTTTAGATTCTACATCTTAGCTTTCTTTCAACCTTATCATCTCCTTCATAAATGCTTTCCAACTTTGTCCAGATCTTTTTAGCAGTTTTTAGATTCATAACTTTCATAAGTTCAATATTAGAAAGACCACTTAAAAGAGCATACCTTTCTTTACCATTATTTTCATAGGTCTTGATCTCATCATCAATACTCAGACCATTTGTAGGCATAGTGTATCCAGTCACAACAGACTTCCAAACTCCATATCCAAGGGATACCAAAAAACCTTCCATCCTTGTCTTCTAGAATGCAAAATCTAATCCATAAAATAGAGGAGCCTCCTTCTTGTGTGCCATACTAGATCTACCTCAATCGGTTAAGCTTTCTTCTAAGGAACCTTGCTCTAATACCAATTGTTGAATGCATAAGACAATTGGGAGGGGGGGTGAATCGGTTGTACATTAAAACATCAAAACCCTCATAATCATTCATATTCACATTAACTTTGTTCATCCTTTAATCTTGAGACAACTTGTATACAAAAAACATATCTTGAACACAATCTAGAATATTCCACAAGCACCTTGAAATCCAACAAATTCCTTCACAACAACTTTCACTTGAAGAAAAAACTCATCTTGTGCACCCAATTAATCTTTTACATATTGTAAGACAAGAAACTAACTTACAGAACTCTAAACTTCAAACCACTTCAACCGAAGATAGATATGAGCAATACAAACACACTTCCAAATCCACAACACTAGAAAGAACACTACAGAGAAATGTGAAGCAAAACCATTTCTCCCAGACAACACTACAATACACAGTTCACACACTGGTGAACACAACTTTCTCTGCACAATGATCCAGGACAAGAAATTTTGGACATAACATCTTTGAACACCTTTGATCAACATATCCAAAATGCATAAGCAGATCTTCAATATCAATGAAATGTGGAGGAAAATCAGAACACTACTCTATCACATAGAACATCTCTCCAACACCCTGTTTTCTCTTTTCTTCAAATTTTCTAAAAAGAACTTGGAAACCAAGCATGCCAAAAACACATTCTCATCACTTACAACACTTCCTCATTGCAACCAAACCAACTACAACATAGAAATTCAACCATACACATGCTTATCAAAGTAACACTAGGGGTTGACACTAGTGACACTACTAATGACAACATAATGAAACTAATCAAAGAACCATCACAACCTCTCAACCATAAATACAACAAAATAGAATTCCAACAATCACCAATGGTATGAACTAGTTGAAATCAATGAAAACACCAACTACTCATACTTGCAACACTTAGGAGTCTTAGGAATCCTTTTCTGAGCATCTTCCTCTTCAACTTGTATCTCCTTTCCCTTCTCTTCTTCTTTTTCTTCTTCTCTGTGAGAGGAATCATTAGATTCTTATCCTTCTATCAATACTGAGATTTTATGTGGTTCTTCATCTACTTTGTCACTTTCACTTTCAACTATCCTCTTTATCCTTTTGTTGTAGCACCGATAAGCCTTGCTTCTTGTAGAATATCCAAGGACAATTCTTTCATCTGACCTTGCATCAAACTTTCCCAAGATTTCTACATCTCTCCTGATATAACATTTGCTTCCAAACACTCTAAAATATTTGATAGTAGGAGTTCTCCCATACCATAGTTCATAGGAAGTCTTTGAACTATTTACTCTTGCTTGTACTCTATTGAGTATATATACTGTAGTGTGAATAGCTTCTCTCCAATAGACATTCTATATATTTTCTTCCTTCATCATTTTCCTTGCTACTTCTTGAACTATCCTATTCTTTCTCTCCACCACTCCATTTTGTTGAGGAGTTCTAGGAGCTAAAAAATTCCTTTTTTATTCCATGATCTTCAAAAAAATTGAAAAACTCATTGGAGGTGGACTCTCCACCTCTAACAGATCTTAAGCACTTGATTTTTATATCCATTTCATTCTCAACCATAGCTTTAAATGCTTTAAACTTGTCTAGAGCTTTTGATTTTTCTTTAAGAAAAGTTACCCAAGTTATTCTAGAGTAATCATCAATTAACAACATGAAATACTTGTCACCTTGAAAGCTTCTTGTTCTTGTAGGTCCACATAGGTCTGTATAAGCAGCTAATCTATAAAGAAGCTCATTTATTACACCAGTCACAGGGACTTCCCTTGAGTCCATAGCATAACACTTGCCATGGGTACTGTCAACTTTCAATCCAAATTTCTCCATGATCTTGGATGGCATTATGTTATTGGATGCTCCAAAATCAATAATATAATTCTTTAAAAAAATTCCCTCAACAATCAATGTGAGGAAAAATGGGTCAATTTTTCCAAGACAGGCTATGACTGAATTCCCCAGAAAAATATGAGGGATCTTAGTATCACTCCCTCAACTTCTTTATCCTTATCCTTTTCACTCTCCTTGGGTGGAGTGGACACCACTAATTTAGTACAGGCTTTAGTAGCACCATTGATAAGGGCTAATGCCAACATGAGTATTTTTAGGTAATTATATTGGGGTCATACCTTGTTCTGTACCACTCTCCTTATGTTGATTCTTTGTTGTTTCAGTTCGAAGCTTGGCATCTTTTCTTGCAACTTCAGTATTCTACTTCTGCACCTCTGTCTTCACAACAGGGGACTTGAGCTCTCCATCTGCTTTTGGTTTATCAACTTTCTTAGCCCATATCTTATCTCCCATGTTTTCCTTAGCTTTGACTACTTCTGCTTTACCATCAAGCTTTTGCTCTTTAGCTTTTTTCTCCTCAATAAAGAGACCAGGAGGACTACCCTAGTCACCACCAATTGTTCTATTTCTCAGATGATATGAGCTTCTGGCTTGAGCAGCCAAGGACATGGTATACCTTGCAATTTCCTCATCTAAAGGTCTTCTCAAGGACACATTTTATTTAGTTTTTTCCAATGTCTACACTTCATTATCATAGTCATCATCTTCATTAGAGAGAACTCACTGGTGATATGTGTTGGAAATATGCCTTTGGTCATCCACATCCATTTCATGAGACTCCATATCAAATGAGTGCTCATTGTCAGCAAAATCAGAACCATCCATGATCATATTAATTTCAACATCATCCTCATTGGATTGATCAAAACCTTCAGGTACATCCTCTTCCACTTCAACCATCTGTGCAACTACACACTAATGAGGAGAATGTGGCACTTGACACACCATGCACCAAGGGGTCTCATCAGCAAAATTGCTTGAGTTCTTCTGCAAAGGATCTAGAGGAACCTTGTTCTAAGCATTTTTCTTATTGTTAAGGATGGGCTTTCCATTATGCTAGTTTGTATTATATGGATGATCTTGCAACCGAGGAGGTCTTTCATTCTTATGATAATTAGACCTTTTGTTTGAAAAAAAAATCTCTTGTCTAGCAGTTTTGTTTCTTAGATCCCTCATGGTATTAGTAATGTTATCAATCTTATCCTACAAAGAATTTCCCTTAGCACTAGAATTTTTATCCTCTTTCTTTGGATTTTTTAGGATCATTACATCATCCCTCCTCCGAACTTTACCAGTTTCTCTACTGATATTATCAATATGGATAACCATCTTGTAAGCCTCTATCAACCACTACAACAAATCCCTATGATTTGCTCCATTTTTTTCTTTGTTTCTTGCTTCCACCCACTGTTTTAATGTATTTTTTGCCAATATTTTGAAAACGTCGGTGCTATTTATCGAAATGGTGCTATTTTTGGCGTTTATTTTTGCTAATTAGGACAATTCAACACTAATGTTGGTGCTACTTCATACCGACATTATCGCCACCTTTAGCGTCGATATTGGCTTCGAGTGTGGTGCCACCGTTAGCACCGCATTTGGCTCCGAGTTTAGCTTCGAGTTTAGCGCCACTTTTAGCTCCGACTTTAACTTCAAGTTTAGCTTCGGGTTTAGCACTAATTTAGACAACCCTATGTCGAAGAGACTTATTTATATGTCTCATCGACAATGTAAAATAGTGAAATGTCAACAAGATACAGACATATCAAGGAGAGAATCACTTACGTCACATCAACAAGGTATATCTACAAGTGCTCAGCGAAACACAACTCTTGGATATAACAAAGTAATGTTGATGAGACATTGAGATATCAGTAAGACAAATAAGATTGTCTCATCAACACTCAAGTAATGATCAAAAGCATACACCACTATACCACTGGGAAGGTGAGAAACATATGCAGTAGAGTGGTCTACACCACAACCCCATAGCAAGAAGCCTTGAGCAAGGCGGTAGCATAGCAAATAGTAGAAGGGAAGGGGAAAACACTGCCATACCGCAGCAATAATCACGAGTCTCCTCGACATGGTAGAGTTACACCGATATATAAATAAATACCACCGAAGGAAAATATCGATGAGACAGTGGCATATCGGCAAGAGATATTAACTTGTCTCATTGACACCGACAACCAATGTTAGAGGAATATAAGATCTAATGTCGATGAGAGATTGAGATATTGGTAAGACAAATAAGATTGTCTCATCGACACTCTTCAAGTAATGATCAAAAGCATACACCGCTATACTGCCGGGAACGTGAGCAACATATGCAATAGAGCGGTATACACCACAACCCCATAGGAAGAAGCCTTGAGCAAGGCGGTAGTGTGATAAACAACAAAAGGGAAGGGTAGAACACCACCATACAACAACGGGTATAATAAGAGATAGTGGTAGTATGGTAATCATGGCATCATTACAATTTACAACATTAAATGCAGCAAATCACGTCAGTCACAATCCATTTGAATATAGCCTACCAAAATACTCGAAAACTCTAATAAACATACTCTAAAAATTTCGTCAAAATCTTATTTTCAGGCATAGCCCACTAGAATGGAGTTTTCATTTTAATAAACATACAATAAAACCTTTGTTGAAACCTTATTTTCAGGCGTAGCCTGCCAAAATGGAGAAGTGTTTAAGTAAAGAATGGCAGAGAATGGTAAGGAGATGTGCATGATAGGAGGCATAGGATTCATTGTTTCTTATCTCATTCCTGCTCTGATCAACAAGGGTTACAATGTTCTCACTACTGTTTGTAATCTAGGTATTTAATTGACATATATTTGCATAATCTCAAATTCCTTCAGATGCTTTTGAAGTATCAATGTATCCTATATAGGGTTTAGAATGACTTCTTTTAATTTAAAAAAATAAATTGAAAATGCTTTTGAAGTATCAATGTGTCCTATATAGGGTTTAGAATAATTTCTTTTAATTTTAAAAAATAAATAAATGATGTATTTTCCTATGTTTAGATAATGTGGAGATCTCCTAAATCTGCCCTAGCACACTGTCCTCTTTCGCAATGTGTTCATTACTCTAGCTGCTAGGGTTTTGCATTTGACATCTTTAATATCTTCATGATAGTGTCTTTTAAATAGATCTCAGTCTTTTCTTTAATCTTTATCATGGTAACCCTTGAGTTCCATAATCCACCTTCAATCTCTACTAAGAATGTTGTCTTAAGCTAGACTGCATAGTATGCATATAAAGCAACTCCTTCATACCTACCATTGTTCCAAACCACCACTCACCGCCTTGCTTTAAATGTTGCCTCCATAAGCACAATAACATGTTTTAAAATCATGGTTGCCAGTGATTGACCATTAAGGTCACTACTTTCATCAAGATACAATGAGATTTTTGTCTTCAAACTTAAGGCATTATGCAAGATAACAATGTGAATTGTTTATTGTGTACAATTTTATTTTCTTGCACATTTACTGCTTTGCTAACTTCCTTTAAGACTAGATATTGCACCATCAGCTGCAATCTCAAACAACTCACTCACTGTCACTCAAAGATTCCTTTCATGAGCATCCTTGTATAAAATCAAACAATGCCCTATAGACTGCCTACTTACTTACTAATATAGGGGACTCATTGTTTCATGGTATTTTGAGTTTTATTTAGAAGGGGTTATATGTGGCATTTTTATGTGCAGGAAGAATAGATTGTGATGCAATGTTCGGGTATGGATGGTTCGGGAAAAAATGGATTTCTATCGATGTCATAACCAGGTTAGATTGTACCTTGAGCCAGTCTGAAACACTTTCGGGTGTTTTTGCTCAGAAGGAGAACTTGAGTGTTGGAATTTCCAAATATCTGATAGAGGAAGTGCCTACATTCTAAAGATAAAATCATAAATCTTCTTATCTAGTTTCTGATCCAACCTGACATCTTTAATATGTGATAGAGAAAGTTTGTACATTCTAAAGATAAAATCATAAATCTGCTTGTCTTTGTACAATCGCTCGTTTGAATTATTTCTTTAACAGTTTTAGGTCCACATCCACGTACATATCTTCTTTTGCTAGTTGAACGCTTAGGCTTTGCATTTGCTCCAATCTCCATCTAAAATAATCAACAACATGCATTAATTTATGATTGTACCTTAAGCCGGTGTGAAATGCTTCCGAGTGTTTTCACTCTGAAGTAGAACTTGTGTGTAGGAATTTTCAAATATTCAACAGAGGAATTTCCTACATTCTAAAGATATATTCTATGAAACATTCCTTATTTTCTATGAAACAATTTATATATTCTTGTACTTGTAAATATTCTTTTACTATTATGTCTATTAAAGAAAATAGAGTTTGAATAAAAAAGCTTCACCCTTTTTTGTAAGTGAGTATGTGAATTATTGTTTAAGGAAAAATCTTACAATGTTTACATTTTCAGTTTACTAGTTTCAAATCTTCATTTTCTATGTATATAAAATTGTATGTGCTCTTTATCTCTAATGACATAAAACAATAATGTCATCAAAATTAGGGTTTTCAATTTTGAAGCACTGTCATTGTCCACACTTTTCATATCCTGTTCACTTTTAAGTACAATCATAAAAATTTTGTTTTTATTTCTTATCCCAGTTAATCTTGATTCCTTTCAGCACAACATAGTAGGTTGCATGTTAAATTTCAAACATTTTCTTTGCATTTTTTTGTATATATTATTTTCTCAGTGTATTGAATTATGTAACTGTAGACATGCAAAATTTACATTATGCATTCGATCGGATTCGGTCAAATTAGATGTCGCATTAGGACCATTCATCAATTAATCAAGTGCATTTTCATCCATTCATTTATCAAATAAACATTATCATTCAATCTTCATCTTGCATCATCCACTTAATTAAATAAATCAGGACTTCATTTAAATCAAATCATAAATTATATTCCATCATTTTCTAATTCAAATAAATCAAATATCAAAGTCCAAAATGTCAACTCACCTAATCAGCATTAAATCAGCATAATCATCATCTAATCCTAATCTAATGCTAATCCCATCCCACTTGCATTATCTAGATCTAGCCACTTGCACAATAAATCAATTTTATTGATTTATTAAAACCTCATTTTCTCTCAACATGACAAGTCAAATAGGGCATTTATTGCTCTTCTTTCTTGTCCCCCTCTCAAAATTTATTGCAAATTTGAATTCAAAATTTCCCCCTCTTGGGCACTCTTCCCAAATCTTGCACATACATCAACTAATCACATGATGACAAGTGTCCTCAACTCATTGGCTTGTTTTTGATCCCACATTGGTCTCTCTTCAACACTTGGCATTTTGAAAATCTTTAAATAGCAGCTTCATCCTCAAGCAAATCCTCCACAATCTTTATGCAAAGTCACTCTCTTGGTTTGAGAATTGATTTTGTCCACACCATCTTCATCATTTGCAACATTTAGCTTATCTAAAGGGATTGGGAAAGGGTCACTAGCACATGTGACACCAATCCCCCTATGAGATGAATGTTTGAAGTAATTTAGGAATACATTTCATGATTATATTGCTTATGATTTTAGATTATTGTGATAATATTATTATTTCCTTTATATTTACTCAATAATTTCATAGGGAGGGCTTTCATCTCGCTTGTTCAAAAACTGACAAATTTAACCCATATCTTTCAGTCTTTGTTCAAAGCAGATTTTAGTCTTCACAGTAACAACAATTTCACTTTTGAGATATACAGTAAAAGTAAATGAAAGCACATGTTTCCTTTGTCAAGGGAAATGTATGGTGAATACCCTATGTCTTTTAGATAAGTGTGCAAGCAAAATAAGACATAACTGATTGAATCTGATTTTCTACCAGGTACAATTTTTTTTTATGCCGAGGCAACAACAACTTATCATGGATTAATTTTGGCTAAGAAACAATGTGTTTCTAAACTATGGCTAGAGGGGCCTAGACTCTCTTAATGTGATTAATTGTCTCATGATGAAATGTCCTCCTTCATGGTCAATTGCCAATTTTATTAATGACTCTATATCTATTATTAACTCTTTTGAGGAGATCAAAATCACACATGTTTTTTGTGAATCGAACATGATGGCTAATGGGGTTGCCAACATGGGAGTGGCTAGGAGATCTAAGTGGGATTCTTTTGAATTGCTACCTCTTAATCTGAAGTGTATTTCTAATGATGACCAACTGGCTTGTTTCTAGGTGAGATGTTCTTGGGGAAAGGTTTTTCATTATGATTTTAAGTTGGGTTTTGCACGTCAACCCTTTGCTCTTTCAGTTTCATTATTCTTTCCTTGGTTTCCGTAGAAGGATGGACTGACAGTTTTGGCAGGGTTACTTGGAATGATAAGCCCACACGTATTGTGGGTGTTTGTTGTATTGTTTTGAGCAGCGCCTTGTTCATTTTACTTTTTCATTTCTTCCAAGTGTTCTTTGGTTTTCGTTTGTTTCCTATCACTATGGGTGGTGACCGTTGTAGAATTGAGCTGAGTTCTTGTGAAGAGTTTCAGAAAAATGCTACTATGTGGGAGCACTTGGAATTGGGGGGGGTTACTCAATTTATGCAAAAAATTCAAGGCCCAGACCTTGATGTAACGGATTTCTTTGTGAAAGGATGGAATGGGAGGTTTATGTGTTTCAAATTGAAGAGGATTTTACTATAGAGGTAATTGGTCTTTCAGTTGCTAGGATAAAGTTTTTCAGAGACAGGGGAGCGACTAAGAAGGCTTTTGCGAATTTCTTTAAAAATGACGAGAGGAAGAAGGTTAAGGAAATTGGAAGTAGAGGTTATGCTAGGAAGTCCCTGAAGCCGCTTTGGAGGGACCTCATGTTGGCCATTATGCACTATTTCATCCTTGAAGGTAGATTCTTTGTGGTTTACACTCACCATTTTATTCTCTTAAATCATTTTAGGCATAATGTTTTGGTCTTGTTTCCTTTTTACCTGTTGCATTCTATGGTGAAGAGTATTGAAGACCACAAAAAGAACCCTAAGAAGGCAGTTCTTCATCAAGCGCTTATGTGTTTGATTTTTTCTCATATCAAGCTAAAGTTGATCTCAGTCTCCCCTAAAACTCCTGGTAAGAAGGAAGTTAAAAATGATGGGTATGAAATAGGGAACTCTGCCAGTGAATGGGTCAGTAGTTCGAAGGAGGAAGAGTCAGAATATGAGGATATGTTTATTGATGAGGGAGGCTCTGAGGAAAGGGATGAGGAATTGAAAGAATGGGGTAATGGCTATGAGACTAATGTGGAGTTACGGGAGACTATGGCTAATTCTGTTAGAAAATATTTGAAGGGGAAAACCAAAGGAATGAAGAAAGTTAAAGCTTCGGCCAAAAGGAAAATTGTGGTGGTTGTCCCTGGTTCAAATGTGAATCTCACGTTGTCTTCTAGAAAAGAGAATTTGAAGGGTTGTCATCCTGTGGGTGATGAGGGTTTGAAGGGTTATCATCTTGTGGGTGATGTGGATCCTTCAAATTTTGATTGTGTTCAGAATGCTTCATTGGGGAACCCTGTTCCTAGTAAGGATGGTCTGCTAGAGAGCTCCCCAGTGCAAGGGCTTAAGGTGTCGGTTAATTTGGGTGGCCAGTTGAGTGGCCCTGCTGATATGGGAAACTCTAAGATGGAGGTGAAGCCTAATGAGGCTGGCCCTATTGGAACTGTAAAAATATGATGATTTTGCATATTGTTCGCATTCATATTTTTCAAAATAAGTTCTACCACGAGTACATTTTGCTTGCATTTTTCCCATATTGCCCCATTGAATCCATCAGGTCTTGCTTTTTTCACATTCTGGTTCTTATCGGCGTGAGATGGTCAAGGTCTCCCTGACCCATGTTGCATTTTCTACTAGCAAACATCTCTGTTGCCTATCGGCAAGACGTTTTTGATGTCTTGGCGACTAGAATTTACTTACTGGTTGTTATTGGCGGGACATTCACATTGTTTTAGCGACAAAAAAGGTTCCTATCGGCATAAGCTATACTGTCAGAATGAGGTCTTATCAATTACATTTTGTCTCGTTGACCGACATGTATGGAGATGCATTGGTGAGAGTTTTCCTTCGATGAAGTGTCTTGGCAAACTCACCTAGTCTTGCCAATTGGCAGTGGAAGATCTAACATTTCGAAAAAGGTTCAATGCTTCAGTGAAGGGTTATAGTGAGATGCATATGTCTCATCGATGGAGCACAAAGGGTTTCTTTCAATTGGCTTTCGATGAGAAGTTTGTTGTGTCTTGCCAACCAACAACATAAAGGGAAGGATTTCGGTAAGAGTTGAAGTTTGTGGTAAGAGGTCTTGGTGAGTGTGAACTGTCTTGCCGACTGGCGATGGAGGAGGCTTATCGGTGAGAGGTATTCTATCGGTAAAAGGTCTCGGCGAGTGACCTTCAGTCTCACCGATGGAACACAATGAAGGTCTATGTCGGTATGAGAATTGCATTCTCTTGGTAATCTCATGTGAACTCAGGGCTTTTGGTGAAACATATTGTGGTCTACATGACATCTCCCTGACATCACTAAGCTACAGCGAAGGCTAGTAAGACAAATGGATGCATCTCGGTATGACTTATGAGCTTCGATGTAAAGTCTTGGCGAGCCCATTGGGTCTTCCCGACGAAGTCAATGAATGAATTTTGGCGAGAGGTTGACATTGTCTTGGCGACCTATGGATGAAAGGAGCATATCGATAGGAGTTAGCGATATCCGTATGAGGTCTCGGCGAGTGACCTTCAGTCTCTCTGATGGAAAATGAGGGACCTCATCGGCATAAAAAATGATTTGTCTCAGCGACACTCAAGGATGGTTGGGGTCTTTCAGTATAACAAAGTAATCTGCAAGAGGTCTTCCCAAGAGCGATTTTTTACGGTGACAAGTTTGATCACGGGGGCTCTCGGAAAAACAAAGGCTTGTCTACATGACATCTCCCCGATATCATAGAGCGAAACACAAAGGGGACATGCTGATGCTTCTAGTCTTTGGTGTAATGAGTAATTGGTCACAGCGACACGCAAATGGTAAAAGAGCTCTCGGGGAAAAATAAGGTGATCTACAAGATATCTCCCCGACGGAAGTGGTCACGGCAAAAGTGAGTAACACTAGGCGGAGAGATTAATGATTGAATTTCCTTCGGCATGACGATACGATATGTCTCGCCAACTATTTCACAAATGAAAAATAGAAATTCGAATAACTGAGGCCGACATGTAAATTCCTAAATTACCATTGCAGGCCGACTTGATTGGAGCCCAAATTCTATGGAAGGCCGACATGGATTTTCAATATGTTTATTTTCTTGATGCTTGTGTATAAATAGGCATTTTTGTAATTGTAAGATCACTAGTTATTAGATATTCGATACACAACAAGTAGATAGAGTGGAATAAAATTATCAAATCAGAGACTATTGTTGCATGATTTCAGAATGGAGGTATTTATGAAAATCAGTTGATGTTGCTGCATTTCTCTGGTGTCAATTATTTGTTGAATTTAATTAAAGTATTGCTAAGCTATCTCCAAGATTGAGTTTTTCTAGTTGTTTGAATTGATATGACAAGTTTATATATAATTCATCAGTGCACATTTTTTGTATCTGTGTGATTGATTGATTGGTTCTTTCAAGCAAAGATTAAATCCTTTTAGTTAATCACAGTAATCAGAGAGAATCATCTGGATTGTTTCAAGTAGAGCTTCGTAATCACATTTTTCATGTTTATACAAGTTGTAAACATAGTATATGCCAGATAATTTGTGTTTCTCTAGAGAAGTGTTGATCATATTGATCTCATTTGACTCTGCATACCCAACAAGGCACTGGTCTCTACACTTCATCATTTTGAACTCATTTAGTTTCTTTATATCTGTTTATTGAGCATTTTAGGATTTAGAGTTGAAGATTGCTGTTGTGATTGATTTCATTTGTTCACTTCCATTTGCCATTGTGGACAAATAATTGCAAGAAAGATAATCATAAGATAAGTCTTCTTAATTCAGAGTTACACCCGCCCAAGGTTTAGCAGCACCTAAAGAGTAGAAGGTTGAGTTATCTTGACCTTGTCTGTTACCCTAAAGCGTATCAAGAGATTGGTAGCCTCTTGAGGTATCTTTCCTGCATTTTTGAGAGCTAATAGGCCCCATGGATATGTAGGGGATTGATGTAGTTAATTATTCTCAGGATTTTTCTATTGTGGAGAAGGAAGTGAAGAAGGAACATCTGGAGGCGTTAGCTGATTTGGAGAAATTACCAAATAAGGAGAGGATAAAGGTGGATGTTGTGGATGTCGAGGATTCCCCATCCAAAGAAGAGGATGAACAAAATAGGGGTTGTTCAGATGTCTTTGTTGACTTGGAGCAAAAGGGTTAGCCTCCAGTTAATTGGGATGAAATTGACATGAATATGTTTTGTAGAATGGCCAAAGATGGGACGAGAAACCTGCTTTCCCTGGTTAAGTGGTTATTTTTTGAGGTTAAGGAGCTCAATCTTTAGATGAGAAATTGAAAGGATGTTTGTGTTGCTATGCTAAGAGGTAACCGAAAGGAGTAGGAAATAAAAGGCAAAGTGAAATCAATGTATATTAAGCTTGATAAGCTATTGGCCGATGCTGATCGTTTGGGGGTTTCTCATGAGGAAATAATTTACTCTTTGGAAGTTATTGTTAATAAAATGTTAGAGGATAGAGTGGCAAGCCTGGAGGATAAAATGGGAAAGATGTCGGAGGACTTGAAAATGATGGTCAATATCAGCAATAACTCTTTGAAGACCACTGTTATGGGTCTTTTTGTTCTGAATGAGAAAGTGTTGAATTGGATAGGAAAACCGCTTGAATTGGGTAATATGGAGGAAAGGATTGAAGAGATTAGTGGCTCTTACCTAGTGGAGAAAGCAGAAGCTTCTAATCTTGTGCTGGAGAAGGACATGTAGGTGGGTCTGTGCCTTAGGACGAGGAGCAAGATGAAAAAGAGGGTTGTTGTTGTTGTTAAGGAGCTGAAAGATGTTACCAATATCCATGAAGAGGTCATCTAGGAGAACATGGCCTCAGCTAATGTTTTAGATAATTTTCTGTAGCTGGTGCTTCCTCTTTTGGTTCAGGAGGTTTGCTGATTTTTTTTCTTTTGGGTTTGCTGATGGGTTGCTAATGTTCCATCTTATGTCAACTTTTTGGTTTTTTGGGCTGCTGGGCTTAGTGGTTTAATTTCTCTTTTAGCTTGGCGTCATTGTAAAGGGTTTTGAGGCCCCTTCTAAACCTATTTTTCCTTATCAAAAATTGATTGAATATGATTTTCTATTGTACAATTGTTTTTTTTATGTGCTTTTTACTTTTTGCATGTGGATTACCCTCAGAAAGAGACTACTTATCTTTTCTTAAATGAATCCTTTACATTTCCTATCTATGAAAGGAATTTACTACTTGACAACAAGTTTGTGAATTTCATACAAATTAAGATTGGTGTAAAAGGCCATCCTTGCAAATGTTGTTTGGTCTACAATTATAATGTAAAATAAAAAAACTTGCTAGGAGAATAAAATAGGTTTTCAATTGTCCAAGTACAACATAATATTACTGAAGCATTTCAAAGTTTAGGCATTTAAGATTCATGGATCTCCTTGGAGGTGACCCACCTAATATAATAATAGTAAATTAGTATGAACCTTTAGTCATAAATTAAAATGCAATATAATATCTCTATGTCTCTCACACATTAATGTTTCATATAACCACATACCTTGTAAATGCTGACAATTGACTTATGGCATTCCTTAAGTCAACTGTAAGACAAGAATCCCCCCTAATTTCCAAAGGCATGATATGCTATCAAATACATTTATGAAAATTAATAACATTCGATTTTCAGAGTCCTTGATAGTTATGTAAAAATTTGCACATAGTTTATCTAGAAATCTTACTCACATAACATTTATGAAAAGGTTATTAGTAATTTTTTCTCACACAAAAAAATATCAAAATAAATTTAGTGCTTAATCAATGTTGTCTCATCTATTTCCACCCATTTTCCTCTTAGCGATTTAGTATTTCTACGCCATCCATGTCCTCTCTCCATGGCCTCCTCTGTGAATAAAAATGCTGCCATAGAAGCTTTCATGGCACCACCATCGAGAAGGAAGAAGTAAATTGCGGGACCGCAGTAAAAACTTCTTTACCGCACTGAGCTGATGAAGGAGCCGCATGATAGTGGTGGTCACTATACTACCACATGCCAATGGTAGAAGACTTGCAGGAGTCACCACAACACTGCCAGGAATAGAAAAACGTACCTTTACAACAATGAAAATAGTCACTATACAACAATGATAGGCGCTCAATTAAACGCACTTGGCGCCGCCTTAGGCACCCCAAACTGATTACATTAACGACCAAAATTTGACGCTCAAGTTGGCGTTAAGGAAGAAATCAAATGACAAAAAAAGGAAAATGTCGTACGAAGGAAGAAATCAAAATTAAAAATTAAAAAATTTCCCACATGAAGGAAGAAATTAGACAACAAAAAAGGGAAAAACACCATGCGAAGGAAGAGAGCAGAGCGCTACCAGCAACTAAAGAGAGCACAAAGCCAGGATGCATGGAGGAAGTCTGGTGAGGAGAGTACACAGGTATTTGAATTTTCTCATAATATTATATCAAATTTATTAAACGATATTTAATTTTATTTTTTCTTCGATTGGTGATAATATTTTTATTTTATTTAAGATAAATCAAAATATACAAAGCTCCAAATAAAAATTTCTTCCAGCACCATCACATCATGTCTACCCAAATGCCAGCTATTTATAGTATTGAAACCAAAAACAGAGCTTAACCCCTTAATCTTATATATCAACATCTAGCTTAAGCACATTAAACTAGTTTACGCAGAATTTCCAGAAGCGCTACCCAGATGCAATGGGCACATTTCCACCAGTGGCTTCACCTTCTTTCTCGGATGCAAACCCTTCTTCTCACATAGCTTCTCTCTGGCGATGTCTTTGAGTCCCACTATTATTTCCTCAATCTCCATTAATTCAATGCACAGTTTCAAAGCTTGCCACCCCCATTCTGCACCCTCTCTCCACACGGCTTTGGTTCTTCCTTCTAGCCACCTAATGAAAGGGAGATTTATCTCTGCTACTTCTAGGTCCACACCTTCCATTCCTTCGCTCACAAAACCTTGTCCTAGTATAGCCATTTCCAGGATACTCTCCATGTTCACTAAGAAATGCCTATGTACCAATGCTTTCATCACTTTCCTTACAACCTCCACCGACTCTCCTAAGTCCAATCCCCATGCCATGATCAGAGAGTATATATCCATATTAGTCTGATATTTGTGCTTCAAATCTTCGAAGCCATTACCCAGAATGATTTGCACATATTGCGCCACCTTCACATCCTTGTATAGGAACAAGCCACACAATCTCTTCACCGTCACTTTGCCATCAAAAGGATCCAATTTCCTCCTCACTTTCAGAGTGAAGTTGGCAGGTCCATTTGTTCTCTAGTACATTAGACACCAAACAACTTCTTACCGTTGTCCTAACACTCTCCTTACTCCCACAAACCAAGAAGCATCGAAGGAAATGAAAGAAAAAACTTCATTACACAACAAATTGTTGGCCATCAACATTAATGTTGAACGTACGTCCAACGCCGGCAAAAAGAGCTAATTCTTCAAAATTTCTAAAAACATTCCTTCAATAATTTGTAAGTATATTTAATATGTTAAATGATATATTTGTTTTATTTCCTTGGAAAAATTAAATGATTGCATATTAATTAGTTTAACTAGTCCATGTGCCATGTTTTGACAGGAGGAGAAATATGGCTGCCATCCAAAGCAATTTGAAAAGAATATGTTACAAAGCAAAAAGTGGAACGGTTTTTTAATCTGGATGGAGAACGAGGTATCAATAGTTGAGTTTCAATAACTTAGTTGGATATTGTTGTGTTAATATGCCAATTTGCATCTCTTGTGTTGAGTTGTTTATTGATGTATAGGATGAGTAAATAGAGCTCAAATCTTATGATTACAATATGACCGTTTATGTGCATGAATAAATAGTAGAAGGATGTAGATGAACTCAATTCATCTGACTTTATGCCTCTTGGTAGGAATTCCTCTTGAATCTTTAATATCAGGTGCCCGAGACTTCCCTGTAGCTTTTATCTTTTAGATGAGGTTGCTCCTATAGCTCTCTTACTTGAAAAATCCTTAAAACTCTGAATTCTTAACATTCAAAAGATAAATGGAATGTCCTCAACACCTAGTAGAGCTATCCAAAAAAGCTAACTAAAAGCGAACCGAGTTTTTTAATTTAATAATTTAATTATAAAGTTTAAATTTTGAATGTTAATTTTTTTATATGTTATTGGCTTATTGTATGCTGCAACATTGTTTAATATTTATATCTATAAATTATCTCTATCACATTAATAGTGTGTCAAAATGGAAAGGAAATTGTCAGAAGTAGTATGCTCTAAATTGTAATACTTAGTGAATCTAGATCCATAGTTAGTAACGTCCAAACAAAACTTGTCCCAACAACCATAGTGAAATGGGAAAAGTTAATGGGTAATAATCAATGGGCTACACAGGAGGCTGTCATATTGTCAGCTAATTACCTAAGCCTTCCCCCATGCACTCTTGAATTGGTGGGGGGGAGTCTAAAAGAGCTTACATTGCTTCTTACCATTGAACTTAATGCAAAAAATATTCCACATCTTAAACCACCAAATGGTCATGTGATCGGATTTCCTTTTGTAATTGGGAAAGAGGAAGCCATCCTCCTTCTAAGTTGGATTCAACATTTACTACACACATCTAGTAGGTCTCTTCCTACAAAATTCAAGACAAGTATCATGGAAACAAAATGGCTGAAAACCTCTAGAGGATATCAATCTCACAACATGTGTTTCTTGTTAGATTATGAGTTTCATAGACCAGTCTACAGTCTGATGTGCTTTGAATCCTTACATCTAAAGGAAATTGCCTTAACATAAATACTGCTAGGGAAATTCAATGTTGTCATTGTAGTTGGCATTAAAGTCGATACCTGCAACATTGAAAATGATCCTTATATAAGAATTCCCTCCATCTTGTTGGCTTGCAACACTCTTGATGGTGCCTACATGAAATCTGATTTTGATTCCTCTTCTACATCAGAGGGTTCATATCATTGATCTGACTCTTCTGAATTATCAGAATCAAAATCCCTAGCTTCCATATTCAAAAATTCCCAACCACCATCTTCAATAAATTTATCTGGATCATTAGTTATACTCTTCAAAATTGGCCGCTAGTTCAAGTTCATTTTTCTTTCATAATACTTTATATCCATGGAGTTTAGCCATTCCTTGATGCCATCAAGTGAAGATTGAGGAATGGAATCAATGCAGAGTACATCCCACTTGAAGTCTTTGAAAACAATAGCCATATCAAATTCCTTTTTCCCAAGTCCTACTCTCTCAAGGTTAACAATATCAATCTCACTAATAGGGATTACTAGGAAAGGTAATTCCCCTAACTCTACCAAACATTTTACCATAGGAACAATAAAAGCAGAGGCTTTGAAAGGAACTCCATGAAAACCAAGCTCGCTAAATGGTATATCAAACTCTAGTTCAAAATATTTTAGATGAGGCTGCTCCCATAACTCTCTTACTTGCTTAACAAATCCTTGAAACTTTGTATTGATTTTATTTTTCCTATCCCTCTCTTGTTGTTCTTCCTTAATTTCATCAAGATCATACATTGACCTTCTTTCCCCTCCTAAAGTTTGGACCACATCCATTACCTCCACATAAAACTAGACATCCTTGGTCTTCTTGGTTCCCACATTGTGATATGGTTATGCAAATGAAAATGAAGCAAAGTAATCATCTCCTTCTCAACTCTCTCTTCTGCTCTCATGGTTGAATATTACTAAAATCCATTATGGTGGGCCTCCAGATTTCTAGTCATCTTTCTTCCTCTTCCACCAAATGCTGGCCTGATCCACAAGTCTGCAAGCCTAATTGGCTTTGTTTTTGAAAGTTGAAGTTTCTCCTGACTCACTAGTATTAGCTGTAACTTTTTTGAAATTTTATTATAGTATGTGCACTTTGATATGATGTAATATGATTGTGGTTTCATCTCATATGTTGCAATATTAGATATATAACAAAAAAATAAATTATTGCATGGAATAAATAATAAATTTTCATTTTAAATGTTTTTTTTTGTAGAACACGGGTCTTCCAGAAGATCAAGATGATCCTTAACATGATATAGATCCACAAAATATTGGTTTTACTGGTATAGATCACATGGAAGAGGATGATGATGACACAAATATGAAAGACACCAAGGCTAATGACAATGATGATGACAACGACAATGATGATGACGACGACGACAATGATGATGATGATGATGATGATGATGATGACGATGGTGATGATGATGATGAGACAGTTGATGATAGTAACCAGTGACATTCATGATCATATAGACTCTATCATGGATCATCATTGATATATCATTATGATGACTCTTTTCATGGTTACTATCATATGTATCATTTTCACAGCCTACAGTACTATATTGTTGAGTTGTATCATATTGACATGTGTCATTTTCACTATATTATTTGGAATATATCATCTTGAATTGTATCAATTTGAGTTACATAATTTATCAATTTTATTTATATCATTTGTACATGTATCATTTTCACTTATGTCGACTATTGGACACGTATCATTTTGACATGTTTTTGATGTACTGCCATATTTGACTTTCACTTGTTTTAGTTATATATGATGACGATCTTATCAGTATTGACTTGTCAATTTATATATATTAAAAGTGGTTGATGATTTTTGGATGGATATTTATTAAGTATGATGATTTTAATTTACTGCTCAGGATGGATGTTGTCAAATTCAATTAAATTATAGATATTTGACTCACTTGCTTTAATTATAGATGATGATCATGTTACAATAATTATATTTTTATTTAATCATATGAGTTAAATAATTAAATTACTTACTCTATAATCATATGAGTTATTTAAGAGGAACAATATATTTAACTAATTAAATTTAAATAAAAGATATAAAATTAATAAATGGAAGCAAAACAAGAAGCATTTTTAGAAGAAAAAAAGGAAGCAATAATGGAAGCCAAACTAGAAGCAAACTAGTAGCAATCTTGGAAGAAAAATTGGAAGCAAAACCAGAAGCAAACCTGGAAGCAAAACTGGAAGCAAATTTGGAAGCAAAACTAGTGTTGGAAATATGTGCCTCAAACATTAAAGGATGAAACCTCCTTTAGAGCAATGTCGGTGTGACATTCTGATTGTCTGGCCAACTAGCAGTTTGTTTTATCAAATTTTGAACAAGTCGCTATGACCTTGAAGAAGTCTTGTCGAAAGGTTTACTGTGAAGTCTATTGCTGTAGCAAGGTGTGTTCGTTGTGACCTTATAGCGCTTGTGAGATATCTGGCCGAAAGGCCATTCATTCGTTTATCAGTGTAACTCTTAGTGACTGTGATCTTCGGTGAAGCTTATGGTTCTCGCTAAGTTGTCTCAGCGAAGTGTTGTTCTCTTGCCGACAACATATGAATTGATATCCTTAGGGTAACTTATTATGGCTCGGTGAGAGGTCACCGGGAAATCAAATGTTATGCCGACTATGTTTTATCGGAGAGACTTAGCCGAAGGAAGTGACTTTGGTAAGATGTCCTACCGAAGTGGATATGTCTTAGCGACTAAGACTTAAGTTGGAATCTTCAGTATATCTTAATGAACTCAAAGAAAGGTATTAGCAATAGAAGAAAACTATGCCAACAGGGAAACACTTGGGAGTTATTGGTGTAGCACTAAGGCTTCGTTATGAAGTCTGGGCGATATACAAATGTCTTACCGACAGAGAGTCTAAGGTAGATCATTGGAGTGACTCGGCAGGCTCGGTGAGAAGTCTTATCGAGACTTAAATGTCTCACTGACAACTCATTGTGTTGGAAGCCTTTGGTATAACTTAAAGCAATCGGTAAGTTCTCTTGGTGATGGACAAATGTTTTGGTGACAGGTGAACACTTCGGAGTAGCATATGAAGATCGGTATGAACTCTCAGCGATAGATGTGAGTCTTGCCGACTTTCATTTGGTGCTCAGTAGATATGGAAACTTCGATGTAACCTTAGTGATTCACTATGACCTTCTGGCGAAAGCGATAAGTCAGGATGATTGCTTGGTGACTCGGTGAAACTCTTGTAACTCGTTAGAACATCCTGGCGACTACGATAACTCTTGGCGACTATGATATGAGTTCAATGTGGCATCGGTGAGACACTGTTAGTGTCTCATCGAGATGCCAATGCAATAAAAATTCTATTGACCGAGTATGACTTTTGATGTGGCATCACATGGACGAATCAGAAGAGCCGAATTGGAATCGTTGGGAGTCTGTTCATTGTGATGGTTCTATGAGGGATCTCGACAGTAAGAGAACACCATGGTTATAGTCAGAAGTTACATATGTTTTGATGTTAGATAGTAGTTCGATCGAAAATGAAGTGTGAAGAATTCAAACTGTATCAATGAAGGATTAAAAATTTGTAAAGGTTGTAACCTGAAAGTTTTCTGTTCGAAGAATGCACATGATGAATGCTACTGTTTAATGACACCAGAAAGATAAGTCTGGAATTGTATGTAACTTTGATTACTGTAATACAAAGTGATTTCTCTTGGTGTGGTGGGTTTTTCTCCTGTAAGGGTTTTCCCACGTATATCTGGTGTTCATGTGTGTTTGTCTAAATACTCTGTTTCTGTAATCTATCTCATAGTGCATCTCAATTTGACTGTAATTGAAAAATTAAAGGTACTTTTACATTCTTTCCTGAAGTATTGACGTTAGGAAAATTGTTTTCCGCATCTAGTTTTCCTTACAAGTGGTATCAGAGCCTGGCCAGTTGTGTTATCCTTGGGGGTACATTGGGTTTTTTGTGTCAATACTATTCAGTGGGAGTTTTGTAGAGATTGTTATTTCTATTTACAGATTAAGATGTCTAGTTCATTTGGGAAGTTTGAAATAGAGAAATTCAATGGCAGTAACTTTGAATTGTGGAAACTCAAGATGGAGGATCTCTTAGTAGATCGAGACCTTTGGCTTGCTGTGTCTGGAACTAAACCTACAGGCATGAAGTAAGAAAAATGGGACCTTGCAAATAGGAAAGCGAAGGGGCTGCTAAGGCTCTGTCTGGCAGACTCAGTTCTTCTCAATGTGTATGAAGAGAAGTCTGCTTCTCTCTTGTGGAAGAGACTGGCATCTATTTATTAGGGGAAATATTTGGTGAATAAGCTATTCCTGAGAAAGAAGCTTTACTCTTTGAGAATGCAGGAAGGAGGGTCTGTAGCTGATCATTTGAATGCATTTAACATGTTGCTCGCACAATTAACATTTGTTGGTGTAAAGATTGAAGAAGAAGATCACTGTATGCTTCTGTTATGTTCTTTGCCAGACTCATGGGATCATCTAGTGATGGCTATTGGGAGTACAACATCCAGTTTCAAAATGGAAGATATTGTTGGTTCTTTGTTGTCAGAAGAAATGAGAAGGAAATCTTCTGAGATGGCGAAGGAGGCTCTTGCTGTCAGAGGAAGGTCAAAGGAGAAAGGAAAGAAGAAGGACAAGAAGTCCAAATCGAAATCAAAGGGGAGATCAAAGTCTCTTGGCAAGAAGTCCAAGGTGAAGTGCTGGAACTGTGGGCAACCTGGTCATGTCCGAAAGGATTGTAAAGAGGAGAAAAAGAAGAAGAAAGGATCTCCGATAATGGTTCTTCTCATAGTGATGGTGACGCCTTCATTGTAGCCTTGGCTACTCAGGCATCAGATGATGTCTGGTTGATCAATTTTGGAGCATCGTTCCACATGACATCTCACAGAGAATGGTTTACAAAGTATGAAGAATAAGATGGTGGAAAGGTGTACTTGGCGAGTGATTCAACCTTGGAAATTGTTGGCCGTGGAAGAGTCAGAATCCAATTCCCTGATGGAAGGTAAAGGGGATCAATGATGTTATGCACATACCAAGTCTGGCTCAAAATTTACTTTCTGTCAGTAAGCTAAATGATATTAGAGTACAAGTCTTGTTCTCAGGAAGTGGCTGCAAGATGACTAGAGGTTCAATGGTGCTAGCTAGAGATGCTCGAATTGGTACCCTGTACAAGCTGGATGCACAAGCTGTTCATTGTAATAGTGTCTCTTCGAAGTCACTGAAAGTTGCTCATGGAGGTAAAGAGGGAATTGTCCCTAATTATGTAAACTCTATGGAAGTAAAACTTCCTACAAAAAAGACTATGCTTTGGCATCATAGGTTAGGCCACATAGGAGAAAAAGGTTTAAAAATCTTGAAGAACAAAAACCTGGTTGAGGGGCTTGAAGACTGTAATCTGGAATTTGAATTCTGTGAACACTGTATATATGGAAAGCAGCATCGTGTTTCATTTTATGATAGTCCTCATAAAACTTCTGGTTTGTTAGACTATATTCATTCGGATGTGTTTGGTCCAGTAGATGTTCCTTCTTTGTCTAAATCAAGATACTATGTGTCGTTCATTGATGATTATTCAAGAAGAGCATTTATATATTTTTTGAAAAGTAAATCAGAAGTGTTCAGTCGATTTAAGGAGTTTAAAAATCTTGTTGAAAATCATACTGGTAAAACAATAAAATGCTTAAGGACTGATAATGGCGGTGAATTCTGTTATGAGGAATTTGAAAGATCTGTAAAGACCATGGAATCAAAAGACACAAGACTACACCTTACACTCCACAGCAGAATGGAGTTGCAGAAAGGTTCAATAGGACAGTGATGGAGAGAGCACGAAGTATGCTTAGTAGTGCTGGTTTGGAAGAAAAGTTCTGGGCTGAAGCTATTGCTACTGCATGTTACTTAGTTAATCGGTCTCCAAACTCTACTCTTGTTGATTAGACACCTATGGAAGCGTGGTCTAGTAAGAAGCCCTCTCTTAGACATATTAGAGTCTTTGGCTGTGAAGCATATGCACATGTGCCGGATGTAAAAATATCTAAGTTGGACAACAAGGCTGTTAAGTGTATATTTATTGGCTATAGTGCTAACATTAAAGGATACAAGCTTTGGAATCCTATTACAGAGAAGGTTGTATACGGCAGAAGTGTAATCTTTCATGAGCTGAAACCTTCCACCTTGGATCTGCAGTTAGAGACAAAGTCATAAAATAGTAAGGATGTAGCAGCAATTCCTCCTACACTAGAGAAAGAGGAATTGAAGATTCAAAATGTACCTGAAACTGAGGAGAGCTCAAGCAGTTCTAAAAGCTCTGAAGAAGATGAACCTCAGCCTCAGCTAGTGAGGAGGTCAACCCAAGAAAGGAAACAACCAAATAGGTATGGGTTCTCATTAATTGATTCTACTTGTGCCTATGCCTTGATTTCTAGCATTGATGAGCCTAGGACTGTAAAGGAGGCAATTAAAATATCTGATTCAGATTCTTAGTTAGAAGCCATGTAGGAAGAAATGGCGTCATTATATAAAAATGAAACCTGGAGTCTGGTGCCCTTGCCTAAAGGCAGAAAACTTGTGGGCTGTAAATGGGTATTTAAGAAAAAGATTGGTCTGGATGGCAGTGTAGAAAAATACAAAGCACGATTGGTTGCAAAGGGTTATTCCCAGGTAGAGGGAATTGACTATGGGGAAATCTATTCTCCTATAGCAAAGCCGGCGTCCATTAGATTTATTTTGTCACTTGCAGTAGCTTATGACTTAGAGGTTGAACAGATGGATGTGAAGACAACATTTCTTCATGGTGATCTTGAAGCAGAAATCTATATTTCCCAGCCTGAGCACTTTGTTGAGAAAGGTAAAGAAAAATTGGTATGCAAATTAAAGAAGTCTCTGTATGGGTTAAAGCAGTCACCTAGAATGTGGTACCAGAAATTTGATACCTATGTATTATCTTTAGGCTTTGTGAGATCAAAATCTAATCACTATGTATACTATAAAGCTGAAAGTGATCAAGTGCTTGTTATTGCTCTTTATGTTGATGATATGTTGTTCATAGGAAATAGCAAGCTAATGATTTATGATCTTAAGTCTCAGTTGTCTGCTAAGTTCAAAATGAAGGATCTTGGTGCAGCAAGGTATATTATGGGGATGGAGATAACCAGGGACAGGAAGAATAGAAAGCTTTGGCTAAGTCAGAGTGAGTATATAAAGACTGTTCTAGAGAGATTTTGTATGAATGATTGCAAAAAGTTAGTTGTTCCAGTCATGCAGGGAATGAAGCTATATGTTGAGGATTGTCCAAAATCTCCTACTGAGATGGAGGACATGACCAGTGTACCCTATGCTAGTGTAGTAGGCAGTCTTATGTATGCAATGGTCTGTACAAGGCCAGACATTGCCCAAGCAGTGGGAGTACTTAGTCGATTTATGGCTAATCTAGGAAGAATACATTGGGATGCTGTGAAGAGGGTGTTTAGGTATTTGAAGGGAACTTCAGATTTTGCATTGTGTTACCATGGTAATTCGGTTGAATCACAGAGGACTCTCAGCATTCATGGTTATGTAGACTCTGATTGGGCAAGGGATATTGACAGCAGAAGATCCACCAGTGGATACATTTTCATGTTGAATGGTGGTGCAGTGAGTTGGATGAGCAAGCGGCAGGCTGTAGTCGCTTTGTCCACTATAGAGGCTGAATACATGGCAGCTACCCATGCTTGTAAAGAAGTTGTATGGTTGAAACATTTGTGTTCTAACATTGGTTTTGATGCAGGGGAAATAACAATCTTATGTGATAGTTAGAGTGCCATTTATCTGGCAAAGAATCCAACTTTCCATGCCAGGACGAAACATATTGATGTACAGTACCAATTTGTGCAAGATATGGTTGAGGATGGAAAGGTTAGTTTGGAAAAAGTTGATACTTTGGAGAATGTTGTAGATGCATTGACAAAGCCAGTGAGCACAAACAAGTTCAGGTGGTGTGTCAGTTCAATGGGCCCATGATTTTCAGTAAAGTAATTTTTGCATGCTCTGGAGGTGCCTGAATGATCTTCGTCAAGTGGGAGATTGTTGGAAATATGTGCCTGAAACATTACAGGCTGAAACCTCCTTTAGAGCAATGTCGATGTGACATTTTGATTGTCTGGCCGACTAGCAGTTTGTTTTATCAAATTCTGAACAGGTCGCTATGACCCTGAAGAAGTCTTGTCGAAAGGTTTACTGTGAAGTCTATCGCTGTAGCAAGGTGTGTTCGTTGTGACCTTATAGTGCTTGTGAGATATCTAGCCGAAAGGCCATTCATTCGTTTATCAGTGTAACTCTTAGTGACTATGATCTTCGGTGAAGCTTATGGTTCTCGCTAAGTTGTCTCAGCGAAGTGTTGTTCTCTTGCCGACAACATATGAATTGATGTCCTTGAGGTAACTTATTATGGCTCGGTGAGAGGTCACCGCGAAATCAAATGTTATATTGGCTGTGTTTTATCGGAGAGACTTAGCCTAAGGAAGTGACTTCGGTAAGATGTCCTACTGAAGTGGATATGTCTTAGCGACTAAGACTTAAGTTGGAATCTTCGGTATATCTTAATGAACTCGGAGAAACATTTGGGAGTTATCGGTGTAGCACTAAGGCTTCGTTATGAAGTCACAAATGTCTTACTGACAGAGAGTCTAAGGTAGATCATTGGAGTGACTCGGCAGGCTCGGTGAGAAGTCTTATCGAGACTTAAATGTCTCGCTAACAACTCATTGTGTTGGAAGCCTTTGGTATAACTTAAAGCAATCGGTAAGCTCTCTTGGCAATGGACAAATGTTTTGGTGACAGGTGAACACTTCAGAGTAGCATATGAAGATTGGTATGAACTCTCGGTGATAGATGTGAGTCTTGCCGACTTTCATTTGGTGCTCGGTAGATATGGAAACTTCAGTGTAACCTTAGTGATTCGCTATGACCTTCTGGTGAAAGCGATAAGTCAGGATGATTGCTTGGTGACTCGGTGAAACTCTTGTAACTCGTTAGAATGTCCTGGCGACTACGATAACTCTTGGCGACTACGATATGAGTTCAATGTGGCATCGGCGAGACACTGTTAGTGTCTCATTGAGATGCCAATGCAATATGAATTCCTTTGTCCGAGTATGACTTCTGATGTGGCATCACGTGGATGAATTAGAAGAGCCGAATTGGAACCGTTGGGAGTCTGTTCGTTGCAACGGTTCTGTGAGGGAGCTCAAAAGTCAGAGAACACTATGGTTATAGTCAAACGTTACAGATTTTTTGATGTTGGATAGTAGTTCAATCAACAGTGAAGTGTGAAGAATTCAAACTGTATCAGTGAAGGATTAAAAATTTGTAAAGGTTGTAACCTGAAAGTTTTCTGTTCGAAGAATGTACATGATGAATGCTGCTGTTTAATGACACTAGAAAGATAAGTCTAGAATTATATGTAACTTTGATTACTGTAATACAAAGTGATTTCTCTTGGTGTGGTGGGTTTTTCTCCCGTAAGGGTTTTCCCACGTATATCTAGTGTTCATGTGTGTTTGTCTAAATACTCTGTTTCTGTAATCTATCTCATAGTGCATCTCAATTTGACTGTAATTGAAAAATTAAAGGTACTTCTACATTCTTTCTTGAAGTATTGATGTTAGGAAAATTGTTTTCCGCATCTAGTTTTCCTTACAACTAGAAGCAAAACTGGAAGCAAAACTGGAAGCAAAACCGGAAGCAAACCTAGAAGCAAAACCAGAAGCAAAACCAGAAGCAAAACCAAAAGCAAACCTAGAAGCAAAATCAGAAGCAAAATTGGAAGCAAAACCGGAAGAAAACTTGGAAGCAAAACCAAAAAAAAACTAGAAGCAAAATTGGAAGCAAAACCTGAAGCAAAACCAGAAGCAAAACCGGAAGCAAAACTGGAAGCAAAACTAGAAGCAAAACTGGAAGCCAAACTAAAGGAAAAATTGGAAGCAAAATTGGACGTCAAATTAGAAGGAAAACTAGAAGAAAAAATGGGAGTAGATGTGGAAGCAAAACTGAAAGCCAAATTGGGCGCCAATTTCGGCTTAATTTCTGACGTTACTTCTCAGCGCTATTTTTTAGGCGCTTTCGGAGGCGCTATGATTTTTCGGTGCTAAAACCAACACTAAATACGACGGAAAAATAGGTGCAACATCTAACATTGAGCTGACCATGCCTGTTTGCGCTGAGTTTAGCACCAACCAAATTGTTCAATTCATGGCTCAAAATACACTAAAATTTGGCACAAAAGTCGGTGCTAATTGCTTGTTGTGCTGTTGTGAATGCTTGAGTATTCTTATCAAGTGGTATCTCATATTGGAATCAAAGGAATTACAATAGTTCACCAGACATACACTTTCATTTAGTCTTAAATGAGGAGGTAGCTGGTTCATGGCTTTTTGAAATGTTACATTGAAATCGACCACACCCTCATTGGAAATTTTAACAATATTATTAAATTGATTCAAAAGAAACCTTAAATCAGTCTTATCACCATACTCTTCTTTGAATAGCCTCTTAAATTCCTCCCAAGACCCAATACTCTTAGTAGGAAAAATTCTATACCACTCTCTAACATCCTAAGTAAGTGATTGCATAAATAACTTCATCATGAAATCCTTTGCTTCTACCTCAAAGTCATCCATGACATTGGAAAATGCTTTAAGATGGTCTTCACCACTCAAGGCATTGTTTCTAGAGAATCTAACCAAAGCAGGCCTAAAATATTTAGGAAATGGGTTAGGATAACCAAGAATCCCAGTGAAACACAACTATTGATATCTTTCAACTTGCATGGGTCTCCTAGTAGCTTGGTCTCTATGAGAATTTCTAGGCTCATCATACTTTTGGTCATCAGATTGAGTATTATCCTTACCCTTTCCATCTCCATTATTATTTCCGTCTCCTTTCTTCTTTCCCTCATCATCTTCATAATAAGAGTTCTTATTTTTATCATTTCCTCCACCTCCACCACCCTAATCTCCACCACCACCTCCAATGGTAGCATGTCCCTTAGACTTCTTCCTTTGAGATTCACTATCAGTATGTCTAGAGCTTGAAGCTTCTAGATTTGGTATGGAGATCTTAAGAAAATAAATCTTTCTAACTATCTTTGCATTGGCAGCTTCGATTTCAACTTTCTTCAACTCTTCTTGTAATTTGTCATTTTCTAATTACAATCTTAAGATCTCAAGGTTTTGGGGTGTAGTGGATGGGGTATGATCAATCTTAACATTTTGGGTGGAAGTATTAACATATGAAGTATTGGTACTTGTGTTGGTATTGGTATTGAAGGTATTAAAGGTAGTTTTCTCTAGATGATCAATGAGCTTCTTCCCATGATCTATATGTTGTGATTTCTTAGCAGTAGCAAAAGGATCTGAGGCTTTGGTGGTTGCAATAGATGTGGTATAGGTATTAGTAGCAGAGGTTTCCATTTGAATGGTCACCTTAGGTGGATCATGGGTCATTTTAGTAGCAAAATTAGAAACAATTTCCTGAAATTCCTTTTGTTTTGCTTCTTCTCTCATCTTTTCTAATCTTTCCCTCCGAGCATCTCTTTCCTGAATCTTAGCCTTGATTATTTCCTCCATTTCTCTCAACTCCCTTACTCTTTTTTCTTCCAACTCTCTAATCTTATACTCCTCTTCTTCCTTAAGCCTAAGCTCTTCCTCTTCTAAGGCTTGCATATCTTTATCTATATCTTCCTCATTTTCTAGGATATCTCCAGACTCACTTTGCTTGGGAGTAAAAAAATCAAGGTTAGTTGGTTCTCCCTCAAGGGGAAGGTGCACTTCTACATTACGGGATTCACCTTTGGGCTTAAAATTTCCTTCATTAAAGACATATCCAACTCCAGGGGCTAAAGGTTTTGAGAATTTCTTATTCTTCTCCTATAATTCCCACCTATCTTCTTCTCTTAACACATCAAATTCATTGTCAAATACTTCCTTGATGGGAAAACTTCCTTGATCTACCTTAGGCACCTCCTCTTCACATGCTTCCTCATGAAAATTTGTACTATTTACTTCATTATTAAAAGTAGGAGATGCATCAATGGGAAGTTCAGTCAACTTACTTGATTCTTCACATTTCTTAACCCAGGTGGATTGCTTGTCCTTTGTAAGCTCAGACTCTAGCTTCTACTTAGGATGCTTCTTCATGTAGCTTCTTGTCTTCATGGTTTCAAGTAGTATTTCAAAATCCTCCTTCTCATGTTCTCTTTGAGAGTTTATCTTTACACTGGTATAAGAGACTTCAAAGTCACCACCTAGGATGTTGGGAAATAGTAATTGATTGTACTTTGACTTGGTACTTGTAACCTTAGAAAAGATTTTGAACATGACCTGACACAAGGTGAAAGAATGGACCAAAAATTGATGCATAATATTGGACGTGACTTATGTAATGAAAATTTGAACCAATTATTCTCCAAATAGTGAAGAACAATAAAATACTCGACTCTGACTGTACCAAATCTGAACTAGAGACTTTGGACTTAGAAATCCCCAGTAGAGTCGCCGATCTGTAAGAACCAAGCTGATCTTTAGAATTTCCTATGGAATTTTCCATTTCCAATATTTATAAATCTAAAGGGATTGGCCAATGAATGAGTGAAAGCAACAAATCTTTCCTCTTGCACTTTGGGCTCTGTGAAACCTGGGAGGGTGATCCCATAATGTATATTCAAGAACTTATGCAATTAACATTTAAATACATTGTAAATACCAGATAATTATCATATTATCACTCAACAATGTAGTATATCAAAATATTTAACTGCTCTTTTAACAATACCCTACACTTGGAGCATGTGAATAGTGAAATTCATCAAAAAAATAACTACAATGGTAACTCATTTGAAAAGTTTGTAAATAAAGAGTGATTTGCTGATGAACCAACCCATAAAATGTATTATGAATATATTACTCAAGCCAGTTCCTTATCCTAAACACGGAGTCAGTCTTAACCTACGTAACCTGATAACAATTTTACACATAGCATCATATAAGCTTTAAAAATACTACATTACAACATCTCCACATTATATTCTTGACCACCACTTCTTATGAATATCCTAGCACTCAATTCATATGAATCAATAACTTCATTCAAGAATTTACATTAATTCTTTGAATCAACAAGCAAGAACAAAACCCTACATCCACTGGAAATCAATGGAGATGAACAAAAAAATCCTTGATTATATTATTCATAACTCATAGAACAAGTACATAGGAGAGAAAAATGGCCATGAAATTTGCACCATTTTGTATTGTATTTGCTAATTTTTGTTATCAAAATTACATACATACTAACAGAATCAAAACCTAAGACAAAACTCAAAATATGCTCAGTATTCTTCTTTACATTTCTCTATGATCAATTGCAATACAACAAACCCTGTACTTCTGGCCTTGAATTCCTTATAGAAACGAAGGAGAAAAACAAGCTTCGGGACATAAAGTACACATGTCACAATTCTACTGGATCACTAAAACATATATTCCCTTTGCAGTTACATTTGCATTCTCAGATGGAGGGAAACATATATGAGAAAAAAATTATCCTCATTAGTTGTTAGAGATCCAGTCCCACCTTTCAAAAGGCATCTTCGAGCAGTTTTAACAATATCCACATGCTCAAAAAGTGTGTCCACACACATAAAGTGACAATGAAAGAAAGCATAAAAGAATAAAACAAGAAAGGACATGAAATATGTCCATGTTTGCAAACTTATCATCAATTCAAATTGGGGAGAAAGCAATATATTGTCCATACTTTAACAAAATCCTAATCTATACTAATTTTAGGTTGTGCATTGCATTTCTCCATCCATTACTCACCATGATTGCAGATTTCAAAATTAGAATTACAAGTGTCATCCCATCATTGGATTTAATCCTCCACTCCATTCAAGTATTTTCTCTTCTAGGCCAAGAACTCCTTAGTGGGACAACTAAATTTCATGACATTATCAACCCTTTGTCTATAAGGCCAATATTTGGTAACAACTTGATTGTCTTATCAAATTCTTCCAGGACAATCTCTACATGGGCCAGCATGTCCATGTTCCTCTTTAATGTTCCCATATCATGCCCCTAGAAAATTGAAGCATATTGACTTGAAATAACATCATTAGTTTCCTTTCTCCATTCCTAAAAAGTCTTGATGTTGCTATCATCCCTTAAAATGGATGGCAAGAGACCATGATGTGACTCATGAAAATTGCTGACCAATTCCCTTATCCTAGCTTCCAAAGGCTTAATAACTCCCCTGAATTCCTGAATCTCATTTACAATAGTAATGGTGGGATTAAGCTTCTCAGGGGGGTTAGCATCCTACTTGGCTCCAATAGACATAATCCTCAATTCTTGCAACTTGGGGATCCATGTCTCCATAAGTAGAATAGCCCTCTCCTTATCATTGCCAAAATTATTTATAGCAGATTTCATGGAGGAATAACTATCATGAATACTATTTAGTCTATTAACAACCCCTCTTTTTGAGTGTTCCAAGACTGTAGTGACAATCTTCACATTACTCATAAAGACATCCCTATCATGATTGTCACATTTCTCTTTATAATCATTTAACTACCTAAGTAACTCTTCCTTGCTGAAACCTTCCTCAACCTATGGTACTTTTGATGTACCTGACTCTATCATTGAAATGGGCACAGTTCCCATATTGTATGGCACAATTTCCCATGAAGAACTTGTTGAAGGGGCATAATCAACACAGGTGTAGCTTCATGTGGAGTGGAAGGAGAATCAACACTAGTCTGCATTTGCTCTCTTGATTGAAAATTTTGCAGCTTCTCCTCTAATAATGTTATTTTCATTTCTAGCTACATCTTTTGTTGTTCAATCCTCCCATATTCTACCAACAAGTCATTGCATTATGTCCTGAACTTTTTCTTTTCTGCAATTATCGATTCCACAGTGGATCTTGTGAACTGAGCAACATTTATAGAAATATTTGCTACCTCAAGAGCTTATGTTTCTAACACTCTCTTTATTATTAGGCATCCCCTGTAGTTGGGTGTAGATTTAGCAATGTCATGATTTTTTGTACTTGGGGCAAGGGACCAAATAGCTAATGCATCCCAGTGCTCATTGAAAGCAGATCCTTGTAGTGCAATTGTAACCTCCTCTTTTGAATTGTAGAGAGGTCTATCACATCTTTTTATTGTATCAAAGGCAATAGCAGAAGCCAAATCCCATTTTGGTAACAACAAAATACCACTATTCCTTACCAACTTTCTACCTTCTTCTGTAGTCATCCCCTGAAACTTAGCTCTCATTTCATTCAAGACCTATGCTTGAATGGTGGCATTAGGTAACTCTAGATGAAGACTTTTTTGCTTGGCTAGATTGTTGACATATTCATCCTTCTTGGCCCTATAGGAAAATTCCATGAAAGCTTGAGATCTTACAAATGAATCATCATCCATGAATCTCATGCACGCTTCCACCCTAATATCATCCTTGCCATTAAGCCTAGTGGGGTCATCCTACTTAACCTCATACCCAATTGTTGTGACACCATTTCTACTAGTGCACGAGGCATTCCTTGTTGCATTTCCTACTCCAATATTCAAATTTATTCATCAAACTCATCATCATCATAATCCACCAAACCTATTGCTTCAACCTTTTGCTTCTTCAATGGTGGCTCTTTTGGTGGTGAGGCATGTTGTGATGGGGCATCAACATCCACAATTTCAAGCCCAGTTGACCTTGGAGGAGATGGTGGTGGCATTTGTATCATTGGAGAAAGAGGTCTTTGTTCCTCTTGTTGAGAGGGAGCAATAGTTGCATCATCTTTCTTTGCCTTGTTCTTTCTTCTTACAAAGAACTTTATTTTTCATTCCTCAAGAGGCTGAGATGTAGGTTGTTCTTCCATAACAGGAATTTCTCCCCCACCTTGTTCTTCTTCTATGGGGGATTTCCCTTTATCTAGAATCATCTTCTCCTTCTCAAGGTGTCCCACCACTGTTTCAAAGTTTCAGAGCACATATTCCATTTTTTGCATCATAGTTGGGATTTCTGCAATAATAGTAAATTTAGGGTTTCTCTCCCTTAACTTCCTTTGCATTTTGTTAAAACAAATCCATTTTTATTTTCTACCATATTGCTCCACAAAATCAAATACATTCCTTATCACATCCTCGGGGTACTGGAAAATGTGCTCAAATTCATAACTTTGATTTCTCAATTACTAGGCTATGAAGCCTTCAGGATCATAATACTCCCTTTCCCTTGCTCTTCTCATGTGAAAATATTTGAGTATATAATTTATCTTATTCCAACATCCCTTTGTCATTACAAAATAAGAGAAGCATGTGTATAAGGGGAAAAATGTTCCTTTTCCCTAATCCAACAAGTGTTTGTTTTCCACACTTCCCAATTGCCATATTACTTCAAGGAAACCAATTCTCTCTGGCACACATTTTGGTAGCAGGTGAGGTGAGACAATGGCACCATACACTCTTAAAACAATATATGTAGGATATGGGATAACATCTCCCTAATTATAATCAACCCCTAGCTCCAGCCTCCTATCTTTGGGTCTTAAGAGGTCATGCAGGGCCTTGGAAATTATAGGCACATTCATAACCAAGGATCTTCTCAATTATGAAGCAAACAAGTTCTCAAATACCACATAATCAAAAATTTTGTCATCCTTATCTAGGACAGTAGTCCAAAACTGAACATGTAGCTCCAAAGTACCCTCCATCCTATCCATTGTCATATTCTACCCAAAGTAATGTGCACCTTTGAACATAAACATGTGCATTAAAAATGAGTACCAGCTAAACCTTACTCCATCTGCACCCTTCTTGAATTTTACCAAACCCTCATGAATTCTTTGTGCCAAAAACCCTACATAGTCATATGTTGTGCAATACTAGGGGTGTTGAATGTGGGCTGCCATATACATCCATGCCATGGGAAATCTAGTGACAGGATCATAACCAATTATCTGACAAATGGAGTAGAAATTCCTTTGGAAATAAGGGAAAAATTAATTAACAGGAAAAGGCTCTTTATCAAATGGTCCCAATGTGATTTTTCAGCCCCCAATTTTTGTTAAGTACCTTGGCAATATATGGACCCTGAATGCAATCTTAGTTTATCATACTCTTCCCCAAGAGCCTTTTCATCAATTTTAGGCATATCATCACTCCACTCGGTAAGTTTGAAGGCACAAGCAATCTCTTCCTTGGTGACCTTAACCATGTCAATTCCATCATAAGACCTCACAGTCCTAGTGATTGGGTCATAATTCATAGCTATTGCTTTTAATAGATCAATATCTAGGTAAACATTAGGAAAGGTCAATTTCCCTAGGTCAAAATTCCAAGGGTTGCCAACTGGAATACCAAAATTTCTATTTTTGAACCAGCCATAGAATAATTCCCACCAAGTGCAAGGTAGTTTGGCATCCCTAATAAAACTTTTTTTTGTCAATTAAGCCCTCAACTACTTTCAAACATAGAAAATCAATTGACCCTTAGGTTTTTCACTAGTTGAGGGTGGCAACTGGTTAGCAAGGTCTTTACTAAAAGGTCTCTTGGGAACATAGGATTCCCCTTTTGGTGAAGATGCTTTTTCTTTGGAAGCCATAAATCAAGGGTTTTATAAAGTAGGGTTTCTGGTTTTTTAGAATAAATCCTTCGACTAAGAGTTTGATATGACTTATAACAATGTAGGATCAACTAATTGATTTCAATGAACGTCAAACCTTAAAATAAATGCAAAACCAAGAAAACCCTAATTGATAAAAAGATTTGGAGACCACAATTTATCAATAATTTTGATGAGAAGGAAATAATTCACTTACTAGTTTTTTGCAGGTTAATAACCCTAGCTTCGACGTCAGACATGCCTGAAAACCATAACATGAGCTCTCCAAGTGTGTAGAATATCTTTCTCAATGCTCAATTATACTTTGAAACAAGTTTTAATAGCTATGCAACCTCTTGATTTGGTAGCTTGATGTCCTTTCTACTATTAAGGCTCACTCTCACGAACCAAAATGGCTCACTTTCCTTTGAACTAAGCTTTGAATGTCGACCATTGATCGCGCGAATGTGTTGATTGAAAAATGATCTAGATTAAGTCAACATGATTTGAAAAACTAACTTTAAGCAGTCATATCATTCATCAAATCAAAATAAGCCATGTGGAGGGGCTTGCTCCACTATCTCCTTGGTATTGAAGCGATGTCCAGGTGTCAGCCTTCCCATTTCCCTGTGAAACATATCCCTTGTGCAACTCTTGGAAACGAGGGGATAGGGAAGGGATGAGATTAAATATATTCATGTCTTAACATAGGACCACTCACTCGTGACCATATTCCTTTGACATAAGCAACGACCTAGATTAAAAGATCTCACATGTTAAAACACATGCCTCATATTTCCTTTTAGTAGCGCACACTTTACTATCTATGCCCCATGCTAAAATATTTGTTTAATATTGGCCTTTATTCTAATGTCCTTCACGCCCTCCAAGTTGCTCCACATGATGCTCTCCTGCTTTCCCATTGGGAGAAGGGCAGTAGAGATGGGCCCCGCACAGGATATGTTGGGAGTGGTCAGGATTGACCCATGTCACCTGCTATCGACCGTCGATCTTCTCTCAACAAAATGTTTGCTTCACTTTACAACTCAGTAGGTTCCTCGACCCTATGACACACGTCCATAGCCTGCTAGCTCATGACAATAGTTTATTGCAAAATTGGAACAAACGGGGTAGCGGGGAACGACTTGGATGAAGACACGTCACATGACATCCACCGTCAATCATCCTTAAAACTCTACCTACTGACCCTTTGGAAATACTGGGCCCATTGTCGGGCATGACACGCGACAACCCCTTCTAGCCTATGTGATTATTTTAATGAGAAATGAAGTAGAACGAGGATGTGGGGAACAATAGAGATTTTCTCATGGTGATTGAATGGTCATCATAAAATATAAGATCTGCACATGCCAAATTTGTTAGAACTTTTAAAAGATGGGCCCAACTAGGCACACGATGGGTTTGGACATAAGGAACAAAAGATGAAACCTTAGGCTAATAAGGAAAATTAAGCCAAACCCAAGACCTGATCAATACTAAGATTGACTTCAACACACATTATAATAAAGCAATATTTTCAATACATCCACGAGACTACCAAGATCAAGGAGCTGGTTTATCAATGAGGCAAAAGGCATAAGGCATAACTTAATGACTGGGAAATGAAAGTATGGTGTCAACGGCGAATTAGAATTCCAATAAGGAATTTAAGACTTAGACTATTTTGAGAGGGTTAAGGAGCACAAAATCCTAAAGCATGATTGATAGGATAAAAACATAAGCCCACAATGATGAGAATAACCATTTTTTGAGCAATTTTAATCAGTGGAACACAAAGAATTAAGGGTTCCACTAGAAGTATAATATTTCTTCCATTAATATCGGGCTAGCAAGTAGGACACAATAAATTGAGGAGTTTCAAGGCTTAGTGTACAAAATTCTGAATTAGTTGGACAAGGATCAAGTTTCAAAAAGGGAGCTCAAGGCACAAGTTGCGGAGTTGACAACATTCATTCAACAATTTTTTGCTCTAAAATAAATCATTCAAAGTAGCGTAGTTTCCCCCATGCTCCTATCAAAAGGGGATGTTAATAGGATGGAACAGATGAAGACTTGGGCACAGGTGACTTCGTAGTGGATCAAAAGCATTGATGTCACTAGCGATAAGACAATCGACATGGCAACGAAGATGTATAATACTTTTTTGATTCTAAAGGAAGAAATTGATAAAGAAATTAAAGAGTACAATGCTATTTTTAGATACTATGATTTAACTTATCCTAAATTGCAGGTTGTCAGAATCTTATCTGTTGAAGTTTTGGAGAAAGAGAATATATTGGCCAAGGATAAGATTAAGGAGCCAACTTTTTGGTTGCGCCCTCTAGACTTTTGAAAAGAAATCATTGCACAAGTTTTGTCGGAGATAAAGATAATTGCTAACAGGATTAGTGAGTTGTTGGGAGACTGTGGTCAGTTCATCAATGATATGAATGGGGTTGTTGTTTCTGCAAACAAGCTGGATGACATGGTGCTTAAGCAAAATTGGCAGAAAAAGATACAAATGAAGCCCACTGACAACTTGAATAAGGAGTTTATGGATGTTGTTGCATGCTTTTTGGCACGTTCAGAAGAAATGATCAGACAAAGAAGAGCTCATGTGCATTTTCACATAGGATTGATGGAGGAGTACGAGGCTTTAGGCTACAAGATTCACATTGCTCAGCCTTTGCCTAATGAATAGTTGACAACAGTTCTCACCAATTTTGTTAAACATGCTATTAAGGAGAAAGGTGCTAGAAATATTGTAATAGATGAAAAATGTCTGTAAAATTTCAGCCAGTTGTAGATAGTTACATAAAAGTGTGTGTACCTAGTGCATTTATGGGATTTTATATAATATATATAATATGAAATGTATTGGTATATTTTACATTCTCCTAGATTCACATGTGATACTATTTTAAAATTGGGGGTAGTTGAAAATGTATTTAATGCACCCCAAATATTAAATGCATGTTTAATCTTGGCCCTTGGTGTTGAGTTAATCTCCACCACTAATTTTGTAAAACTTCTCTATAAAAGGTAGCCTCCTCTTATTTGTAGGGGGTTGAACAAGAATTGTTGTAACAACATTTTGAAAGCAATATAAGCAAAGGAATTGAAGTGTTGGTGATCTTTCCTTGTTATTTCTGAGTGCATGCATGGTTCCTTCCTCTGGTTTTATTTTCAATTTTAGTTTCAGTTCAATTGTGATAATGGAAAAGTGTTGAAGGTATTTAATGAATTTCCTTCTCAAACCATTTGTAGTTTGTTGATTGTAAATTGTAGTGCATAGTTAGTCTGAGTTATTTTACAACATTGGTTCAATTATGGATATTTATGCATGTTATGCTAAGCGTTAGGGTATATGTATGAATGTTCATAGTTTGAAAATCTTTTGTTATTCCTTTGAATATTGCACTATTTTTGTGGCATTGTAGGCTTGACCTTTATTAAGAAGAGATTAGTTTATTGGGAGTTTGTTTATCAACATCATCATCCACTATTACAGTTGTTCTTAGGTTTTTAGAATTAGGATCTCTAAACACTTAATCTTTTGATCTTTTTTTTTATAAATCTAGGTAAGTTTAGGAAGTAAAAACATCACCAAACTATCATATTTGATGAGTTACAATCATTTTTAGATTTCAGATTTGAATATATATAGCTAGGGTTTAAACCAATCTTTAGATTTCACAAAACCCTTATCTCTAGCCTTGTTTGAAACACAAATTCACTTTGTGAAACTAGCAATCACATATACCATTGAGTTGTATTTGCATAGTCAAGACTTGACATCTAAAGCCTTAGGGTCATTTTTTGATATTTTCTAAGGAAAAATTCCTTTCAAGAGAGATAGAGCACTTTTTGTTTTATTTGTGTTGTGCATTACAAAAACACTCAACAAATCCTTTTGTGAGAAACAATAAAATACAACGAATCCTGAGTAAAACTAGTACATGTCAAGACTTGACGACTAGATCCTTGGGATATTAAATTCTATTTGAATTTAAAAAAATTCAAGAGTTTCTTGTTCAAAATATACATTACTACTATTGCATTAACATAGCAACATTCCTTTTATATAAATAGATAGTATTCCTAGACTTTATCTGGAATGAGAAATATCATATAATTCTACTAAATCTACAATGTAGGTGATTATAATTAATATAATGCTACACATGCATAAGAGGAGTGTCTTCCATCAACCCCTTTTATTGGACAATAATTTAAAATAATTCAAATTTTCTATCATTCCCACTATTGTATTATAATTACAAGGTCTCATGCATAACAAAACTCTTCCTTAACAACAATACCCTTAAAAAAATTCCTTTCAAGGATTATTTACATGGTTTAAATACAAAAATATAATATACAATAGAGATAGTTTCCCAACATAAATAAATTAACTTCTCTACATGAAACTTCAAGAATTACACATACAACTTTAAGATAAAACTTCTTGATAGTGGTCAATGGGGGCTCACCTCCTAACCTAAGACAAAAACTGCCTACCCCCAAGCTTGGGGAAACACATGGTAACTAGGTAACATTTACACCACAAAAATTATAGCACACAACATAAGGGATACAACACTAATTTCACAACAAAACACATGCATTTCATTCCCACAAAATTCTCAAGGAAACACTAAATAAGGGTTCTTCTCCAAGAACTTGATGGAGGGGGAGAAAGGACATCAACTTGAGGGGAAACTAACCAACAATAATTATTTATAATCAAAAACCATTCTTCCAAAAATATTACATATATATACTCCACAAAACTCAAAATCACCTACCAAAATCTTTACACATACATTAAATACAATAATTCATCAAATTAAACATATGGGTACTCTTACCCATCAATTTTTTCCCATCAAAGACAACTCACTCACTCAACCCCAAATAAAGAGTATTCTTACCAAATTGGGAGAGCATACTCCTACTACATGAACAAAACCACATCACACAAAACAACAATTACAACAAAAACAACATAAAATTTACTTAAGGTTGATCCCACAAAGTTGGTTTACAATTTTTGTGAGATTTTAATTTTTGCTGAAATCACATATTTTTAGAAAATATAATGATTTAAGCCTTAAAAAGTTAAATTTAAAGCATTACAATTGAAGATGGTTTGATCAAACTACCTTAGATCAGACCCCCTTGGATATAACCTTGCTAGTTTTAAACCATACCTATAATAGTGTCTCCTTCACACCTATCAAAATGCTAATAAAAAACCACTTTTGACTTACCTTTTGGGGGATCAAATGAATTCATTTAAAATTTATTTTTTGTAAGTATGTAGTCCTTATTATAAGCTTCCCAAAAAGTATAATTTTAAGTAAATTTTAATTTTATTATTATATATATATTTTTATTTCTTGTGAATGTAAGTTTTTCACCGAAAATCAAGCTCTTTGTTCTACACATGTGGAAAAATAGAAGATTATAAAAAAAAAATTAAAAAATATGAGTGCACTAGATATTGAAGTCCTTGATCTGACAAAAGAAATAAAATTGAATTTTGGTACATACAAAAAAGTTACGTGTTATACGGTCGCGCTATGTCTAAATTGTAATTGGTTTGACTTCAAAACTTGATTAAAGAAAAAATATTCAATAAAAAACAATCTAACCAACTGGAAGCACTAGATATCAGAGTTAAAAATCTAAATTCAAAAGAATTAGAATTTTATCCTTCATGGAAAAAAAGTTATGTGTTATACAGTGAGTGCCAATTTTTAAAAATGTTGTTTTATGAAAAAGCTAGTTTTTGAGAGAGATGGAAAAAGAAGTGCAATCTGATTCCAAAAAAATTGAAAAAAATATATTTAGAATCTATAGAAAAAATGTCACAAAACTCTAGTTTTCATCATCTCCAAATTCCTCACGATTTAGCCGCTATAGGTGCCCAAAAGTGAAGATTTAGTTAAAAAATATATTTTAGTGTCTAGTTTGGTCAAAAATTGTAAACCACTATTGTGGGATCACCCACAACCAAATATATTTACACTATGATTTTCATAAAGCTAAACAAGGAAACAAGATGCCAACTTAATCTTCAACAATTGGAAAAAGGTTGAGGAAGACTTCCACAAGCCAAATCCTCCAAGTTCTTCTCTCCACACCAACCTTTTCTTCCCTTTTCTTTCACACCCAAGAGCTCTCTTCTCAAAAAAAAAAAGAATGGATCCCCTAAAGATCCTCTCCCCAACACAATAAAGGGAAACAAAATGGAGAACCCTAATCTCTTCATCTTCAATTCTTCACTTTTGATCCTCCAAGCCACTACTCCAACCTTGCACACTCTTGGTGTGAAAGCTCTTTGGGACCACTCCTTGTGGCCCCTTAAGCATGCCTTCCAACAACCTTGATCAAACAACTTTAAATTTCATCGCTATGATAAATGGCTCCAAAAAGGGGTTCACATTTCATTCAAAACTTGATTTACATTCACAAAAAGGATCCTAGAACATAGTCCTATAACCCAGGACCATAGAAATACCAAAATAAATGAAATTGACGTGATAATTCCCCATTAAAACTTGCAAATAAGATATAATTTAAGTTTTACACTTAAGAACCATAAATCCTCTCTTGACTCCCACATACAACATTTATATACAAAGTCACAACACCAAACACTACACAATTTAGATGCCACTTTGTACATTACAAAATAAATTTACATTAGAAGGGAAATTTGCGCAATATAAAAAACCTTAGCCTCTCCAAATAGGCTAGGTCGGCTCCACTAGTAATTCACAATGGGTCACCATGAAATTTATTTGGTTCCACTAGCCATAGAATAACCTACACACTAGATTTCAACTGGTTAGTTCATCATCAAGAAAATCATAGCCAAAGCAACAAAACATTAGAATATAATATATTTACATTTAACATTTCATAATTAAACATCTTCAATGCATACTTCCATTCTCATTTGGATAAAATTACATCTACCAAATAAACCACATTCTAAGGTAGACAAACATAAATTCACCACATGTGAAACATATGATAATCCATCGAGCCATAAAATTAAACTACTCATAGAAATAGTAGAGAACAAGATCATTTGCTTAGTTCAACCATTCACATAATATCACTAAATTTATGGTCAGTGTGAGCTTGTGTGTGTGTGTATGGATATATATGTGTGCACATATATAATGTCAAAATCAAAGGTCTATAATATACTTAATAAACTATATCAAAAGTGTCCATGGTGAGAACAAGATAATCCTAACCAATCACACAAATGTCTAACATCAAGAGACGGGTTTCACATAATCTCTAATTTAGACCTAGTTTTCTATTTTGATGACCTATCACAATATACTAACAAATCAACTACAAAATCAAAACCCACCACCAAATCAACTACAAAATCAAAACCCACAGAAAACAAATAAAAACACCTAAAGACATTCTCCAATTATTCAACTCCACTCATATATCCAAATCCAATTGATTTATTCATTATTTAATTGTCTACCCAAAAAAAATCCAAATCCCTTATTATACAAAGATTACACAAAGATGTAGTACATTAATAAGTACAAAAATAACCCAACGTACTAAGAATATTTAAAGCTAGTCCGCATGCAGCCCATCTCTGGTTATTTTTCACGTGCACAAAGAACCATTGAACACACGTTTATTCTGGCAAAGTTTTCCTGGTTTAAAATACTGTCAAGCATTCCCCCTGTCGATCAGATACAACACAGAATGCACATTGACAGGATTCCTTGCCTTACAAAGCACAGATTACGGCAAACAGACTTCCAGAACTGAGAATACTTTAACAATAATCCGTTACATTGTTTATACGTAGCTACGATTGAAAGCTAATTTAGCCAACTTTTTTGCCTTTTTTAACAGCACTGTGATCCCTTAAATCGTAACAGAGAAAGAAATCGACAGAAATGTTTGAATCGGGACGACAGAGACTGTCATTGAATGGCAAGATGTAAGGTGGGAATATTTATTAGCAGTTGCAGGGAGTTGTTTAAATTTTTTATGTTTTTATACAAAGCATAAACGTATTTGTTTTGCAGAGCAGCTGATAGCAGAGGCTATCTTGTGGGGCCCCATGCAATCTCTGAATGTATGGTCCTGTCAGTTTTTGGGCAGTTTTGGTAGCACGTATATCTCGTTTAGTTGCGAAATACTGGGGGTTTTGTGGGGCTATCTCCATGGAAAGTGGCAGAGGATATGGCGAGCCTGCCACATATTTTGGTTTAGGTAGAAGACATTATTGGGCGTTATTGTATGATTACGCAGTTCCCAGTGACGGTAGAGAAGACGAGGGAGTAGTTGTCAGATTATTTAGTAGTTTCATTTGATATTGATAGGCTCTGTCATGCACCATTGTCAATAAATTCATCTTCAATAATTTATCGTCAATAATTTATCATTATGACAAATTTATCTCATGGAAAATTCACCGCCAACAATTCGTCAGCAATTCATGGCGGTGAATTTTTCACATATGAATTTGTCATGGCGAGAATTGTTAGAGGTGAATTTGTTGATGGTGAATTGTTGGCAATGAATTTGCCTGATGCCATATATGTATATATGCATGTATATATACATAGATGTTGAAAATATGTATATATGTACATGCATGTGTATATATAGAATTTATTCTTCATATTTATGGTTTTATGTTTTTAAATTATATATAATTGTAATGGTCAAGACTCAAAATAATATATTTGTATTAATGTTGGTTTAGTTTTTGTGTTTATCATGATGGAGTGGTTTGATGGAATATCACATTAATAAGTGGTATATTCTTGTGTTAAGTTTGGGTCATGGTCTGATTTTTGTCAATTTTGATTTCTCCCTAATTTATGCTTCTTTGTATTCACCCTTGACCTTAAGAATGTTGCTTTAAATTCCTATGGTTCAATCTTTATATATGTAGGAATGACCACAAAATTGCAATGTTCAAATTCAAATTCCAACTTTCCCACCTCTTTCTAATCGCAATTAGGAGTCGACTTGGCACATGTTTTATGTGACATGTTATTTTGTGGTGTTTAAAGACATTCAATGTGTAAATATTTGCTCATACACATTTAATTTTTGTGTATTTATTGCAATTATCCATTGAGCAAATATTTAATGGATTACATTTGCTCAATTAGCCTATATTATTTATATATATGTTATAATTTATTCCTCTCTATATTTTGGTAAACTTGACTTGTCTTACACACCTTACCATGTTGCCTTATCAATTAGGTTTTTAAGATCTATGGTTTTTAAGTGTTTTATCCTATTTCTAAATCACATTAGGGTTTTATTTTATATATAATATTTAATTGCATTCACTTTATTTCATATTTCATTAGGATTTCCATCTATCCTCATTTGTGATTTATTACTTTGTAATGTTTAGGGTTTGAGCCTTTGTCTTTTGGTCTTTCCTTGATCCCCACTCACCCACCTTCGATTGGGCTTTATTGGTACATGTTTTACCATGGATGTATTCTCCCCCTTGCTTACCAATCTTACTTCTTATGTCACCACACTTTATGATGATACCTCTCAAGTTGGCTATGAAAGTGGCTACAACATCATCCCTATATACACTTCATATGTATTTAGGGATATTGACTTATGTGATGTTATACCTAACACACATATTCCATTTATATTTCATGATATTTTTACTTTTACACCTATGGATCAGATCTTCCATGTTCTTTTCCTTATTTATCTTTCATTGAGGATCTTGGAGATGTAGATGACCCATAAACACTAGATTTATCTATCTTGTGTATTCTCTTGGAGAGTGATTAGTGTTTGAGCCTTGTAATGGTTGTTGGTTTCCTTTTCAATCGTGATTTCATGATCTTGTTGGATTGTTTAACCCTTAGGACATAGTTGAGCATCATGATAGTGAAGATTTGAATTTCGCTCTTATGCTTTGTGTTCAGTTGCTTCCTTGGTTGTTGCAGTGTGGGTTTTGGGGTTGCTAAGCCTTGTGGTTTGAGAGTGCTTATATGATTTTCAAGGAAGTTTCCTAAATTATTGCCCCTAATAACCTCTTTGTTGTTCCTAGTTTCTCATGGAGAAGCTAGTGTGTTTAGGAAATCCTCACTTTTAACAAGTGGTACTCAGGGGGGAACCTCATGTTGAGTGCCATAGTTGGAGGTGAGGCATGCTCTTGGTGAGCATGGTGGTGAGTTAGTGTTGCCTCAAACCTTGTGGTTTTCTAGACCTAGTAGTTTCTCTTATCATTAGTTGTAGTGGCAGCTGGTGAAGGTGTTATGGTGATATTTGAGGTGGTTGTGCACCTAGTGATGGGTGGTCACTTAGTTTGTGCACCCCTAGAGTTGTGTGTTGTGTGTTTCATGCCTAGACTTGGTGAGAGTCTAAAGGATTGATTTATGAGTATGATGTGTTTGAAGGATCATATATTGGGTGTACCTATCCTTTCTTGTGCAGGCTTCTAGGAGTAAGCCTAATTTTAGTGCCTGAGAGGATGTAGTGTCCCTCTTATTTGCATCTTGTTAATGTGAGATCAATGTTTTAGCTTCAAAGTTTCCTCTTTATTATTATGGTGATTATTTAATGACTCTGATTGGTGTGTATGAATCATCGCAAGTTTAAGATGAGATTCCTCAACATGTCAGTTGGTAGAATTTTGTGCATTTATATGATTGGTTTATTATTATGCTTCAGTTCAATGATATGCACTATATACAATTGTGATTAAATGCAATATTGATTATTGGAATTTAGAAGGAATGATTCTTTAATGAATTATATGATAGATGTATAGATGTCATTTTATGCTTATGCTATTAGACCCTATTGGGATGATTATGTTGTATTTCAGCTATATATACATGGAGTAGGTACCCTTGACGTGCATTAAATGGTTACAGGAACATGGTTACTTCTCCACCTAGCTACACAGGTCTGATTTATTCCCTAATTGTGGTTAATTTAGAGATGTCACATTGGGCCCCTTCATATCCATTCCCTAGCCATACTTGAATCAAGTATGCTATGTGTCATATTTGACCTTATGTGAACTCAGATCGAATTCAGGAGTTATTCCATAATCCCTATGTGTTGTGACTTATCAGTGAATGTCTAATTTAATTGATAGTTTAAATTCTATATTTTCTCGCAATTGAAATATTAGGAATTTAAACGATTCTGATAATTATTATTAAAATATTCTGTATGCCTCAAGAAATGGAAAATAGAGGGAAAGAAGAAATGAAATTTATCTATTGTTTAATTTAAAATTTGAAAATCCCTCAAGTTGGGAAATTGCAAGTGGCGTTTGATTTAATTATTATATTTGAATTCAAAATTTCATGAATTTAAATGAAAAATATATGCTTTTATGAATTTAAATCATAAACATTGAAATGGTATATGTTGTTTGGAAATTGAGTGAGGTGTCTTAATTGAATTTCAAGGAGATTGGGAATTAAGGAAATTGAAAATGGGATTTTAAATTATTTTAATTGAAAATTCAAAATGGGTAAATATGGGAAAAGCTTTCCTTTTCTTTTTATGTTATTTTGTGAAGAGAAATTGGGAGAGAAAAAAACTTTGTATGAGCATTTTAGAAAAGTATTGACTGGCAATGCAATTCTTATCGAAATTCGATGAGGTTAGATTTGTGGGGATAGGAATCAAGAAGGGATCGTGCTTTCTTGTTTTGATGACTCCTCATTTGGTGTGCTTGGAAAATTTCACATTTCAAATTTTGAAGGGTAGTGAGGTATTTTCCTTGTTTCAAATTAATTTGATCATCTTTATATGAATTTGTTTATAGGAGAATGTTTAGGGGAGTGTAGAATCCTCCCATATCCTTTTATTTTGCAGTTTCATTTGTAAATATAGAGATTTGTTTAAATTTTGATTTTATTTAAAAATATGGGGTTATAAAGCCCAAATTTTTGGAAATGTGTAAAATATGAATTTTATGTGAAAGTGTGTTGTTGCACATATTTAGAGCAAAAGGGTATCTTTAGACTTTTGAATTTTGAAAAATAATTTTTGAAGAAAATTTTAATGGTGGATTTTGGGAAAAAATTGGTTTTTACCTTGTAAAAATATTGATAAAATTTGAATGTTTTATATGTTTTATGATGAATTTTAATATTTTAACAAAAGTATCCTTCATGATTTATGGAAATAATGCTTGTGGAAAAATATTAGAAAATTTTGATAAAGTTGAATTTTGTGCATCATTTTTCATGCCACACTCGTTGGAGGGTGTGGTGAGTGTTTTGGAATGTTTTGAAATGGTAGTACTTCATGAAATGTGATATTATGCATTATGGAAAATTGTTATTGGAATTTGGAAAGAATATATTTTTGCATTTGTTTTAGTGCCACACTCGTTATGAGTGTGAAGAGCTTAGGATTAAGATACTAAAGAGGGTTATGGGAGTGGCTTCTAATGTGTCCCCGACCCAAAGTGGGTGTGGATTCATTTAATTAAGTGATAATTAATGAAGTATGGGTAATTAATTAACCGAGATAATGGATGCCTCTCTCATGCCTTGATTATTAGTATAAACTAAGGATGTCTAGGAAGACATACCAACTCAGGGAGAGCTTGGGTCTTGTAAGATCAATTATCCTTTTCCATATGAGAGGAGTAATAGATTCCACAGGTTTCATACCTTTGAGAACCATGGTGACACTCCCCAACTAGCTCCCTAGCATCTTACCCTAGTGTCTCATGTGTGTGTGATCCACCATTGGTGAGTTGGCCCAATGATAATCCTTGTGATACCCTTCTAGTGAGTTATACCATGTGTTATGCCCTTGGTGAGTTTTACTAAGGATTAATTATTGTATGAAATTTATGACTTGGTCCAATGCAGTTTTGTGGTGTGACATTGGTGAGTTTTCCCATTGAGATCTTGTGTTGATCCTTTTTGCATTTGATCCATTTTATGTTGGATGAGTGTTTATATGATGTGTTTTGGGGTGTTTTCATTGTGTATGGAATGAGTGTAAACCTTCTCCCTTTTTCTTTTCTTTTTTTTTTCCTGGTGTGAGTGTTATGTTTATGGCCCGTGTGACTATCTCCTAGCATGATGGGAGTGGATCTTTTTTATTCCATGAGATTGGGTGGCATGGTAACCACCACTAGAGAACTAAAGTTTGTGAATTGAGGAATGACATGGAATCATGTAATTTAATGTTTAATTCATGTTGATAGATTTATTTCATTCATTTGTGTTATAATATATTTCATTTATGTTGATAGATGTGTTTCATTCATTCTTGAGAGGTGGATGTAAATTTATAAAATCTAAAAGAGTATTTCGATTATTTGCGTGTCTTGGTGTTGGTACTATGCATGAATCCTTTATGATTTTATATATTATGATGTTCAAAGGATAAAATGAACATATTATCATTTAAATTTGTGTTTAAAATGAATTGGGATTCTTTTTTTCACAATTGGGCAGCCTGGTGTTGTATCTAGGCGACCTAGTCTACTTAGGACTCTCCCAACTCACTTAGAAAGTTTCTATCACTGTTTGGGTAGCCTTATCATTAGTGGGGTAGATTGGTATCATATTTGGGTGGCTTGGTATCATACATGGGCAGCCTAGTTCTAGTTGGCCCAAAAACTACAATTTTTGCTTAAGTGTGTTGGGGCGGCCTAGCCCTGTGCTTGGGTGACCTTGTTCCCATACAAAAAATAGAATGTAAACCCTCTTAGCCACTAATAAATAGAGGTTTACTAAGCCCTATTCCTTTATAAAATATTTTTTATGCCTTGATTATTTCTCATTCAATTTTTTTTAATCATTGGAACCCTCAAAAACTTGGTCAAGTTTTCTTGTTTCAGGACTTGATCTTTCTCTCCTCTATTTTGAGACCTCATATGGGAAAACCATGTAAATGTTAGTTATTCCTCATGGTCCTAGGGGTCTATTGATGTTATTTTAAAGTTTTCAAGTGTCGTCAAATTGAGGAATTATGCCATCTCTTGTATCATTTTGTGTGCAACCTTTCGAAATGACTTGGTTGTCAAACCTAGGGTTGGGGGGATTGTTTTGCTAGTCTTGTGTAAGTTGGAAAAATGAAGAAGAAATCTCATTTTGTTGTTTTGTGTTGTCATTGATGTCACCATGATATATGAGTTGCAATTGCAAGCTCAAGTTTGAATTTGTTTCGGTACTCTAGTCCAGTAACTAAACTGGTATAATGCTTATATTCTCTGGTATTTTGGTATACCCTCTGGTATTGTGGTCCGCGTTTGTTTGTTGGTGATTACTGTTTCTTGCAATTTTGGGAGATGATTTATGGATTCTAGAAGAACATACATTCAAGATCTCATGTACTAAAATACTCGTATGGTGTATTGGTATTACTATGTTTTGCTATTAGGTATAGATCCTTAGCTGACCTAATGAATGAATGGAGAATTATTTTTTGTTATGCGAACATATGTGCAACCTATCTTAGGTCAAAGCTGACATAATGTAGCGTGTTGGGCACCTAAATTTCTTTTGGGAATATTTTTTGAATGCTTGAAGCTGATAGTTGGTATTTTTGGTAAATAAGAAATGCATCTAATTAGGCCAACCTAATTGATTCTTGCAGAGATATTAGATATATAAATTGGACAATTTTTGAAGATTGAATAAGATGTGATTTTTTTGTGAATGCGAAGGTGAAGAAGATTGAATATGATGAAGTGTGTCAAGTCAGTTTACTGAGCTTCATTGGAACTGAATCTGTACTCAATAGGTGTACTTTATCAATTCATTTTCTAGCTGTAAGCCATTTTGTCATTGTAATTCTATAGGAAGTGAGCCTCTATATTTGGACAATGAGTCCTAGCAGTGAGCCACCCATTTTTGTAATATCTTATAATCGGTTATACTATATTGTGAGCTAGCACTCACTGTAGTTTTTCCCATTTTGGGTTTTCCACGTAAAAATCCTAGTGTTCATGTGTTCTATGATTTTCATGTTCTGTTAATGCTCTCACTTATCTTTTCTATTGTATGCACATTGGAATAATTGGAAAGTATTTGATCAGAAAATTTAAGAAGATACTGATTCACCCCCCCTCTCAGTATCTTGGATATTCAACAATTGGTATCAAAGCTTGGTTCCTCCAGAAAATCCTAACAGCTTGAGGGAGATCTTGAAGATGGAAGAAATGAATGATAAAAGAGAGATTTGGATTGCTCTTGAAGATCTTGACAAAGTGGAAAGAAGAAACAAAGATCTGAAAGAGAATCTTGAAGATGCAAATGAATGTGTCTGGAATTAAAAGAGCAATTGAAAAAGTTCAAAGAAAGGCATAGGGAAGTAACTGATCAGTTGAAGAAGGCTAATGAAGAAATTATTGGTTTGAAAGTGCAAGTAGAGGAGAAGAAAAGTATTAAAGAATGTCTGAACAAATTGGTACAAAGCAATTCTGATGAGTGTACCAAGCTTGAACAAGAAGTTGTGAACTTGAAAGTGGATCTGGAGAAGGCAAAACTTTGTGAGAACAATTTCAAATCTAGCTTAGACATGATTGATGAATTAATTGCAGGGAATAAACTAAGTAAAGACAAAGGTGGTTTGGGAAATAGTACCGGTGAAGGTTCCAAGGCTGTGAACAATCAAAAAACTCAGAATAAAGGAAAGCATAAAGGAAATTCAAGGAACTTTGCTAGGAGACCCCCTATGAGACAACCTAATGCACAAAGGTATCCTTCTTTTAATGTCACTTGTCTTTCATGCAACAAATTTGGTCATAAGGAAACAAAATGTAGGAGTAGGATGAATCAGTTTCTTGGTTCCTTCTTTGGTCAATTTTTTGCATGCAAAAGAATTGGACATAGGGAAAATGAATGCAGAACATTAATGATGAATCAGTTCAATGGAGGAAGAGTGAATTAATCCTTTAATGGCTATTGTTATACTTGTAACAAGTATGGACATAAAGCTAATTAGTGTAGAACAAGAGTTAGTGGAAGTCAATCTAATCAGAGAAATATTGTCTGCTATAACTGCAATAAACTAGGACATATCTCAAGAGTTTGCAGAAGCAAGAAGCATAAGGAGACCAATTCGGTAGAAAAGAATGAATCTACAAAGAAGATTGACAAAGATGATATTAAGCAAGAAATGAATAAGATTTGGAGGAAGAAAGAAGAGACTGAGATGACAGATGTGTCTATGCCCTCATCTGGTATAGACAATTCCTCCGGGAATTAGACCCTACAGGGTCTAAGGGGGAGCTTTAATAGAAAATCACTTGAACCCCCTAATGTTTGGTGTGTTAGTCTTTGGCACAAAGGTATGTTGTGAGAAATGATAAGCTAGAATTTATGCAATTGGAACCAAAAAAAATGAAGGAATGATATTTTGCAGAGAAAATTAGGGTTTTTTCTGAGTAAAGAAGAAGAGTTTTTAGCAATTTTTTTAAATCTACCACATTTAATGTGAATTAGGGAAGATCATCATTTTATAAAGAAAATGTGTAAGGAATTTTGATAATTTGTGCATTTGAAGAAATTGAAGATCATTTTGGAGCATTCTTGAGGAGATTTGGAGTTCGAGCTGTTCAAACCCTAGTTCTGGTTCTTTGTGAAGAAAGAGGTATTTTAATTTTCTGTCCAGTTGTGGTTTGTGTTGTTTGAGTTGTTTGAATTTGAAATTGGAAGAATGGAAACCCTTGTAGTCATTAAAGTGTCAGAGAGATCGAGACCATCTTATAGGAAATATTCCTTGAAATTTTTTGAAGATGACCCCATGGGTGCATTCTCATCAATCCCTCATTGAGTTATGCCAACCGAGGACACAAGAATGTATATTCAAGTAATGATTGAGGAATATTTTCACACAACATTGATTGACATTTGGAAGAATGAGCTTACTGGCGATGATTTCTTGATAAAACCTAAGTACTCGAACCTAGTTGCGAAGAAGTTAGACAGATGGAATAATTTTCCCAACTTTAGCTATGATGATGGATTTGTGAAGTTAGTCCTACGTAGAATTCATGATAAATTCCTATGGAATAACCAACCACATCTGATAACTAAGGAGGTGATTAGGGATGTTACTAGCCTCTAAGATAAAGGTATAGTACATGTATTGAAAACCGTGAAGAATGAGGTGGTAATGGAACTTATAGGATCTCCATATGACAAGAGAGCTTTAACAACGAAGTCCATCACCAATCTGGCTGTGAAGTATGCAAATTTTATGATTGGTCACAAAATATATTTCACAAACAAAGAGAACTATGTTTCGGCTACAACAATTTATATTGGTTTTGATATGGTTGTAAATGGTGCAAACTATGAATTATGTGAGCTTCTCTGACAATAGTTGATTGAGAATTTGAATTCAACAAAGGAAAGGAAGTATGCTTTCAAATTTAGTTCATTGAATGTATGTTTGTTGTTCTATTTCATGAAGAGACTCCCTCGAAAGAATGATGAAGTGTTTTGGAACTCATCCAAACTGGTGACACATCAAATTTTTGATCATATGCATATTTTGGGTGATCTAAAAGCTCAAGAAAATGCACTAACAACATTCTTTGTTGTATTTAAGAGCAACATGAATGAAAGAGAAAGGTTTCCAAGGAAAATTGTTTAGAAATACAAAGATGACATCATATTCCATGTTTCCTTTGATGAATGCATGATCGAAGCAGTAGAACCCTAGACCATATGGATTCGGCCATGGGGATATGAGATTATAGAAGATGAAGCTGAGGGGTATGTACAAATGTTGTTGAAAAATTTGAAGGATCCCAAAGAACCCAAAATTGGTACTTACGCAGAAAATTCTATGGAAATCCACATGGAGCTCCAAAAGCCCAAAATCAGAAAGAAAGTGGAAGACACTTAAATATGTTGGATTCACTGATGAGGAAATTTCTCTTGGAAGGGCTAAGGGAGAACAGTTGGAGGAAGAATCATCTAGCCTGAGGAGATTCGTCAGGACTCTTCCTAAACCCTCTGTAGCCCCTACAACAAATTTTGAACCCAGTATCATTGATAAAGACAAAGGCTCGGTTTCCTTCGGACCTACTACTAGGTCTAGGAATTACTAGAACATAGAAAATACCAAAAAAATCGTAATGAATTTAATATCTTCTTTTATTAGCTCAGTATCTAATTTTGTTCAAAATGTTAATGATATTCCATTTTGTGCATGTGATGGTGACTTGGCCTTGCCTATGTCACTTGATATCTTTGATCCTTCTCACGAAAGTCCTCTAGCTTTGGAGGATATTTTGTTGGAAGAAGATGAAATCATTGATACCTTTTTTAATGTTACTCTACCTTCTATGCATTCCAATGCACTCTCTTATAGAGATGATGCATCTATGAATGATGAGTCTCTCTTTTGTTCCAATGCAGTCTCTTCTAGAGATGATGCATTAGTGAATGATGAATCTTTTCATCCCAATGCACTCTCTTCTAGAGACATTGCATTGGTGAATGATGAATCTTGTCTCCATTCCAATGCACTCTCTTCTATAGATGATGCATTAGTGAATGATGAACCTCCTTCCGTATCTGATCCTCCCTAGATCAATGTTGAGAATATTTCTTCAAATAAGTATTCCACTAGTTGTGATGATTCGGTAAATGTAATCTATGTCTCTGCTAGCCCTTAAAGGCCTAAGATACCATTCATTTATGTCACTCCAGCTAGTCTTTATCCTAAAAGGGTTTGTTCTATTAATGGTGTTCCATTTTTTAGTAACTCTCTTGATCTTTCTAAGGCTCCCTCTTATAGAGCGGTAGCCCATACTTATAAGGATATAATGAATAAACAACCAATGCTTCCTCAAGAACCTAAATCTATGACTAAAGCACCTAGTGATTACAATCTTGTTGAGAAACTTCGTGTTACTCCAAATAAGATCTCACTGTGGGACTTGCTTCAGTCTACTCTGGTTTACCAAGGTATGCTTTAGGAAGCCTTGCAAAAGTTCCTCATTCCTTCTTTCGCTAGGCTGATGGATACTAATGCGTTGATGGCATACATTCATGTGGATTCACCGAATATTATGTTCTATCTATAGGAGCTCCCATCTCCAGAAGTATAGAAGCAAGCAGATCCTCTAATGATTATAGTTAACATTAATAATATCAGCATTAGACGTACTCTTGTTGACGTCAATTCGGCACTCAATGTATGTAGCATCGATCTATTGCCTAAAATTAATATTGATTCATCTTCCCTTAGTGCTTCTTTCATTGTCATTCATGGGTTTGATAATCTTAGTCGACAAGCCCTAGGCACAATAGTCTTGCCTTTAAGGTTGGGACCCATTACTGTACCAACCTTTGTTTATGTTATGCCAGAAAAGCCACCATATAACCATCTTCTTGGTAGGCCGTGGATTCATGCTATGGGTGTAGTCCCATCTACCTTGCATAAATCTATTAAGTTCATTTGTAATAATAAAGTAGTCACAGCCAAGGATGACCCTAATGCTAGGCACTGATGATGGTGTTTTCTGCACAACAACAACTTAGACATAATATAATATCCTCTCTCGTGAAAGGTAAATCTCTATCAACAAGCCTCAAGAGATAACCCCAAGGTCTCTAATGTCAGGTCTTGACAGTGCAAAAATAGCCTAGTGATAATATGAAAATGCTTGTAATCACAAGGGGCCTTACAAAACAAATACTGGAAGCTTCAAACTCATTAGATCTTGCAATATGTTGATGCTTTTGTAATCCTAAACTAACTCAGATTCAAAGAAATATCAAAAGAGAAATGGTTGAGAGAGATTCTAAACTAACTCCTAAGACCAATTGTGCAAGCAATTAAACATTCAAAGTGGACCAATCCTTCCAAAACCAATTCTTGTTAAACCCAAATTAAACCTGCAATCTTACAGAAATAGTGCAATCTTCCAAGGAAATCAAGATTTTCAAATCATGGAGCATTCACACAAATCAACCTTATTTTATAATTGAAATGAATAAATACCCACAATTGAACTCAACACACAATATTTAGGCCCAGGCTAACTTTACACAACAAATTATAATCATAAAATTGCTAAAAGTACAAACCAAGGATTGCTCAAACACTTCAAATATTGAATCATCAACACAATTGCATCACATCTAAATCTAAAATCTAACATGAAACTAAAATTTCAAAGCAATATTAAGGATCTAGAAAACAAGAACCATGCAAAAGTGAATAACACAGGAAAGAACACCAAAGTATAATGTCTTTACTTGTATTAAATTCACCTATATTTGCAAAAATTCATGTATTCACAATGTTACACCACTTTCTCTTAGAAAAATATAACTCTTTTCATAGTTCTAGCTGTCTCAACTATGTCTAACCCTTACAAATGAAGTTGAGGCTCCAATTTATAGAAAAATCACTTTAGGTCGGTCCAAAATTAGGGTTACAAAATGAGGTCTGCTAGACAGGTTGGCCTAGAGTTTTTTAATCAAATAAAATTACATTTAACATTTTCAAATAAGTTCTAGGTCGGCCTAGACCCTTCTAGAAATATTCCCCTATTGGCATGGAATTCTAGGTCGCCCCTCTTGGCTGTAGAGTCATGTGACTAGCACTTTTCCCTAGATTGCTCCAAGTTGGACATTTTCTCCTTCCTTATTGGCTTCCAGTCTACTGGAGAGTTCTTTGAATTTTTCTAATATTTCTTTCATATTAGCTAGATCAGGAGTTGGAATAAATTTTATTCTCAATTTATGAGTTTTCAACTCATCAACATATTTGGGCATCATTTTATTCCATTCAATTTGTAGCTCATAATATTTGTCCAACTTAGAAATATATATAGTTGCATCCTCTAAAAGATCTTTGGAAATGGGAGCACTATTAGATGGAGCATAAATTTCATGCCACCATGCCTACAATCTACTAATCATATTTTTCTACCCAAATTTTCTTCTCCCAGTCATGATTTCCAGAAAAGTAATACAACTATCATATATTTCCTTCATTTTTCCCTATAGCTTCATTATCTTCTTTAGGGCCTTGGAGAGGAGTTCCTTCTTGTAATTCCACACCTCCATCCATTCCATTACTTTTTTTATATCATCAGAAGTAAAGATGTTCATTTGAGCCAATTATTCTTTGGGCACCTATAAAATCCTCTTCAACTCCTCAACAATTGACTCATCAACCTTGTTACAATCAACAAAAATCTAAGAGGTATCCTCCAAGAATTCAACAACTTTGGCATGGATGTTGAAGATCTATTCAATGGAATCATCTCCTCTTTTACTAACATCATGTAACCATTCTTGGGTGTTCTGAACTGAGGACTTCAACTTTTCAATTTGTAAGACAACATTTTTTGGCAATAATCCCTTTAGAATTGAAGAGACCTTATTGCTAGTTGTTTGCAAAGGTTTCATTAAGTGTTGAACATCTTTATACACATCATTAAGTTGCCTTTTCAACTTCTCCTTTTCCTCATTTTCCTTGTCTAACCTTCTCAAAATAGCCTGGATGATTCCTAAAATTCTTCTTTTTCTTGTTCCTTAGTAGATGGACCCAGATTAATTGTTTGTGTCTTATAATCTATGGTCCGTACTGCATCCTTGTAATTGTTCTCTGTAGGAACAACCACATGAACACATCTTTTGTTGAACTCATCCCTTAAGAATTTTGAAATAGTTTTGGCTCTTTTCGTTTGCTTGGGTTGTCCCCATTGCTCTAAAAGTTTATCCCAGCTAGGAGTCTCTTCCTGAACTATAATTGGCTTATTGCTAAGCTCTTTTCTAGCCAATCAAGAACAATTGACTATTTTGTCTCTATGTCAGTAGAGGGAACCTCTTGTTCAGTCTTGTCCCAAGTTGGACTATCAACAACTTCTTCTACATTCTTTTTTGCTTCTTGTTGATCTCCTTGTTATTGATCTCCTTGTTCATTTATCATTTATTTTTTTGGAGACTTGGTTGGGATTTCTTGAGTTACCTCAAATTCCACATTCTTGCTTTGAGCTCCAGAGGTTGATTTCCCAATTTGTTCCATGAACCTCTGCCACTCCCCACTTTTGGGAGTAGAGATCGCTTCATCTTTAGACTCATGGTGCCCAGGTTCATTTGATATATTACCTTCCTCATTGATCACTTTCTTTGGAATCAGTGTATTGTGAAGAGGAGAAAGAGGAGGAGACTTATTTCCTATAGCTGCTCTCTTTGCTTTGTCATCTATAGGTGCCTCTTCAATCTGCACCTCCTTTTCAACAACCTTTGCCTATGTTATTGAGGATGTCTTGTGTTTAGGAGAATTTCTGCTAACATAAACTTGAGGCTTCTCCCCTGAACTTTCTATGTCTACAACCTTGGATGAAGTGGGGGCATCAGTGGCAGTGTTGTTCTTTCTAGCCTTGGGTACTTTTTGGCCTTCTATGTCCAACTTCCTTGTCTTGGTTGGTTGTGAAGCTTTTCCATCTTCAACTGTTGTACTAGACTTAGGAGCCTTCTTTATTTTAGGAGACTGCTTCTCAAAATGTTTGGGTTGTGTTTGATTCTTGGTTTTCCTCTTCAGTGTAAGAGGTCTATCTTCCTGTTGATCATCTCCATCATGGGGTTTAGTGAAGTGACCTTTATCAACTTCTACTTCCTCTTCAGATTGGGATTCCAGATCCCCCATTAGATCATAGGTAAATTTAGTGTCATCTGCCTCCAGTTCCAACATTTTATGTTTGACCCAAAGTCTTGAATATTTCTTCATTGGTTCTGTCACCTGGTCCAAGTCTATCACTTCTTCTAACCATTTTACTGGAGGTAGAGTTTTTTTCTTATAAGGCTCATAATCATGGTGTTGAATTAAATCTGCCTCATTATCCTGAACTTGATCTGGTACCCCTATTACCATATAGACCCTTATCAAGTTGAGGGGGAGCTTGGAGAACCTTGTCCTAATAACTTCAAATTCATCACAACAATTGGCCCAATAATATTCAATATGATCCTTGTGCCTGAATTCTCTATTAACTTGCTTTTGAGATTTTCCATAAGGATCAAAGTTCTCCTAGTTAGTGTGGGAATACAACTCAAATTGTGCCATCTCTTTCTTAGAATATTGAGCACTTAGAATGAAGGGGCATGCCTCTAGGCTTCCAATTCTCAATGGGAAATCTACCCCTAACCCTTTCTTATGCAAGCCCTTCTATAAGATTTCCTCAAATGCTACCATTTGCTTTGTCAATTCCAATAGTATGAGCTTATTGGTTGGATATCTTGGTAATCTGAGAGGGACAATAGGAGACCCTTGAATCTAGATGTATGTGAATATTTGGAATTGAATAAACCACTACCCATATTGTTTGATCAGGTCCATTGCATCAGAAGAAATTCTAACATGGAGGGCATCCTGTAGCAACTTGGGAATGTACATAAAGAATGCATCATTGGCTCTCCTATAGTTGGTTGTTTTGTATTGAAATTGGGGGTAGATATCCCATATCTTATCCTTTCCCAAGGTTCCTTTGCAAATGAGACCTTTGTACTTGGTTTTTCTTGCTAACATATATAGAAGGTAGGAGGTCATTGTGAACTTATTAGTCTCTTGAACACTCCTTAACTGCACATCCAAGTTATTGCTTATGATCCTGGCCCAGTGGTAATGCTTTCCACCCATGATTTGTGTGATGGGATAAAACATGCAAGTGTGGAAAACATGAGCCTCTTCTATCCCCATTACTCTTCCCAAAAGGTTTATGGCATCATGATACTCAAGCTTGAAATCACTTCTATGTAGTTGCTTGGGCAGCTTGGAATAGTGTGGCTTAGGATTCAATATCTAGGAACTATTCATTATATCCAAGGCCCTATTGGGATCCTCATCATAGAACTTTATTGCTTCCCCAATATTTATCTCCTCAATGAGTTTATGATGTGAGGCAATGTTAAACACTCTGAAAATTGACTCTTCAGTGAGATTGGCCATGACTCTACCTTGTGGTTCAACTATGATCTTCTTGATGGAATCATAATTCCTTTCACACTCTAAAAGAAATTCAGCGCACAATTGTGTGGGTGGGAACCCTACTGCTTGAGCTAGACCACTATGAGTAAGGATTTGTGCCAATTGAGTGGGTGCATTGCCAAACATCCTTTGTTGAAATTCATCATAGTCCACATGCCCCATATTTGTATCTGTAATTTTGGCCCAAGAAGAAGAAATTCTAGATTTTGGCCATATGCCTTTGAAATCATACTTCATTCTTTCAGCTCTCTTTTTCACCTCCTCTTGCACTACAACAACTTTTTATTTTGAATTCTTGTCAGGGCTCAACTCTGCTTGCATCTGTTAGACAAAACCATAATCACCCATATGCAATATAACTCAATAAGACATGCCATTCATTCAATGAGATTTATCAATATATTCTCAAATGACACCATTAAATGCAAACCATAATGACAATATAAACCCAAATGGAAATTTAAAGAAAACCAATGACTCTTTGAGATTTCATCATTAGGATATTGAAAAAGCATACAAATGAATCCCATATTAAATGTGAAACATAACCTCATTTGCAAGCTCACTTGTTATCAAAACTTGGATTTTGATGTCATTGGAGAAAGCTCGAAAATTCCACCCTAAGGCTAATTCTCTGCCCAGACTAGAGCTCGTGTAATCCAAGGGAGCTCAGATTTTCCATGGTTCTGTCGAATGTGCACTTTGAACCCCCAATAAAAAGATTCCTAGGGCATTTTATGGGGATCTCAATGAAATGAATCTCATGCACTGATAACACCAATTGTCTTGAGATCATATTCTAAACCATATATATTGAGGTCCAATTTGTCTCATACATCAGAGATTTGAAGGCTTGAAGGCTTCAGAAATTTTAAGGGAGATCAGATTCTCCAATTGAATTAAGGCTTGAAAAATCCAAGCTACCTCAGAATTTTTGGTGGTGACTCAAACTTGAAGTTTTTACTAAGTGTGGAACTCTCCCCTTGGTGGAAACACAATTGTCATCGGTTTACTTGTACCCCTGATTTCAGCGTTTTGAGGGCGTGAAAGATTTGGAAATTTTGAGGGAGGTCGAATTGTCTAAGCAGATTAAGGCTCAAAAAATCTGAGCTACTTTAGAATTTTCGATGTCTGGTGTAAACTCAAAAAATTACTAAGTGTTGAACTCATCATGTGTTGAAATGATGAATAATGATCATTTTGCTTGCTTAAGGTTGTGAATCTTATCGATTTTCACATTGAAGCTTGGACCAAGCATTTTGAACAATCCTCTAACACCACTTTACTCATTTATCAACTTCATTAGTTGAGAATCAAGAAGCTAGGGTTTCTAATTGGGGTTTCAAAATAGGGCGACACCCTATAATCTTAATGTCAATCATGAGAGCACAATAAGAGGGGAATCTTGAAGAATTTAATGAACCCTAGTATCCCATTCTATTCAAATCAAATCCTAAACCAAAATCTCTTGAATGTATGCTTTAAAGAGTGGAAAACCCTAACGGACTAACAAAAAAAATCAAACCCATTCATTCAAAACTCGCATGCAAAAAAAATACCCCAAAGGAAATATTTCATTAAGTTTAAGGCCTATGAAATCATCATGAAACAAAGCTTAATCAAAAGCACCAAGGACAACCTACCTTGGAATGATGCATAGGAAGGAGGAGTCAGATGAAAGCCTTGAGATTTCGTAGCAATTGTGCAAGAATCACTAACTTCACTTTGGAGTTCAAAAAAACATGAGATGGGAGCAAGTCTTTTGAGTTTTTGAATGCACACAACATCCAAATGACAAGGGATACATTGTGATTTCCAAATATATCTCCCATTTCACATTAAAAACACACTAACATGCACCATAAATGCCTGAAAAGACATTTGAAAAGTTCGGGGATATGAAGGCATGAAGGACTCAGAAAATCCAAGGGAGCTTGGATTTTCCAGGTGGACTTGAGTTCAAGTAATCCGAGGGAGCTCATATTTTTTGAACCTTCCCCATACTTAGTCAATTTGGCCTCCAGTTGAAATTTTAAGCTAAGGAAAACTTCAAAGAGCTAGACTTATGATCATGATGTTGCAAAGAAAACACCTTGAGTGCAAATAAGTCATTGAATTCATGGGTGAAGTAAAACCAAAAATGAGGAACCTACCCTTAAGGGGAAAAGGTCAAAACCCTAAAGCAAGTAGGAAAACAAAACAAAGAAAAGAGGGTCCCTGCCTTTAGCGTGGTGTGTGTGAAAAGTGCACAACAAATGGTGACTCCTACTGGGAAAATGATCTAGAGCATTTTGATAGAAAACTGGAATCAAGAACCCAAAACTTTGGTTTCGATCCTTGCATTAGGTCACCCATAAAAAAGTTTCAAATCCAATGGGAAAGTAGGTCCTTCTTGTGTTGGAATCCCAGTGTGTGTAGATGTGTTAATTTCCCTCCCTCAGCTGCTACTAGGAATCCAAGGTTGGTCAAGTCAAGCTACGTAGAGATTCTAACTTCAAAAGCATCCTGGATAGAGCCTCGCTGCCAGTCAGACATCCATAGCCCCGATGAGGTTATCGCTATGATTCTCTCAAACATAGCTCTACTGCCAGCTAGGTGTCCATAGCCTTGGTAGAGATATTCAGATATTCTTGATAAGTTGAATTCACTTCTTTTAATTTTTCAATATTCTCCTTTTCTTTTCTTTTTTTGATATTCTTTTCTTTTCACTTTTTTATTTCAACCCATGAACAATGAAGTTCACACTCAGGGCTGAGAACCATAGTGGCGCTAAAGTAGAAATAGATTTTTTCACTTAACCAGACTTTGGAAGGTATAAGTATAAGACACAATCACATTTTGGAACTAACTTAATCTAGGGACTTTTCTACTTTAAGCATTCAACACATGTGCACTGAATAAAGGACTTTCATCGACTTACCCTAGAAGGATGATTAAAGTTTGTAAAGGAAATACTTAAAACAGTCCCTGATAATGCAATGGTTATTGTGTAGGTGCAACACTCCCAAAAAAGAACAAGGGAACCCAAAACCAGAAAACAAAAACAAAACCAAACCCAAACCAAAACCAAAGCAAACCTACACTAACCAAAACCAGAAAACAAACCAAAACAAACCAAACCAACCAAGGCAAAAATGAAAGAAAAATAAAAAACAAACCCAAAAGAATCCAACACCTAGACTAACTATTTACAAGGGAGAGCTAAAAATAGCTCAGGCCAGGAAGTAATGCTTCAAATACCGCCCATTGATAGGAAATGGGACATCCTCTCTAGTGAGGGTCTTCAAATGAAAAGAATTATCTCCCAATATCTTTTAGATCTAAAAGGGGCCAAGCTAGAGCTTTTCATATTTTCCATGTTCTCCCCTTTTGTCATGTGCTTTGTCCCAATATAAGACTAGATCAGAGATTCTTAATGCTTTCACCTTGGCCTTTCGATCAAACCATCTTTTAAGAATTCCTTGGTTTTTAGCAAAGTTCTCTAATGCTTCATCTTTCCTCTCTTCAAGTTGTAGAAGCTCAGTCAAACAAGCCTCACGTTTATCCCCTTCATCATAGTAATCATTAATGAATTGCAAGGTGGGGATTTTCAGTTGGATTGGAAATACTGGTTCAAGACCACACACAAGGTGATAAGGAGAGGTTCCTAGAGAGGATGCGTGTCTATTATGATCTACCCAAAGAGAAAATCTAAGCTGGGTGTGCCAATCTTTGGGATTTATCTCTAATAGTTTGTGGATGACAGTCAAAATTTTCTTGTTTGTGGACTCAGCCAAACCATTTCCATGTGGGTAATAGTTAGAAGCAAACTTAATGATGATACCATGATAAAATTCCCATCCAAAAAACTTTAGTGAAGCAAACGCATGAACGTTATCACAGACTAAAGCCTTAGGACAACCAAAATGATTGATAATACCTGATTCCAGAAAATTGATCACTACTTCAGAAGTACACTACTTATAGGCGAGGGCTTCAGTCCATCTAGTGAAATAATCAATTACAGTAAGAATATACCTATGGCCTATAGAGAAAGGTGGGTTAATTAGACCACTGAAGTCTAATCCCCACTACATGAATGGTTTTACCTTAATCACTGGCTGTAGTGGAAGTGTTGCATGCTTTCCTTTCTAGCTGCAATTTAGCATACATGGCAGGTTCTTATGTGATTGTGTGCGTCCTTAAACGGAGTTGGCCAATAATATCCTGCTCTTAAGATTTGGTGCGTAGTAGCTGGTCCAAAACCATATCCTGTACCATACTTATCATGAAATTTTGTCATCACTGGGCAACCTCCTCTTTCCCAAGATAGTGAAGGTAGATACCCTCATGGTTCTTCTTATATAGGATAGCCCCTTTCAACATATAGATATCACTATTTAAGCATAAGACTCTCTGTCGTACCGTGTTGAGATGATCAAGACAAATATGATTTAGCAGGTAATAGACAATATCATCATACCATTCATCTAGAGACATCTTGGAGGTGATACTACTAGGCTGTGATATTAGGACCAATTTCAGCCATAGTCTTAGTTAATCCTTTCCCTCTCACAAGTTTCATGGGTTGTATTCAATGTCATACTCCTGTAACATTATAACCCATTTTCCCCTTCATTCCCCCAACTCACTCTGCATCAGCAAAAGTTTGACCGAAAGGTCTGGCACTATTGCAAAGACTGTTTCTAAGGATGTAGTGTCATAATTTCTTCACACCCCTAACCAATGCATAAGCTTGTTTTTCCATAGTGGGGTACTTCAATTATACATCTTTCAATGGAGCACTCATGAAGGCTATAGGGTGTTCACTTCCTTGATCAAATTTTTGAGTTAGCATACCAGCACACGAATGATCATATGTAAACGAGTATATGTAAAAAGGATCGTAATAATCTAGACTCACCAACACCAAAGCATCAACTATTTCCCTCTTAATCTATGCAAAAGCCTCCTTTGCTTCAGCATTCCATTCAACTTTTGCATCCTATTTCAGCATGAGATTCAAAGGTTTAAACATTTTCTATAAATCCAGTAATAAACTTCCTGATAGAATTAAATTACCCAAATAAAGACTTCATCTCCTTCTTACTGGCTAGAGGTTGGATTTTCAATATAGCTTCTATTCATTTGAGATCAATGGATATGCCCTCTTCTGAGATAGCATGGCCCAACAACTTCCCTTCAATTACCCAAAAGATGCACTTCGTAAGGTTGAGTGAGATACCAAATTCCCGACATCTTTGGAATACCTTGCACAAATCTAATATATGATCACCTCTTTTCTTTGAAAAAATAGTCAAATCATTCATGTAGATGATAATGCACTTATCAATGATATCCTTCAAGGAAATATCCATGGTCCTTTGAAAGGTGGTTCATGCGTTGATTAATCCAAAAGCCATTCTTCTATAGGAAAATGTACCCTATTTTGTGGTGTAGGTAGTCTTGTGTCTATCCACATATTGTACTATAACCTGATTGTACCTTGAGTATCCATCAAAGAAGGGCATCATCTGGGATCCATTGAAAATTTGTAACACTTCATCTAATGATCGGACTAGGTAATTGTCCTTTTCTAAGGCACAATTAAGATTTCTAAAGTCAATGCAAAGCCCGATTTCTCCATTTTTCTTCCTTACTAGAACCAGGTTAGCAACCCAAGTAGAGTGTCTGACTAGAAATATGATGTGGGAAAACAATTTTTTTTGTACCTCCTTCTGGATAATTGGTTCCAATAGGGCATTAATTGGTTTTTTTTTTTGCCTAAATGGCTTAGCACCCGGCTTGAGAGTTATAGTGTGCATAATGATTGAGGTATCATACGTCTTCGGATCTTCATAACTCTAGGCTATGGCATCTTGGTATGCATGAAGTGCATCTATCATTCCCCTCCTTTCCTTTGGACTACACACCTTCCCAATGAAAACATTCTTAACATCATCCAAAGTTCCCATATTGTACGTGTCACACCGGTTTCTAATGGAGTCCTTTTTGTTTTGTTGTTCCTGATCCTTTATTCTGTCCAAATCAAAGATCCTTTCTAGCTACACCATTCCTCTCGGGATTGTGTTTGTGTTCAGATTGATGACTCCTTCCAAGTCCATTTCTTCCTCTTGGGGCTTTACTTCATTAATTATCTGAGAAGTGAATACATCAGAGCTTGTAATGAAATATAGAATGTGCTTGTCATCCTTGAACACTTGAAAATTGGTTATGTTCTTGTTGCCTATGCTAAAGTATCTAGAGTTTGGTTCTTACTTCGAGGTATCAATTGAATGTTGAAAGCATCGAACCACTCAATTAGATTCCACATGTTATACCTATAATTGGTCATTCTTCTATCATGACACAAATACTATTTTCTGACCTAGCTAACTACCACCTCGGAGTCCCCAAAAACATGTAAGATATTGACCTTCTTTCTTAAAGCCATCAACATAAATTAAGGCTTTGTATTCAGCTACATTATTAGTGCAATGGAACTAAAGTCTATAAGCAACGAAGAAAGTTTTACCTCTAGGACTGATTAGTTCAAACCCAACTCTAGCTCCTTGCTTAGACTTGGATCCATCAAATCTGAGCATCCAACAACCAACAATGCCTGATCCTTTTTATCTATCCTCATTAGTTTTTTTCCTAATTGGAGACTCCTCTTGGGACATTGGTCGTTTTCCCTTTGGATCATCCAAAACACTTTGCACATTTATCCTAATAGATAGAGGTGGGTTAATGCAGTTCTTTATTTGCTCCACTGTTGTTTGGCATAAACACCATTCTAACTCAGGGTGAGAGGCATTGTGGACTTTGCACCAATTTGGAAGGAGTAATTCTTCGAAGTTCATATCTCTACCCATCTGGATTTGGTCTTCTATGCATTTTTGAATAAACTCTTAGAAGTTATCCAGCAGGACGAGTTGACCATCTTCTTGATCATCCCCTTCTTCTATTGATTCTACTAATGCTCTAGTACTACTTGATTCTTGAGTGAGCTCCTTGGGTACATCTTGTAGCATGAAGATTTCATCTATACCTGGTTCTTGGGGGTGGCTTCCAGTACATAATTCCCTAGGATAGCTTCAGATACTAATACTTCATTTGAAGTATTTTGATATTCAGTAATCACATACTTCATTCTTGGTTCCCTCTCAATTATGATTTGGTTTGGTACTCCTTTCCGGGGAAGCCACATGTGAGAATGGTTAGTGGACACATATCCATTTAATTCCTTAGTGAAATCCTTACTTTATATCAGACCATATGCATCAAGAATATTTTCCACTTGAATGTTAATGATTTGTTGGATCCTAGGGTCTAATGCAACTTACATGGGAATCATATTCAATTATCCTACTACATTCACCTATGTCTTATCCAACTGAGTGAACTTTTGTTGAGAAGTTGTAGGAGTAATACCTAAGGCTTTGCAAACAATAAAGGGCATGACATTTGTGGAGGCTCCTAAATCTAAGAGGTAGTTATGCAAGCTTTTCCCAAAGATGCGAATAAAAATTAAAAAAAAGGAGGGGTTTTAGTCTTGCCTTGAAATAAAATCACAGGAGTATCAACTTGTGCAACTTGATTCTGATCCTTTTCTTTCCCCTTGTCCTGAGAATATCCTTGAGCTTCGTCTTTTGATGTCTATGAGCTAGAAACCTTCCCAACTATTTCACTAGCTATCCTATCTTGAGAGACTCCATTAGCTTGAAAAAATCCTATGACTGCATTTCTAATAGCAAGAACCCTCAACAATTCAAAAGAAGAGAGGCTTACCTTCATTTTCTTGAGTTCCTCAGCTACATACCTAATTTTTCTGTTGTCATATCAACAAGGGTGTCCTTGGAATGGTCTACCAACTTTTCCTTTCTTGCATCAATGTTCTTTCCCTTTGAAAGATTAGATTGTCCTCCTTTTGAGAGGTATTGTGCTGGCACATGAGGATAAGATGGATTGTTACTAGCATGTGGATTAGGTGGTGTGGCAAAGTTATTTGGAGGAATTGAAGTAGTGAGTGGACCTCTAGCTTGCCGGTTTCTCAAATCATACTATCTAGTGCGTTGGTGGAACATCTGAACTTCTTCAATGCATGTTTCTTCTTCATCTAAAGGACCATTATCATTCTCAATACCATTGTGGAACAACTGTGAAATTTCATCTTCATTGCATACTTGTTCTGACTCACCATCTTGTTCACTTGCTTCTTGTTCTTGTCCATTTTCTTCACTTCTTGGGAAAGGAGCATGATTCAACACCAATACTGAAGTATCATAAGGGATAGATGATACCAATTCCTAATCATTGGAGTTGTTTTCAGCTTGTTGAACTTCATAGTAGAAGATAGATGTCGCAGTTTGAAATTTAGGACAGTCTAGCTCAGAGTGTCTGTTTGTCTTATGGAGTCTACACCATCTCAACAAGGCTGCCTCAGCTAAGTACACACCACTTGAAGGTTTATCCTAATTGGTAGGTTGGTCCAAAGGAGTATGGACACCTCCGTTATTCGGTCTGGTATTCCATGTTTTATTTTGCTTGGGAGGCTACCTCCTATCAAATCCTTGTCCAAATGACTCTCCTCTATCAAAATTTTTTCCATATCCTTGTGTAGAATCTTTGTTTTCCCTATTATAATTAGATTGAATATTTCTTTAGGCAGCCTGAAGTTGGCTTTTATGATTCCTCAAATAAGTGACTTTAGTGGTTAGCTTCTTGACTTTTTTTGTTAGCTCATCCAACCTCTCTTTATCAGAATTGCTATAGGATGTGGATCATGCATTATTTTGAGAATATCCTGGTGGTGTCCCTGAGCTTAGAGACTGATTAAATACTTCAGAATTTTGTAGGTAGGTTGGAAAACAAACCTTCTATTATGGATGGACTAGATGATTAACACTCTTGATTCATGATTCAGGATGTGGGACCAAGCGTAGTTGTGGTACAGGATTCATGATGGGTGTATGATTGGTCAAGGCTTGATTAAGTGCTTGGATTTTCCCTAGGTGAGCAGCTGGCCCCAAATATGGAAATGGTCCTGACAAATGTTGCCTCAAGTCTGTACTAACCTTAACTACCTTCGTATAAGCATCAAGTAAAGTATTATGAGGGTTTGGTCTCCATTTAAGGAATGTGGTTGTAAGGCTATGAAGGGTTTCATAATAAACTTCTAGGGAAGTAGAATTTTCCACAACATAGGGTTCCTGTAGCTTAGTGTATGCATGGTGGAATCTATTGTTAAATGACCCTATGGGCTCATTGACCTCCCTCTAAACCTTGGTAAACTACATGTACAACTCATTGGAACTGATGGGAATTTTAAAATTCTATAAAAATAAATTTTCAAGCTCAGTCAAATTGTGTATGGATCCAGCAGGTAGATGATTATACCAATAAAATGAATCTTCTCCTAAGGAATATGGGAAAATCCTGCATGTAACATCCTCATGATTAATTCCCCTAGCCCTAAGGTAGGTCTGGAAAATCCTAATGTGCTACTCAGTTGTTTGTTAGGATCATTAACATGGAATTTGGAGCAGAAGTGCTCAGGATTATTAGGCATGACATTATAGTTATTAAAGGACAAGTGATAGGGAGTGGGGTTGGAGGAACCAATCACTGGTTCCTGCTCGAGGTCTTTCCTTATAAGACCTCCTTGGTGCTTGACTTCACCCTTCTAACCTATTGGCCCCTACTCATAATTAGGTGCCCCTGGTTTGTCAGACCAACCCCTCTCCTATCAACATGTTGTCCTTCTACCAAGCCAACCTTGGTGCTTCGCCATGTACTCTCCTTTGGCCCTTAATCTGCCCTAAAGGCCAAGTAACCTCAACCTTCTTCTAGGCTCTTGTAGGGATTTGAAGGTGTTAAAAAACTTCAAAATGGCTTATCTAAGGTCTTTATGCAACCATAAGTTTCTATCTTGCCATCGCTTTCTCAAAATGCTCTCCTAGGTTTTGAAAGCCTACAAGCCTAAAGCCCAACTAGGCCTCTGAATAGGGTTAAAATGCAACTTTCTTTAAAACCCACCAAAGAATTAAGTTCTTTGTTAAGAATATATGTTTCTCATGCCCTCTCCTCCAATATTTTTTAGGGTTTCAACCTACTCAGGCCATACATCGTCCATACACCAAAATGGTCAAGAACCCTAGGGTTTCTAAACTTTTCAAGTTGTTTTCAGACTGTCAAAAAACTCTCCTATCAAATGAATTGCTAAAGCCTCTTCCTGATCACCATGCATAGTCAGGACCTTCCCCTAAATTCACAAGAAATAATTTCTCAAAGATCTCTTTTCCCTTGCAAGATATGCAACTTTTTCTCCAAGTTTGCCTTAACTGGGCCTGCACTGGTTCGCCTAGGGCAAAGCTTTTATAGCGCCTCCTGCACTGCCACAAAACCTAAATGCTACCATATTTACAATGAAGGAGCCTAGACACTAATCCCAAGAGGTTGTACAATTTGTACGGTGGGAAGGTGCCCTAGGACTCCATTCTTTAAAAACTTCCTATTACAGGCCAGAAAACACAAGAACCAGAAGTATTTACAAATACAAGTCGAAAACAATCTACAAAATCAAAAGGAAGGCACAACAAGTTTTTATAAGGCTAACACTACATACTACACACAGAAAAATAGTAGGGTCACTCCATTAAAGTTCAGTTTTAACACAAAATATAGAAAAACTATCTTTTTAACGTTGTTTCCTTCAATCTTCAAATATGTCACTCAATAATAATGCTTCTAACCTAGCCTCAGGGTCGAGTCATGCCTTAAATAGGCTTCCAAAACCATTTAGGAGCTTGGGTCGAGCTCATAGATGACCTAATGATGCAATCTATAAAACCCAATGTGTTTTCAAACACTTGACTAGGTTGGGAATTATGACAAGTTGGAGCTTCAAAACCCATTCATGATTGCCACTTCCCAATCCATTGATCATAGATAGATCAAATTTTATTCAAAACAACAAAACCTAGCTATATGGTCAACATGACCTCACACAACACAACAAAAATTATAACTTTAACCAAAACTTCAATAAACCTTGAACTTTGCCAGGTGCTCCTGCACCATTCTCCCCCTCTCAGCACAAACAACTAAGGGACTTTGGGAGAGATCAGAGACATATCAATGACGTGCTTCTTAAATTCTGATTCTTCTACCTAGGTAGCTTCAGATTCATGCTTGTTCTTCCATTTGACAAGATGCTCCATATACACCTTGTGCCTTGTAGTCTTCTTGACTCTTGTCTCCAAGATCTTCTCTGCTTGTAGCCTATCTTGATGAGGGAAGGGTACATTTTTGATGTCCTTGAGAACTTCCTGACTATTCTGATCCACATCCTTGACTGATCCCATGTACTTGATTAAGTTAGCTACATTGAACACTGGAGAAATGCCCAAATCTGATGGTAACTCCACCTTGTATGCATTCTTGCCATATTTGGCCAATACCTTGCATGGACCCACTCTTTTCATCTGTAGCTTGGTTGAAATTCCCTTCTACAATCTGGATTTGTTGAGGTGGACCATAACATAGTCCCCAACTGCAAATTGTACATCCTTCCTTGACAAATCAACTTTCTCCTTCAACTTTTGGGTTGCTACTGTGACTGTTTTCTTGACCTGCTCATGAATCTCCTTCATGGTCTGAGTGAAGTCTTCTGCATGTCCACTCCTATTCTCCATAGATCCAAGGTCCCTAAGTTCACAAATGCCTCTTGGGTGCATTCCATACACAACCTCAAAAGGACTTTTCCCTGTAGTTCTGATAACACTGTCATTATAGGCATATTCAGCTTGGGAAATAACCATATCCCATGTTTGTCCATGCTCCTTGGTTAGATACCTTAAAATATTTCCAAGCACCCTGTTAACCACCTCTGTTTGACCATCGGTCTGAGGATGGTAAGCTGATCCAAATGACAGATTTTTTCCCAATCTGCTCCATAGATTCTTCCAAAAGTGACTCATGAACTTCACATCTCTATCAAAAACAATGCTTAGAGGCAAGCCATGGATCCTTACAACATCCTTGAAGAAAAGGTGAGCTATGTAGCTTGCATCATGAGTAGTTTTGTAGGGAGTAAAATGAATCATCTTACTAAATTTGTCTACCACAACATAAACACTGTCAAAACCAGTCTTGGTCTTAGGAAGACCTACCACAAAATCCATACTCACACACTCCCATGGTCTGTTAGGAATGGGAAGGGGTTGATACAAACCAGTGTTGCTAGCTCCTCCCTTAGCTTTCATGCACACAACACACTGTTCCACATACCTTCTAACATCTCTTGCCAACTTAGGCTAGTAATAGAACCTTTGCACTAGTTCTAAAGTCTTATTGATGCCAAAATTCCCACTAAGACTGCCATTATGTTTTTCTTGAATCAGATTTTCCCTCATTGACCCTCTTGGAACACATAACTAATTGCCCTTAAATAACAGTCCATTTTGTAGTGTATACTCAGAATATTGGCTATGAAAATGACTCTCAAAATCAGAACATACCTTGTAAGCTTCTGAGAAGTCTTCATCTTCACCATAGAGGTCTTTGAAAATCTCTAATCTAATGCTCTTTAGCTGTATCTCTTGGACTATCAACAATCTTCTGCTTAATGCATCTGCAACCTTGTTCATTTGTCCCTTCTTGTGCTTAATAGTGAATGTGAAGGCTTGGATGTATTCCATCCATTTCAAATGCCTATTACTTAACTTCTCTTAGGTGTTGATATAACTAAGTGCCTGGCTATCAGTAAAGACCACAAACTCTTTGGGAAACAAATAATGCCTCCACTTCCTAAGGGACTAAACTAAAGCATATAACTCTAGATCATAGGTAGAGTACTTTTGCTTGGCTTCATTGATCTTTTCACTAAAGAAGGCTATAGGCCTACCTTCTTGACTAAGTACTCCTCCTACTGCTACTCCACTTGCATCACACTCAACTGTGAACAACTTGTCAAAACTAGGCAATAATAGAATTGGTTGAGTTGCCACATCTTGTTTTAGTTTCTCAAACCCTTTCTCAACCTCTTGAGTCCACTTAAACTTTGTTTTCAGACCACCTTTGATAGTATCTAGGACTGGTGCACATATACCACTAAAGTTCCTTATGAATTTTCTATAGAATTGAGCCAAACCATGAAAACTCCTTACCTCTGTTGCTGTGGTTGGTGTGGGCCAGTTTAGGATGGCTTCCACCTTGCTTGGATCCATCTTTAATGAGCCTTTGGATACTACAAAACCCAAGTAGATAAGCTCTTGTTTAAAGAACTCACACTTCTCAAGATTGATGGCCAACTTTTCCTCTTGCAACCTTTTAAGAACCATCTCAACATGCTTGAAGTGTTCTTCTGTTGTCTTACTGAAAATCAGTATGTCATCAAGATATACTACCACAAATATCCCTATGAAATCCTTAAGCACTTCATTCATGAGTCTCATGAACATGCTAGGGGCATTTGAGAGGCCAAATGGCATCACTTTCCACTCATATAACCCATCATTTGTCTTAAAATTTGTCTTCCACTCATCACCATCCTTAATTCTAATCTAATGGTATCCACTCTTGAGATCCAACTTTGTGAAGAACTAAGCACCTCCAAGACAATCCATCAATTCTTCAATTCTAGGAATAGGAAACCTATACCTAATGGTGATCCTATTTATTTCCCTAGAATTAGTACAAAGTCTCCACTTACCTCCTTTCTTGGTTGCCAAAACCACTGGCACTGCACATGGGCTGATGCTCTTTTGAATCAATCCTTGATCCAATAATTCTTGCACTTGCCTAGCTACCTCTAGGTTCTGCTCTGGAGTAAGTTTGTATGCTGCTTTGTTAGGCAATGAGGCTCCAGGTATGAAGTCAATTTTATGACTTATTGCTCTCTTTGGTGGTAAAGTTGCAGGTGTACCATCACTAACTATGCTCTTGTACCTATCAAGCAACCTTTGGACTACTTCTGGTAAGACTTTCTTTTCAGCCTTTTCTTCCTCTTTGGACTGCATCATGATCACATATCCTTCATTCCCTTGGTGTAGGTCCTTAAGGAACTCCTTACCACTACTCAACATGATGTTAGGTACCTTTGATTGTCCTTCATCTTCCTCTGTCAATGACTGCAGTTTGAAGGTTCTTCCATCCTTTTTGAATGAAATAGTATTCTCCTTCCCATCATACACAACACTTTTGTCATACTGCCATGGTCTTCCCAGTAGTAGATGGCATTCATCCATGGGTAATACATCACAAACTAGCTTATCTTTATATCCTCCAATTGAAAATTCCACCATTACTTGCTCATTAACCAAAACACTATGCCCTTTGTTCAGCCATGTGACCTTGTAGGGGTTATTGTGGGGTACCTTCTCCAATTTCAGCTTAGTTACTACCTCCTCTAAGATTATATTGTCTGTTGAACCTGAATCTACAATGACTTTGCACACTTTCCCAAGTATCTTGCACCTTACTCTAAAAAGAGCTCTTCTTTGTTTAGGTTCCTCTTTGACTGGCTGCCTGATCAAAACTCTGTTAAACATCAAATTCTCTCCTACCTCAGATTCTATATGACTAATCTCAGATGCTTTAGGACTCATAGTGTCCTCTTGTGCATAGGCCACTCTCTTTTCATTGCTTGATGATGATGCTTTCTCTAGGCACCTATAAGCTGGATGTCCCATTTGACTACAATGATAACACTTCATGTTTGCAAAATAAGAGTTGCTCTTGCCTACTCCTCTTCCTTTGTTTGAACCTCCTTGAGGTCATCTTCCTCTGTTAAATCCTCCTCTTGAAGATGTTTCACCTCCATGCTCAATGATTTTTGATTCTCCATGATTCCTTTGATCATTGCCTCTACCTTGGTAACTGCCACATTGTCCTCTTTGATCTCTTTGATCTCTGCCTTTGCCTCTGCCCTTAGAAGACTAATCTTGCTTCCTCTTGTTCCTTTCCTCAATCTTTATGGCCAACTGATAGCATTGATGTACTGTTTTAGGACTCAAAAGAGCCATCTCTTCTTGGATGTTCCATTTCAAGCCATTAAGATACCTAGCCACTTTAAGGCTCTCATCCTCTATCACATTAGACCTCATACAAAGTTTTTGAAACTCTTCAGTATAAGTGTTTACATCTTGGTCTTTCTACCTTAGACTTTGCCTCTTCTTGTGTAGTTGAATCTCATAGTCATTTGGCATGTAGGCTTCCTTTACCTTAGCAACCATTCCTTCCAAGTTGATATGGGTTGTTTGCCTTTGTTTTCCCTCTCTGTCTGAATAAACTTCCACCATGTCAAGGCTGATCCTCTCAATCTTGACTTAGCAACCTTCACCTTTTGTGCTTCAATGACTCCATCACACTCAAAATGATTCTCCATGCCTTCTATCCAGTCCATGACTAAATCAGGTTCCATTTTTCCACTAAATAGTGGTATGCCTTCAAGTGCTTTCCCACCCAAAGCTTTCAGTGCCTTCAAGAAAGGCTCCTCTTTCAAAACAGGGTCAGGTTCAAGGGTCTTATCTTCCTCTGCAACCTCTTCTTCTTTTGGGATTCTTCCCTCAAACTGTGCACTCCTCACTACTGTCTCAAGTTGGGCTATTCTTTCCCTCAATTGCCTATTATCTTCCTCCTGCTCTACAACCATCTTGGCCAATTGTGCATTTGTCACCATGACGGTAGTATCACTTGACTCAACCTCTAACATATATTACTCTTTCCCAAATCTTTTGCTATGCTCTGATACCAATCTGATAGGGAGTGGGGTTGGAGGAACCAATCACTGGTTCGTGCTCTAGGTCTTTCCTTATAAGACCTCCTTGGTGCTTGACTTCACCCTTCTAACCTATAGGCCCCTACTCATAACTAGGTGCCCCTGGTTTGTCAGACCAACCCCTCTCCTATCAACATGATGTCCTTCTACCAAGCCAACCTTGGTGCTTCGCCATGTACTCTCCTTTGGCCCTTAATCTTCCCTAAAGGCCAAATAACCTCAACCTTCTTCTAGGCTCTTGCAGGGGTTTGAAGGTGTTACAAAACTTCAAAATGGCTTAGCTAAGGTCTTTATGCAACCATAAGTTTCTATCTTGCCATCGCTTTCTCAAAATGCTCTCCTAGGGTTTGAAAGGTTACAAGCCTAGAGCCCAACTAGGCCTCTGAACAGGGTTAAAATGCAACTTTCTTTAAAACCCACCAAAGACTTAAGTTCTTTGTTAAGAATCTATGTTTCTCATGCCCTCTCCTCCAATATTTTTTATGGTTTCAACTTGCTTAGGCCATAAATCGTCCATACACCAAAATGGTCAAGAACCCTAGGGTTTCTAAACTTTTCAAGCTATTTTCAGACTGTCAGAAAACTCTCCTATCAAATGAATTGATAAAGCCTCTTCCTAATCACCATGCATGTTCAGGACCTTCCCCTAAATTCACAAGAAATAATTTCTCAAAGATCTCTTTTCCCCTGCAAGATATGCAACTTTTTCTCCAAGTCTGCCTTAACCGGGCTTGCACTGGCTCACCTAGGGTAAAGCTTTTCTAGCGCCTCCTGCACTACCACAAAACCTAAATGCTACCATATTTACAATGAAGTAGCCTAGACACTAATCCCAAGAGGTCATACAATTTTTATAGTGGGAAGGTTCCCTAGGACTCCATTCTTTAAAAACTGCCTGATACAGGCCAGAAAACACAGGAACTAGAAGTATTTACAAATACAAGTTGAAAAAAATCTACAAAATAAAAAGGAAGGCACACCAAGTTTGTATAAGGCTAACACTACATACTACACATAGAAAAATAGTAGGGTCACTCCATTAAAGTTCAGTTTTAACACAAAAATATAAAAAAATTGTCTTTTTAACGTTGTTTCCTTCAATCTTCAAATATGTCACTCAATAATAATGCTTCTAACCCAGCCTCAAGGTCGAGTCATGCCTTAAATAGGCTTCCAAAACCATTTAGGAGCTTGGGTCGAGCTCATAGATGACCTAATGATGCAATCTATAAAACCCAATGTGTTTTCAAACACTTGACTAGGTTGGGAATTATGACAAGTTGGAGCTTCAAAACCCATTCATGATTGCCACCTCCCAATCCATTGATCATAGATACATGAAGTTTTATTCAAAACAACAAAAACTAGCTATATGGTCAACATGACCTCACACAACACAACAAAAATTATAACTTTAACCAAAACTTCAATAAACCTTGAACATTGCCAGGTGCTCCTACACCAACAAGGGTGAAGGGTTATTTTCCAAGAAAGCCATTGGTGGTGGTGGAGGTGGTTTTGGCTGATTAACAGTTTTTTGGGGCTACTGAATGGGAATGACTTCAGAATTAGATGATGAGGGGCTCGATGAAGGTGAAGATGATGGAGAGGATGGAAAAGGTGGTTGAGCAGATGATGATTCCCTCTTCTTCTGGTTCTTCTTGATCTGGTAGGAGCTTGTAACTCCTAGAAATATTCCTCCCCTAGTTTAGATCTGGTTCTTCTTCAAAACCTCTAAGGAGAAATCGTAGATAAAAAATGCTCTAGCTTGCTTATTCAGGCCCTCCTTCTAGTCCTAATATGTTGATGGTGTTTTCTACACAACAACAACTCAGATAGAATATAATATCCTATCTCTCTTGAAAGGTAAATCTCTATCAGCAAGCCTCAAGAGATAACCCCAAGGTCTCTAATGTCAGGTCTTGACAATGCAAAAATAGCTTAGTGATAATGTGAAAATGTTGGTAATCACAAAGGGCCTTACAAAACAAATACGAGAAGCATTAGACTCATTAGATCTTGCAATATGTTGATGCTTTTGTAATCCTAAACTAACTTAGATTCAAAGAAAGATCAAAAGAGAAAGGGTTGAGAGAGATTCTAAACTAACTCCTAAAACCAATTATGCAAGCAATTTAACATTCAAAGTGGACCAATCCTTCCAAAACTAATTCCTGATAAACCGAGATTAAACTTGCAATCTTCCAAGGAAATCAAGATTTTCAAATCATGGAGCATTCACACAAATCAACCTTATTTTATAATTGAAATGAATAAATACCCATAATTGAAATCAACACACAATATTTAGGCCCAAGCTAACTTTACACAACAAATTATAATCAACAAATTGCTAAAAGTATGGACCAAGGATTGCTCAAATACTTCAAATATTGAATCATCAACACAATTGCATCACATTTTAAACCTAAAATCTAACATGAAACTAAAATTTGAGAGCAATCTTAAGGATCTAGAAAACAAGAACCATGAAAAAGTGAATAACACAGGAAAAAACACCAAAGCACAATGTCTTGTATTAAAATCACCCAGATTTGTAACAATTCATGTATTCACAATGTTACACAACTTTCTCTCAGAAAAAACATAACTCTTTTCTTAGTTCTAGCTATATCAACTATGTCTAACCCTTACAAATGAAGTTGAGACCCCAATTTATAGAAAAATCACTTTAGGTCGGTCCAAAATTAGGGTTTCATAACGAGGTCAGCCAGATAGGTCGGCCTAGAGTTTTTTAATAAAATGAAATTACATTAAAAAATTTCAAATAAGTTCTAGGTCGGCCTAGACCCTTCTAGAAATATTTCCCTATTGGCACAAAATTCTAGGTCACCCCTCCTGGTTGTAGAGTCATGTGACTGGCACTTTTCCCTAGGTTGCTCCAAGTTGGACATTTTATGCTTCCTTATGGGCTTCCAATCTGCTAAAGATTTCTTTGAATTTTTCTAATATTTCTTTCATATTAGGTGGATCTGGAGTTGGAATAAATTTTATTCTTAATTTATGAGTTTTCAACTCATCAACATAGTTGGGCATCATTTTATTCCATTCGACTTGTAGCTCATGATATTTTTCCAACTTAGAAATATAGATAGCTACATCCTCTAAATGATCTTTGGAAATGGGAGCACTATTATATGGAGCATAAATTTCATGCCACCATGCATGCAATCTACTGATGTTCATATTTTTCTGCCCAAATTTTCTTCTCCCAATCATGATTTCAAGAAAAGTAATACAACTATCATATATTTCCTTCATTTTTCCTTGTAATTTCATTATCTTCTTCAAGGCCTTGGAGAGGAGTTCCTTCCTGTAATTCAACATGTCCAACCATTCCATTACTTTGTTGATATCATCAGAAGTAAAGATGTTCATTTGAGCCAATTCTTTTTTAGGCACCTGTAAAATCCTCTTCAACTCCTCAACACTTGACTCATCAACCTTGTTACAATCAACAAAAAGTTGAGAGGTATCCTCCAAGAATTCAGTGTCTTTGGCATGGATGTTGAATATCTATTCAATGGACTCATCACCTCTTTCACTGACATCATGCAACCATTCCTAGGTTTTATTAACTAAGGACTTCAACTTTTCAATTTCTAAGATAGCTTCTTTTGGCAATAATCCCTCTGAAATTGAAGAGCCCTCATTGCTATTTATTTGCAAAGGTTTCATTAAGTGTTGAACATATTTATACACATCATTAAGTTGCATTTTCAACTTCTCCTTTTCCTTGATTTCCTTGTCTAACCTTCTCAAAATAGCCTGGGATGATTCCTAGAATTCTTCTTTTTCTTTTTCCTTAGTAGATGGATCTAGATTAATTGTTTGTATCTTATAATCTATGGGCCTTACTTCACCCTTGTACTTGTTCTTTGTAGGAACAACTACATGAACAAATTTGTTATTGAACTCATCCTTTGATAATTTTGAAACAGGTTTGGCTCTTTTCCTTTGCTTGGGTTGTCCCCATTTCTCTAAAAGTTTATCCCAGCTAGGAGTCTCTTCCTGAACTATGATTGGATTCTTGCTAAGCCTCTGTTTTAGCCAATCAAGAACAACAGGTTGTTTTGTCTCTATGTTTGTAGAGGGATTCTCTTGTTCAGTCTTGTCCTGAGTTGGACTATCAACAACTTTTACATTATTTTCTACTTCTTGCTGGTCTCCTTGTTCATTTACCATTTCTTTTTCTAGAGACTTGGTTGGAATTTCTTGAATTACCTTAGATTCCACATTCTTTCTTTGAGCTCTAGAGGTTGATTTCCCAATTTCTTCTATGAACCTCTTCCACTGCCCACTTCTGGGAGTAGAGATCTCTTCATCTTTAGACTCATGTTGCCCAGGGTTGTTTGATATATTACCTTCCTCATTGATCACTTCCTCTAGATCAGTGTATTGTGAAGAGGAGAAAGAGGAGGGGAATTATTTCTTGTAGCTGCTCTCTTTTCTTTGTCATCTATAGGTGCGTCTTCAATCTGCACCTCCTTTTCAACAACCTTTTCCTTTGTTGTTGGGGATGTCTTTTGTTTAGGAGAATTTCTCCTAACATAAAATTGAGGCTTTTCCCCTAAACTCTCTATGTCTACAACCTTGGCTAAAGTGGGAACATCAATGGTAGTGTTTTTATTTCTAGCCTTGGCTGCCAACTTCCTTTTCTTAGTTGGTTGTGAAGCTTCTCCTTCTTCAATTGTAGTACTAGAATTAAGATCCTTCTTTATTTTAGGAGACTATTTCTCAACATGTTTGGATTGTTTTTGACTCCTTGTTTTCCTCTTTAGTGTAAGAGATCTATCTTCCTCTTGATCATATCCATCATGGGGTTCAGTGATGTGACCTTTATCAACTTCTACTTCCTCTTCAAATTGGGATTCCAGATCTCCCATTAGGTCATACGTAAACTTAGTGTCATCTACCTCTAGTTCCAACACTTTATGTTTGACCCAAAGCCTTGAATATTTCTTCACTAGTTTCGTCACCTGGTCCAAGTCTATCACTTCTTCTGACTAGTTTACTGGAGGTAGAGGTTTGTTCTTATAAGGTTCATAATCATGGTGTTGAATTAAATCTGCCTCATCATCCTGAACTTGATCTATTACCTCTATTACCCTGTAGATCATTATCAAGTTGTGGGGTAGCCTAAATAACCTTCTCCTGATAACTTCAAATTCATCACTACAATTTCCCAATAATCTTGAATATGATCCTTGTGCCTGAATTCTATGTTAGCTTGCTTTTGAACTTTTCCATAAGGATCAAAGTTGTCCCTGTTAGTGTGGGAATACAACTCAAATTGTGTCATCTCCTTCTCAGAATATTGAGCACTTTGAATGGAGGGGCATGCCTTTAGGCTTCCAATTCTCAATGGGAATTTTTCCCCTAACCCTTTCTTATGCAATTCCTTCTATAAGATTGCCTCAAATACTACAATTTTCTTTGTCAATTATAATATTAAGATCTTATTGGTTGGATATCTTGGTAATATGAGAGGGAAAACATGGAACCCTTGTATCTGGATGTATGTGAATCTTTGGAATTGAATAAACCACTGCCCATATTGTTTTATTAGGTCCATTACATTAGAAGAAATTCTAACATGGAGGGCATCCTGCAACAACCTGGGAATGTACATAAATAATGCATCATTGGCTCTCATGTAGTTGGTTGTTTTGTATTGCAATTGTGGGTAGATATCCCATATCCTATCCTTTCCCAATGTTCCTTTGCAACTGATACCTTTGTACCTGGTTTTTCTTGCTAACATATACACAAGGTAGGAGGTCATTGTGAACCTATTAGTCTCTTGAACACTCCTTAGTTGCACATCCAAGTTATTGCTTATGATCCTGGCCCAATGGTAATGCTTTCAGCCCATGATTTGTGTGATGGGATAAAACATCCAAGTGTTGAAACATAAGCCTCTTCTATCCCAATTACTCTACCCAAAAGGGTTATGACATCATGATATTCAAGTGTGAAATCACTTCTATGTAGTTGCTTGGGTTGATTGGAATAGTGTGGCTTAGGCTTCAATATCCATGAACTATTCATTATATCCAAGGCCCCATTGGGATCCTCATCATAGAAATTTATTGATTCCCCAATATTTATCTCCTCATTGAGTTTATGATGTGAGAAAATGTTAAACACTCATACAATGGACTCTTTAGTGAGATTGGCCATGACTCTACCTTGTGGTCCAACTATGATCCTCTTGTTAGAATCATAATGCCTTGCACACTCTAAAACCAATTCAGTGTACAATTGTGTGGGTGGGAACCCTACTGCTTGAGCTAGACCACTATGAGTAAGGATTTGTGCTAGTTGAGTGGGTGCACTGCCAAACATCCTTTGTTGAAATTCATTATAGTCCACATGCGCAATATTTGTATCTGTAATTTTGGATCAAGTAGAGGAAATTCTAGATTCTAGCCATATGCCTTTGAAATCATACTTCATTCTTTCAGCCCTCTTTTTCACCTCCTCTTGTACTACAACAAATTTTGATTTGGAAGTCTTGTTAGGTCACAACTGTACCTACATCTATTAGAGAAAACCATAATCACCCATATGCAATATAACTCAATAATACATGTCATTCATTCAATGATATTTATCAATATATTCTCAAATGACACCATTAAATGCAAACCATAATGACAATATAAACCCAAATGGAAATGTAAAGCAAACCACTCACTCTATGAGATTCTATCATTATATTATCCAAAAATTATACAAATGAATCCCATATTAAACATACAAATTGCTCAAAATTCAACAATGAATATTACACAACCTCATTTGCAAGCTCACTTATTATCAAAACTTGGATTTTGATGTCATTAAAGAAAGCTTGAAAATTCCACCCTAAGGTGGATTCTCCGGTCGGACTAGAGCTTGGGTAATCCGAGGGAGCTCAAATTTTCTGGGGTCCCGTCAAGTGTGCACTTTTAACCCCCAATCAAAAGATTCGTAAGGAATTTTATGGGGATCTCAACAGAATAAAGCTCATGCATTGATAACACCAATTGTCTTGAGATCATATTCTAAACCATATATATCAAGGTCCAATTTGTCTCATACATCAAAGATTTGAAGGCTTGAAGGATTCAAGAATTTCAAGGGAGGTTGGATTCTCCAAGCGGAATAAGGCTCGAAAAATCTCATTCATTCAAAACAATCAAACCCATTCATTCAAAACTCGCATGCAACAAACATACCCCAAAGGAAATCTTTCATTAAGCTTAAGGCATATGAAATCATCAGGAAATGAAGCTTAATTGAAAGCACCAAGGAAAACCTACCTTGGAACGACACATAGGAAGGAGGAATCAGATGAAAGCCTTGATATTTTGTAGCAATCACGCAAGAATCACTACCATCACTTTGGAGTTTGACAAAACGTGAGGTGGGAGCAAGTCTTCTGAGTTTTCAAATTCCTACAACATCCAAATGACAAGGAATACATCATTAGTTCCAAATATATCTCCCATTTCACATTTAAAACCCACTAACGCATGCCATAAATTCCTAAAAGGACGTTTGAAAATTTCAGGGATACAAAGGCATGAAGAACTCAGAAAATCCAAGGGAGCTTGGATTTTCTGGGTGGAGTCGAGTTCGGGTAATCCGAGGGAGCTCAGATTTTCCAAACTTTCCCTAGACTTAGTCAATTTGGCTTCCTATTGAAATTTTAAGTTAAGGAAAACTTCAAAGAGCTAGACTTATGATCATGATGTTGCAAAGAAAACACCTCGAGTGCAAATAATTCATTGAATTCCTGAGTGAAACAAAACCAAAATCGAGGAACCTATTCCTTAAGGGGAAAAGTTCATAACCCTAAAGCAAGCAGGCAAACAAAACAAAGAAAAGAGAGTCCCTACCTTCAGCAGGGCATGTGTATGAAAAGTGCACAACAGGCACTTATGTGAAATGGCAGTTTCTAGTCAGGTTTCAATCGTGCCTACTCTTATTCCTTTAGTATCTTTCATTGTGTCTATGTTTACTGTCGTAGTACCTACTATAAAGAATACTCCCAAGATAAATGTCCCTAAGGAAGATCCTTCTGAGGCAAGAAATCTCAAGTCTTCTCCTTCTACTTCTCAAAGGAATGCATTTATTGGTAATGATTGTGGTTCCTTAGACTTTAAAAGACTCCTTCATTGGGGAACATAAATTTGACCTGATCCACTCAGGCCTTTCGATAACATCATCCACACCTTCTATGAAAGATGATAATTCTTTTGTATTGAAGGATAGTGTAAATTGTAATGTTCTTAGTGTTGATCCTCCTTCTAAGGAAAAGGATCACACTTCTATTAAAGAGGATAATGTTGATAATCCTGTTAAGAAGGATGATTGGTAATCCAATAGGAGAGTGTGATCCCCATTGCAAGAATAATGCCCTCTATGGAAATCCTCCTCTATTTTCTTCTATCTTTATGCCTTCTTCTTGTGAGCAGTCAAACTTTCCTCCACAAGAGAAAGGTTTACTTCCTACTCCTCATTCCTTATCCAAGCAAGAGTGTATCTTGTTGAGGCTTCTCAAAGCTCGCTTGATTACTCTTCCTTCTCCTATGTGCAAGAAATTTCATAAGCATGATAACGAAAAACATTCTTTCTATGCATACCATCGAGTGCCTTGTCATTCCAAAAGTGAATGGAAGGCCTTGAAGGATAATATACAACAACTTCGTGACTCAATTTCCATCACTCATTTATTTGTTGATGCACCTGCCTCTTCTTCAAATGACAATTGATATTGAGTTTTACCTCTGTCTTGCATGTTCTAAGAATCTTGCATGGTTCTCCTCCCTTATATGTTGGGGGCAGCGATAACTTGTTCTGGAGATGTATGTCCTTCTAAAGACCCCATCTCTTCTCTATATCTTTCAAATGAAGTGTCTCTTGAGTGGACCCATTTTTCTTTTGGGAATTCCTTTTAAAGATTTTTCTCTTGAATAAATTCATTGGAATCTAGCTTGGGGGCAACCTGACTAGACCTCACTTTTCAAATAGAGCGTCCCTCAAGTGGACCCATCTTCTTTTGAATGGTTCCTGGGGGACCCCTTTGAAATATTTTCAATCTATCAATGGTTTGTGTGACTATTCACTTATTTTCCTGCGTGGCCACTTTCACTTTGTAGGTGCACCTGTGAAGCCGCTTTTCAACTCTATGGAGTCCCTTTCTCTGGGTTTCCTCCATGCGAGATATCTTGGGGGATACCTTCCCTATAGGTATGTGGGTCTGTAGGGAACTTTCTCAATTTCCTTCATGTGGGAGATCTTGAAGGACACCTTCCCTGTAGGTTTGCGGGTTTGTAGGGAACTTTCCTAGCTTCCTCCATGTGAGAGATCTTAGGAGATGCTTCCTTGTAGGTTTGTGGGTTTGTAAGGCACTTTTCTTGGTTTCCTTCATATGAGAGATCTTGGAGGACACCTTCCTTGTAGGTCTACGGGCCTGTGAGGCACTTACATTCTTAAATTCTCTTTCTTCTCTTTTGTATATATTGGATCGAAGATCTGCATCTTCTTCATCTCGGGTATATGCTCCTCTCTTCATCTTAAAATTCTTTTGTGTTATTATTTGGGGACGATGCATAGTACTGAGACAGCCTTCTATATCGAGGTCTCTTTCACTTTGCTAACTCAAATCCTTTAGCTTTTTATGTTCTAACATTGTTGTCTGGTGCAAGTTTTTCTTCTCTAATGCATCTATTTTGCAGGGTCTTCATCTTGGGGGCATGCTTCCATGGTTCAAAGAGTTGTCTACTTCCTCTACAATATCCTTTTGGCATATGATGTTATTTATGTTTAGTAGATTTCCTTTAGTGTGCATATTAGCATAGATTCATATACCCACTAAGGTGGGGGAAAAATGTATAGTTGTAAAATTGCACCCCTCACAATTTCACATACACTCTTGCATCATCTTTAGTGTCCACTTCCTTAGCATCTTGAGTAGGCTCATTTTAGCCCTTGAATCAGCCTTTCTCCTTCTTAGGATGCTCTAAAGCCCTTTTGAGAAACTACCGTCACATGCCAGCTTTTCGTTGAACATGGGGCTTTTCCTGTTGTTGACATTTTGTAGTGTGATGTGTCCAGACACTAGCACGCCGCGTGAAATTCTACATGTCATGCTAGTGTCCTACGACATTTCAAAGCTCAAACAACTATCTCTGAGCATGCTTGCCACTTGTCTTCACCTTTGGTCAGTGGTAATGGCCCGAGACGCCTTGTAATGGTTGAAGAAGCTTCTTTTCTCTCTTTCAAAGATGTCCTTTCAATTCATTTGCACTTCTAGCTTCATTCTAACTTCTTCTAGCTCCACCCTTCTACTTCTAGCTTCTCTCTTGCTTTGGCTTCAGCCTTCTACTATCCAAATCTTGCTTGCACATAGCTTTCCATAGCAACTTCAACCACTTCCAAGCTCTCTTAACTTCACTCTCGCAACTTCATCTCCCTCATTTCACGCTTGTGAGCATCTTGGGATTCCATATCCCCTACCATTTGCATTCTTCCTTTGTCATATAGGTTCTCCTCCTCGAGCATGGATTGCTTTTATCACCTCTTTTGTGGTACAAGTTCTCCTCCTCGAGTGAGGTTTTCTTTTATCACTCATACTTGGTGGTGTGGGTTCTACTCTTGAGCAGGTTTTTCTTTCACCACATGCTTTTTCCATTCTAGCTAATCTCTCTCTCTCTTTCTCTATCTTCTTGGCTATCCATGGAGGTGGGAACACCAAAACGGGGGTTTGACTGACGCAAACCCCTATACAGCCCCAACACTTTCTCCAGATCTTGCAGACACAAGTTTTGAAGACATTCATTTGGTGGAGGCTTCATCACTTGCATGGTTGTAAGTATTTCCTTCCTTTCTTCTCCTTACCTTTATCGTTTATTCTTTACTTTACTTTAGTTCTATTACATTATGTTATTTCTCTATATTTTGTAAGTTCTCAGCATTCTTTGTGATATTCTCGCTTTCTGGTCTATACAAGACACTATTGTGTCATGATGTCATTTGTTTCTTGCATTGTCGTCCTCTGGATGAGAGCTTGTCAGTTTTTCCAGAAAATATTTGTGACTTTCTCTTTCTAATTCTAGAACTCCCATGTTGTTCCTAAGGTAGTTTAAGGAAGTTCACTTCATGAGGCTCTCTAAATGAAGATAACTCATGAGTAGTGAATCCCCCTTCTCTACAATGATAAGATTGGGTCTTCCTTGACCCCAGATGATTTGGAGACTTTGAAAAATATTTGTGTAGAGATGTTTCAAATGAAGAAAAGGGTAAATTTTTTAATGACAAGGAATAAAAATCTGACAAAGAAGATAAGGAAACAACAAAGGTGATCTGGGATACAACACAAAAATATGGTATGCTTAATGTTGATGAATATGCTGCTGCTGAAAATGCTAAGGAAAATATTCCTCTTGATACAGGTAATGTAGATATTTTTGAAAAAATTGATGTTGAAAATGATGCTAGTGGTGAAAATGATCCTCCAAAAAATGAGAAGCAGAATGAAGGTGAAGTTGAGCCAGAAAAGAGTAATGATGCTCCTCTGGAGCACACTGGAGCTGGAAAAGGTAATGATGAAAAAGACAATTCTAAAGAAGGAAAAGGAAGTGAAGAAGAAGAAAAAGATAATCCAAAAGAAGAGAAAAATGAAGATAGAAAATATGGAAATGATGAAGAAGATAACAAGGATAAAGATAAAAAGGAAAAAAAGAAAGAAGAAGAAGAAGAGAATGTGGAAGAAGAAAAGGAGGAAGAAGAAAATGAAAAGGGAGAGGAAGAAAAGAAAAATGAAGAAAGTCAAAAGTAGATTGTAAAATCTCTTAAGCATTCTAGAGAATCATTCTCCAGTAATGATGTTCTGAAAGGCTTGCTATTCAAGAAAATCATATTTCAGCCAATAATCCCTTAGGAGCTTCTACAACTTCCTATGATTGAAGGGTTTATAGATATGGAGAAGATGTCTCTAGTACATAAAGTGGTGATAGGAGATGCTTTGCAGGAATCCAGAAGGAAGGAGATTCTTGAGACACATCAGAAAGGAACATAACTCATAGAAGATGCTCTTAAGGCATTGTAGGAGGTCACACCTAGTGCATCTATTAATGCATCCCTCACTCCTATTGAAAATTTGTGATTGTTGTGAGATTCTTTCAAGGATTATACCTATGGTTTTAGTGAAAAGCAAAACAAGAGGTTGAGGAGAAACTGGTAGAGAAAAGGCTATTGGAATTGGATGACAAGTGTGCTCTTGTAAACTCAAATGTTGAGAAGAACCTAGAAGTCATGAAGATCTGCGAGTGAGAGGAAAATGTTGTTCTTGCTTATTGCTTGAAGTGGACGGATTCCACTCAGATTATTAAGGTTGTTATGGACTCCATTGAGTCTTAGTTGACTGTTATCTTTGGTACTTACAGTTTATCCAAAGACAAAGATAGATCAACTTGGAACGCCATTACTGTGCATAAAGAAAAAAAAATGTATTGCAAAAGCAGAAGGAAGAGATTATCAAAAAATTTGGTCAGTTGAGTGACATTATAAGAGTGGAATACACTTTGGTTGGGAAGGCCCTAGCAAACACATAAAATCTTAAGAAGATAAACTTGACTCCTGATACTTCAGATGGTGCAGAAGAAACTCTAGTAGAGTTGGAATCCCTAAACATGATGTTGATTGCTACAAAGGATAGCTAGGAGAATGGTAAATATGTATGGGAAGATATTCTTAAGGAGCTTCAAGGCTCACCATCCTCCAATTGATGCATGTTTCTTTATTTGTTTTCTTTGTTTTCATATTTAAGTTGTTGGGACACCCTTTGTCCTTGATGTCAAAGGGGAAGAGGTTTGAAGAATAATGAAATGTTGGTGTTAAGGGAAGTAGTATTGTAAATATTTCTTTTTTGGCACATGTTGCCATCAATGAAAAAGGGGGAGATTGTTGTAAAACTGAAGAAGACATCTAATTTTGTTGCTTTTTGTTGTCATCGACGTCATCATGATATATGAGTTGCAACTGCAGGCTCAAGTCTAAATTTTTTTTGGTACTTTGGTTCAATATCTGAATTGGTATAATGCTTATAGTCTCTGGTATTTTGGTATACCCTCTGGTATTGTGGTCCGCATTTTTTTGTTGGTGATTACTATTGCTTGCAGTTTTGGGAGATGGTTTATGGATTCTAGAAGCATGTACATTCAAGATCTCACATACTCAGATGCTCATATGGTGTATTGGTATTAATCTATTTTGCTATTAGGTCTATCTTTGGCCGACCTAATGAATGAATGGTGAATTATTTTTTGTTATCCGGACATATGTGTGACCTATCTTAGGTCTAAGCCAACATAATGTAGCATGTTGGGTGCCTAAATTTCTTTTGGGAATATTTTGTGAATGCTTGAAGCCGACAGTTGGTATTTTTGGTAAATAATAAATGCATCTAATTAGGCTGACCTAATTGATGCTTACAAAGAGATGATATATATATATATATATATATATATATATTGGATAGTTTTTGAAGATTGAATAAGATGTGATTGTGTTGTGAATGCGAAGGTGAAGAAGAGCGAATATGATGAAGTGTGTCAAGTTAGTTTATTAAGCTTCATTGCAACTGAATCTGCACTCACTAGGTGTACTTTACCAGTTCATTTTCTAGTTGTAAGCCATGTTGTCATTGTAATTCTATAGGCAGTGAGCCTTTGTATTTGGACAGTGAGTCCTGGCAGTGACCCACCCATTTTTGTAATATCTTATAACTAGTTATGCAATATTGTGAGCTAGCACTCACCGTGGTTTTTCCCATTTTGGGTTTTCCACGTAAAAATCCTGGTGTTCATGTGTTTTCTGATTTTCATGTTATGTTAATGCTCTTATTTATCTTTGCTATTGTATTCATTGGAATAATTGGATGGTATTTGATTAGAAAATTTAAGAAGATACTGATTCATCCCCCCCTCTCAGTATCTTGGATATTCAACAAAGTATTATGAAGGTTTTAGTCCTTTATGGTTCATCTTGTTAGTATCCTCAACAATCCTCATAGGTCATTGGGTGTTATGGAGTATTTTCTTCTTGTGGGTGATGTTGCTTTCTTGCAGGATGTCTCAGGAAATGTGAGGTTGTATGGAAGTGACTTGTCATTCTAGTTTGTGGTGAGTTGTGCCTCTTGGTTAGGAAACCTCTTGTGAAGGTTTGTCTTTGTGTTTAGATTGGTTTAGTGTGTCTAGATGTGGATTGGAGGTTGAGTAATCCCTCATCCTATTATGAAGTTGTGTTACGAGAGAAGACGATTGTGGTTTAGTAACCGATCATTGTATAGGTGTTCTCTTCTCTCTGTCTTCCATTTTTCCTTCATGGTGGATTTATCCCACAAGTGGTTAGTCTTTTGTTGTTTCCACCTTGCTTATGCCATGGTGAATTTCCTTTTTATCTCTTGCATTGTTTCTTTGTGACACTTGTGTGCACATTTTTGTGCAAGTGCAACATGTCTTTGGTGCATTGTTGGTGTTGTTTCAAAAAAAAATTGTTCCATCAAGTTTTTTTCTAAACTTGTCAGCTTGGGGCATTACATTTGGTATTAGAGCCCATGTTGGAGCATTGGAATTTATCTAGTTTATGTTTTTCTCATGTGTTCTTTTGTTTCTTGGTGTGTGAATGTGTAAGTACTTGTTTTGGTGACTCGATGTTTGGATCCTTGCATGGATGCCTTGGGTGGCATTTTTGAGGGTTTAGTGTGAACCAAACCATGTAGTGTGTTTGAGGAGGAAGATTGCATCCTAGACCCTAATTCATTTGATAGGAATTGAAAGATACTCCTAGATGAGATTCTCCTAAGTGGGGAATTATCACTCTCTGATCTGTTGCTCATTGTGTGAGGGATTTTTTGGTGTCCTTGAGTGCGTGACTATGTTGTTAGTAGTAGGTGTTGTTATTTTTCCTTAGCATGATATGTTTTAGAAATTCTTATGTGTGAGGGTTAGTTAGACCCTTAAGTTTCTGGGAAATTATTTTATATATGATTACCATCTTGATGTCTCAATTTTTGCTAAGTGTGAATGCGTAGTGACCCTTGAGCAGTCTTTCTTATTCTTGTTTGTTATTTTGGATGTGTATATATGTGGATGCATTTAAGTGAATTTGGGTGTTAATGTCTTAGATCATGATTGAGAATTGTGAAATGTTTTATGTGACTTATGTATTGGAAGTGAATGTGGCATATTCCATATTCTTGAATGGTGAAAATGTGTTCTTATGGTAACATTGCCTATGGTTCATTATGCAATGTATTCCTATTGAAGTATTCTCATATGTGTGAAGTGATCATGTTAGTGTATGAATGGAATGTTACATTATCATAATAAAATATTTGGGTCAATGACTTATGTCCCTAAATCATGTTGTCCCTAGGATTCTTGTGAGAACCTAGATGGGTAATCGACATTATTTTTCCTCTAGTATGGGATAAATTTTTTATTTTTAAATGAATTTATACTCATTAGGATAATTATGTTGGTTGTCTTAGAGCCTTAGTTGTAATGTTACCTATGATTTATGTGGATGTCATCATGTTTTAGCATATGGTAGTGATGCATGATGTAACATAGAAAAAGGGAACCCTAAGTTTAATGTCCAAACCTAAGATTATTTTGCTCCTTTTTCAAAGGTACATTAGGATGCAAATAAACAAGGTGATTATATTGACTTTCAACCATGAAGGTAAGCCAATCAAACCTAGATTTGCATCTTTTTGAGCCTTGGAAATTGATTTGAATAGATTTTTTTTTATTAACCTACTTAGACTATGTTCCCTAGTATTAAAATTGCAAGATTTTCATAATTGACTGAAACATAAAATGTGGATACCCTAAGTTTAATTCCCAAAAACTAGGGTAAATGGTTCCATCATTTCTAATATTTCATTAGGATGGAAATCAACAAGGAGCATAGATTGAATTTCAACCTCCAAGGTGAGTCAATCAAACCTAGATCTGCGTCTTTTAAGGTCTTAGAAATGAATTGGAAATGATTTGGAGTTATTATCCTAATTATATTATATGACCTAATATGATAAAATACAAAACCCCAAACATAAACAAATAAAAAATAGTGATTTGCAAGTGGATCTAGAAAGTGTGGATTGATGTGTACCTGTCCTGAAAAGTTGAGTCTGAGTCTTGTAGCAGAAATGGGTCACCTTGGGTGAATGGCTTCTTAATGAGGGGTCCAAAAACTATTTTTTCAATCCTTTGGTGTTGGATCTGAGCTCTCAATTCCCAGTTGTAAATTTTTTAAAATGTCGTCAGTGAATTTTGTAATGAGTTTTTGTGGCTTGACAACTTTGATGATAAAAAATGCAATAATTGAAAATTTACCTTCAAACTCTCTTTGATCCTTTTCAACTTGAGATTTTCACATCAAAAAGAGAGGAAATTTTGGGCCATTTTAGAGGCTTGCCTCATTCAAACCCTGTGCAAGTGTTTCCACTTCCACAATGGTAATGTCAATTATAGGAATGATAATTAAAAGGAAGGAATAATGAAGGAACAAAACACTACAACTCACCACACTTCAATGGGTTCCTTGAAGGACTGAAGTCATACACATCACTTCAAGGTCTTAGATCTTTATTTTCTTGAATTATTGAATGCTTTGGATACCTACAAAAAGATGTTATCCTTCACAAAATATTGATAACATGAACACGTATAAACCTTGACATGATGTTGGATCTTGAATTGTTGTAATAATGCTCTGATATTTTGCTTTTGATCATAAGTTTTTCAATATATTTCTCCTTAATGCTTGTTATATTTCAAAATGATAAAGATACTAGGTATTTATATGTAATTATACTAATTCCCTAAAAATTAGATTCCAAAAGTTGACACTTCATATTTGAATTTTGGATGTTAAAATTCCACAAACAACATATTTGAGTTTTGGGCCCAAATTTCCAAGACACTCAAAGTCAAGAGTAAATTATGATTGGATGCATTTGTTCAATACTTGTCCTCCTTTAGAAAATGGTAAAAATTAGGCTTTAGAATGCATAATTTGGAA
>VDFB02058242.1:194910674-194944495 GCA_007258455.2 Sequoia sempervirens | reverse complement strand
CTTTCTCCAGTGACATAATACACTGCCATAATGAGCAAGAGTGCAAAGGACTTAGCATTAAAACATGATCCAACTCTAATAAATGTTGGTTTGTGTAGAATAGAAGCCCATATGTTTGTTATGTGAAGAAACACTTAAAACTATGATTAACTTGTACCTATAGGATAGAGAAAGCATTAGATAAATAAAATATTGGAGTGATTTGATCGAGCTAGGATATTCGATTAATTGCTAGCATCATCAGGTGATTGTTGTGTGTCCTTTCTTTCTGTGATGTACTCCCATGTGAGTAACTTTACATCATTTCATTGAAATCCCTTAGAACACATACGTTTAATCTAGCTTTCCATTGAATCAACCATGTAAAATCCACGGGGGATGATACCATGCAATCAAAACAACCAAATGACTATTCCTCTGCCACCAGTAATGTTATTAAACTTGTAAAATTTGTGGTAGTAAACATAGAAAATCCTTTTTACAAAAGTTTAGATGACTTTAGGAGATGCTTACTCTACAACTTCACTTGATTTTAGATGGGGTTAAAAAAACATTCTCTATTCATTATTTCCTTTAACTATGGAAAATATTGAATATCATGACTGCTTCCCAAGAAGAACATTTCCTTTCTATCACACCCCATGTTAGCTAAATGGTTTGCAAGAATATTTCCCTCTCTATATGTATGCGAGATATGATATACTTCAAATTCATCTAAAAGTTTCCATACAATCTATAAAACATACCGCATAGACCAATTGAAGCAAGCTCTTTCTTTGCAAGCATTTACCACTATCAAAGAATCACCTTCTACATGAATTGCTTTATTTTCAAGTTGTCTTGCAAGAAGCAGTCCATGAAGTGAGCTTCTCTATTGATCTTCGTTTTGCTATCATAGTACCGGTAGAATTGAGTTTGAATCGGTCTTCCTTTTGACAATACCTTAGATCCTCAATGCAAACCGCTTCAAATTTTAAAGTGTTAGGATTTCCTCTTACGCCCCCATACAAGTTCGAATTTATAGGCCTCCACTAGTGGTTTCTACTTCACCGTACCCTATCTTACCTCTTTTGCATTGCGGGTCCGTTTAAGCTTTAAAACGGCGCATTATATGCTTCCGAATTTTTCTGAATATGTAAGTATTATCTCATGAAAATATCGGTTCTCAACATTTTGTATTCTTGAACCTGTGGTATTTACTGATTTTCCAAATTAACTTCCTTCAACCGAAGGCGAAACGCATTGATGGAGGCCAAATATTTTCTAAATTTGTGTTTATTCCTTTCCCACCATATAGCCCATACAACCAAAGCTGGGATAGCTTGCTAGATGCATATAAAAAAGGAAGACTTGTATAACATAGGCCAGGAAAAGAAAAGATCCCAAACTAAATTCAACAATGGAGTATAGTAGTTCATTTTTTCCAAAACAAAAAGCCAACAAGATTGAGCAAAAGAACATTGCAAAAACAAGTGATCATGATCCTCAAGAGTTTGATTACACAAAACATAATTGAAGGGCTCCACAATTCCTAATTTAACCAACTGATCACATATTAGAGCTCTTTTTTCTCATTACTAACCATGCAAAGTTGCCTGCTTTTGGTAGGACCACACCATTCTAGCACAATGAGAATTCCCTCTGAGATTGAATGGAATCACCTCTGTTAATAATTTCATTGTATCCCTACTTAATTGAATAGGATCCATTCTTGGATAGCGCCCATATTACACAATCAACTTTCCCTGATAAGAACACTATTCTACTACCCATAATCTATGTTAATAAATCTTTTTGGTCTTTCGATATTTGCAAAGAAGAAAAGTCTTTCCAAACCACCCTCCCTGATGGAGACTCAATTGAGTTAACATAATATATTAATCTTGTCCCCTACATCTAAGAAAAGACTGGAATGGCTGATTGTAACTCTCGACAATCTCTCAAATGTGGATTCCCATTCCAAGAGTCACACCAAAAGTTGACTTCATCTCCCTTATTGAACTCTGAGGAAATATATGATGTAAACACCTTTTTTGCATGAGATCATGAAATTCCACATGGCCGAGCCTTCAAGTGGATTAGAAATTGTGAAAATTCTCTTAGGATCTTGACTGTCAAGATATTTTTCCCTCATCAAGGAACACCATTTAGATTCTATTTGGTATACATTTGTCAAATAAGTTTCCCACCAAAAGCCTGCTTTTGTTTGGAGATATCATGCAATCCCACACCTCCTTTGAATTTTTCTGATACCATACTATCCAATGAGATTAAAGGAATTTTTTTGGTGTCATTCATATTCCCTTTCCAAAAGAAGCTTCTTATAATATTCTGAATTTGGTCAACTACTGTGTTGGGAGCCCTTAGAAAGTGAAATAAAATAGTTAGGTATTGTGGAAAGAATTGATTTTATCAATAGAATTCGACCTAAAAAGTATAACCATCGAGCTTTCCAAGCACAAATTATTTGCTTAATTCTCTTAATAACTTTAGACCAGTAGGTTGGTTTATTTTCCCCCATGAAAAATGGAATGCCTAAATACTTACAAGGCAGGTGTACCTCTTGAAATCCCAATAATCTAATAATTTTCCTTTTTATTCTTTGACCTAACACCAGTGAGTATTTGTCCAAGACCTCTTTTATTTGCTTAGCTTATGAAAGAGTTGCTTTCCCATATAGTAAGGTGTCCTCTACAAATAAATTATGAGTAACTGACACATTTGTTTGAGGGATAAGGATTCCTTTCCATAAGCCCTTAGAATGTTTCTCCTTTATAGCCCTACTCAATGCCTCTGCCATGATTATGAAAAGAAACGGTGACAAAGGGCCACATTTTCTTACACCTTGCATTGCTTTAAAGAATCCACAGGGAGAACCATTGATTATCATTGAGAAATGTGCTCTTGATAGGCATGAAAATATCCACTTACACCATTTCTTAGAAAAACCAAACTTATCTAGCACTTTGATAAGAAATTCCCAATCCACCCTATCTTAAGCTTTCATAATGTCCAATTTTACAATAAAAGATGGCAACAGATTTGATTTGATAGAGTGAAGCACCTCGTGCACCACTAGTGCCCCTTCTATAGTCTCTCTCCTCGGAACAAAAACTCCTTGTTCCAAAGAAATTATTTTTGGGATGAGGGGTTGCAATTTCAAATAAATCACCTTTGTAAAGATCTTGTAAATTGTATTACAGAGTGAAATGGGTCTGAAGTCTGCAAAAGTTTTAAGCTCCTTTAATTTTGGTAGCACAACTATATTTGTGACATTGAAATGCTTCAGCATTGTGCCTGATCTGTGTGATTCCTCAAGAGACAAGAGTAGGTCAAAACCCACCACATCCCAACATTTCTAAAAAAATAATGTCATGAAACCATCAGGTCCTGGAGCCTTATCTGGGGACATTGAAAAACCCACTTTCCTTAGTTCCTCTAGTGTGAATGGCTTGAGTAATGCATCATTATCACTTTGAGAAATAATATTTGCCACTGCAAAAAGAAAGTCTTGTTCTTATTGATTCCCCTGAGTAGCAGACTTGTGTGGAGCAAGAAGATCCTTGAAGAATTTTACTCCCTCTTTTTGAATTTCTTCTGCATTATTGATTTGATTCCCTGAGCATGTTTCTTGAATTGAGAAAATAGTTTTTGAATCTCTCTTCTTTCTAGCAGAAGCATGAAAAAATTTGGTATTGTGATCCCCCTCTTTCAGCCATAGCTCTCATAATTTTTGTTGCTAATACACTTCTTCCCGATTACCCAGTTCCACCCATAACTGTTGAAGATCCTTCTGCTTCCCATAAACAACATAATCCATTCCATTATGAATAATAAACTCATTAATATCTGCTAACTATTTAGCTACCTCTTCCTTTTGTATGAAAATATTTTTGAAGGTGCTCACATTCACATTCCTTGAACATTTTTGTGCCTTTTTGGGGTGGCACACTTACCCACCACTGTCTTAGTAAAGGAAGAAATAGGAATGCCTCAACCACATCTTCTCAAACTTGAAGGAAGGCTAATGTTTTGGTATCCCTGTTGGACTTGTTATAGATAGCAATATGGTATAGTGATCAAAACCAATAAGAGGAAGAATTTGTGAAGTCAAATTAGAAGATGTAAAGGCCCATTCTTGAGAAACTAGGAATCTATCTAGCTGAATTGCTATTTGTGAGAAGTATCTCCTTTGATTTGTCCAAGTAAATGTCCATTTCTCTAGTAAAATATCCCTAAGTGCATTTTCTAAAATGAAGCACCCAAAATTAGCCATTATTTTATGTGGTGGGCAGATCTCTCTTTATTTTTTATGGAGAGATACATTAAATTCCCTAGCAACAATCAACTTATGATTTCCCAAGCTTTGAACTAGAGTTGTCAAAGTATCCCATAGCCGCTTTTTATCTTTTATAGTTGTTGGGCCATAAATACTAATGAGCTTGAACTGTAGATCAAAACTCTATATATTCATAAGCTGCCAATTACTATCAGCATTTAAAGTATCCACTGTGACTATTCTTGGGTTCCATAAGGAAATGATTCCTCCTAAGGCCCTTAGACATGTACAACAGCAACTTTCCACTTGCCCCATTTGAAGACTATTGTTTCAAAAACTTAGATAATTTAGACTCTTGAAGTAGAAAGATATCTTCCCCACTAGCATCGATCTGATGCTTGATCTGGGCCCTTTTGTTAGGGGCATTAATGCCCCTGAAATTCCATGATGCAATCTTCATTTCATGTGAGGAGAGAAACATGCTCTCCTCGGTCTCTTATTGATTGAAAATCTCCCATCTAAAGTAGCTTGCATACCTGCCTCGATTTTCTCTTTTATCTTATCTGCCTTAGATTTCCTTCCTCTTTTGGCCAAAGTTTTTTTAACTAACACCTGAGAGATGGGTTTTTGGGATAAAGATAACTCCTAAGAAAAATCAAAACCAATTCCTACATATGTTTCCATTTCATTTATTTCCTCAATGCAAACCTCATTGGAGTGGAATTTCAACGGTACTATTTTTTCCCTTGATCTATCCTCTTCATGAAGAATCTCATCCGCTATCTCATCAAAGAGCTTAGAACCTATGGATTCGAGTAGTTTTTGTGCAATGTCTTCTAGCTTATCATGAAAAACCAATTGCTTAGATTCAGGATTTTCTCTGGAATTGGGCATTTCCTGATTTTGAAACTTGTAAGTACAGACAGTCTCGCTATTGGTTGAGCCATGTTTAACTTCATGACTTACAATCCAATTGCATATGCTTTGATTAGGAATATTCTGAGAAGAGAAAATCACATTAGTGAGTGGATGGTTTTTTCCCATGTTCATATAAGTTGTGATAGAGCACATCAGGAGGTAAATAAATTGCTTAAATTGGGCTAGTGAGAAAGAGAAACTGGGTGGAGAATAAATCACTTTACCCAGCTGGTTTCCCTTACTACAAATCTTGAGGGAAGATAGAATGTGTTGTGAGTGATCAAACTTCTCTTTCAAGCTTATAGTCTCTATTGATACCACCTAAAATGGCTGACATTGGTTTTCCCTCTTTTCAAAATCATGGTTAATGTCACATAAGATATTGCCTACGCTCTTGAGAGATAAATCCTGATCTTCTTAACCTTGGTCACCCATTTTTCTCACCTTAACAAAATTTGTAATCTTCTCAGTCTCTCTTTCCTTAGTAGGTTTATCTATGAGAGGACACACATTAACCATGTGTTCCAAATAATGGTATGCAGTACAAGAATTTTGGCTATTTTCAACTATAATCTCCTGTTCCCATGTACCAGACTTTGATTGAATATTTATTTGATTAGGAAAGGGTTTTGAAGTATCCAATAATATACAAACCCTAACTGGTAGGGACGGATTAGCAAAGAACACTTTATCATGTTTGAGAAAGATCCCTATCTAATTTTCCATGAATTCTATTAAGTTGAACTCTCAATATTCTAGAGGTAATGAGTGCAATTACACCTAGGATAGCATAAATTTAGCCAAAAATAGGTCAAGCTTAAAATTTGGTGTCCACAAATTCATACATAAGCTAGAGCCTTCATAGATCCAAGATTTAACTTAAAAAATTGCATCCCTCTGATCTTTATTATGAAATAGCACAATAAAAACACCCTCCTTCTTATCTAAATAAAAAACCTTTGAAACCTCTTCCCATTCATCGAAAAGAAAATCTCTTAACAACTCAATATCAAGAATTCGATCCTAGAACTTAAAAATTAGGGCTTGATGGCAAAGATCGCAAATTTGGTTTTGAAACAGATCCTCTGAAAAGGTTATGCCAACCACAGTCTTTACCCTTGATGATCCACATTTATGTGTTAGACATTGTTGCTCTTGTGTAGTTTTTTTGGCTCCACTTTCCTTTTCTAATGTTTTCTATTCTGAAGCCTTCACTTCTAAGGTTCCCTTCAATCCAAAACTAAAAGGGAACAAACATAATGGGAACTTAGGTACACATGCAAGGGTGGAACATAGGATTAATCCCATTGATTATCCAATCAATTCCCTTGATTGGATTAATCAAGTTAGCTAACTAATCAATCTATTTCCTCTCAATGGACCTCAACCATTGATCCTGATCTAGACTGGATTAGACTGAGAAATTCTATGATCTGAAGGTATGGTTACTATCAATAATTGATGAAAGATAAGACTACACAAGAATTTTCCCAAAATTTTGAGAACTAGAAAATTTGTCACTCTGTTTTACAGTTGTGGGGTATTGTCTCAGAAAATGCAGCTCACTATTTGAAAAATGTGGTTTACTATCATTTAGATGTAGTTTACTATTTTAGCAAATGAGGTGCACTGTCTTGCAAATGCAGTGTATTGTCTTTAAAATGTAGTGTACTATGTTTTGGCCCTAGGTTGAATGTTTTGAAGTGATTTTTCATTTTGGGAAATTGTGAAATGTGATAGAAAACACAGTAAACACTTGGAAAATAGATTTTGGCTAATTTTTGACTCTATTGACTTCAAGGTAGGCAATGATTTTGCAAGTTTTCTCCCATAAAACTCGCTGGGCCATGGTTTTCAAACAATTAAGACAAACACAACCTAAGGAATCATAGGTTTTGTCTAATAATGTGGGTGTACCTCACCTTTTGAGGGGATATTTTAAATCTTCATCCATAGAGTGGATGAACAGGGTATACCAAGGTCATGGACCACCTTGATACCCCTAGCCTTGAAAGAGTGTAAACTCTAGCAAGATACCTTACACCTCAACCATGGACAGATGTGGTGCATAGCTTCAAGGTACAATCCACATCCCTTGCACCACACTAATAGATGACCAAGAAAGTCTTGGTCTCTAAAAATAATAAGTTTCTAATGACTAGGTGAACATCGCCAGTACAACATCAAACATGAGACACCTAATCCTCTAATAAGCCTTTGTGTAGTCTATACACCCAAACTAAGATTGACATACGTGGTGTACATCACCAAATAGGGTTACTAACTTTTTCCTTCAGCCCTTTGATATAACCCACCTGAAAAAATGTGCTTTGGGTTGTTCCTAATGAGTTCCCTATGAGGATGTGTCTCAAAGGCAGGCCCACTAAAAGATTGCTATGTGTTTCTATTGCATGAAGTGCAATAGGAGAGGATACACACATAACACTATTCCCAAGATCACATGAAGCACAAGGGGAGAGGATACAAATACAAAAATGTTGGGATTAACAAAAAATGTGCAAGAAGCACTAAACATGGAAGACACTTATTCTTTTTAATCCCAAATCCAAATGTTCCTACTTTAAAAATCAAAGACACATGAAATCCTACAAGAACATGGATTAGTAGTCTAGATAGCGATGTCTTCTTCGAACGAACGTCATAGGCTACATACCAAATATTAGTAACACCAAAACCCTATACCATAATGAATGGAAAAGGAAGAAAATAAAATATTCCAGATTATACCCTTTTTACCACAAACAGGAAATTGTGTCATTTTGTGTCACAAATGTTGCAGACTGTTTCATGCAAATGCGGTGAACCAAATGGTGACTACGGTGAATGAATTGGCGACTACAGAGGATTGTTTTAGCAGATGCAACTTACTATCTTACACATGCATCACATTGTTTAATAGATGTGGTACACAATCTAAAAGTTGCAAAAACAACCAAATCTAGAATTTTTTTGAAAATATGGTGATAGAAATGAGGCAAGTAATTTTTCAAGATGTGAGAATTAAAACAAGAAACCAAAATAATGAAAAAAACCACAATAGAGAATTTTGATCATTTTCCCTAAAATGAATAGATGCAACACTTTGTGTCACATATGTGGCACATAATCTATGAATGTGTCTTGTCGTACAACAAATACATTGCTCCATACTACAATTGCATCACACTATCATATGAATGCATTGTTCTATCTTTCAAATACTTTTTAGACCTGAAAACTCAAAAATTTAACAAAAAATTCTTCAAATCCGGTTTGTTCACATCAAGTTCACCAATGTAGAATAGGGTAAAATCAAGGTAAAAGGCATGAATCAATAGTATCAAGCACCAACTACTTAAAACTCAAGCCTTAAAGACCCTAATCCAATAATGAAGTACAAATGAACATAAAAACATAAATAACAAAGAAATATTACCACAATTCCTATGCCATGGTTGAATCACCTTCATTGATCTTCTCCATTTCACTTTATATGCTTCCTTTCCCTCATATTTTTAGTATACAAGAATAAGCCTAGTGATAGTGACAACAAAATATCAAAGATAGTGGTTGTAGTAGCAATAGAATAGAACAAAATGGGGTTTGAAATGAGGATGAAAGGTCTCTTTTATAGAAAACCAAATTTGAATGAAGGTCCAAGATTAAATGATGAAGATCAATGGATCAGATTGCTTTGAGAAGAAAGGAAATATGATTAGAGAAAAAATAGGGTTTAGTTAAGGATGGATAGTGGAGATTAAAAGGAAATAAAACCTTATCAAGGGTAGAAATCCATTGAGATAAAAGAGAAGATTGGCACAAAAAAAGGTTGTTGGAGTAAATTAAATAATTAAATAATTATTTAATTTAGGAGGGAGAGTGAATAATTAAATAATTAAAGAAATTATTTAATTATAGAAGAAGAGGGAAAAGTTGAATTTTAATTAAAATAATTATTTAATTAAAAGTAGAGGAAATGGAAAAATTAGTAAATAATTAAAATAATTATTTAATAGTGGAGGGAAAAGTGGGAAAATAATAAATAAATAAGTTTTATTTACTTATGGAAGAAAAGGCCAATGAATAATTAGAATAATTATTTAACTATAGAAGGAAAATAAAAAATGAATAATTAAATAAATAAAAATTTATTTAATTATAGAGAGAAAGGATAAATTAGTGACGTAATTAAATAAATATTAATTTATTTAATTAATCAAAGAAATAATAGAAAAGGGGAAATGAATTAATTAAATAATTAAAATTATTTAAGTAATAAAAGAATATAACTTTAGACAATAATCAAATATTTAAAATTATTCAATTATGTGGGGAAGAAGGGGAATTGATGTGAAAAATGGCGTTCGTAGGCTTGGTACATTTTTTAATGTCTACAAGTTTAATACATAACACTTAACCAAAATTTCGATGTTTAGGTTAGATCACATAAAACCTAGATCATGGAGATATTTATTAAATATTCTTATAGATACTATTTAATAGATAAAATTGAAATCTAAATCAAAACAAACATAAAATGCTCATATATATCATGAAAATTTTATATATATGTCATCTCATATACAAGAATGCTAGTGAGGCCTATGGCTACCATACTCCTCAGGGCTTGGTGGAGGTGCCCTTCATGAGATGGTTAATCATGATCTAGTCATGAAGCTCATCTGCTCTCATAGGCCCTATGCTTCACCTAAAGAAATCACATCCCATACCATTGTCGCAACATGCTCCTAATCTATGTGATTTCTCTCAACCTGTACTCTAGCGATCTCTCCCTGCAACCTGATGAGTTCTGATTGCATGAAGGCCAGAGCCTCACTATTGGCTGGAACTTGAGAAGCTTGAAGCTCATCGTATACAATCTGAAGTTGTGCAATCTCACATCTTGCTCGTTCCTCCCCAATGATGGATAGATCAATATGCCTCATGGACTCCTCGTACATAGTCCTCCATCTCGCTAAGGGCTTGAAAAGGCCAGTGTGATGCCCCACACTAGGTGGTAGCATATGCTCTACATGTATGTCTAGATGTGGGGGAAAGGAAGGGGCCATCTTTGTAGTGACTCAACGAAAGAGGTATCACCACTCTCGCATGCACACTACACGATAAAAATATAAAGAACATTAGAACATGCCATGGTATATAAATAAAATATATATACGTAATCTTAAAATACATAATAAAAATATAATAACATATCGTTACTTGGATCTCTAACCCACCACTCAGGGTCTCACTATGGGATGATAGGCCCCTCATGTGCAGGAAGTGTGGAAGGTGTAGTACCACTAGCTTCCCCATGCTCATGATTGTTGATGCCTGTTATAGCTACCAACTATGCCCAGGTGACTTGTGAGTGAGATATATGTCTCTCCTCAAGGGCATTTGTGGCCTCATCTAACTCATTAGAATCATCACTCATCGGCTCTAGATCCTCCTCATCCTCATCCCCCAAGTCATCTGCTCTATCATCCTCATCTGCATTCCATTGACCACCTCCTTTGTTTCATCTCCTCAACCTGGAAGAGGTCTAGCATCACTTGTGGGATGATCATAAGGGAAGACGTGTGTCGATCGTGCTCTCACCCACCAATGCACATAGGCTATAGTGGTGTCTTCATCATCTAGGTCCGATATTGGGGGCACATCATGGTCCTCATCATCCGAGTCACTGAAGTACACATCATTAATTGTGGGTTGTTGAATGTCTCATGGTTTGGAGCCACTCTATGTTGATCTCAGGTATGTGGTTTGCAGCCTTGGAAGAACTTGAACTGTCCAAACTGCCTTATGACTCGATCATAATAAAAAGGCATCACTATATAGTCATTATGCCCCAATAGGATCCTATCCTCCTGCATCCTAACAAGCTGATGCGTGTGATCTGTCCATTGGGGCATGGTGAATTAGGGCCTCCATACTACCTCCTCCTCCTCGAAATAATCAAATTGAATCCTTCGATATAACAAATCTAAAAAATCCCAAGTCTATCTTAGGGTATAACTGAATGCTTGTGGGTACCCCATGACCTCTACTATGGTATAACATGTAGGCCTAGTACATGTGATATGCTCAAAGTCCCAAACCTGCAAGAGTGTACAATGTACTATGCTATCCATCTCTCGATAAACAAATTTCCTAAGATCATAATAAAGGTGAGCCAACATACTGCGACCCCATGTATAAATGGTCTAATGATGCTCCATCTCATTGATCATATGCATGAGGCCACCATCTAGATGTGTGACTCTTGTATCAGGAACAAGGGCTAGTGCCATGGTGACAACCATGATCCACCACATCAACGGTGAGTGCGTATAGAAGCCACTTAAGCTCCATGCATGCCTTGATCTTTGCTGGTGTAATAGGGTGACTAGTACAGTACTCAATATACCACCACATTTGCATGTGTGTGTGATCCTCCTCAATATGGACGGTCTCACCCCAAATGGGTAACTCAAGATGTAGTGTATATCCTCAAGCATCATCGTCATCTCCTCAAAAGGTAGATGGAATGTGGAAGTGTCTACATCCCATCTCTTCACTAATTCCATCAACATCACATCATGATATCTTATCAGTGGCATAATGTATATCCAAAATAATCCTATCTCACATAGAATGTTTATCTCCTCTGTGGTTAGTCAAGTAACTTGCTCCTAGAGAAATGTAAATAATCTACCTCCTAAATGCTAATGTGTGTGAGGCATAACCTGGAAAGAAGAAATAATGCTTCAATAACATACATAAAAACATTCATCAACCAATTAAAAATAAATTAAAGCTTCTCTAGGAAACTTGGGCCATTTTTGGATGGGGGGTCCTGGACACTTTGGCCATTTTGGGATGCTTTGCAATAAAACAAGATGCTTTGTGATATTTTTTGAAGGGGTCCCAAAATCTCCTAAATTACATAAAAAAAATGATATAAATATAAAAATATGAACATAAAGTAGAGTACAATGGACTAATTGTATCTCAAAGCATGTCAGAAGCCACCTTGTCTTGCAAAACAATCAGTCTAAGGGGCTTGATCAGTCATTGGCTCAACATTTTCAATCACTCTGCAACAAGGTAATTTCTCAAAAGGTAAATGTTAAAATGATAGTTAGAAATGTCATTTTCATCCATATATACTCAACTCTATTAAAGAAAGCATATTAAATTTCATTCAAATCAGCATATTGGGGGCTAGAGAACTCTGTTTTCGATGCCATTTGTTGCATTGGATTCATGCTTCTATCCCAAGTCTTATTTGATGTCCATCAATATGTGGTGTTGTAGAATCAATACCTTATTGTAAGCATTCACATCATCAAGAAAATAATTTTGATTTGGTTAGATTACTACCCTAATTCCACCTCCATAAAGCAATTGGAATCAAGGGGGCATACATCTACCCTTGAATTCAATTCTCTGTAGAAGATTGATTTTGGATGACTAACAAATCAGTTTTACAAGAAACAGTTCCTAACATTGTGGTTTTACAAATTACTACATTGGGGGCTTCATTCTTCCCATTTGTGAAAAATCCATATGAGTATCCTTTTTACAGTATGAATTAAGTCCTTTAGCTTGCATATGTATGTAGTGTCATATGGCCACTAAAGTGGGGGTAAATGTAGTGTAGGAAATTGTACTCCTTTTGTGTGATAGTACAATTTCAAATTTAATTTGGACCTATTTTAGTGACCTAAATTTTATGCATTTTACCCCTCATAAATAGGTTCCTAAACCCCTTTATTATGCATCCCAAGACTTATTTTTATCATTTTTCTGACATTACAACATGCATTGAATAAATATATTTAATTAATTTAATGTCCCAAAATTCATCAATCCAGGATTTTTAGGCCAGGACCCATTCATCCTTGGGTGAATGGTCCTCTTTAAGATCCAAATTCAAATTTTAAACATGTTTTTGGTGGAATTTTGAAGTTCTAGATTCAAGTTTTAGATGTCAACTTTCAGGATTTAATAATCGGAAAATTAAAAAGGAAGCCTATAAAGTCTAATCTTTTCACCATTTTACACTAGGTTGAGAGAATATTGAGAAGGTATTCACAAAATTAGCATTCAAGATCAAGGATGACATTCAAGCAAGCAAATTTGAAGTCTTGGAGCAACATTTCAATTATTTTTGTAGGTATTCAAGCTCATTTTGTGAAGATTGATCAAGCATTGTTCATGATTGAAGATTGATGCCTATGGTGGATCATGATGGATTCTAGATTTTGGGACATTTAACTAGCCATTTCCCTTGATCTAATGACTTATTTCCTAGTGACCCCATCTTCTATCTTCATTCTACTAGCTACCTAAAGCAAGGTATAATCAGATTTTAGATCTACTAGGGGATTTGACTTCTCCCTAACTAGGTCTTTTGTTCATTATTCATGTTCATTTAGGGATCTTATTCTAACACACTTGAATAAGGTTTCTTTGCATTCTATCTCCTAAGAATCTTAAACACACTTAAGATTAGGACTCATACACACTTTTAGGTTTCAAATCTATATTTTTCATCACAGTTTAATTACCAAATATGGGTTTTGACCAAGGCAAACCCCCATACAAACAAACCAATTTTTTTTAGTTTTGCTACAAGTACAGATCTAGAAGCAAAGATTGAAAGGTACGGGAAAAAAGTGCAGATCAAGAGTTATAGACCTAAATTTTGAAATTTCAGAAAGGCCTAGCAAGACCCATTTTCCTTAGGGAAAATTTGTCCTAGGAGGACACTCGGTATGAGCTTTTAGTGACAGGTGCATAAATTCATACTCTTCTCAGATCTACCAATGTTAGACTGAGGTTTTAAATTAATATTTCAAGTCTTACATTGAACAATTGCATTCATTTAGTATTTTTCATTTATCTCCCAAAAGTGCATTTCAAGTTGATTTACCCTATCCTCAATCATAAGGAAAACATCAAGATCTCCATTAAGACTAACTCACCTAAGGTTTACCCAAGGGGATCTCTTTTTCCTAATGAAAATAGTGAATAGGTATATTACCCTCATTCAAAACCTACCTCACCTATTCCCCTTCATTTCAAGTTTAAAGCATTCAAAGTTATGGTTGAGAATGAAATGGATATGAAAATCAAATGTTTGAGGTCAGACAGAGGTGGAGAGTTCACCTCCAATGAGTTCAATATCTTTTGTGATAATCGTGGAATATAAAGAGGCATTTATCTACCCCTAGGACTCCTTAGCAAAATAGAGTGGTTGAAAGGAAGAACATGATTGTTCAAGAAGTTGCAAGAATAATGATGAAAGAAGCAAATATAATGGAAGTCTATTGGAGAGAACCAATTCATAATACTATTTATATACTTAATAGAGTGCAAGCAAGAGAAAACAACACAAAGAATCCTTATGAGCTATGGTATGGAAGGATTCCTACTGTCAAATAATTTAGTGTTTGGAAGAAAATTCTATATCAGAAGAGATGAAGAAAACATAGGAAAGTTTGATGAAAGGTCTGATGAAGGTATTTTCCTTAGATATTCTACTAAAAGAAAATATTACCGGTACTACAACGAGAGGTTAAGAAAGATTGTTGAGAGTGCAAATGTCAAGGTTGATGAAGACCTACAAAATAATTCAATGGTAATAGATGGATATGAATCAAATGAGTCTATCTATAGAGAAGAAGAAAAATCTAAGGAAAAAGAAGTGCAGATTGAAGAGGAAGAAGCTCTGGAAAATATTCCTAAAATTCCTAAGTATGTATAGAAGAATCATTCTGAAAAATAGATTATTAATGATAAGAAAAAAGGTGTAATGACAATAAGGAAAGTTGTTGAAGAACAAGTAAATCTATGTTTACTTCTTGAAGTTGAACCAAAAATAGTGATTGAAGCATGCAAGGATGAGTATTGGATCAAGGCTATGGAAAAAGAATTAATGTAGATTGAGAATAATCAGACTTGGGAACTTGTCTCAAGACCAACAAAAAATAATTTAATTGGAACCAAGTGGGTATTCAAGAAAAACTAAATGAGAATGGAGAAGTAGTAAGAAACAAGGCGAGGCGTGTATGTAAAGGTTACTAACAAGTAGAAGGAATAGAATTTGAGGAGGAATTTTCTCTGGTGGAAAGAATGGAAACTATTAGATTTTTTTTGGATTTTGTAGCACATAAATATTTCAAAGTATATCAGACGTATGTGAACTATGATTTCTTGAATGGAGAATTAGAAGAAGTATACATAGAACAACTAGGAGGATTTCGGTTATCAGATAAATTGAATATGGCCCACAAATTGAAGAAGACATTATATGGATTGAAGCAAGATCCCAAAGCTTGGTATGAAAGGTTAGATAGGTATTTGTTACAACATGGATTCAATAAAGGTACCACAAATAGTAATCTTTACTTCAAAGTTGAAAAATATCAAATATTGATTATGGTTGTATATGTTGATGACATAATTTTTGGAGGAAATGAAGCTATGTGTAAGAATTTTTTAGAGGAGATGCATAAAGAGTTTGAAATTTCTATGTGTTGGGGAGATGATTTTCTTCCTTGGGCTAGAAATAAATCAAACAGATAAAGGTATTTTTATTTCATAACCAAAGTATGTCAATGAAATGTTGAAGAAGTTTAGAATGGAAGATTCTAAACTAGTATGTACTCGTATGATTACTGGTTACAAGTTAAGAAAGAATGATGAATCTCCTAAGGATGATAAAAGCAAGTATATATCAATTATTGAAGGACTATTATATCTAACTGCTACTAGATCAGATATCATGAATGCAATTTTCATTATGCCTATATTTCAAGAAGATCCTAGAGAGTCACATGTTGCAGCAGTGAATAGGATATTCAAATACTTTAAGGGAACTTCAGATCATGGCTTGTGGTATCCAAAGGATAATAAATTTATTTTGTGTGCTTACACAAATGCAGATTTGGTTTTTTGTGTAGATGACATAAAAATTACAAGTGGTGGTGCATTCTTTCTTGGATGCAGATTGGTGTCATGGCTAAGAAAGAAACAAGATTCGATATCTTTATCTACTACTGAGGAAGAATATATTGCAGCAGCATCTTGTTGCACACAAGTGTTGTGGATGAGGCAAACATTGAAGGATATCAGGGTGGTATATGATGAACCAATTTCTATCTTCTATGATAATACAAGTTTTATGAATATTTCAAAGAATTCAGTAATGCATTCAAGGAAAAAAAAATCTAAATTTGGTATCAATTTTTGAGAGAGAAGGTTGTAGATAATGAAGTGAAGCTTGAATATGTTCCTACAAAAGATTGGGTTGTTGATATATTTACTAAGGCTCTTCCTAAGGATACTTTTGAGTTTCTTTGTGAGAAGTTGGGGGTTATTGCCCCTCCTTATTTGAACTAGATGTATAAGAAGATGCATCAGTCCAGTGGATCTCAAGATTCATTATTTGGTTTGGATTGATGTTGGTGGCTACCTCTCAGGGGTAGTAGCTAATGGCATTTTTTTTGTTGTGGTCAGGATGAGTGAGTGTTGTCAAATGTTATGCAGTAATTGTTGATTGATGCAGTTTGGTGTGTGCTCCTAAGGGGGACAATGCAGAGTAGTGGTGAAAAGTATGATTAATGTCAAAGGAGGAGAATGAATGATGCAAATATTTTTTCTTTTTCCATTGATGTCAAAGGTGGAGAGAGTAATGTGAAAAAATATCTAAGGGGGACAAAGAGCAATGTGAAAAATATTTAGTTGAGAAAAAGAGAGAGAATCCTGTGAAATAAAGTAATGAGTTAATTGTGTAAGGGGGAGAAAGTAAAGAAAAAGAGATAATGATTTGGTATGAAATAGAGTAGTCAGGATCATATATGTTGTGCTTGTTGTTGATAATTTTTCACATAATGTGTTTCCATCAGTGACAAAGGGGGAGATTGTTGCAAGTATGAGTAGTTGGTGTTGTCATTGATGTCAACAAACTTGTATTGTCATTGCTGTCAACTATATGAGGATTACATTGCAAGGATGTGAAGTTGGTAATGAGTTGTTGTTGTCCCTAATGATGCTTTGATTAGTTGTATTGTGTTGTCATTAGTAAGCTACTAGTGTCAACCTACAGTTTTGCTTTGATAAGCTTTTGTTTATGGATGTATGTTTGAGTTTTTATTTTGCAGTTGTCTTTGTGGTAATGATGAAGTACTAAAGATGTTGATGATGTGTTTATGGTGCTTGGTTTCCAAGTGCTTTTGAGAAAATTGAATAAAAAGAGGAAACAATATTTTGTTGTGGTATTTTGTGTTTTGGTTTTGTTCCACAGTTCTTCTGGGTTGAAGATCTACTTGTGCAGTTCAGATATGTTGATTAGAGTTGTTTCATTCATAATTTAGTGTGCTAAATTGTTGTGCAGAGGAAGGTGTGTCCACCAGTGTGTGAACTGTATATTGCAGAGGTGTTTGGGAGAAATGTTCTTGCTTCGTATTTCTCCACATAGTGGTTTTAGGTCTTGCAAATCTAGAAGGGTGTTGATAGTGTTTGTATCTTTCTCCAGATGAAGTTGTTCATGGTTTGATTCTTTAAAAGTTAGTTTCTTGAGTTGCAATTTATGACAAATTTATCTGAGTGTACTAGGTGTGAACATTCTTCAAGTGAAAATTATTGCGAAGGAATTTTTTGGTTTCCAAGGTGTTTGTGGAATATTCTAGATTATATTCAAGTGTTATGTGGTGTCTGTGAGTCATCTTTGGATTTGGGGAAGCATGTAGTTAAGTGTTAACACGGGTACGGTTGACCTTGGGTGTTTACACTACATGTGAAGTTGCTTTGATATTTGTGGAAGCATGACATGGTGTGTATGAGTGGATTTAGGTCCTAGCTAAGGTGTGTTGTGGTCTTCCTTCATTCCTTTCCATTGTGGGTGTAACGCCTAAAAATGAAACAAGCTTTTGCACAATAGACAACAAGAATCAAGATTAGAAGCACACATGCATACAATACTAAAATCTAACATGCAAATTCATACGTTAAGCAACAAAGAACATGGGAAATTAATAACGTAATTAAAACTGAAACAATCTCACCAATTCCAAACGTATTTCCATGAATTATCTCGATTGCCCTTCTCCATTTTGCTTGTGTAGTATAATTGCCCTCAGATTTTCAAGTTCGTGCAAGTATAGCCTAAGATAGTGATTAGCAAAATATCGAAGATTCAAGACAAAAGTGCTCTCAAAAGTCATAAGATTTCACGAGAGAGATTGGAATGAAGAATGACAAATCAATTTATAGAAAATTGATTATTCGAATGACAGGTCAAGATTTGAAAGACCAATAGACGGTTGAGATCGATAGATTAGACATGCATTCAGATAACTGATAGAAGTGACATGAGTGATTCGAATTAGAAATATAATTAAAGATTAAATAAATGGTTTAATCTTCAGTTCGACATTCGAAAACATAAGAAATATCTTTGCATGACAAAGATGAAGATTGATTAAAGCAACTCTTTGTTCGAACGCACGCACAACACTTAATTAATTAAATAAGAATATTTAATTAATATGCATGTACACGCAATTGAGTTAGAAGTGGACGATTGAATGGTTAGACAAGGAGATTACTCGAAGACGCCACTCAGACATCAAATGAAGAGTTAACTGAACGATTAACATGGATGTCGAGTCGAGTAAAAGTGAATACTTAGATAACTCACATAATTATCTAAAATATAGAAGAATGTGTTAAAATAGAATTAATGAATTAAATAATTCATTTAATTCAAGAGACTCAATATTCGAAGGAAAATTAAATAAATAAGATTTATTTAATTAAGTGACAAAGGGATTTTAAATGAATAATTAAATAAAATGAATTTATTTAATTATAGTTGAAATATGATAAAGAATAAATTAAATAATGATTTATTTAATTTAACCGGAAGAATAAGGTTAATTAGTAAGATAATTAAATAAGAAGCATTTATTTAATTAATTAGATAGAATTAAAGAAAAGTGAATTAATTAAATATTTAAGATTATTTAATTAATAGATGAATTAATGTTAAGATGAATAATTAAATAATAAGATTATTTAATCAATAGAAGAATTAATATTAAGATGAATTAATTAAATAATTAAGATTATTTAATCAATAGAAGAATTAATGTTAGGTGAATTAATTAAATAATTAAGATTCATTTAATCAATAGAAGAATTAATAGAAGATGTGGTTAATTAAATAATTAAGATTATTTAATTAATAGAAGAAATTAAGACTATTGAGACTAAAATAAAGAATTTATTTAATTATGACCGTGAAGAATAGAAATAATGAAGAATATGGAAGTCGCAGGCTAAAAACCAGATTTCGGTGTCTACATTTGCCCCTCTTTGATACAATGTCATTTCGGCATTGTGTCAAAGAAAGTCGATAAGAAATATGCCCCAGTCATACTCCAGTGTAAAACAGGTGAAGGTATGCCCCCTCGGGAGGACAGGCGGGTTCAAAGAACATGAGTGTGCTCTCGAAAATGATGAGAGAACTAGAAGATGAAAGAAAAAAGATAGAGAAAAATAGATAAGGGTGGTGAAGATGTAGAAAAGAAGAAATGTTAGTGCAAAAAGAAAGATCGAGAAAGAATGAAAGACAGGAGATAGATGTTAGTATTAGCAATCTTCGATATTTTGCTGTATCACAAAAGGTACTGCACTTTATCATCATTGGGCGGGACTAATACAAATGGAGAAAAACACCATGATATGACATAAATCAAGGTGTGCAAGGTCATCCACTTGCTAATAACGCATCGCAGACAAGGATTGTCATTAACTCATACTAAAGGCACAAGTTGCCCCAGTATTTTTGTCAGGACAAACCACAGACAGCAAACAAAGTAAAAGACGGGTCATGAGACGTCATTGCTCCTCTAAGTCCTTCATGGGACATCCTTGAGGAAACTAGTAACATGACTCAAAATCAAATTGAAAAGACAGTCAATAGACAGCTGTCAAAGAAAATAGAAATTCTGATACATCGTTTTCTTCTCTAAATCCTTCATGGGACATCCTTGAGAAAGCTAGTAACATGAATCCCAGTCATCAATTCAAGATAAATGATATGATAAACAAGCCATAAAATCAATAAGCCAATGAAAATATTTGCCAAAACATGATTTGTTTGTTTGATTTGTTGATAGATAGAAGGATTGATTGGTAGAGCCTGATTTCAGGAGATACACATACCGGATAAGACTGTAAGTCTGGTTTCGATGTTATGACTATCTGTATAAGGCATGACAAAGCCTGGTTTCAGAAAGACATGTATCGTATAAGACGTTGAGTCAGATGTCGTTGATGTGATAACCTGTGTAAGGCTACGTTTGATTGTTTTGACCTTGTCGATTACGTAGGAAGGACGCATCCTGAATAAGACATAGGTTGATTGTTTTGATAACGTCTGTTTCCAAGAAGGACACATCCTGTAGCAGACGGTTGGTTGATCTGTTTAAATTGTTTTGTTTGGCAAGTTGTTTGATATGACTCAGAGACATTGCTAACTTTTTCACCAGAGTACCGCATGACTTGATATGACGTGCTGACAATTGACTGTGTGTGATGAAAAACCCTAAAGGACTGACCTAGTGCGGCCTCGGGGGCTCATCGTGTGATGGCCTTGCCTACGTTGTACACGTAGAGACCTCATAGTTCGACTTGATTGCGACCGACAAGACTGACTACAAATAGAAGACGTGTGAAAGTGAATGTGACGAACCCTAATGGACTGACCTAGTGTGGCCTCGGGGGCTCATCGTGTGATGGCCTTGCCTACGTTGTACACGCAGAGGCCTCGTAGTTCGACACGACCAATGACCTTATCATATAGACAGATGTATTGACGCAAGACTTTATACATACAAACCTAAACGGACTGACCTAATGTCTCAGGGGCACATCGGCAGATGGCCATGCCTACGTCCAGTCGTAGAGGTAACGTAGTTCGACATGACGACAAAGACTGACAAGTGCGACTGACTCTGACTCTGTTTTTGGATTTTTGAATTTTTTTGAATTTTTCATGTTTTCTTATGGTGTTTCGTCTTCCACATAGCCAATGTAAGAATTAATATGACGCACGTCAAATATTTCCCCCCGGTCGAGTATAAGACCAATTGATTATGAATAGAGTGAGATGGGGGATATGAAATGTTCTCGATGTCAATCGTTCCAAGCTATGGAAAAGACTACCACTTATTAGGAATGATATATACAAGTGATGGACACAAAAGGTAAGGGATATGTACATGATAGGTAGTATGTATAGGGATAGGTAGACTATGTATGGGGAAGTGGACTATGTACAAGGTAGTGATTCCTACCAGCAACCAAGCAAGCATGCACAAGAATCCAAGGACAACCATGATCTTGCCCCTAGTCAAGCTGAAAACCAATTGATAGGTGATGAGGATGGTGGCAATGTTGTTTGACGTAGGAAGGACACATCCCGAAACAACATGAGGATGATGATAATGTGACTAAAGGATCAAGGTTTGCAGCCATGCTAGAAACAAAGCCAATGAATGTTTTGAATGATGCACTAGAATGCATAGAAAGATTATATGGATTGGGCTTGTTGCATTTGGAATGACTTTTCAAGATTGGATGGGATGATGGAAGATCCTTAGACTATTGACAAGGGAAATACCAAGGCATGCAATAGGTATTGTGTTTAAGGATAACTCGTTTGGAAAAATGCTATGAAGGCTATGACATGATATTTCATGGATAGTGTATGACCAAAGGATAGACATGTCAAGATTTTTTCCAAAACACGATTTATGTTTTCACCCCAGTCCTTATCAAGATCAAAGTAGGTGGGAAAATGGGCATGAGTGGTAGGGTTAAGATAGATAGATAGAAATGTCATATGAAGGGTATGGGAGATGAGACAACTTGCCCCCAAGTGTGATAGCCCACATAGATAATTTCTTACACATGACGCCTGTTTGCTAGGTTTTCATCATGGTACTTATCCAAAGTGCCATAAGAATGGTTTTCACTATTGGATGAAATTTTTCTCTTGACTCTTTTTTTTTTGTTCTTTTGGTGTAACCAAGATGCCTGTTTGCCAGGTTTTCATCAAAGTGACTTTTTTTTTTTTTTGCTTTTTATTTGGATAGCATCGATGCTTTAGATGATCACTGATTGTTATGAATCCATTGATAGTGCTGATGTAGAGACTGGTGCCATGATATTCCAATAATAACCTTGATGAAGTAGTTGCCTTGTCAGGATCATAGCACTTGCATACAATTGATTGATGTCATTGTGATCCTTGTTGACACTAGAGTTGGCCTTATCAAAATACGCACATCGCAATAGAGTGCCATGGGAGTCCTTACAATAAAGAGTTGCTGCCAAGATTTGATGGATTTGTGATATAGGATTTTTAGACTTTAGGCGAGATGTACAATTATGATGGATGATGGTAGACGCGTTTGGCAATTTAGATGTAGGAATTTTCATTTTCCAAACTTGGGGTGATGGATGATGGAGACTGAGTTTTAGATTGGGATAATGTTTGGAACCATGACTTTTATGTGCCTTGAATGATGACCATTTTGAAGGAGGTGGACATTTATTATATGTGGGAGTCCTCTTTTCTTGTGGCTCCACATTTTGATTGACTTTTACTTTTGAATTATTTTCTTTTCTTGATCCATTTTTCTTTGGGATCCATTTTAACTTTATTTGTCCACTTGGATTTTTGATTGATTCAATGGCCTTTGATATTTGATTTTGAACTTTGAATTTGTAAGACTTTTGTTTTTGTTGGTTCCAAATAGAAGGTTTATTCATGTTGGAATGACTATTTATGGTATGGATGGAAGGAGTGTTGGCAACAACCTTATGGTAAGAACTACTCATGGCCTCCATTTTGATGTTTGTATCAGATAAAGTTTCCCCCAATATCAAGAAGATACCATTAACATCATTAGATTTATTGGATGAAGCATAACCAAGACCTTGATGTCTAGGATTTTCTTGAAACTGTATTGGTTCTAGAATTCCTTGCTCATGTATGCCTAGTCCTTTTCCTTGATACTGCATACTCTGACAGATTCTATTTGCGATGGGGTATTTTTTGTTTTGAAAGCAAGATGCTAACCCATCATTTTGTTTGTGGAAACTATTACTTGGAATCTCCTCATCTACAAGAAAGCCCGATTTGATAAAAGTGGATGATCGTAGTTGATAGGATCTCTTATCTTCATTAGCATGTTGGATATCTTTGGTGTGATTTTGTGACATATCAGATTCAGAGGATTCTGCTAGTGCTTCCAAGTCGATGTCAAAACCATCTTTATGGTCATTGTCATAGAGTCCAATGAACTCAACTATAGCTTGATCATTTGCAAATATGTCTAGAGTAGGAGACTCTTGTTCTAGAGGAATATCATCTATGTTTTCAAAGGAGGCAAGTGTCTCATTTTGGGAAATGGATGCATTTGATACTTGGATAGGGTCATCTTCAAATGTTTGATCATGAATGGCATAAAGGTCAAGGAGTGGATCATTTTGGACTTCTTGCTCAATAGTAGTGTCTTGATCAAAGACGGGTTTGTCTTGAATGATATGATTGGGAATGAAATCTTGATCAAGGATAGGTGTACTTTGGATGTCATGATTATCTAGAAGGACTTCTTGGATGGACTTAAAGATAGGGTCGTGGGATAGACTACTTTGATCTTGACATGAAGGTGAAGCCACGAAGTCATGCTTTAGACTTTTCATTTGACATGTATCCTCAAGTTTAGTAGATGGGATGTGATTTTGGAGACCATGAATAGATGCATTTTCATGACTAAATGTAGATTGAGATGGAGTGTCATGGAAGGGATTAGTGGATGAAGGACTAGGATAGGACATGGAGGCTTGGAAGGAATTAGTGGATGGAGGACTAGGGTAGGACATGGAAACTTGGAAGGGATTAGTGGAAGGTTGGTTTCCCTTGTCAAGGTTAGGATAAGGGTGATAAGTGGACGTTTGTTGTGAATTCATGGCATGGATTATGCTGAGGGACTCTTGATAATGAGGGTAGATGGATGGAGGACTAGGACTTATGGATTGTTGGTAGGAATGATATGTGGGTAGTTGACCATGGGTTGACGTTGATTGGCATTTGGATTGGATATATTTTCTTTTGAAGTCTAGGGCCTATTGGTATTGACCATTACGGAGTAATTGGTATTCAACTTGACTAGCACGCATATCAAGGTAAATTGTAGACATGGTGGTGAGGTTATGATGAAAGATGGAGTATGACAAAGGTATGTGATATGAGGGCTAAGGTATGACAATAAAAAGAGCGACTCAAATCTAAGGTATGCAACCTAAGCTATGTTTTTGGGATTTTCGTATGCAAATAATGGAATGTCCTAGGATGACACTAGTCTAGACTCTAAAGGTGCAAAAGTCTAAGTAAGACCCTAAAGTGATCAGTTCAATAAACCCAAGGTGAAGGGACCAACTACCTAAAGTCAAACCAAGGTGTCAATTTAGTTAAGCCAAGGAACCAATATAGGACGAGGATCAAAGACAAGTTGAGTTTCCTAACTAGACTGATGAGCTAGGAAGACTCTCTGTAGGACAAAGTATAAGATGATAGGACTGGGTTCAATGACAAATTTTGTTGACACTATGACTTTTCTAGAGTATAGGTGGTGGACTACTCCTAAAGTTTGTAAAAGTGACCTTTCTAGAAGTCTAATGCAAGGTGATATGTACCCTAAGATGAAAGTAAACTCTAACTGAAGACAACTATGGTAATGACTAAATGAACCTAAAGGATGCAAAATTGAGCAAATCATTTCAGGTTTCTATTTCAAAGACTGTTTGTGTGAAGATAACTGAAACTGGTGCAAATGTGATGACTGGACAGTGACTGTAAATTTTGGTTTTTCTGGTAATCAGACAGATGCGGTGCAGGATTAACAGATGCGTCACAGGATTAACAGATGCAGTTCAAGTTTAATAGTTGTGGTCTAAACTGACAAATGCAACTCAAAATTACTAGATGCGACTCAAAATTGACAAATGCGACTCTAACTGATAGAATGCGACTCAAAAGTAACAAATGCGACTCAAAATTGACAGATGCGACTCAAAAGTAACAGATGCGACTCAAAAGTATAGATGCGTGTTTCTGGTGAACAGTTGCGACTCTCTGTGAATTTTTAGTGACATGAAATTTAAACTGACTTGGTTTTCCGTGATCAAATTCTGACAATCAAAGACAATCGTAAGACAAAGTATTTTCAGTTTCAATTTTGGACTCAAAGAACGTTTAAAGTGATAACAGACAAGCACATCCTAATAGGCCAAAGGCCTAGGGTTTGTATACTTGGTATAGCCCACCTATTATACCCCGGATTGGTGATGAACACCTTTCCTTCTCGAAAGTGGATAGCTTAGGAATTTGGTGGCATTGGCTCCCCTCCACGGCTCATTAACGTCTTTCGAGCACACCAATTCCAAATTCTTTGGGCAATGACCTCCCAAGAACTGCTATCTCTACTCAAGGGGATCAGTAGTGAGTATCTTCGGGCATGATACTGTACCCTGCACTAATACCAAGCAACGGCCACAAATACGTTGGTCTCTACAACAAAGGGTGTTGAATTCGGGCATTCCATTCATGGGGTGTGATCCATACGGTGTGAGTCCCCTTTCGGATCCATCTCGTCGGAACCACACTCGTGATTCTTGGGGTTTCCCCAAGAATCCACTTTTGTATACCGACTGGAAGTCCCTCGGGTTCAGGGTGCTACCGGTCTGAGTCGTTCTGGGGTGAGTACTTTTTCCCACTAGAACAAGCCCAAGTTCTAGAGTTGGTAACCGTTTCTCTTACACCCAGGATCACACGGATGCGCAAGGGGAGAGGATACTTCGGTGTACCAAATCATAAGGGTGACCAAACTTGTGCTTTCACACCAAACACAGTAGACACTTGTTAATTTTAACCAAATGAAAGATTTGCTACGCTACCAAACAATCTGTTTCAAAATTTAACTAGGGTCTTCGACAAGCGTCCTGCATAAGATATCATTAGTAGTTTTCAATTTTGTCTTCGTCAATCGTCCTGCAAAAGCTTGTTAACTCCAAATGGCCACACGCTGAAAATCAAATATCAGTAACACGAAAATCAATTGAAAATTCTAGATCACCGAAAGCAGAAATAAAATTTTTACCAGTCAATTGCATCGTTTTGTTACCAGTCAGATGCGTCATTTCTTTTTCAATTGCGGCTCGGGATACCGGTTACGGTTTAGGAATTGTCAGATGCGTCGTTTCTCTGTCAGATGCGGTTCAGAAAGTCAATTGCGGTTCAGGAATTACAGATGCGTCGTTTCTCCACCATATGCAGTTCAGAAACTCAGTTGCGGTTCAGGAATTGCAGATGCGTCGTTTCTCTACCATATGCGGTTCATAAACTCAGTTGCGGTTCAGGAATTGCAGATGCATTATTTCTATGTCAGATGCGGTTCAGAAAATCAATTGCGGTTCAGGAATTTCAGATGCGTCACTTTTAAATCAAATGCGTCATTCTTCTTGCAAATGCGTCATTCTGGCTCGCAGCCGCAAAAAGAATCGTGTTTTTCTTGTAAAAAATGCTTCCCTTAACGAAAATATGCAGTATAATATATGAATCTTTGTCTCTCGACCCTTCTGGACGCAACCATGCTATTTATTTGACCTCAAAAGACTCCAAAATGTGTGATTTTCAAGATTCTTCAAAAGTACCTACACCTTTCAACACAAAAAACACCAAAAACTTCCAAACAAAGAATGTTAATCAAGAGGGTTAGTAATTCACGTCGGGTTCACCAAAATGTAACGCCTGAAAATGAAACAAGCTTTTGCACAATAGATAACAAGGAAGATCGTTAATAAGCACACATGCAATACAATAGTAGATCTAGAATGCAAGTTCATACGTTAAGAAACAAAGAACATGGGAAGTAAAAACGTAATTAAAACTGAAACAATCTCACCAATTCCAAACGTATTTCCATGAATTATCTCGATTGCCCTTCTCCATTTTGCTTGTGTAGTATAATTGCCCTCAGATTTTCAAGTAAATTCGTGCAAGTATAGCCTAAGATAGTGATTAGCAAAATATCAAAGATTCAAGACAAAAGTGCTCTCAAAAGTCATAAGATTTCGCGAGAGAGATTGGAATGAAGAATGACAAATCAATTTATAGAAAATTGATTATTCGAACGACAGGTCAAGATTTGAAAGACCAACAGACGGTTGAGATCGACAGATTAGACATGCATTCAGATAACTGATAGAAGTGACATGAGTGATTCGAATTAGAAATATAATTAAAGATTAAATAAATGGTTTAATCTTCAGTTCGACATTCAAAAACATAAGAAATATCTTTGCATGACAAAGATGAAGATTGATTAAAGCAACTCTTTGTTCGAACGCACGCACAACACTTAATTAATTAAATAAGAATATTTAATTAATATGCATGTACACGCAATTGAGTTAGAAGTGGACGATTGAATGGTTAGACAAGGAGATTACTCGAAGACGCCACTCAAACATCAAATGAAGAGTTAACTGAACGATTAACATGGATGTCGAGTCGAGTAAAAGTGAATACTTAGATAACTCATAATTATCTAAAATATAGAAGAATGTGTTAAAATAGAATTAATGAATTAAATAATTCATTTAATTCAAGAGACTCAATATTCGAAGGATAATTAAATAAATAAGATTTATTTAATTAAGTGACGAAAGGGATTTTAAATGAATAATTAAATAAATAATGAATTTATTTAATTATAGTTGAAATATGATAAAGAATAAATTAAATAATGATTTATTTAATTTAACCGGAAGAATAAGGTTAATTAGTAAGATAATTAAATAAGAAGCGTTTATTTAATTAATTAGATAGAATTAAAGAAAAGTGAATTAATTAAATAATTGAGATTATTTAATTAATAGATGAATTAATGTTAAGATGAATAATTAAATGATTAAGATTGTTTAATCAATAGAAGAATTAATATTAAGATGAATTAATTAAATAATTAAGATTATTTAATCAATAGAAGAATTAATGTTAAGGTGAATTAATTAAATAATTAAGATTATTTAATCAATAGAAGAATTAATAGAAGACGTGGTTAATTAAATAATTAAGATTATTTAATTAATAGAAGAAATTAAGACTATTGAGACTAAAATAAAGAATTTATTTAATTATGACCGTGAAGAATAGAAATAATGAAGAATATGGAAGTCGCAGGCTAAAATAGATGAGTATGATGCTAGTGATGTGAATTGTAGAGTTGTAGGGTGAGAATTTGTGAAGTGTAGTGTGAGATTTCATGTGTTAGATTACTGAATGTAGTGAGCAGAAGGTGTCTACAATTCTTCAAAAAGGTTGCAAAGGTGTTGGTGATGTTGTAGATTTTTTTGTTGCTTTGAGATGGATTTCTCATTGTAACACTCTTCTCTATCTTCTTTTATATTCTGGTAGTGAGCCTTTGGCAATGAGCCCTATTATATTTAGTGTTGATATTACTTTATATTGTGAGTTAATCCTCACAATGGTTTTTCCCATCTTGGGTTTTCTATGTAAATATGGTGTTCCTTTTTGCATGGTGTTGTGTTTTAGTTTTCATTATTTTCTTTCATGATAAATCAGTCTAATAGATTAAGGGTTAATTGGATCTGAATGTTTGTGAGGGTTTTGAAGTTTTAAGGTACAACTAATTCACCCCCCCTCTCAGTTGTCTTGTGCATTCAACAACTATAATATTAACTATTAGGAGATGAAGTGACATACATGGAAGACCAATTGTTTCAACTTCCATTATGACCTTTGTCTTTAAAATCTTGTAAATTTTAAATATGCATCTATAATATAATAGATATAGATTTAGCTTTTGAACATTGTAAAATACATATCCAAACATTTTCATGAGTGTTTGTCATGTAAAAAATAAAACTTAATAAAATATTTTTTTCCAATTCTTTTGTTCATCTTTTTCTATTTATTTATCTCTACATTGAGCTTGCATGCTTACAACACATCTAGGCCCGTACCTAGAGTATTGTCCCCTAGACCACCTATAATCCAAATCAAATTTGATCTTAGTTTGTGAGATAAGTGTCTCTCTAGATTATAACTTAGTGATGTTCTCAAATATTTGAAAGAATATTTGTGATAGTTACCAATATTATTTACCACAAAATGATGTGTAAATGCATTCATTTCATTGTCAAACTCAACATGTTTACTTATATCTTATAGACTAGTTTATGGTCCATGAATCCTCTACTCATATAATTTATTATCAATCCAAGATAATTATTTTTTTAGATATGTTTGGCCATTATTCTTAATCAATTATTCTATGTGAGAATACAAGAAACTAGACCATGCTATATTATTAATCTTCTCTAAAAATGAAAAAAAAATAGTATCATTGAGACTTTTTTTTAATTTTTTGGTAGCTCAAGGGGTATCCTCGTGACCCATCCAACAACCCAACCAAACCTTTTCTAGATCTTATGCCTTATTGATTTTGGGTACAAAATGGGTGGCTTGGGTGAGACTAGCCCCCCTAGGGATGTACACAACCACCCCCAAGCCGTGTGCATCAGGTTAATCTGAGTAGAGAATTAACCTTGGGACCTATATGAGACAAACCCGAAGTCCTTAGCCAACTATGCCACTCATTGGGGTAAGTGTCATTGAGATTTTAGTGTGAGGAAATGGTGCATCTAATATGGATGATGTTTGTATAATCATGTCACTCATGAATAGATACATCACCAAGTTCTCATAGTTAATTGATTTATAATTTGCTTGGATTGATAATATTCAAGAGTATGACCACTCGCACTGATATCTACTCTTCAAATATCGTATTCCCACATTTAATATCATTAAATAAATAAAATGAAGATATAAAATATGCTATTAAAATAAGTTATAAATGTTGGGTACAATATATATCCATAATGCATGTCAATGTATTTGATGTCTTTTTTTTATAGCTCTACTATGCTACCATTAACATGAGATTTTTATTTATCTCATAAGAACCAAGTATCTAGATTCATTCAACTTATGTAAAAATGAATAATTAACATCTATTGTTTGTATAAAAAACTATAAATATGTATGTAATCAACTAAAACTCTATTAATTATACTTTTTTAAGTGCTTGAGTTATAGTACATAAGTTGAACTATGAACATAAATAATAAAAAAATGAATTAAACACACTAAAGTGAAGAGAGATAGGGAAGCATTTTATCCTTGAGAAAACTTGTAGGATGAAATTATAACAAGAGTGAAGCTATGCTACCCTATCTCCATTATCTTGTTACAATCTAGAAGTTATCCTCCCTTAAGGCTCACACAGATACCAATGACATGTTATTAATACCTAAACAATTGAAATTTTGTAGGTTAATTTTGCTTCTACAACATGCTTGATTGCTACCCTAAACCATTCATACATGTGCATCTATCTTCTACTATGGTTAAGCTCAATTTCCTTTAATCCATTAAAAATACCTTTACTTGACCCAAGAGAGTATTTATATAATAAGGGGTGAGAAAATGATTCAAATGAAGTATATGAAAGGCCTCTCATATGAAGAGACACGAGAAAAATCATCTTAACTTCTCTTTGAAAACTTGTTTTGTTATTTTATCCTTATGAAACAGTTTCACTTGTAATGGAACTCATCTAAATGAACATGTTTTATGAGTATTTTTTCCACATTTATAAACTATTTTAATTGTTGGTAAGTGTATAGTTCAGACAACCCCTCCTAATAAAGGACATAACATTTCTATAATTTATACTAATATTCAAGAATAGTTCTAATTATAATTATAAGATTTTTGATGTCAAGATTTTAGACCATACTCCATAATCTATTATTAAAATAAAATAAATAAATTTAATTTAAGATTGACTCTAATTATTTAAATTATCTTATATTTACATATCAATTATGTATAAATAAATATATAAAAAAATCAATTAAAAATAAAATTTGATGTCTTACTCAGCATCATCTATTTTAAAACTCCAAAAAAATATTATTAAAGTTTCTTGTCTTACTCAAGATAATCCATTTTAATATCCCATGGAATAGATCTTCAACAATCACTCCCTTAAAATACACACCATTATTGATCATGAATTTCATACTCTATGTTGTAAGAGATGGAATGTGTTAAGTTATGACACCACAAGCATGCCTACTAATGGCTTATTGAATAGTTCTTGGTATCTTTGTTCCATGTACTTTTGGGTACTCAATCATTATTACATTGACCAAGCCAATTTACATATCATACATTAGCCTTCTTTGAATGGGTCTCCTTGTTTTTGTTTGGGATCATAACACCGTAAATATTTTTGGCCTATTTATTACCCTTGCATAAAAGTAGTGCAAGTTGTCTCCCTAATTGCATTTATTTTACTTATTCATTGTCTCATTTTATATATTTGTACCCAAGTTTTCACCAAGATTCTCTTTTAATATATTGGTTTTATAGGGAGAGGAGAGAAATTATATATTATTTTTTGAGGGGCAATTGATTGATTGGTGTTGAATGTTTGTCAATATGTAATCTAGGTTCGAATATCCAAAAGTCATGATTCCATTGACATATTAATAAATATCTTGAATTCCCTAAGGCCATGATTCTGTTGACATGATTAGTTTATTTTTGAGGGGCGATCGATTGATTGGTGTTGAATGTTTGTCAATATGTAATCTACGTTTGAATTCCCAAAGACCATGATTCCACTTACATGATTAATAATTATTTTGGATTCCTAAAGACCATGATTCTGTTGACATGATGATTAATTATATAATCATTCAATTAACAATTAAAAAATAATTACTTTGATTAAAGATGAAAACAACCAATTTAAAAAAAGAGAGGTTTTTTTAATGAATTTTTTCCATGGTACGCTGAGATAAGGAGGCTATATGATGTAATGTATGGAATTTTTTCTTTTGGTCAAAAGGAATTTTAATTTCCCACTTTAAAGTTATGATTAGATGCTTGGTGATGAGAATATTTTGTAGGCATTCAAGTTTGTACGCATCCAACGTAATAAGTGATATTTAAATGAAGACAAAAGCGGAAGTGACAAAGCAACAACCGGTCATTTAAAAAATGTGGGCATCTTAATATAATGAATGACCGGGTTGGTGGGGATGTCATACTTAATTACAACTTATTCCATGTTTCTTGATTACATGCTTTAACATTGTTTCCCCTTCATGAGATGTAGCACACATCCTCCTTTCTTTACCTGCCCCAATCCTCATGATTCCCATGACCATTGCTTGCTGCCCTATAAGTTTTCCACCTGGTTTCTACCACAGTTGTTTACCTTTTGATCATGTGTAAGACATAAACACTGTCTCTTCACCTTAAACCTAGTGGGCAGACACATGCCACCTACGTTGGTGACCTGAAAGCTCACCATCCTATGTGATGTGTGCTTGTCCAATTGGCTTAAGGTGAGAGGGACTTGGGAGTACCTTGGATTGCTCCCTCATTATTTAGGAGATGCATAATTGAACTTGATGCATCTTTTGAATATGATAATGAAAGTTGATCAACTGGTGTGATTCCATATTGATTTGATGCATTAATAACAGGTATATTTTTTTATCAAGTTGCTCAATTTCCTATTTATCTCAAAGCATGTTGAGCTCTACCCTTGTGGGAGCCACATTTACCCCACATGTTGTATTTAACTGAATCAAAATAGTAACCAAACTTGTCCTAAATCTGCACATTAAGCAAACAAGTTAGAAAAATAAATGCATATTTTGGATGTGTTTGATGACTTCATTGTTTTCCAAGACATCCATTGTTTGCATACTTATTTAATGCACTTATGGATCAGTTTATACATGCATAGGTAGGTGTGTATGTAAGGTTTGAGATCTTTCATTGCTTAGAGCATTGCTCTAATATCATTTTTTTCAGATGCAGGAGTTAGGAGCACAATGGAGCTGGGAAGGACACAAGCAGCTTGGGGGCAGTAGTAGGGCAAGAGGACAACTTCGAAACCAGTCATTCTTAGGAAATGGTTGGTCTCCACCCTTATATGCACATTATATTTGCTTACTTATTCATGTATATATTGTTTCTTTATTTTCATTGAATAAGTAAAGTTAGTCCCTTGGCTTGTGAGGGACATGTACACTTCATGATTATCAATAAAAAATTACATTTGTACACATACGATTCTCTTTTCTCATTTGTTGTAATTGCAACATTGGAATGAAAATGTAATCTGTTTCATTTGATAATCTTTTTTCATGCATTTTGAACTTAGCAGACTTATGGTTTATCTTTTAAATGTTTAAATGAACAACACAAAAAGAATAAACACTAAACTTGATTTTCAACTGAAAGCTAAAAATCAGGTAACAAAACCTTGAAATCCTTATGTGCTACAAAGGCCAAAAACATCCTAATGGCCTCCATTCTTTCCACCGAAGAAAATGTCTCTTCAAAATCTATTCCTTCCACTTGTGAGTATCCCTTACACACAAA
>VDFB02058242.1:194881707-194910574 GCA_007258455.2 Sequoia sempervirens | reverse complement strand
GCCTTTGACCTATGAAAAATGCTTGGATACACCATGCAACCAACAATTTTTTTTTATTTTTACCACTCAGTGGACCCACCAAAAGGCCCAACCAATCGTGCAATAGTAGTACTTGTAAGAATGTAGCAATTTTCTCAACCTAGACAAATACAACATCTGGCATGTCACAGAGGTGATCAGTTGAAGAAAGGAGACAATACTAACTTTTTTGTTAGTGGTACGCAGGTTGCCACGTGCCATGAAAACACTCCCCACTGTGCACTAAGACTGCCCAAGTGGAAGTTGTGTGATTAATGATACCAACCAATCACGTGACTATTTTGTTTGTGATGCTTGAGGCCTTCCTTGAGTTGCATCAGTATGACACCATATGCATCATGAGAAATGCATTTTTTATTCAAGCAGGAGACCCTAATTTATGAACATGACTATCTACATATTTTTTGCCATAACTTTCTCAAATTAACTCCAAATGAACCCAAACCAAAATAATTTGAGCCATAAAATAGAGCCCTAACTCTTACAATGTCTTCCATAATTGTACCAGGTTGTACAAAACCGTACTGTAACCAATTTTTTTACTGTTTCACAATAAATATCTATAATTGTTAACACTAAAAAGGCCATAACTTCTACAAAATAAAATAAAAAATAATGAAACAAAAGAATATAAAATATGAAAGGTTCCTTCAACTTATCAAATTCATTTTAGGGATTTACTAATCCGTATAGATCTGTACCATGAAGATTGCAAATTGTTTACACATGAAAATGCAAGGAAAAGTGCGCCAAAAAGGAGTTTCTTTCATTCCCACACTTCTCCAACATTGGTATGCATGTGTACATCTCATATTTATCCCATTACATTCATTCCTAGTGTCCAAAACTATTTCCTAACATCCCAAACCAAAAATGTAACTTTTTGACAACTTTGGCATGACAACTTTTGCGACTTTTACAACTTTTAACAATAGTCCTAAAATGGTCCTAAGTGACCCCAATTGGTCTTAAATGACCTTATTAACCCAAAAAAAACCAAAATTCATTTTTTTTCAACATGCAAACAGAGTGCATCAAGGATGCCCCTGCATCAGTTTTCTATTGAGTAATGTTGAGGAGCAACATCTTTCCACTAGGTGGCCTGGTTATCAAATTTTGCTTTGCACACTAAGTAGCCATATGCCCAATATTGAATCATCTATGACAATGAAAGCGCAAACCCTCATAATCTAACACCTGGCACAATATCCCCTTTGTAGTTTTTAGAGATATATCTACTGGAAGAGCTTTAGAATAATCCATCTCCACTAGAATATGAGCATAGGTAGTATGCATGTAATTTTGTGAGCCCTCATCCACCCCAAAAAATCTCCCTATTGAATTGCAAATAGCTTCAAAATAATCCGCAAGCTAAAATTGAAATGGAACATTCTGGAGTCTTACCTAGATTGGAATTGCATCGAAGGATTTAGTAATAGGGTTGAAAGGACTCCACTGCTTTAGCATAACTAGATGCTATTCATAATTCCACTGATAATCATAAAGGATTGTGATTATATCTTGTATATTGTCAAAACCAACCACAAAAATTCCTTATGCACAAGGGTAAATTTGAATATCACTCTCCATAAAGGGGCTCCATGTGTCTATGATCCATTGATGGAGCATCGAGAGGCTCAACTGGAGGCCTCTAAATATTGTGACCAATCCCAACTCAGCAAAATACTCTTCATTGTCCTCCACTTTGTTGCAAATATCTTCTCCAAATTCCACAAATGAGGAGATCGTGGCACATTAGAGGGGCCAAGTCAGATGATTTATGGTACAGTTTCCCTTCTCCTAATTTTACAATGCAGATGTTTTCATTTCCCCAAGAAACGATCGAGAGCCTTGTGTTGCTCCCTTGCCATTAAATTAGCGTGTCTCCTCCACGCATCACCCACCAAAATTCCCTTGAACAGAACTGCCATAAATAGCCCCGTGATCCTTCATAGGTGCACCTTGTTCTTCTACCTATTTAAACATCACTCCCCTCCTCCATAGCACATGGAAATAATTATCTAGGTTTGGGTATTCCACAACATCGTAGTGGAGTCGTAGCCCTCCATTACACCCATCTAACAACCTTTGCTCATTTTCCACTAGGAAATCCCTCGCCATAGAAGTCAAACTATTTCACAAGCATAGTGTTGGAGCATTTATTCAATAATAACAAAAAAATCTCTTTTTCATTCTTGCTCCATTATTAAAGATGATATTGAGTATGGAATACGGTCTATATTCTATGTCCTAAAATAAGAAGACATTTTTTGGCAACTTTTATTCTATGCGATATCAAGATGTCGAGCAGCAATTGCAACAAGAGTAAGACTCCGCAAGGTGGTGAAGGGAGGCCATCAAAACACCCAAAACATAGACTTAGAATAAATTCTTACTTTGGAAATGTTTTTGATCCATTAGATCAAGATGGTCCAACTACATCATCAACTCTTGCACCAAATATTAATGAAGAAGGCATTGGAAATACCTCATAAGAAGATTGAAATGAGTTAATTGAGTCAAATGAGGATAATAATGTCCTAGAATGTATTTCAAGGGATATCTGGGGTAGCTACAATGACTTAATTGATCCCTCGACAAAAAATTTGGCATAATAGATGATGTTACTGCAAGGAAGAGGAAAAGAAAATCCAAATAAAAAATGAGGCACGAGCGGGATATAACAAGGAATTTTTCAGATTGATTGGGTGTCAAAGTAGGTCTATTCATTAAACCAGTGGAGAATGCAAACAAATATGAACCTCCAATAGAATGCAAGTGTAAGATTTGTAGTTGGAAATATAAAAGAGACAAAAAGTTACAGCTAAAGCATAACACTAAGAAAAGCATGTATCGATAAAGAAAAAAAAAAAAAAATACATATATAGTGTATAAGCTTACAAAAATTTACAAAATATAGGGACGATCAAGGGGCCCAAAATAAAATTAAATGCCCCATATTCCATATGCTCGGCATCTGGAAGGAAAAATAGAATGAAAGCCTTAAACTAAAGAGTGTGAGAAAAACATAGAGAGGACATTTTTTATATAGGGGATTTGATGCACTACTCATACCACTATAGGGTGGCATCAAAATCCATAATCCATTATAGATCAAACATATGCTCCAAATTTTTTACCTGTTTAGAAAGTAGCTACCCATACACGCCAAAGCTCTATGTTGTGCTATTGACACCGTGTGAAAATATTTTAGCAATGGAAGCCATTCCACTATATCACCCTCCTCACGCACCCACTAGATATCTCATGGCTGTGGCATTCCAATACCCAGCCTTGCTACTTCCAGTGTAGCCTCGATCCCACCTAGATTGATTTTTTTGAATAATTTTTCTATTAGCACCCCCACCATCTCCTTTTGCTCTCCTATATCTAGGAGGGATGCCACAAAATGTGATGTGATGTCTATGTTCACCCTATAATGCTCAACCTCCCTATAGAAATCCTCGTATATGCCATTATTTGATTGACCACTAATTACACATTCATTTGTTTTTTGAAAGAGGAAAAAATGAGTTTTACAAGGACCCAAAACCATAAAGTTTACAAACATAAGATAAGATCATCAAAGACACCATAAGCAGAAAGGCTGTAAATACAACAACAACGAGAGAAAGCCACAGCCACCAAAAAGGCCAGCAAAGGCCATAGAACCAAAAAAACCAGACAAAACGCCAGCAGCAACTAAGTTTGGGCCTTTAATATTTCCGCAGTCTCGGCTTCCAAATCATTCATATCCTAAACACCCCTCTTTAAAATTTGAACCATTTGGGTAGTAGGAGGCGCTTTCCTCTTAAGGTTGGCACGGGTCCTCTTCGATATACCTTGGTCCTCGTTCTTGCTTTTATCCTTGTCCTCTTCCAGGTCAGCAAACATCAAGCCCTATTGTGACTTTTCCAACTTTTCAAACATTGCATTGATGATGATGGCGTTGTGCCTAGCCATTTTATGGTTTTGTTCCACAACAATTTTCCTATTATTTTTTATTCTGACAATTTTAGCTTCCAGAGTCTTATACTTTTCCTCAGTGTCTCCTTCTCCCGTTCCAGTATTGTTCTTTTTCTGTTTTCCTTCTTCATTTCTAAGAGTAGCCAGCTTCAAATCTAGATCCTCTGACTTGCTATCCAGAACACTATTTTTGTGATTAAGATCATTAATTTCTTGATAAGCCCATTTCAAAACCCTTAAAATGTCACCAATGCCATTTATGGCAGAGGCAAGAATATTGCCAGACTGAACCCAGTCTAAAATGAGGCTAACATCATACGGATTAGGGGAGCTAGGAAATCTGGTACCATCAACTCTGAAAGAGGCAGGAGGGGAGGACACAAATTTTCTGCTAACTTCAGGATTCTCAGCTTTGTCCTCTAGAGAGTCCACAGAATAGGAAACCAACTTATTGGCAAGGGAGCCCTTGAGAGCAGGATTCTTTAAGGGGACTGGGCAGTCGAGGTAGGTCTCAGGGTTAGCTTTAGCAAGCTGGGGTTTTCTAGGCTGGGTTTTCTTACCAGACAGCATAGAGGATGGCCGGGCTTCAACAATTCTCTCCTGGTTAGGCTGATTCTCTGAACCCCCACTGTCTGTATCATAGTCCTCAGACACCATGGAGGCAACCAGTTTGGATAAACCCGGCAGGCTTTGATAGTGTTCATATATTAACCTACTAAGATCAGGATGAAGAATAGGGTTTCTCCTGGGATTTTTCTTGCGGTCCTCAAGGCTATTACACATACATTTGTTATTAACTTTAAACATTTACTTTACAAGATATTTTGTATTAACAACTTTATAAAAACTAGCAGTTAATACAATCCTTGGATATAAGATTAAAGTTCTTGTGGTCACATCAAATAGGTAGTACCATTGTTTTAAGAAAACATCAAAATTTACAAAGGGGTTGTTTTTTTTGCAATAAGTTTAGCAAAGGGGGGATTTTTTCACTTTGTGATAATTTACAAATGGGGGGTCTTTTTTTCAATAATGGGGGTTATCATTTTTTAAGGTCTAAAAGGCATATGTCTTCTTAATCCAACTCATTACATAAACTTGTAGAACTCAAATGGCAATAATCTTGTAAACACACTCATATAAACTTCCATAAATACCGAATGTGTGAAGGAAATTTAGGAAGTTATTATAATTACACTAAATTATAAAGTGTAATGGGGGTTATTCCATCACAACGCGGATCCTTTTGATTCTCACCTCATGTGAGTGTGCCTTGGAGTGAACCCTTTCTCATTTTCTTGTACATATCTACATTCCTTCCACAATCTCGATCTCAGTTGTTCTGTTTATATTCTCTTAGCATTAAGGGGGGGCTATGATGTGTTATGCTAATGCTTCTTTCAATGAAGCAGTGGAAGAATCTTATTTTTCAAAGGCCTCATGAACCTTCTATCTTGATCTCTCTAATGGGGGATTATTTTAGTGGAACACATTTTGATATTCTAGTACTATTCATCACAGTACTATCTGTGTTATGGTAAATTTGATGTGTGATTTGACTAGCCTATTTGACATATAACCCTAGATCTGAAACTGTAATGTATCAGACAGAAAAAAATAAAATTTGATGTGTGATTTGACTAGCCTATTTGAAATATAACCCTAGATGTGAAACTATAATTTCTCAGACAGACAAAAATGAAATTTTCAAAACTAGCATGGATCTGAGAAGTGACAACAAAGAGGAGCTCGCACTATAAATTTTGGCTTAAATTGGATAGTCTAGGGTGCAAGGTTGCCCTAGACTAAGCTCTTTCTTCTCTGAATCTATAAAATTTATATTGTAGGTTAAGGAGTACACTCTACTTCCCTGGACTATCACTGGCTAAAACCTTCAGATCTTACCTGCACACACAAAAATGGGAGAAAGAGTTGTGTTGTATAGGGGCTTGCTTAAGTCAAACTGCGTGTTGTTATTTCTACCTCCACTTACAACAATTGATGATAATCAAGAGAGCATAACCTAGGTTGGACAGAGGCTAAAACAACAATAAATTGACTAAAATTAATAAATAACAAATGATAATGTTACCTTGATGTGAAAACCCTTCAAGAAGAGATGCCATACACAAGTCGATTGATGGATGCCTTGAATGCTTGATAGACCTACAAAAGGTTAGCTCACATACACCATAGGTTACTGAAGCTGGCATGTAGAGGATAACTCAATACTTCTCCATAATTTCCTTCCAATTGATCTCCCAATCATAAATTTCCTCCTTCTCTATTCAAAATCAGAGGAAAACATGTTTATATATGCATTTTAATTAATCCTTGTAGGTAGGGGCTGACCTAGTGTCATTTAAAAATCATTATAGTCTGCCAATCAAAATTTCAAACATTCAAAAAAATTATTTTTCGTCTAGGAGCCCTACATAAAGTGACGGTGCTTTTGGGCCAAAAATTATCTCGAAGACAGGGATTTAAATATATTTAATTAATCTAGCCTCAAAAATGGTAATTCCTTATTATAATTAAAGCTATTGGCAAAATAGGGTGTCAAAATAGTGTGAAATTCTCAAGGATGACAAATTACTAAGTGACAAGACTATTAACTATTAAGAGCTTTTAATGATGTTGATGTTCAATATGCTTTTATCAAGCTCATCTTAGCATACCAGGAACCACTAAAATTGCTTGAAACCATAAAAGCCATTAAAGGAAACATGAAATTTTGAATGTTTTAAGTAAAGTTTTCCTTGAATTTTACCCTTCTAAAAGGCATTGTGTAGAACACGGGCTCTTCCTTTTAACAAAATCCATAATTTTTAGTGAATGAGGCTACACACACGCACGCGCATCATCATCATCTAAGACAATTGCATGGTCCTTTTGTTTATTTCAATAAAAAAATTTGCATTTAAATATACAAATTTAAGCTTTTATGGATTTTTTTGGGTTGTGAATTACTTTTAGCATCATTGCCCTTGTTGAATAACTTAATCTCTATTTAATTCCCATAGCAAGGAAGTTGGAAGATGTTTTGAGATATCCACTATCTGGAATCTAGGGTATAAGGGGGGTCGAGTCATCAATATGACTTGTTACGTATCTTGATCTTCATAGAGTTCTCCTACTTGAGATATCATCTCCATAAAATACATGGTCAACTTATTGAAATCGCACTAGAAAGTAAAACTAATATTGCACTACAATTTAGTAAATAATTACTAAAAGTAGACTAATTGAAATGAGGTACTAACATGCGAACATGCCCATTTACTAAGATCAAAAAATAGATCCCTCACAAGTAATAATTTTAATATATTTGATTGAACTAAAAATTAATGATAAGCTAAATGGACCACAAAAAGAAAATATTAAATAGATGGTATATCCTTGCCTCATGTTGCTCTACCATATGTGTCTTTGGCTTATTTTCCCATGTGCTTTTATATGGTTTTTCTTCCTCAATCATCAAAAATGAAGGAAGTGTTACATTTTCGACTGTGGACACTCCTATCTAGAAATAAATATGGATTCCATTATGATATTTCTCTTATCTATCTCTTTCTTCCTCTGTGTTGACCTTTCCCTGGAGAATGTTTCAAAATTTCTATATGTACGTGGCTAGAGAACCTTAATTATTGTATGAATATGACGGATTAGAATTTCTTTCTTTATAACACATACCACACAATATGTGTTCAAATCCATCCTTTATATCAAATGATTTGAGAGTTAAATGATAATCATCATCTATAAACAAGAGGTTCATATTGATATAAAATGCTTTAACTTCATCAAAGTTTTCCTATTTTTGTAAGTATAGATATTCCATGTCCTTAATATGTACACATCCTTTTGTCAAACGATAATTATTTTTTCTATAAAATTTGGAAATTCATCAAAAGAGTTGGTATTTTTATTATTTGTTGGGATGCCAATGATATTCCACCATTTTTCTCTTCATATTGAAAAAATCATACGTCCCTTTTTGTTAAGTATATTAGATCATTTTCTATTGCAACCAAAAGATGATCTATATCGTCCTCATCTATGAACTCCTCCATAGTCGATTCCATTGGACCCAAAGGTTCCCTTTTATAACTTTCTTTCTTTTGAAGAGCTATACCGGCCAACTTGTATAAATAGTAGTAATGTCTTGCTAGATTTCCATATTTCCATGCTCACGGAGGCTATCCAACATGCCTACTTGACAGAAAACTTGCTCTTCAATATCAACCTACTCAAATTTGGGATTAGGACATGCTAGGTTTTGGGGAACTCACTATAGAATCAAGCAAGATTTATTTTGGGAGGGGCTAAAATGTGTGTGTGTGTGTATATATATATATATATATATATATATATATATATATATTCATTTATAGTAAATATCTATCTATCTATGTATAGTTTCTATTGGTGTTTCTCTCTATCTTTAAATGTAGGCATTACAAGTTCATATTTTTGAAAAGTACTAGTTGATATAATATTTGGCTAAAAAGGAGGTGTTATAATTTTTTGTGTTTGGGAGGTTGAATATTTTATATGGAAAAGATGTGATCTATAGAGTAATGAAGATTGAAATAAATAAGGTTTCCACAATCCATAATATGGAGCAATGTAATTTATGAATTAAACCATATGAAAGATTTCTACAGTATTCAACCATAAATTAATTATTGAGGTATTTAAAATTTTACAAAATATAAAATAGTGATAGAAAAAATTTCTAAAATCTTATTATTTACACTATTCTTTTCAAATGTTTAGAACGGGCATGGTTCTTCTTGGATTTCAACGTTTTTGTCGGAATCGGAAGTAACTATTTTATCCAAATCCTTGGGAAAAAAAAACCAGTGTAATACATGTTGCGTTGACATCGGAGTGTCAAACAACAACTCGGTGGAGCATACGTTGATGTTACGAATTTACTGAGACAACTGGTAAAACAGGCGCATGAATTACTCCTGTTGATCATCTTCTCGGTCTTCTGACTTTATGGGCCGCGTCCATTTGCCATCTAGACCTTTAACGAGACCCTTGTTCTGTTGCTGCCACCATTTTGGAGGAATTTCATATTTCTCGCGCAATAAATCACAGCTCTTATTAACCAGAGCATGATCTCTTCCACTCCAACAAAATGGCTTCTTACTTCCAACACAGCCGTCCAGTAAATGCAAATAGAGCTCTAGATTATGAAAGTAGGCAAGATTATGAGTGTGCTGAATGAAGGGAGAATTGTTGTGTAAAGGGAGCTCCACGCCAACATGAAAGTATGTCCACGGAAGCCAATGCAGCAATGTGCTGAGGCATCCCATGTCCTCGTTCATAAAAACTCCTGGCACTTTGGGAACCACGTCACGCTTGTTCGCAAACCTCAGAACCTTGACTCCAATCGCCTCCACGCGTTTAGCAAACGCAAGATTTCCCACTCGGGGAGAGGCAAAAGCAAACGCCGTCACAGGAATATGATGAAAATGCTTAGTGCAAAGCATTTGTTTGATATCGTAAGCGCTCAAGGTTGCAAGAGCAGCTCCTAAGCTGTGTCCCGTAAATGTTATGCTTAAATTGTCCATCGCTTTTTCATAAACTTGAAGCAATCGTTCTATCTCTGAGAATACCAAATCCCTCGTGCTGATGTTCACAGTGGCTCCCGCAGAATCTTCACGTTTACGGACATTTGAAGTATAGCAGCTCAGGAATCCTCTCTCAATTAGTACTCCATCCTGGGTCGCGAAATGATGGTCTTTGCCTGTCCTCTGACATCTATAGGATAATCTGGTAGGTACAAGAATATCTCTGAGATCTTGTATCCATTCTTGAGTAGTCTGAGTTCCTCTCCATGCAATCACTATATCTCGTCGTCCCAGCCTTTTTATCTCATTTGGATCCATGCAAACTGCAATAAAACCTAACCAAACACCTTCGTCTTTTGGTTTCTCACCGAAAAGTTGGTTTAGCAGATTAGTATTAGCGTAAATATATTTAGTGACTTGGTAGCCTCCGTAAGACATGCCCATCTTATTCAACAGTTCTCTTTCACTGTAATAACATGTGCCGTAGTTGCTGGAATAGCTTTCGCCATCAAATGCGTCGTAACAAAGCTGTGCCAAATTTCCATATCTGAGAGCTTCAGCTTTGAGAATGGGATTCATGGGATCAAGCAAACCATTCCAATTATGGGCACCTTGTATATCTCTCCATACGTCACACAGCTGAGGCTGCCTTCCTTTTCCCGCATCCCCAGATATGAGCGTTGAGTTAGTTTGGGAAGTGGGTAATCCAGTATCAGCTGCATACTCATTATCTTCAAGCTGGGGCAATGGAAATACGGCCATGGATTGACTGATGAGAGGAATGACAGGATATCTTGGTGTTGCAGTACTTTTCACAAATAACTATATTTTCGATTTCTGGGATGTCAAACAACAGGATTAGGATGATCGGCCGGACAAAGCGTTTGAGAATACAAGGTTTAAGACGAGCACCTTATAAATAGAAAATCACTCACTACTACAGCAGACAAAGTAGAATTTCAATCTTCCAACCTAACGTTCTTGTTACTCCCTCAATTCGCACATTGTTGACGACAATTGGGCATATAAAGCTTTGACTTCTCTTGTTCTTCGATCCATCTTCCCGCGTCGCTATTTTCAAACCTAACGTTCGGACAAAAGAATACCATTTTTTCAAAGTCTATAATGAGAAGGGGTCAAAGCTCCTCCGGGCAGATTGTAACATATTTGTTCAATCGCCTTCATAGAATTTATCTCGTATTTGATCGCCATAGTCATATTGGCTCGTTTTAAATTAGCGAACGCACAGCCATGACCTCAAACTACACAGATTCTAAGTTATCGTTTTCCTTATTGCCACTTCTATAAGGGGGCGCGATAGCATTTCATTGCCTTCCGTGAGGTACGGGTTTTGAAAGGTCCCCAAGTAAAGGTTTTTTTTTTGTTTTTAATATACAAATATAAAGTGTTTTCTATTCATATGTATTTAGTACTAATGATATATAAAATATTTAGATCAAATATAATGTAGTTAATTTGATAATTAAGTTTTGATTTGGATCAATAGATACTAAATTAAATGAATATAAATGTGATATTCAATTAGATTTAAGAGAGGTAAAGAGGTTATTAAGAATATAAGGAACCGAGTTGTCACATAAATGAAATTTTAAGACTTGATTAAATGAGTGTCATAAAATATGCAAACTTATTATACACCTAAACCAATTCCCACCTGAATGCTCTTCTAAAAATTCAACTAATTTAATTTTCTCCCTTCAATCTTCTGATATCTAAATCTTGGTAATGATTGGTAGTGCTCATAAGCAAACTTCACAGATTCTAAGTTATTTTTTTCCTTATTACTACTTCTATAAGGGGGCATGATAGCATTTGGTTGGGTAAAGAAGGGGTTTTGAAAGGTCCCCATTTTTTTTACATTAATTGGGTATAAAATTGAAATCTAGTATTCAATAAAGAGCTTTCGTGTAGATCAAGAGTTCTTTTTATACAATTAAAATAATTAAGTACAGATTTTTCAAAAATGTACAAATACAAAATAAATTTAAAAAGAAGTGCTTTTATTGATATGTTTTTAATTATAATGATATATTAAATATTGAGACTAACTAAATAATGTACTTAATTTACATAATTAGGTTGGGATTTGGATGAATAGATACTAATTTAAATGAATATAGATGCGATATTTAATTAGATTTATGAAATGTAAACATGGTATTAAGGTTGTAAAGAACCAAATTCTCACACAAATGAAATTTTAGGACTTCATTTAACAAATGTCATTAAATATATAAACTAATTGTGTTTCGTTATTGTTTAGGTCTATGGTTATAGAACTCAACTTCATCAATATGGAATTATCAAGCATTTACACCTAAACCAATTCCCACGAGAATGGTCTTCTAGAAATTTGTCTAGCCGAATTTTCCCCTTCAATCTTCTGATATGTAAATCTTGGCAATGACTGACAATTCTCATAAGCATCTTTACGATTTTGGTGAATTATGAGAGTCACATTTAGCTTAGTCATACCACTAGGATGATTTATGGCTAATGAGTTTGTTTTCAAAAAAATTGGATAAAATTACCACCCATCATATATAAGAATGTATAGCTTTCAAATATTTATTTATTATAAACATTAAGCCTACTTTTTATGCAAAATTATTTGGTTCATACTCCACTTGTATAAGAGTTATACCTTAATCATACTAAATAATTATCTAAACCAAAATTCACCATTAAATGCACCTCCATACAAAAGCATTTAAAATAATAATTGCATTTGGATTTTCTTATCTGGATCATATATGTCCATGCATTTTCACTTCCAACGTCGTTTAAAAAATTCAAAGTCATTCATTGTAGAAGTGGCAACCTTCGTTGACAATTGGATAAGAAAACTAATAAAACCTAACAGACCGTCCATTATCATTCGTAGGACACATGAATGAACTACATAAGAGAAAATGGTAGAAAAAGGGATGTGAGTGGATAAAATGACTATTGTAGAAGGGCCTAGATCCACCAAATCCGTCCTTGGAAAGAGACAAACAAGGGAAAACTAATTAAGTTTCATTTGAAATTAAAGAGAGTCATATAGAGAAAAAGGGAAAATCCCTCATGTTCTTTTTCCCCTTCCCCATTTTTTGTTTAGTATTAGCTTGCAATCTTAATCATTTTTCTAATCCTAGTGTCAAATCATGTAATATATTATCTAAAATATTGGTACAAACAAATCTCACATAAATTAACATCTGAAAGCATTGTAATAAATAAAAAGATAATAAAAAAATGTGATATAGTCTAGATAATTATATAAGAACCAAACCAATATATCCATGGTGCATATTCACTCCCATACAACCATATTATAGTTGTGCCACTATTCTAGTCTAGACCTCTACTTGTAGAGATAAACTTAGGGACATCATTCAACAATACAATAAATGAGTCAATGTAGAATTCAAAAGAAAGTCCTTGAACATTGTAAATGTTTACATGTTTTTCCTTTACTTCCCCTTGTTAAAAATTTGTCATGTCTTTGTAGTTTCAAAATAATTAATATAAATAAATTAATATTTTTTATTAAAGTAAAGATGATTAGGGTATGTACCCTTACAAAACAGCCATGAAGGTCAAGCAAGGGATCTCATGAGACATGAGGCACTCAAAAAGAAAATGAAAATAGCTAAAACATAGACCAGCAAAAAGTAGACAAACAAAACACAGGAAGAGACCATCAAGAAACTAGAATAGCTACTGATTGCCCAACAGTTTGGGGACATTGATTGCCTACCATTACTTCACTAAAAATTATTATTTTTCTTCAAATGATAGTGAATTATTTTGTGTGGGATCACCCTCTTAGGTATTGGGCATAGTTAAACAGTAAACCTCTTTTCCCTTCTTTTATATTTCATCTTCATGACAATCCTCCCCAGCCCTCTTACCATAGCAATTGTGTAGCTCTTTCTGGAACACATAAATGGTGAATGTAGTATTTTTCACCATTTCCTTGTTGTAATCAACAATCTTCTATAAGTACTTTAGATTTTTTCCCTGATTACTATGCATAGTAGCCACCTCTTCCTATGACTTTTACCTCACCTCTAAAGTCCCAACCATAGACTTAAGCTCCTCAACATTGGATTCCAAATTGGCCCAATTCTCAAAATACTTAGCTAGAGAAGACAAGAGGTTCCAATAGCCCTCATCATTAATTCCACTTGGCTAGGCCTTCTTATAGTTGACCACCTTCATTTCCAAATTCTTAATCTTATCTTTTACCATAATAATTGAGTGAGTAACCATTTCATAATATTACTTTGGTCGTTCGCTTCTTCACTCAAATCATTCATTTCTCAGTCTCAGAGGGGTGCAACTAGTACACAGAACTACTTCCATATGAGAGTCTTTAGGGACATTATCCAAGTTAACACAAAGGGTAGGGGATTCCAAAGGGATGGTAGGGTTGGTAGGCAAGGGAGACTTGGAGGCCTTAGAATAGTCTTTCTAATTAGGAGAACTAGCATGGGAACCCTTTGGGAGGGGTACCAAGAATCGTCAGAATTATACAAAATGGATATTTGGGTGAGGTCAAGAAAGGATATACATTTTTCTTGGAAGCCGGGTTGGAGACCTCAAAAACAAGGGTTTTTCCTTTAGAGGCTTGAGAGTTAGATCTAGTGACTCTTTGAAAGTTTGTGGAAGGAAGCATCTGAGGGCCTAGGGTAGATGGAAGACCCTCCAAAGGCTTAACAAAATTTCTAATAGCCAAGGCACTTTTTCAAGGAACAGAGGCCAAAAAAGGGGAAATGGTTTCCTTGAAATGGTACAACCTAAAAATCTAACCCTGCTGAAGGGATAAAGGTTTCCCCTTCTCTTGAACAACCCTAATAGATTGCTTAAGAGAGGACATAATCCATAATGAAAAATTCATTTTCACATTATAGTAGAAGCGATTAAGGATAAGAAAAAGGGTAAGTGCACAAAGTTGATTCCACAAAACGTGGAAGTTTTTTCCTTAGCCAAGAAATTGAAATCAGCTTTGATAAAACGAGATCCCGATTTTTTAAAATTGGGATCTCGTTCAGCTTTGGGATCCCAAGCCTGAAAACGAAACGGGATCTCTCTTTTTAAAAATCGGGATCCTGTTTCCCATAGGGTCCGGAACCAATGGAAAAGGAACGGGATCCCGATCACTACGAAACGGGATCCCGATTTGTAGAAATCGGGATCCTGTTTTGTAGAAATCGGGATCCCGTTTTGTAGAAATCGGGATCCCGTTTTGTATTGCTGTTTATTTTTTAAAAAAAAAATTGAGTTCATTACCCAGCGGATTGGACCTCGAGTACTGGCGACAGTGACCCCCACAAATAGCTACAGGTACCCGTCCACGCCCCGTTTTTTTGCATTTTTCTATTTTTAATTGAAATTGTGAAGAAAATAAGTGAATTTAGCATCTTTTTTTAATTTATTTCATGTTTTGAGCATTTTTTTAACTGTTATATTAGAAATGAAGAATTGTAAAAATAGACAAAAAAATGCAATGAAACCTAAAGGTTTTTTAATAAAAATGAAAAAATGAACCTTGAATTGTGTTTTACAAACAAATTTTAACTTTTGAAACCTAAATTGTTCGGATTAAACCAAAAAAATTGAATTCTAAAACCCTAATCAAACAAAACAAAACAAAAAAAATGCATTTCAAACCCCAGGAAATTGAAATGAAATAAAAAATTGCATTTAGAAACCCTAATCAAGCTTTTGAAACCCCCGACCAACTCAAACAAAAATTGAATTTGAAAAACCTAGTTTGAAATGAAATAAAAAAATTTGCATTGAAAAATCTAATTGCTTCTTGAAACCCTAAATTGAATTCAAGCAAAAATTTGTTAAAACCCCAAATTGAAATCAAACAAATCATTCGATTTTGAAAACTAGGTAATTTCTAGCTCAAAAACCCATTTGCATTGCTTAAATGTTTTAAATTTTATTTACTAAAGGAAAATGATATGTTAAACTTTAGTTTCAATGTTAAATTATAATTGATTAGAAAACAATATGTTAAAGAATAGTTAAAATTCATAAAGTTTATCTTGATGTTTGTTTGCAAATTTAGTTAAAGTGCACCCAGGACCTAAGCACGCATAATTGATTCCACTGGCACCAATCTCAGTAAGCTCTAAATTATGCTATGGGCCACCCAAACTTCACCCCAAGTTTGCTAAACCCTAGACCCTAAACTTTAAAATCTAAACCCTCAACACTAAAGAATTTGAATTTTGTCTTAGGACCTTAAAATGAAATTTGGTTTCCTTAAAAAACCCTTTGTTGTCACCATTTAGTAGAGCTTTTTGTAATGTTTTCACTTATTTGAACACATAATATAAAACCTTTTGGTTTCTACAAGTTTATGAAGAGTGGATGATCACTCTCTATGACACTTAGACATGATCATTAGGGATCTAAATCATTGGAAGAAAACTTTATTCCATTATATCCACAAGATAGGAGAGCCGAAAGGAGAGTAAGCATAGGGTAAAGTTTTCATTGGACATACCTAAAATTATGTAGGTTCACCATCAAGAATGGCTCATTTGTATCATGAAAACTATTATGAATATCTAGAATACCATAAAAGCATAATTATAGGCAAATCTCCAATTGGAAACACTGGGTGTATATATCATATGAAATTTAAATCTGCAAAATTATATAGAGAGTTGGATACTGACATGGAAAGAGGTTTGTATAAACAAAGTGCATTAAGAAAAACATACCACATGACCTCTATAGGATTTTTAAGATGTGATCCTAGATAATAATCCACCCATCCTCAATCATAATGGATTCTTTAGCAATTAAGAGAGATTCAATAACCATAAAATTACCCATATTTTGATACTATATAGATTTATGTGGAAGGATAGAAATGCATCAATAAGGAGACCAAGATGGAACCATTTAACACCTACAAGGTACACCTATTACATGGGAAAGGGAGGAGGTACATGATGATAGGTTGGAGGAACTACATGCTATTATTACAATTTAGAGATAGGAGGAGGATTCATATAAAAGAAATATAATTAAATATTTATATTATTTAATATATTATATTTAATAAATATTAATATAATATAATATATTAAATAATATAAATATTTAATATCATAAAATATAATATAAGATTACAATTAAGGATAGGTAATGTTACATTTTACTTGGGGTTTTAATGAGGATAAGGCTTAAGATTCAATTAGGGTTGTAGTTTAGTTAGGTTACAATTAGGAATATATAATAAATATTAATATAATTATAATACAAATATAAATTAATTTAAATATAATATTGATATAATATAAAATATAATATAATATAGGAATACATTTAAGATTAGGTAAAGGTTATAATTTAATTAAGTTTCAATTAGGATATGGTTGGGGGTGGGGATCATTTAGCATTCTATCATGGTTAGAGTATGGGTTACATTTAAGATTATTGTTATTTTTGTGATATGTATAGATTGATTCATTTTTAACATGTGATACTTTTTTTTATTAGAGGGGTAAACACTTTTGACCCAGAGCTAGATGGAACCAATGAGGCTATAGTAAGGCTAAATTTGGACCTCACTAGACATCTAGATCCCCTTAAGCCATCATATTACCCTAAATCGTAAATCAATTTCTTAAGAGGTCCCAATATGACATTTCTTAAAGGGATCAAAGAAGTTCTTAAAATTTGGTGAAGTTTCCCTAAACTCTAAACTCTAAACTCTAAACCCTAAACCCTAAATCCTAAAGCCATCATTTTTTCTTAGGCTCTTAATGAAATTTGGTTGCCTTTTAGGTGTCTCACCCCTTGTCCCTTTGTGCATGTAATTTTGTCCCAGGATCTTACCATACATGTAGAACCCCTTAAGCTGTCCTATTACAAAGCCAAAACCCCAAAACTCTAAACCTAAACCCTAAACCCTAAATCCATCATTTTTTCTTTTAAAGGCTCTTAATTTAGTTCCTTGCCGCCTTGGGGAAACTTCACCAAATTCTTATTCACTTCTTAAGCCATGTCATTTTCCTAGGGACCTCGGCTAGACGAGATCCCCTTAAGCCATCTCTCGCCACCCTAAATCGCACTAATTCTGGATCAAACAGTTCTTAAAATTCTGGTGATCAAAGCTGCCCAAGGCAACCAAATTCTAACACACAAGATTCAGTAAGATTATATATTACACAATAGTTAAATATATTTTCTATTCAAAGCAATATTTTAGACATATAAATGAGGCTTACATATAATTTTATCATTTGTATTCAATTATTTAAGGCCATTTATATTGAATGGTTTAAAGGTATTTCCTAAACATGTATCTTACATCTTGAAATTACAAATCTAATGCAGGTTCACTCATATCTTAAAGATCGCATGGATCCATTCAATAATATTCGCAATCCACCTCCACGCCATCCATCTCCAACACCTTCACCTCCACCTCCGCCCACTCCACCTCGCAACCCCCCACCTCCACCACCTGAAATCAATGAACATGCTCGTTTGCAAGCACAAATCAATGCTTCTGCTAGAACCATCCAAGATCAAATCAACATTATTCAAAATGAAGAATGTGTCGCACCTCTCGCGGAGATGTTTGCATCTGATGCAAAACCCCTTGTTGATGTTGTTAGGGATTATGGATGACTGAATATTAACGACAATGGTTAATAGAGGGAGAGTAGTCCCCGATTCTAAAAAGGAAAACACAAAGAAATGAAGATCTTTATGCAAAGAGAGCCACAATAGTTTCTAAAATTAAGACAATGATCTTAAATAGTTATGCAGAATTTATAAATTTGGGTGAACGATGGATATTTTAGTGCATGAATCATGATTTTGTTCTAGATGGATATTTTTCTCGTGATTATGGATTTATGAATTTGGTGGAATTTATGAACTTAGCAATTTAATAATATATATTATATATATATTTTATGACCATCTACTAGGATCTTCAAGATTTCTCCCCGCATGAAAAAATTGTAATATATATGTGTAAAATAGGACATAAAATGAAGCTTTGTGAATGTTTCAAAGCTTATTGTTTAGTATGTATGTACGTATTAAAATTTTCTTATATAGTTCTTAAAATTTTAAATTCAGCTTTATGTTCATAGCTGAAGTTTCGAATGATTTTGTGCTCATTTTTAAATTATGAATCTATTTATTTTAAAATGTACATGTACATACATGTTAAATTTTGAATTTTGTATGGACATGCTCAAGTTCAATCAATGTATATATATGTGTATTTCAATTAAATATATGATCTTAATATATATGTTGCTCATCCTATTTCAATTAAATATATGATCTTAATTATATATGTATGCACATGGACTATCCAATAGAACATTCTATATGTATGTATGCTTTTCCTTGTGAACCCTACTTAACCAATAGAACATTCTAGCATTCTTGAACTGCCCCGTACAATTATCTGACCATATGAGGTGTTCTTTCATATCGATTCCTCTTTCTCTTAAATTTCTATAAAATATACTAAAACAATATTGAACAAACTCTGACATGTGTAACTGATTGTCACTCAAATAAAAATGATACTCCCTCAAAAAATTTCTATCATCCTCAGTGCTATCATCTGCATGTCTATAAACAATATGGACAAACATAGCTACTTGCACTTGATTATAATATTGAGATTGAATTTCCTCTTGTGGAGCGAGAGTATAATTCTCCGCAAAATCAACCACTTAAAGCATAGTACCAATTGAAAATGTGTTTCTACATACGCGAAATTGGCCATCAAGCCATCGAGCATGTTCAGAGTGCATGACATATTTTCGTACAATTTTATTCTTAAATTCACTCATAAATGTATGCACACTAACTTTTTATGTAGCTAAATCACAATGCTTTCCTATTTTTCCATCTTTTAAAGAATAGTGAACATTCCTAAATCTTTTGACATCTACTAATTGTTGTCCAAAATCATGATCAACACTTTCATGCAAACAAATTCTTAAAAATGAAAGATTTCCACAGCTAATGCATTGTACAAAAATACAAGAACTTAAATAAAATAACTTATCATTAGATTTTTCACAAAACAAGCCTGAAATAAACTCTCTTATTGCTTCAGGTGGTATATCAATACCACAATCCTGTATAATCATGTTAGTATGCAAGGTACAACGTATATATCAAAAAACATCATAAAAATAACGAAATTGAACGTGTATTTTACAACAACAAGATATGCAATGCTTATTAATTTTTACATACCAGGGTTTACATTTTTCAAAAGACATTTGACTTATTTTAATATTACCAGGTAACACTAAATTGCTACAAAATTTTCTATAAAATTTAGTTTGTGTTGTATCTAATAGGTGTTTTTGGTGAGGATCACGAACTTTGGACCCCACTCTTAATTTTAAAACATCTCTAGCATTAGATGAAACCCTATTATCATGCCAATATTTTCACTCGCATTTAATTTCAACATTCAATTCCTCTTATATCGCACTTCTAGAGTCATCCACCTAAACTCCAACATTGGATTGATAGACTATTTTCATATATTCTCTTCTTTTGCCGCCTAGTACGTTTTAGGATGTATTTTAAAACTTCACTAATATTGCTTACCATTCTTTATTCAAAGTTGTTTTATTAACTATAGCAGTAGTTATAGCTCTTCTTGCTGCGTTTTTATCTTTGGATCGACTATTTTTCCCAATAGATTGAATGGAACTAGCAACAGTAGACATAACATGTTTTAATGATTGATCTTTTCTTTTTGGTTTAACATAAAAGCCTAACCTTCTCATTACTTTCCTCATTTTTTTCATTCTCATCAATTGCATCATTAGTTGACATTGAATGTAATTTTTTTACTCATAAAAGAATTTGGTGTATATTCTATTCTAAGATGTTCTTATTTGTTCTCAAGAAATTTGACCAGAAGATTATCTAAAAACACCACTTCCAATTTTAAAAGTATTTTCATTAAATTCAACATCACATTCTAGATTTTCGCCTTCTTCATTTTCATCTTCATCTTCATTTTCATTTGCATTTCATCACCAAAAATGGTTTTCATTTTCTATTTTCATCGTAATACAGGTTTTGAGCTTATTTTGTGCTAAAATGATCATTTTGATTTCTATTTGTAACAAAGATTTTTATTTTTATTTTCAAATCTATAAAGTTTCTATCTTCTCTCACACACAAGTCAATGTCAACACTCATTAAGTCCAAAGATTCTGTAAAACTTCTACATACAAATTCTACCATTTCACTAACATGTGGATTTGAAGACATACCTGGATTTGTGCATATTGAAACATTCTCCATAGCATTCAAAGAGGGATTTGAAGACATAGTAGGACTTGTTTGTATAATCATATTCTTCTGCAAATTGACTCCTTGCAAATTAGCCTCATCTACAACTATGGTATCCTCAATGTTTTCATCTTCAATATTTGTGGAATTGGTTGCTCCACCATCATTCATTGATTTCATTCTCATTCTTCTTTGTCTTTGTCTTTGTCTCTCTTTTTCTCTATTTGCTTCAACTTCTTGAGGAGACAATGTCTTCCTTCTCTTATTACGAGCTTTATCTCCCATAATTATAAAATTCTCAAGCACAAATGAATGTTAATAGTGAAATACTTCAAAATATTCAATCCAAATTGGAAGTTGAATACCTATTAGGACAAAATTCTTCCTCTTGTGTTCCTCAAAACAACTAGAAAACTACCACAATTCCACTTTAAAAATTTTTTTCTTCATGCCCCCTTTGAAAAATTCAATCCATATTGCAAATTAAAAACCTTTTGTTCCTCCAAACAAGCACAAAAATAACATAATTCCACTTCAAAAATGGTGTAGATGATGCCCTGTTTGATAAAATCAACTAAAAGTCAAGTTCACCACCTGTAAATACAATAGCTCATGAAAAATAATTTACTTTTACTGCTCTCGGTCGTACATGTGAAGTTGCAGACTTCACAGTAATTTTTTGAAGTATATTTAAATAAAAGAAACGGGATCCCGTTTATAAAACGAGATCCCACTTATAAAAATCGGGATCTCGTTTATAAGAAGCAGGATCTCGTTCTATAATCGGGATCCTATTCTTCGACATTGAATGTGGGGACCGTTGGGCGGGAAACAGGATCATGTTTCCTTTACAACGGTCCGAATATTATAGAATAAGGAACGGGATCCCGATTATGAAATGGGATCCCATTTATTAATAAACAGGATCCCGTTTTATAATCGAGATCCTATTTTTTAAAATTTGAATTTTTTTTTGCTTTGTGGTTGGGTTTTTGCCTAGGTTTTTGGTTTAGGAAAAGCATTGGAAATTTGAACCTAGGCCTTCAACCTGGTTTGACCTGCAAGTTGAAGGTCCTAACAATGTCAAAGAAAAATACCGACTTTGGACATATGGCTAACAACCTTTTTTGCAGAATTTTCTAATGAAATTAAAACCCATTTTAGATGAAACAATGTAGATTCTAATTATGTAATTTGTTTTGCAATTGGATTATTTTTTCTATTTTTCAATTATTCTCAATAAAATTAATCATAAACTTTAAATAACAGAAGCTTTTACTATTTTAATAACTTTGATCAACATAACATTTTGACAAACGGGATTGCACGAGAACAAACTTCGCATAAATTCTTTCAATTCTAAAAACAAAAAAATGCATAAGTTGCAGGGTCATCTTATGCATGTCGCGACAATCTACTCCATTTTTCTCAAACCACAAATTTGCCTAATAAAAATTTAACAAAAAAAAATATATTCAATAAAAAATTACAAAAATATATCAAGAACAAGCTTTAGTGAGTCACAAAACTTTTCCCAAAAGGATTTAGAAAAATACGGTAATTTAAGTCAAAATATGGATGTCATACACGTGCATGGTATGGTAAAAAAAAATGACTTTTAAATAGTGGATTTTAGAAATGCCTATTAAAACTCAATTTGTACAATCTGGGTATTGAAATAAATTACATATTTGGAAACTAGACTTTGAGCACTACATTTTATGATTAGTGACTTTTTTTAAGATTTCATCTTTAAGTGCTTCAAATTTTAAGGTCAAATGTGTCAAATTCTGAAAATCAGGAAAAACGCCAAAAAGTGGACTCAACTTCTTGCACACACCCAAAATGTTGGGATGGAAGTGTTTGAACCTACCTTCGAGCATGAAATATCTCATCAGCACTTCCACCATAATTTTCCTAACATTGGGGAGATCATCCATGTTTTTTTTGATAAAAGGTAAAATCTTGAATATTATTAATATTATAAAATTTCAAAATTACATGTAGACGGGGGGCCAAAATAGGACACAATGCCCTAAATACCAGTAGCTTGTCAAGAAGAGGCCAAAATAGAACATAAGCCACAAACCAAAGATAGTGAGAAAGATAGAGAGAGGACATTTTTTATGCAAGGGGTAGGTTGAACTTCTCATACCACTCAAGGGGTGGCGTCGAAATCAATAATCCATTGGGAGTTTGACATAGGTTCCAACTAATTTACCTTTCTTAGGAAGCAACTGCCCATACGTGTCAAAGCTTGATGTTGAGCAAGCATCAACTAATTATGCAAGGATTGAACTCAGAACTTCATCAGCTTTTTATTCATAACTCAGAATGATATACATTGTTTGCTCATATCAAACTTAACACAAAATTGTGTCTCTTATCATAATACTAACTCTTACATACTATGCTTGCTGTGCTCATTATGCTTGCTCACTCACGCAGGAGGAACACTTATTGAAACCAGAAAAACAACTAACTACCTAACTTAACAAAGAAAGACTTGGACATAAATGAATCCTGAAACCGAGGAACAGACTTCTCATAAATGAAAACATATCCGTTCAATATGATCCAGAGAATTTAGCATTCCACTCTTTCCAGATTAATGATCATTAAGTTTCTTCCCAACGACCCGGACAGAGAGTCTTCGCCGAAACAACTTCCTCGACATCGTGCTGTAAATGGACTTTACTGCAGGGCCGAGATCCGCTGCGCTTGACTCGTTCATGCTCCCTTCAACAACCTGCGATGCACAAAGCGACAGAGGCGAAAGAAAGCATGAGTGGCAAACAACACAATCCATTCATTAATCACATATTAAATCTATCCCATTATTAAAAAACCATATGCATTATATCAGTTTCTTGGGAAGTCAAAACAGGGTAATTAATAAGACACATGGTGATGTTTAGGCTGCAGGAATCTAGGAATATATTGCTACATGATACTACCCATTTTAGATAAAGAGTCTTTAATAAAAGAGTTAAAACATCCATTAGCAGCAAAAGTAGAGATATTAAAAGTACATCATGATACTCAAATTATGAGCATATCCTGAGCTCATCAGATACTTGCAAACAACTGCCCAGGCATGGCTTCAAATGGGCCTTTGGCCTATGAAAAATGCTTGGATACACCATGCAACCAACAATTTTTTTTATTCTTACCCCTTAGTGGACCCACCAAAAGGCCCAACCAATCATTCAGTAAAAGTACTTGTAAGAATGTAGCAATTTTCTCAACCTGCACAAATATAACATGTGGCATGTCGCAGAGGTGATAAATTTAAGAAAGGAGACAATAATAACTTTTTTGTTGGTGGTACGCAAGGTCGCCACGTGGCACAAAAACACTACCCACTATGTACTAAGGCTTCCCAGGTGGAATTTGTGTGATTAATGATACCGACCAATCACGTGACTTTTCTTGTTTGTGATACTTGAGGCCTTTGTCGAGTTGCTCCAGTATGACACCTGGCATTTACACAGGGTTGGGTGCTTAGGATATTCCAACAATGCCCGACACCTGAGGACACCACATGTCCCCACAATGCATTATGATTCGGTTTTAAGCCCCTGGGCTTCGAAGGAGCTATGAAACTTTTGCCATTGTGATTGAACCAACAATGGTTCATAGGTCAACGTGAATGACTATCCAAGGGTCCACACAGATTTAGAGATGGACATAGCAATTCAAAAATTAAAAACTCGTGATCAACATATTTTAAGATTTGTAATTATGGAAAAAGGCCCCCCAACATGGCCTTGATTTAGTGTTGCAATGTTTCTAACATATTCACATTAGGTCTTGGGCCCTTGTGAACTAAATTATCTTATTGGTGCCTTATTTAGAGTATTGTAAAGTGTTCTAACACACTTTCACACTTTTCTAGGGTTTTCATAAATAATTGGCCTTCTTTATGCTTTAATTGGCCTTATTTTGCATCCACAAGCCTCATTTAATGCATCTTTTTGAGGATAATCCCAACACAAACCAACATCCAATCATAATTCGGGTGTTTTCAAATTGTGTGGCCTAGATTTAGTTATCTGGGACTTATAAGCCACCTTGGGCGTATGAGTCCCACCTAGGGTTTTGGGCCCCGATCCTGGTTTCATACCTTTCTAAGAATTTTTAAATTTGGTCCCATAAATTATGCCTAATGGGACTCATATGCCACCTTGAGATTATGAGTCCCATGTGGCCCGAAATTTCAAAATTCATTCAAATTCTTAGCAGGAATTTATCCTCCTAGATCTGATATCAGCTTGTAGTGTTGTAATTTCAAAAAATTTATCATACTTAAGTATAAATGCAAGTTTCTTTCACTCATTTTACACCTAGCAAGTTGAATGATCATCCTTATAGCGAGTTGGAATTCACAAGAGCATTCAAGAGAAAATTATCACACATTTTAGATCATTATTCAAGCATCAAGCATCATGTCAAAGTCTTCATGCATCATGCTTGTTTTTGAGCTAACAATTGTGAAATCTGTAGGGTTTCATGATTCAAGCTAGCATTTCATTCAAGATCCATCTTATTCAAGCAAGATTCAAGATCTACATCCATTGGAGCTATCGCACACATGTTTGCAGTACTTCATTGCTAGGGTTTGGTGAGTTGCAACATCTTGTTTTGTTCATTCATCATTCTCCATTCCTATTCCATTTCATTTCAAGGTTTGATTACCAAAATGGGGTTTGACCAAGGAAAACCCCTTTCTACTAACAAAATAGCAGTTTTCCCTCTCTTTTGTGTGTGTTTTGCAGGTTTAGGTTGAAGACACATCGAAGAGAAAGTTTGGAGAAAGTTGTCAAAGTGCCTAAAGTTGTCAAAGTTATCACAGTGCAGACCTTGAAGACCAAATTCAGGCCTTGAAGTTCCAGAAAACCCTAACTATCTACTGATACGCCAGTTGTGGCGCATGAGTCCCAGTTTAGGTCAATTTTAAGGTTTATACAGATTTTGATACCGATTTGCCAAATTCATGTTCCTGCATGGAAACCAAGATTTGGGACTAATTCGCCCAGCCTGGCATATGAGTCCGAGTCAGCATGAAAGCTAGAATTTTCAGCATTCCAGAGCCTCATTTAAACTCCTTTATATTTCTAGGTGCACACATTCCATCCTACAACTTTCTATTTTGGTTTTACATACTTTTCTAGGTCATTTAGTGAAAGATTACATCGTATTAGGGTTAAGAATTTTGTCTTGCATTGCATGTGTCTTTCCAAACCCTAGCTTGGTGGTGAACCCCTCATTAGTTTAAAATCAACCCATAGGATAGCCCTATTGTCATATCTCTTTCCCCTTTCTTCATTGGATTGAGATCTCTAGGGTTATCCTTGAATGAAATAATTGGAAAGTGGGTATTCTCTATGTCCTAAACCATACAAAACCATCCAAAACCATTTTTTCATTGTTTCAAGAGTGTTGATAAGTTTTAGAGTGGTTACAAGCTAGGAATCTTAAGCGAAAAGTAGACCTCTGTGAATAACGCACTAGGACGTTTCAGGGTAGTGGCAAGTTCCAATACTTGACTTGAAAGTGGACCTCCATTAAAGATGGGCCACAAGTGGAAGTAAGAGCTCAACACCTCAAGAGATAAATCAGACCCCTACATAGTAGGAGGTGGATGTGATGCCTGGGGACTATTTCGGACTGTGCTAATGTGACACTTGACAAACAAAGACAGGACTAGATGTCTGAGGCCACCACCAAATGCCTCAACACTTTTATTTTACAATTAAGCCTATGGGCATAAAAGAGACTATAATTTTATCTAGTGCTAACTTGACCATCAAGGCCTCGTGGGAAAGAAGATTCCCACTGGCTTGGAGGTGGTTATTTCCAATGGGACTCAACAACACATGACCTATGCAAGATATTTTAGGAACTCAATTCCCATGTATTGGGTGTGATTCATTTTTGGCTATGTGTGTCAGGGTAGGATAGTTATCAATATCTTCTTGGTTGATTTGTAATGGCCCATCAACTAGGTAACACACCATATTTGTAAGCATGTCTGCTACTTTATTACCCTCTCTAAAACAATGCGAGAGCTGCTAGGAATAAAAATCTTACAACATTTTGAAACCTTGGGTTAGGATGGCACTTAACATCCAATTAACACAAAGGGTAGGGGAATTTAGAGGGCTGATAGGGTTGGTAGGAAAGGGAAACTTAAAGGCCTGAGAATAGTCTTTCTGATTAGGTGAACTAGCATGGGAACCCATAGGGAGGGGTACCAAGAATCGTCAGAATTATCTAAAATGGAGATTTGGGTGAGGTCAGAAAATGACACATTTTTCTTTGAAGCCGGGGTGGAGACCTCAAAAATAGGGTTTTTTCCTTTAGAGGCCTAAGGGTTAGATCTAGTGACTCTTTGAAAGGTTGTGGAAGGTAGCGTCTCAGGGCCTAGGGTAGATGGAAGACCCTCCAAAGGCTTAACAGAAGTCCTAATAGCCAAGGTACTTTTCCGAGGAACAAAGGCCAAAGAAGGGGAAATGGTCGCCCTGAAATGGTACAACCTAAAAATCTAAGCCTGGTGAAGGGATAAAGGTTTTCCCTTCTCTTGAACAATGCTAATAGGTTGCTTAAGATAGGACATAATCCATAATTTAAAATTTTCACTCTATAGCATAAGTGATTAAGCATAGGAAAAATGTTGGGATGGAAGTGTTTGAATCTACCTTCGAGCATGGAATATCTCATCAACACTTCCACCATACATTTCCTAAAACTGGGGAGATCATCCATGTTTTTTTTATAAAAGGAAAAAGCTTGAATATTATTAATATTATAAAATTTTAGAATTACATGTAGACGAGAGCCCAAAATAGGACACAATGCCCTAAATACTAGTAGCTTGTCAAGAAGAGGCCAAAACAAAACATAAGCCACGAACCAGAGAGAGTGAGAAATCCAAAGAGAAGACATTTTTTATGCAAGGGGTAGGTTGAACTCCTCATACCACTGGAGGGGTGGCGTCGAAATCAATAATCCCTTGGGAGTCTAAAATAGGTTCCAAATTATTTACCTTTTTTAGGAAGCAGCTGCCCATATGTGTCAAAGCTCGATGTTGAGTTATTGACATCATGCAATTTTTTTTGAAAGGAAGCCATTCCAAAATAGCACCCTCCTCACTCATGTAATGAATGTCCCACGACCTCTAAATTACAAAACCCAAGCATGTTAAGTCTAGAGTAGCCTCGAGCCCACCTAGATTGTGTTTTTTGAACAATGTACCATTAAAACCCCCACCAACACCTTTTATTCTCCTAAGTCTAAGAGGGAAGCCATAAAACCTTAAGTGGTGTCTTTTTTACCATGTAACGCTTTTCTTCCCTTAGGAGCTCAGCACCCAGTATCATCTTTACCACTTTTAGATCCCTTCTTGTGCGGTGTTTCATGCTCACTTTCTAACGTCGATCTATGATAGCACAATCAAAAGATATCTAGTGCCTTGAACATGTGAGAAATATCAATGTATCCATTCTCAACCTAATACTAGCCAACTGAGGGGAAAGAATATTTACGAGGGTATTGCCCTACCACTTTAAATAGAGCAGGCTACTATGACTTCCCATGCTCCAGGCGAGGCGAATTTATTTCCACATTTATTTCTCATGAGAAGAAATATTTGTGTAGCTTCAATGCACTTTAGTACCCTTCTAGAGAATGCTAGCTCACCGTAGAAGTACAACACAACCACTTGGAAAAGATGAAAACTCAATGCAAAAGTTCAACATAGCCACCTAGTAAAAATTATTTCTAGATTATCTTTCCTTTAGTAGAGATGCTGAAATGACTACAAAATTCTTTACTCTCATTTTGGCACAGGACAACCTACTAATAAAGTACTACACTACTTCTTAGTCATAAATAACAGATCCCATAAGAAGTTGGAAATTAGGAAGGACGTGAGCCAAAATACA
>VDFB02058242.1:194836756-194881607 GCA_007258455.2 Sequoia sempervirens | reverse complement strand
TTTTTGGTTTAGACATGGATTCACTATAATGTGAGAGAATGTGAAAGAGGATACAGATAATTTTTCTTTAAGAGAAAGAGTGAAGTAATATTTGGACAGCCATAGCCAGTCTTCAAAAAATTACATCAAACAGGGGTGCATGATTCCATAGTTAATTCCACAAACACTAAGCACTGCACAAAAATAAGAAAATATTTAGGCTTATTGTTCAATCCGAAATGACCTTTAGATGCTTGCCAGGGAGCCCTATTCAGAGCAATAAAATCCCAAACTTTGCCGAATTGATAAACCTTACCTAGGAAAGCTGATAGCAAAAGGTTGTCCTTTGTGTTGAACATGTTTATTCCACCAAATGAAAGATGTGGCAAAACTGAAACCATATTGCAAAGAATAACCTTTCCACTTCATGAATTGACAAACTTGCTACCATGCCCTCCATATAGATTGTAAGGAGGTGATATTAATTTGGAAGAAAGGGACAAGAAGGATCTTGTCCAACCACTTCATCAACTACCATTTCCTTTAACAAAAGCAAGATTAATTCAGTGTCGCACCAAAATTTTCCATTGTTCCTCTCCTAAAATAGCTACGATTATCCACTTACCAGCAGAACATATCCCTTATGTCTTAGGAACTATAAGTCCCAATCCACCTTTACTTGTCAGTTGTATGCAATGCAAACCAAGATGTAGCTTTAAAACCAGCCTCACCATCCCAATTGATCAAAAAAATGGATGAAAAATTTTATTCAAATTTTCATAACCTTTATTGTGTGGCATGTAGCATGAAGAGTATTATGTGTGGTAAGAAAGATTATATTCACAACTTGAATTCTACCTGCTTACTACTTGCTAATATAGAGACCAATATATCCACATCAACGTGAGAGAATTAAATAGATGAACATCAAACAATTCTAGAAAATAAATTGCTAAGTGATGCACAAAATTAGTACTTAGTGAATAGCGAACATCAATAGAAAGCTTGAAAGTCACTCAATTCAATTTAATTATCAAAATTACATATACAAGATAAATAACTTCAATTGAACACAATTTTCTGCAGCAGAGACTTAACATCACCTTATATTTGAGTTTATGTCCTCAAAGCACTTATTTATAAACTTTCAAAGGGGTAGCTTTTAAAGATTTATGAAATAACAATAAAATATCCCAAAAAATACTACTTTAAAGTGGTTCTATCCCTATCTGCAGAAATAAAACTACTTTAAGGCATACCTATTCTAGAACAATTAATAAAATACAAAGGCATAATAATAGGCTCACATCCATTGCCTGACAATAACCACTGTTGTATTTGACAACTGTTCAATGCGGTGGGTGCTAGACATAGCATGTAGCACATGGATGTTCCTAAAGCAACTTGAAACAATTTTTCACAATCAAACTAGTAAGCTTTTTGAAGAACACTAAAAACTTGACCACTCTTACGGTAACAACTTCATCAATCTAATCTGATGACTTGAAATCAAAGCCCTACTTCAAATCTCAACAATCTACTCAAGAATCTTGCTGAAATATATGAACCTTTCGTAGCTTCTAAAAGCCTAACTATGGGGAATCCATTGACACTTCAACATGTCAGCATGCCAATCCTGTAAACTTAAAACCCTAATTTGGATACAGTTTGATTGAAACTTCCATTACCATAACTCAGTTTGAAAGATGAATTACTCCTTCATTGCTTGTCGCAAGGTTTTGGTAAGTGAAAATAGAACTCAGCCTGTTAGAAAGGAAAAAGGTGGCCACTTGGAAGAGGAGATAACACTGTTCAAGACTGCACAGCAGCAAGAAGAATGAAAGATGTTGAAGCCTCTTCAAAACTGCTTGTCAACCTTGGAAACCCTTTCAAACACACCGAAAACACCATCACAGATTTGCAAAAATATGACTGAACACCATTATTTCTGCTGTTAATAATAGAAAGGAATGATTGTAGAGTTTATACAATGGATTGCCTTCATATAGGTGCTCACATACGTTAATCCACAGTTTTTTAATTTTAAAATTGACTTACACAGTATGGCACATATCATTAACACCTTCATGTTTGACTGGGCGAAAAATTAGAGTGGCAAAAACACAAGGAAAGCATGGCCTACTCGTAACTTAGTCCAACCTTCAACTTAGGCACAGATTTTTGGTAGTTGAACCACTTGATTTGTATGCTTAGAGGAGATACCAGATGGCTTTGCCTTCTCTAAAGTGTGCATTGTCATGATTGTCGTCAATACACAAGCAATGTACCAATTTATTGCCATGTCTAAGTGAGGCGGAATTTATTAGTGGTTGAGCCCAATGAAACATGCACCCATATAACTTGTTATTTCTCCTCCTTAATAGCTGGTGCAAATCACGTATCATATGGCCATCTTATTTACTGCTTAGTAGAACTTTTAGTGACTTCATCCAATGAAAAGTGTGCCACAGTTTTACTTCATTTCCCTTTTAACTGGCTGGCACATTTCCATAACCATTTTGCCACATTTTGAGCAGAGAAATCAGAGAGCTTTGAGTATCAAATTGCACACCATACTTAAAGTCTTAAGACCTTCTACTCCTGGGTGGCGAAGTTCACTAAGGTATTTTCCAAGGTTTTATGTGCTAGGTGGAGTTTTGGATAACCTTTACCATGACAAAGTGCACCAGCCTTAGGTTTTATATTCCCTCTTTCACCTTGGCAGAAATCACTAATTCTTTAGCCAACTTTTGACCTCTTAAGCTGAAAAGGTCAGTGCCAAAGCCACTCAAAAAGTGTGCTTTATAAACTTAAAAATTTCCCTTAACTATTGGCATGCTATCATAAGTCCTTTGCCACACTTTCCTAAGTTGTTTGCCATTATTTTGGTGGGGTTTTGGATGGCTTTTTCCATGACAAAGTGCGCCTACATCTGATGTTTTAAACCTCCTTTATGCTGGGAGTGGATTACTTCAGAGTTTGCCCAATTTCTTCCTTAGGCGTTGATTGAAGAGGGTTCAACCACCAAAAAGGTGCACCATTCTTTGATTTAACTTCTTTTTCATTCTGAATGCACTCCAGTAACTTGATTGTCAGCTTACCTTTCTGCTGATTTTATCTCACTTTGAAAGATGACAGAAAAACTTTCAGATCTCTGCCCTGCTTGCTGCTCTTTTATGTTGCTGATCTGCTGTGACATCATCAACTGCTCTACCAGACTCATGGTGATCACCATTACCCTGCAGGAAGCGGTAGTTGATGTATAGAACATAACAAAACCACTCGTCAACTGAGTGGGAAGATTACCAATACCCAGCACTGACAAATTTGAGGATCAACTGACTACACATCTGACTAAAAGCAGCAACAAAACTGAGTTTTTTAGGTATACCAACAATTCTTTTTAAACGTATTTTTATCATTGAAGATATTACCACCTATGCAAACCAGAAAGGTTTTAATTTTTTCATAAAATGCATATGTGGGTGTCATACGGCATATATGCATTTGTATGGCATAACTAACAATATGCTAAGCCTGAAAGGAAATAGCTTCTGTGAACTGCATATTGTAAGCTGGAAACATAAAGAGCACAAAGTTAATTCCCTACTTACATACAACAAATGAAAGATTTTTTTCTCTAGACAGGCAATTTAGATCACCTTCATGAGGTGCAATGTACAATGTATTGAATAGGGCTGGATCTCACCCCAGCAAGTCCCCCATTGGAAAGATAGGGCCCAGGGTTCACTATTGATTCAATGGGCCACCTGTTCAGGTGGGCTACCTGTTCAGGTCAGCCACTCCTACCTCCACAGCCACAGCCACCAGAATGGAGGTAGCGGATAGCAGTAACAGTAGGGGTTAGTGGTCGAGTAGCCATTGCCAATGGGGAATGAAAGTACCCCATTATACTATAAAGGATAGGGCCCCCACTTTATATAGTAGAGTAGGGGCAGGAGCCCCTACTATCCTAAAGAGTATAGCACCTTTAGAAACCCAGAAAGGCCAAAGGAGAAATATACCTTTTTTGGGTATATCCAATCATAAATGTCACTGTTCCAGCATTAAATTGTTCAATTTTAATGCCTGACTTCATTCAATAAGTGTAGCTTTGATGTAACATAAATAATACAAACACAAATATATGTACATATTTTCAGGGATAACTATAGCCAATGTAGCAGTAATTGATAAATACAAATTAGGCACTTGGTACTTCAGATCATTTATTGTGTCTCTGTAACACAATAAACCACAGAAAATACTCTTCTAAATCTTCAATGACTCAAATCATAATTTGGGTTTGAGTCAAGATGATTTAGAAAGTTTAGAGGCAAATGATCCCACTTTCCTGCTTGTCAAGGAGGGTCTCATTTGAATAATAGCAGAATCATTGGCCCCAGACTTCAAGGCCATCCTTCCAGCTTCCAAGAAACGAGCAACCGCATCCCGTACATAACTATTTGCTTGTTTCACTGTCATAGTTTTGCCAAGATCAGTGTAGCTTTTGAGTAAGGAATCCCCATTCAACTGCGAAGCAAGTATAACAAGCTCCTCCTGGAACTCTGTGATCTTCTTATCTTCATCTATTGGAACAGGCCTTGATGACTTTACTGGTTCAGGAAGTGTTTCTGCACAAGTATTTGACAGCGTAACATATTAGCAATCAAGAAAAGTGATAGCTTTTTTATGCAAGAAAATTATGGATCAAGAAAAGAGAGAACAGTACTACCAAAGAGATTATCAACAATGCACAAGAAATAAATGAAATCCAATGATGGGTTGGCATCAACACACTTTACTCATAAATAGTGGATTAATGACCAAATTTATTGAGTCAATTTCCTAAATTTTTATTTGAATTCTATACTGGAAGATTTCTATCCCCATCATTTACTTAGCAAAGTGGTATCTAATTCAGCTATATAGGTCAAGTCTTGCATCAATTGGTTTATTTGTCATTAATAAAGCTAGCTGACTTTAAGTGTGATCAGAGTTCACTCCTATTTTTGTCATTCATTCACTACCTACCTAAATTGGTAGGTTAAGTAACAATTCTATTAAATGGACATCTGCATGTTCAAGCTAGATATTGTGTTAGTAACTAAAGAATTTCCAAGTTCGGTTATTTTATGTTTAGAAAATTTGCCCCAAAAGAAATCATGGCTTGCTGAGATTCATCTCTTAAAACAGATTTCATATCTGTGACAGAGAAAAGTATGATAGAAAGTTAATGCATTTCCAGAATATGAAAAAGAATTCAACAAGTCCAAGCACATAATCTAATAATTCCTAGAGGAGAAAATGCCCGACCGTATAATTCAAGGGATGAAGACAATTTCTTATATGAAGTTTGTAACAATTCATCACTAGTAAAATTTAAGCCTGTATCTTATTGGCCCATTGGACGGTAGGAAGGAGAGCCTTTGCAACTCTCATCATGGTCAATGAAAGCCACAATAGATGCCAAGAGCCATAGGTTCCGGGATGAGAAAAGATTATTAATGCCTCAATGGATAAGATAGGTAATTTTTACCATGTTCAGTATTCAGTTAGCACAATATGGATTCTGAAAAGTCACTACAGCTACTTGTTTAATTTATTGTGTGTACTTTCAAATTAATATCATAAGACTGAAAACACAAATACATTGGGTTTAAAATGGTTTATCGATTCAGATGTCTGTTCTATTGCCACCTAAGACCCTTCTTTATTTTTGTTTCTCTCATTTTACCTGATTTTTCACTCGAATTGTTTTGTCACTCTTTGACTAAATAAGATTATCCATATAAAATTTATTTATATAACTATAAGTTACATGCCAGGAAGAATGTCTTGTGCCTGATTATAAACTTATGCTGCAATATCCATCTCCAAGCATGCCAGATTTTCAACATGAAAGTGTAACAAGTTTAAAAACCCCCAAGCCAAATAAAATGTTTTAAGATGTGCAATAAGTTATTTAGCAACCTGGTTCAGAAGAGTTTTGAATAGGCATTGTTTCCATACACAGAAGCTGTGTCAAATATATCCTCACAACAAAGTAGACAACTAGTATCTATCTAGAAAAGAATAACCTCCCCAATTCATGAAGATTTCAAGCATGAAAGGATGCAATAAGTGATTTGGATATTTGAAATGCCCTAGAGACTCAGCCTGTAGCTTCTACTTGCACTTCTTTCTCTCCTCTATTATTGCTCATTTATCTTATAGTCAATACAAGGAAACTATAAAGGTGCATTATAATTACTTTGATTATCATGTCTAATACTACTCATTATATAGGACGAAAATAGCCTCTTCTTCTGTGGTTGGTCTCAACTCTCAAGCACATTGTTAGGGATTAGAACGAAACTTATCAAACCTTTCCATGGATTTCCTATTTTGAAAAAGTCAAAAACAGTCAAAAAAGTGAATCACTTTATCCCTCTAAGACCACATGATTTCTTCACTTTAATCATGTGATCATCGTTAAATTTCCAAATGATTTAGTTATGCAACACACACATACAAGACTGTACAATAAATTAAACCAAGTCACGAATGTGAAGGAGGCCTATGCATCTCTATTTCTAAAGGGAGACAACCCTGCCAAGAGTTACTTTAAGGTGGACATAAATGCAAATATGCTCAGCACCAATATTCAACAGCCTACCATCTCCATTATGATCACAAGGGCTAGAGGACCTATCACCAGCAAGGAAAGCCGGACCAGCATGAATCATACATAGGTTCATATTTACATTCACAAGAAAGCCTTATGCCATTTAAGCAGAGACACACCAACATCCTCAGCATTCTCCGTACCATAGATTTGACAGCAATTACTCTACAAGATCACTCTAGGGCTTATGTTCATTTGGTTAGCAATGCTATCTCTTCATCCAATCATCACAATAATATGATTCCATCATGAGCCATTATGATTCATCATAGGCCATCATTATGTAATTATAAACCATTACAATTCAACATAAATTATCATGAAAAAGGTTATGGTCATTACACCATACAATGCCGTCAACATTCAATCGCAATGAGATATAACTTCTTCAATATCAAATAGACAGAGAATGCAATATATTGACTTAAAATTTGCAATTTTTTGCATGTGAAATGGGTCAATCATAGAACCTACCCAAACAGCCATTTTACATGGTCAAAAGATAGATATAGACCTCAAGAAGATATTATTTTGTGATAAGGATGCAGTTAGGGCAAGAAGTTTGAGAAATGTGTACCACAACAAGCTGCCACATCCCATATCAATAAACTCTAGTGACAAATGATAACTACACCAAAATTTGCACTATAGATGAGGAAGACTGCACACTACATGAGAAGAATTTGAAAGAGTTCTCTTATGTATTTAAATGCATTTATGATAGAAAGAGTTCTCTTTCCTTGTTTAAAATATTTAGGCTAGCTCTAATTCAAATGCTTGCTTATATCCTCTGAACAGACATTGTTTTATCAGTGTTTTAACCAGATCATGACTTCTTATTGGGCCCAGGGATTGTTTATGGGCTTCTTATTACTTTTAGGAGATCTATCCCAATAAAGTGACTACTACCTGCAAAAATTGAGCTATGCATAATTTCAACATCAGGCTTTCTACCAGCACCAATTCTGTAACTTATTATTCTATTATCGTAATAATTTTCCTCCATTTGGTATACCCATTGTCTATAATGATGCAAGATTCTCATCAACTATTGCAGATTTCCAGTTGGCCTCCCTTTGATCATAAGTCAAATACTCTCTAATTTCTAAATTTCTTTATTTCCTCATTCTCATGAATGGTTCTTAGAGGTGAATGGTATTCTACTTTATTCTTTTAACCATCTACATAATTCGAGGGGTTACAAACTTACGGTGTCTGCAAGTACTTTCTTCAAGAAAAAATTGCAGAGCACTAGATGCATTTTAACATAAGGATGTAGCTACAACTTATAAGTGACTCCATTAACCTTCTAGATTATTGCTACCGATCAACAATGTCTTAGAGATAGTCTAATGTTTGTTTCCCTTTAAATAAAGCATTATTCAGGCTTGCCTTCATCTATACTTTATCATCTGCACTGTGGTAACAAGGGGTTCCATGTTGATATTCGTACAATTTTGTACTTCGTGGACTCTTTCTACTCTCTTTTTACATTCTCAATTTGAATGGAATATTTTGTAACATGTAACACTTTAGTTTTGCCATAAAAATTGGCTATCAAGAAGCATCATGCTGATACATTCCTCTGAATGGATACATACCTAATATAAAGCATTTGGTTTATTTTAATAAAATTTCATAAATGAGGATTGCATGGATAGTGATGCAGGTGTAATATATGATGTCTTTTAGAAAACCTTGGATATGATATGGCTGAATACAAAGATGTTAATAGAAAACCCTTTAGTATCAGAAACATAAGAAGGAATAAATAACACCTAACATAAGGAATAAATAGCACCTAACATGCTCCTGCATCCAAATTTTAATTGCACTTGATAGCTGAAAGGAAATAACTTCTACATCCAAAATTTAATTGTACATCATAAAAAATCAGCTACCTTTGTTTGCCAAAAAAGCATCAATGGTCACTCCACTACCCTCTTTTTGGTTATAATTTGTTTTACAAGATTAAAAATAGTCAGAACTGAGCCGTCCCTAACATTTTCCTTGAGCAGTTCTAAACTTTCTGGTCACGTTTTTGTCCAAATCTGTCCTTTTGTTTAACAGACTCATTATTCACTACAAATTTTCTGTGAAAGATAACCAACCCATGCAAACTCCTAAGAACATGTAAATTAGCTTAACCAGGTTTCATCATTCCCTAAGAGAAACAAGTTCTGTCTTCTGCATGTAGAGGACACAGAGGCAACAAGAGAGTTCTGAACTTGTCATATCAACAACTACCCACAAGCGAGTTATGAAAGAACGTTTTATTATTAACTGCTGTTTCTAACAATCCAATAGGTAACACATATATGCATAAGAGTGTTGAAGAAGGAGAACTTTCAGACAAATGCATTTCTATCCTCTACCATTCCTTCCATCACAAATCTATGGTGAATATTGAGGCTTGTATTTGTAGCACTGTCAGTACTATTTCTTGTAAGCTTTCTTGGTTTAAGCTCTCTCTCTGTAACTTGAGCTCCATGTCATGGCTATTCCATAGGATTATCCAGACTTGATAACAAGACTATATAAACTAGTGTAAAGTCTTATGTAGCCAACTTTGGGCTCCTAACTATATTCTTCAAGATAGGCCTCTCAAGAATCTCCCCGAGCTTTTTATCATCAAGGAGGCAACATGCACACATAAAAAATTAGAAACAAGTTGAACAACTTGGTATACATGCCTAAAAACAAATAAACCACATGAAAATTGAAAAACAATTGCTTAAAGCTAAACGAATGGAAGCATCCCAACTGCTTATCTTAACAATCCTACCTTAGTATGGTGTTACAGTGCTCAGGTCATCATCATAACTTAAGTCTGATGTGAACCTGTTCTAGAAATATTATCAACAACATAATTAATCAGCACTCCAGACCGAGAACTCAGGGCTTAGGAAGACCAAAAAACTACTCCAAGAACAACTAATGGCAATCGTGAAATCTACCATACATAATATTGTTGTTACAATACAAGTCAGATAAAAAGTATGGCATTTCACAAATGCAAAATAACAAGAATTAAAAATATGGGAGAAATTTGTGCAATTTATAATAGGGAACTTAGTAAATGTTTTATCCAATGTGAAACACTGAAAAATATAAATAAATTCATGAACTGTAATCCATTTGGTCTTATTAAAGAAAAATTGTCCTCTAGTCATTTCCCCCAACTTTCTTCCCAGCCTTTCTTCTTGTCTGTGCCTCTCATCCTACTTTCCTGCTTACTGCAACTCACAACTCAAGCACAACTAGGATGGATGACACAACTTATTTTGAAAATGAAAAATGCAATTAGTGGACAAGTCCCAGTTTATAAAAATGTAGGAACAGAAGATCACCCGGCAAATTGACAATTTGAACCAACCTATATTAGAGAATAATTGCAGTCTTTGAAAATGTAAGGGGGGTGGAGAGGTGTCACATACATCATAACTGCAGTTGTTATTTCATAAAAATAAAACTAAAACAGTTAGCAGCTCGAAAACTCACAAGAGAATAGGTCAAGCAATGAAAATGTCTCACAAACAATCCATGTTTTGGCTTCCGAAGCACAACTGTCAAATATAAAATGAAAATTCCAAGCCATGTTCTCATAACACCTAAATAAAGGTGAGTGATATACTCTATACACAAGGAAATAAGAATGATTTGCCTCAAAAGAGTAAATATGATGCAAAATCAGTCCAGCAAAATGCACTAAATTTTGAAGAAGCAAATTTAGTTGTTATAGGAGAAACGAGTTGTTAGTTGAGAAATCTGCGATAAAGAATCAAAATACCTGACCCCTCTACTAGGATGCTAACCCACAGAAGATCCAATTTTGTCGCTAGTTAAACCTGTCCATTTGTCTCTATGACTCTATCCCAAGTCAGTTTAGACACCCGCTTTTTTACCATTAGTACAACTTGGCCCACTCAAGCTGATTTTGAACCATCTAATGAGCTCTTGCTTGGGATTTGACACCCATAACTTGTAGATTTAAGGGTTTGCTTGATGTTAAATTATTTTTACTACATTTGTCTCGGAAGATGCAAATGCTCCGTTTGCAATAGGCTCCAACTTGTTTCTATGCTCCAAATTGTTCAATATCCTTAATGCATAGTGATTTGCCAGGTCTTGGCATCTTGTCTGTCTTCCTTCATTCCAATTTACGTTGCCATGTACATTATTGTCAACGTCAAATTAACAAATATTTAATGACTATGCTAAAAATTGAATACTTGCAACAACATTTCATGGATATTTAGCAATGCAGTCAGAAGTGGAAATTATAATCATAAGTCTAGATGAGCACAACTTTAAAGTATACAAAACTGGCAAATCAGAGGAAGGTACAAATTATAAAAACTCATCCAATCCTTAATCAAAGAAAAAAGACAATGCAAAGAACCCCAAACCTGGGCAATCTTTCCGAGGAGTATCTCTAATATAAAAATAGCTTTCAAAACTGCCGGCCCAAGCATCTCTTTTTGTTAAAAAATCTGATTTAAGATTGAAAAGCTTCTTCACTGTTGCAGGCAATGATGAATGCTCAAAATGTGAATCTGGAGTAGGGCCATCTGGCTCATGGATTACTGCAAAGAAAAACAAAGAAATCATCAACCTTTACCTAAAAGGCCAGAAATTAGTAAATATATCTAAATATATCTTGCACATCTAAGCTCATTATGTCTGCCAAATCAGATAAAATAGCTAAATTAAATTGTCTTTTCCATTCTTCCATGAAGACAAAACTTTGTCCTTGTCCACAACTCTTATAACATCCTTGGTAGATATAGGCAAACACTGATGATGCAATAGAAGTTAACAAAATATTCACAAACATATATTCTAGTAAATGCAACAGCTCCAGAACATATTTGTTAGCATTGATTCCAAAATAAGTTTAGAGGCAAATAAGGAATCACAAATATTAAATATGAAGTTGAACTACTCCACCTAATTGGTATTTGCATTTTATTATTCAGTCTTTGAAAAGTTATTTGCCAAATTGAAGACTTTACACCAATTACTCTCAATGTGATTCCAACATCCCAAATCTCCATTTCTTGAATTCAAGATGGGAATTCTATTTTCTCCCAACAGAAGTAAATCATGTTACAGTTGCAAATGACTTATGTTTCTCCGAGTTTCTGGAACAGTGAGATGAGGGGAGGCATTTCCAGGGTAACAATTTTTCTCTTGGATTGTATGAGGTGGTGAATAAAAATGTATGTGTGTGCACACATGCAAATCCATATTAAAAATACAAGAAAATTATTAAAAAATGTACTTTATAGTTTTTCAATTGTATAATTAAACTCTTGAACATTAATAAACATTCTATAGAGTTTAAACTCAAACAACATTGGAATATGGCATTGGACATTCAAAATTGACCAGTGAAAATAGCATTCAAAGTTTCAATTAAACACCAAAATGCAAATAAAAAATTGTAAGTATGAATATCTAATTATTATTTTATCGATGGTCATGTAAATACAGATTAAAATACTCCCTTTTTAGTTCTCTAATTATGCTTTTTCCTTAATTTTTAAACAATTATCGAAATGGGTGATATCAGGGTGTGCATGGGATGTTTACAGCAGATTGGGGGTGCCCTGGAATGTCCTGGAGGTTCAAGACATCCCCAAGTGTCATTGGGACACCAAAAAAATCCCAAAGCATTTTAGAGACATGAAATTAAAATACAGAAAAAAATGGGGACAGGGGAGATGTCCAACCTGCGTCCCTGAAATGTTTGAGATGGCCCCAAAGGACAGTTGATGCAGCTCCATGCAACTATATACACAAATCACAGAACTTGAGAAGCCAACCAAGACCAAAGTGTCCCCACCACACCAAGAGAGGATTTAAATAAACTGTCTTATGATCTAAATCATCTGGTATAGGTCAAGAATCTGAGTCTCTGTTCTAAGTGTGAAAATGCCTGACAGGAAAGTCCAGTAAATAGCCACTGTTGGCCCAGCATACCCAGAATATTTTGAAACAACTCCCACCAAGAAATTGTGGGGAGCCTGGAAAGAGTGGGGATGTAGGCTGTATTTTCAGCAATATTACACCAAAGCTTTCTGGTCTATGGTCTTGACAACATACATACAATCTGACATTTGAAGGTTAATTATCTATACTTTTGATGCATGAATCTCAAAACAAAATTATGCTATGGATCAGACAGATTATTCCCATGCATCTGTATTCTGCCAAAATTTTGATAGTAAAGCAAGTGAACTTTGAAGTTTCCAAGTGACTCACCCTCCAAATGCAAAACAAACATGGTTTTAATTCTGCACAGTAATGAAAATACTAATGCCAACATAACTCTGCTACATCAGGGTCCAGGTTGTGTGCCCCATAAAGAACTATATAGAAATTTAAACTAACAACAATGACTTGGGCAATTTATGCTGGAAGTTTGCTCATCACATTCATATGCTCAGAATCTCTACACAAACATTATTGCTGGGATGCAATTGAAAACCCTGATTTGTATAGTAAGACCTAAGAATGGCTCAAAAAACTTAACTCCATGAGACTATTATTGGGAGGTAAATAAAAGACACTTAATAAGCCCTGCATTCCAACTTGTGGATATGTTGAAAGATCTCATGCATTGCATATGTACTCAAGTCAAGCTAACACCCAATTGCAGGGTAGGAAGAAGTCAAAATAATAAGCTTTTGTTGCTTGCATGGCTGGGGTATTCCTCCCTGGTTTTCTATGAAAGTGTGCACCCTTGGTAGATATTTCTCAGCAACTGAGTTCTGAACTCAAGAGTCCCAGTAAGCTTGATTTTGAACCATAATCCTGGATTCCTGAGTATTTATGAACTCAAAATTTCTATCATGTGTCTGATGCAGGAGCATCCCCAGTTGCATGGCAATCCAGATCAAACAAACAAGAACAGATTACACATACATATATACAGATATATGTGTATGTATGTATGTATGTATGTATATATGTATGTATGTATGTATTGTGTGTGTATATATATATATATATATATATAGAGAGAGAGAGAGAGAGACCCAGGTAGATATTTGTAAGCAACTAAGCTATGAACTCAAGAGTCCCACTATGCTTGTCTTTGCACCATAATCCTGAACCTTCACGAACTCAAAATTCTTACCATGTGTCTGATGCAGGAGCATCCCCAATTTCATGGCAATCCACATCATCCAAAAAAAACAATAATACATGTCAATAGATAGATAGATAGAAAACAATTATAATAGCAGTAGTAAAAGCAACATCAATGAACTGAAGACAAAAACTAACAAACTGTACTTGTTTTCTGCCATTTTAACCTCTGCAAGGATCAAGGATGTCAAGGCATTATAATGATTGGAAGATTTGGAACTTCTTTAGGAGGAACTAGAGTCATATTTTTTTCTGGTTTTTTTAAATAGATAAAGGATCCAACTTCGGATTTTACACAGCAATACTTCTGGGCGAGTTGTTACTGTAATTAATGCTGCAAAACATGTCATTTCACCCTGTTCTGCATTTGACTTGTTATGTTCATAGTAGATGAGGGAATCTCTATAAAATACAACCCACATTCATACTTTAGAGGAAAAGCAAAATAAATAAATAAAGAGGCTTGCTGCTTTGCATAGGGACCTTCGCTTCTTTCTTTTCTTTGAGGGACAACATGTTACTTGGTTTGTAAAAGAAGGGCAGTGTGGAAAAGTCCCTGTTGTGGTGGAAAGGATTACAACATCCTCTTTGAAGACAATCTGCTGAGAGTTATCATCAGGCATTCAAGGGCATACAGTGCCTTGATTTGACGAGGAGGGACTGAAAACCATATTATTGAAGCTCTGTTAACAGGATTCAAATTGAATGTTGCCAGATATCTGTATACCATTTTATGTTTATTATAAATTTCTCCTCCCTGTCTCCCATGGGCATAGAGGCAGTTCAGTTGGCATCCTTGTTTTTTCATTTACATAGATAATCAAATTGTGTGTTATTTTTCCTGAGAGAATCTGCTTAGGCAGCAAGGATTGGGCAGTCCTTAATTGGAACCCCTTTCCTACTGCATCAGTGTCTTTGACGACAAGAACCTTGAGCCCAACAAACTAAAAATACAAAATATAAAGGAAAAAACTTAAGTTGCGGGAAATATCATAGTGGGTCCTTCTTTTTCCATATGCAAAACTGAAACAAAATCAAAAATGAAAACAACCAGAATCACAGGGGCATACTCGTAAGTGTCATGGAAACTGAAAGGGCGTTCCCAGAGAATGAAGGAATTTTCTTGATATGAAAAAATATAGAAAATCATGTGCACTTTTAAGTTCTATCTTAACATTTCATATTATTTGGGCAGAGTTACACGCACCATTTCATTTTCAGAGTTTGTTAGAAAATTATTTTTTATGGTTTTGGTTTCAGTTTCAGTTTCAGTTTCCTGGAAATTTTAAGGAAAAAGTATCTTCAATTATACAATCTAGAGATCCATTTCTATGTAAACCAAATTGCCAAAACCAGATTCTCCTATTCCATATATTACACTAGAATTGAAAAAGAGACTTTATCCCACAAAAAACAATATAAGAAAAGACACCCAACTGCTATTCCAGATTGAAGAAAAAACGGAGAGAATTTTTTCACGACAATAGATTTTCTGGCATCTTCAAAGCATTTCATATAGTAGGCAGCTTTGTATTAAAGCGTTTTCGATAAATACAGGGATAAACAAGAAGAAGCTAAGGGAAAAGACATACCTGTACCCTTTTCAATCCAAGGAGATATCAGAAGTGTGGGTACTCTGACTCCAAGCCTATCAAATTCAAAGTAGAATGGTTCAGGACCATTTACGCCATCAGGATTGGGCACATTGGAGACAGGAGTAGGAACATGGTCATAAAATCCCCCATGTTCATCATAGGTAATCAAAAACATCATTTCATCCCACTGAGGACTAGCCCTAAGGGTTTCATACACCTCCTTTACAAACTTCTGCCCCTCTGTTACATCATGGGAAGGGTGGTCATCATTGGCAGGGAAAACATTCACATTAAAATATCTCTGCTCAATTACCACATAATTAGGAAGGGTACCCAATTTGGCATGCAACTTGAAGGATAAGTCAAACTCATGAAACTTGAGAACATTCTTAAGCCTTCTAAGTTGGTTGAAAAAAAGAGTCGCAGGGATGTTCTGGTAATAAATCCCAAAGGATAGCCCTGATTCATCTAATGAATCAAAAATGGTCTTCTGAGGGAAGCCCCTAACTAGGTCTCTCTTAACATTGCTTGAGGCACCATGAGAAGTTGCAGAATGGACATAGAATCTATTGGGTTGTGTTGAGGTGGGTACAGAGGCAAACCACTTATCAAAAACAGCAAATTCAGAAGCGAGTGTTTTGTAAACAGGAAGAACATCAGGCCTAAAACCGCTCATAACCTGCTTTGACATGCCCTGGCTCGTGTTCTCTGCTTGCTGGGCAAATCCATTCATGGGTGCTGGATTTACTGAGGTGTCCTCTGACCCAAAAATCTGTTCCCTTATGGCCTGAAAAGAATGGCCTGGATCAGGGTCCACAAATTCTGCATCATTAGAAAAATATACTCTTGGGGAATTTTCATCCATAGTTGACACAGGATTGGATTCATTGCCAGTTACACCATCTATTTCATTGTTCGTGGCCTTCAGCCATCCTAACATGTGATCAAATGACCTGTTTTCCATGACCAACACCACAATTGTTTTGATGGGTCCATGGATTTTGTGCTTGTGTTTGCCAAATTCTAGGCCGGAAGAAGTAAAACTGAAAAAAATCAAGTTCAGTAGAAGAGCCTGCAAAAGAATGTTCCTCTGATACTTCATTGTTCTACCACCAGCAAGCATGGCTTATTGACTCGTTCATGAAACAAATATGTTTTCCTAGATTGTGTTCTGGGAGTTTATATTCTGAAAATTGAAGTTAGGACAAAAGGTTGGTCGTCTACTTACAAGGTATATTCTATATGCTGTTTCATAGGAATCAATGTAAATGGAAATCGTCATAAAAGGCTTTAATGTGCCCTGAGGATTGGTGTACTAGAATTAACAACAATATCTTTTTCTTTTCTCACAATTGTTAACACATTAAATTAATATTATTGTGCAAGTAACCTGGGCAGGTGACTGTTGATATATTAATTTTATTCGCTGAGCAGGCTAGGTAGGTTGGTTCAGAGTGAAAGTGAAGGTTGTACAGTACTTAGTTTGATTCTTTGAAAAGTTCTATATAGTTTTTGGTAAGTTGGTCAGCTAATATTATTTATTTGATTTTTAACTAAGCTATAACAATTAAAAATATACTAAATTAATGATATTTAAATAATTTAGGTAAGTTTTACTTTCAAAATAAAATTAAAGGTAAGTAGATTGGTTGTTTTTAAATATAAAATATATTATTAAATTTTGTAAAAGAAAATAATAATTTTTAAACAGTATTATTTAGATTGATTGATTAATACAAATAATAAATACATAAGTCAATTTAAATAATAGAGTTGAAGGTATATATATTAAAATATTGAAATATTAAATGTTATTTGTAAAATTAAATGAGAAGGTTAAGGTATTTAATTTTAGGAATGAGGATGTTGAATAAACTTCTTAATGTACAAAAATCTAGATTATCTTTAGATTTGAAATGGTAAGTCTTTGTTAATACTTCACCTCATATTTCAAATAATTTGTGTACTTTGTGGAGGTCAAGTCCACAAGTTTGGGTCACTTCTATGAACATGAATCTAATTTTTGACCTTAGATTTGACCTGGTATGGTGTATGCTTCTTGTTTTTTTATTAAAAAAATAGGGAAAGGGCCCTAATCTCGAAAGTCACAAAACAACAAAACAAGAAACAAAGATCAGACCAACCCAGATCAACCTTAAAAACTAGCACAAAGGTTAGGACAAACACCTAAAACCATAAGGAGGCACGCAAGCCAAAATCAAAATACCTATCACATATTAACAAGACGGGCATGCAGGTCATAAGACAAAAACAAGCTCACAAGCCTAAGAATAGCAAAAAGAGAAAACAGAAAAGGAAACAATAATTAGCAACAACATCCATCATTCCATAGAACCTTTAATAAGGTTCCAATTCTCCTTTAGAGCATTGAGAGAGTCCATCCATCCATTTGTGGGCTTTTTGTTTCTACCTTTAGCTAAATCTTGATCTTGAACCTCCAGACCTTTACTTTGTTTCTCCCTCTGCTTTCTTATCTTAGACTGACTAGAATGGTTCCCAATACTATTTTTGCATTATACCATTAGTAACAAAAATAATGCTACCAAGTACATTTTCCATCACTATCATCTTCTCCATAAATTTATCATAGTTAATCCTAGACTCGAGAACCGAGAAGCGGACATGAAGATCGTCAATCTACCCTTTGAGCTCATCAATGGTTGTCAAGTGTCATTCTCAATCTCATTTACAATTCCTAGTATATCCTCTTATTTGTTAACATCTTCTTCCTCCTAGTTGGTCTCAGTGTCATACTCTTCCTCCACATTTCCTTCTTCAATATTAACCTCCGAGCAGCATGGTTAGTGTCATAGTCTTCCTCATAGTCCTTTTTAACTTGCTCCTCGTCTTCGTCAACACTGTTCTCCATACTCTCCTTAGTAATAAGAGGAATAAACTCTTCATCAATAAACTCCTTCATATCCTCATTAGAAATAGATTATTTTAATTTCTGCTCATTTCATTTACCCTTACGAGTAGCCTTTGATAAATGAGAAAACCTTTAACCACCTATCTGAATAAAACCAAAATACTTCCCTTCATTTTGATCTAAGTCCATATTATCAATTATGTCAATAGTTTCCCCCTTAGCACCATGACTCTTGTTGAAATCCAAATTTTTCTTTTTTGAGGAGCCAAGGAGGAAAGAGGAGGAATTTCTTTTCTCTGAAGTAATTTTTAATAGATCCTCCTTTAAGGACTAGGTAGTTGTAGCATCAATTTTCAAAGAACCCTTTTTATATTTTAGCCATTTTCCCCCATGAGATGGTTTTTTGGAAGGTGGATAGGGTTTACTCTCAATAAGCTTAATCTTGACATAATTTTCCATAGGAACAAGGTTATGTTGGGGAATTGAGGAGAGAACAAAATTATACAATGCTATTATAAGACCTTGATGCAAGGGAGGAGAAGCTCTATTTTCATTGCAGTGTTGGAGCGAGGTGAGCAGGAAGAAGGGAATATTGATCTTCTCCTTATGATGAATGTGGTTTAAAAAGGGAAAATGGTACCCTGCATTGTCATAAATCTACCTTCTAAAGTGAAATACTTCATCACATGTAGACTTACCAAACCATAGGGAGTAGGAAGATTCTCCCTATTAGCCATTTTGAAAACACACTAGTTTCTCACCTTCTTCAAAGAACTTGCCAATAAACCTTTGGTACTTCCCATTGCTCTTCTTAGCAACCTTGATTCCTTTGCACTTCAACCCTGTCATGTTCATAATTAACTAAGGGTAGCTAAAAAATGTAAACTCCCAATAGAAACCTTGTCATTCTTCCAAGAGTTGTAGAACTTAGAGGTGAGCACATCATTATAGCCTTTCATTGCATGAAAAAATGGGGTTAATCCAACCTTGTCAAAGATTTTCCAAAGTTCCACATTCTATTGAAACGAATAACAAGACATCGACTCAGAACACTTTCTTGGACCACCCATTAAGTTCTATCCAATCTTACCAAAAACTCCTTTCTTCTTCTCCGTAAAACCAATCCCCACAAAGCAGATAAAATAGAGCTGTAAGTTGTAACCATAATGCCCACAAACATGAGCAATTTGGAAATTTAACTTAGAAATAACACATATCAATTGTGACTCAAGCAGACAATAATTACTAAATGATGGTATTTCCATTTGGCTCGATTGTAGTATCCAAAAGTACTACAAAAATTATTAAATATATCCTTATGCATCCTTCCTGAAGCATAATATCTTAAAATAGAGTTGGCATTCGTGTACAAAAATAAATTCACACACGTAATCTATAAGACAAAGCTCTTTAAATAATCATAAGGTTTTTTATTAGAATCAGAGGCCCTTACAAATCATTATTAATAATGATTATAAGGACAGTTGATTCCTTATAACCAAAAACACCACTTTTGGAATTGGCACTAATCCAATAGTACACAAGCTCATCTCTCTCCTTGTTATCAATCTTCTATCTAACATCATCGTGGCAAAATTATAGCAAAATTTATTTCCAAGTCTTTCATTTGAAATTATCTCCTTGATTTTTGGTGGGAGCTAAGAATAATCCCAATAAGCCTATTGAGGACAAAAAATACCTTCATTAGAGGTTGCATCCATAGCCATATTACCTTCCATATAGGTATGAAGAATAATGGACTTAAGGAAATTTCTTATCATAGTTTTACATTCTTTTGTCATGTCTTTTATCACCCAAGGAGCATTTATTTCCCCTTTGAGAGTGTCTGTTATCAAATTGGAGTCACCTTCAATAATAATGTGATTAAAACCCAGCTGACCCTCTTTATTCCCCACCATGCAATAATGGCTTTCACCTAATTATTAGTGCAAATTCCTAAATTTTTACCAAATCCTTCAATTAAGTGGTCATTTTTGTCTTTGATAACTCCCCCAGCACTAGCCATTCTCGAATTCCCTTTTGAACACCCGTCCAAATTTATTTTTATCCATCCCTCATCGGGTGATAACCATTTGTTTTATTCTTGCTCAAGATTTTTAACCAATTAATCCTAGTTAAATATTTGTTAATCCTGATCTCTCTATAAGAGGGCATCACATTGGAGAATCCATAATTCTCTAAATTTATATTTTCCTATATTTGTTGTTTTATGCTCAAAAACACATCCTTGTTGTCTCTCTTCTGATCCATGAAGATTTTGTTATTCATTTCTTTCCATAGTCCCCAAGAAACAAAAAGGGGAATTTTTTTCCATAAGTTAGAAATAATTGGGTGAGAAAAAGGACACCAGTTCCAACTTACCACAAAATCCTAACTTGAGAGTAGAGGATGACCCAATCAACCAAGAGAATAAGGAACACTTGATTCCAAACCTCTCTAGAGAATGAACAATAAAAAATAGGTGTTCAATATTCTCCTCATTCTCATAACATAGAGAATATCTATTAATAAATTGAAATCTTATTTTGTTAAGATTATCAATAGTAAGAATATTACTATGAATCGTAACCCACCAAAAATAATTGATTTTATGAATGAGTTTAGAGTTCCACACCTGATTCCACTCAAAGTAACTAGGAGTTATTAGAGGTTGTTCCAACAAAGTATAAGCGAATTTGATTGAAAAGTATTAGATGGAAGTCTAGTCCAAATCCATTCATCTTCTCTATTTTGAGAGTAGAATAAGCAATCACCAATTTGTTTCCTTAATAACTGGATACCAACATCCCAACCTTGCTATCTCCCTTAAGAATCCTACCACCTATCATTTTTTCCTAGAAATCCTTCCATCTTGGCTTGTCTCCTTCCCACTCAATGTAACCATGAAGTTATCTACCATTCATTCTAGTAAGCATATCTTTTATTTGATTAAGTTGATTAAGGGAGGATAAAGAAGGGTCGTTGTTCCACACATCCCCCAAAAAATTGTTTTCAATTCCATTACCAACTCTGCTTTGAATCCATTGTTTGATAGTATTTCTAATTTTTAACAAATTATTCCAAATAACTGACCCACAAGGAAAATCAGAGGAAGACAAGAAACTCCCTTGATCAACATTACATAGATATTTATCTTTCAATATAGCCACCCAATCTTTAGTTCCTTCTAGGAAGTTTCATCCAATTTTGGTAAGAAGGGTCGTGTCAAACACTTTAAGTCTTCTAATACCTAGGCCCCCCAAATTTTTAGGTAAACAAACTTTTTCCCAACTTACAAAGCAATATTTGAATGTTCTTCAGTTCTGGTCCAGAGGAATTTTCTTTGAATTTTCTCAATTTTATCCGCAATGAAAACATGAATCTTGAATAATGAAAGGTAGTAAATAGGAATGTTTTGAAGAGAAACCTTTAAAAGCTAAAGTTTTCCATCTTGACTAGGGAGTTTTCCTTTCCATTCAGGATACTTCTTTTGAACCCTTTCAATAATACTATTCCAATAATTATTAGATGGTTTTTTAGAAATTAAAGGGAGACCAAGATAGGTAGTCGGAAGAACAACAATTTGGAAACATATAATCCTCATAACTCTATCCTTAAGAAATTGATTTGTATTGAAGAAGTAAAGCATACTTTTATTATAGTTGATATTTTGCTCTAAATCTATATCATAATCCTCCATAGTAGACTTCCAATGATCTGCCTCAACCACCGAAGCTTCCCCAAAAAGAATGGTGCCATCCATAAATTGTTGATGGGAAGTAGGAGGCAAAGAAGAGGTAGCTCTAACCCCTTTGAGTAATCTTAGGTCAAGCCTATTTTGAATATTCTAACAAAGAACTTTCACCACCATAATGAATAGATAAGGGAATAGAGGATCACCTTGTCTAAGCCCTCTACAAATATCCCCTAGGGACACCATTAACCATAACAACACACTTTTGAGTAATGACACAATCTTTGATCAAATTCAAAAATCTAGCTTTGAAGCCAAACTTGTACAAAACTACCAACAGAAAAGGCCAAGAGACCCTATCATAGGCCTTAGAGATGTCTAATTTTAAAAGCATGCTCGATTTTTTGCTAAACTCCACAGAGTAAATATATTCATGAGTGGTTAAAACTGCATCCAAAATTTATCTTTCTTTGATAAATCTTTTTTTATTGGGGGAAATAATTCTATGAAGGACAAATTTTAGTTTTTAACAATAAGTCTAGAAAAAAAATGTAAGTAGTATTACATAAACATATTGGTCTATAGTCTTGCAAAGAAGAGGTATCATATTTCTTAGGGGTTAGAACTATAAAGGTAGAATTAGTTGGCTTAACGATCTACTAGATCTAAAGAATTCCCTAGCAACATTTAGAATATCAATGGAAATAACATCCTATAAGTCTTGAGAGAAAATAGGAGAAAACCCATCAGGCCTAGGAGGAAAGCCTTATACACACCAAAAAAGAACACTACACTTTTTACTTCTTGTAGCATGATTGGTTTCCTTGCATCCTTGAGGTCCTAATTCGTCAACACATTGGGAATAACACCAATGAGCTCTTCTAGGCCTGAGAAATCCGGATTAGAGTTAGCAAGAGTTTCTTTAAAGAAGGAAACAACAACAATAATTTCATTCTCATCTGAAAAAATAGTACCATCTTCTTTAACCAAAGTCCTCATTCTACTTCGTCTATGTGTTCATAGTGGATTGATGAAAGAATTTAGTATTTTTATCCTATTTTGTTAACCACTATATCTTAGATTTTTATTTTCAGAAGACTTCCTCCACTTTTGATAGCTTAGTTCATTTCATGCATAACTCATGCTCTTTAGCCTAGGTTTCCATATCATTATTTCTTTCCTCTATTATCCCTTAAACCTCCTCAAGGTTTGTAGTAATGACCTTTTTATGGAAAATATTACCAAAGGAAATCTTATTCCAACCTTTTACCTTATCTTTAACCCTTTTCAATTTTTGAGCTAGACAATACATTGGGGTACCATTGTAGACACCTAGAATATTCCTCCTATTCATCGACCTTAATTATCATCATATCACCCTAAATCATTAATTACATATATTAATTAACAATCATTCATTATCAAATATCATTTTTCATTTTATCATCATATATTATTTATTACTTATTATCCATTTATCACATCACAAATCATTTATTAATTAATAATTGTTGATGTAAATAGGTGTTTTACCTATCTAGGTCCTATTTATATGCTAAGTCCACTTAGGTCCTAGGAAGGAATCTTTCTAGTTAAGCATTAGTTGTCACTTATCTTATCTAGTTGGATTTTATTTAATGCTTGTGTCCTAGGTAGTTATGAGTTAGTTATTTCATGTGATGGGATTAAGACACGTGTCATGATCTTGTCTAATCCTATCCCTCACCTTGCCTATATAAGCAAGGCATCATATTCATTTTGGAATTCTTGCATCCTTAATCATAGCATGATATTTTTTCCATCTATCTTGTGGAAGTTATTTTGTCTTACAGGTGATCTTGGGGCATTGAGGAGTTCACCATAAACTCCTACATGGTATCAGAGCTTTAGTGTTGCAGACTTTCTTCCCATATTTGAGGGACCTATCTTATTGTGAAATATTTATTGAGTGTGAGTTGAGGTCTTGAGAACCTTTCCATTGAATCCAAGGCATCAAAGAAAGTCAGGTTTGGCTTTTGTTTTGTCAAATTTCATCATGCTTCAATTGATCTAAAAGGGTTTAAAGAAGGGTTTCAATTGCCAGATTTGGGGGTAGCTAATTTTTCAGTTGTAGTTTGGGTGAAAACTGACCTCGCCCTTACGTCTGGGAGGCCTGAGAACCTAAGGATGGACTATCAAATAATCAAAATCTAACACCTTTTGTCAGGGTGTGAGGCAATTTTTCTAGATCGTACAAATTTGTACTTTGAAGTACTAGTTGTACAGTACGAAGGCATTGTACACATGCATTGGTAGGTCTATACTATCATAGGTACGAAATCAACATATTTTAGCATAGTTTGTGTGCTATGGATTAGTTGGGTGTCAAATCATATGTGTCATCAATCGTACTCTTTATGCAAGTCGGTACCCTTGGTCAATCTGGGTTACATACCTGTCTTATCTACAACTGTCGATATGAAACATTAATATTTTGTAGGTTTTATTTAAATTTTAGTTTTAAAATATTAAATCTCCATTTCCATGTGTTTTGGTTGACCCATGGTCACGGTGCATGAGAGCCTGTGATCCCACCTTAGCGGGAGGGGCTAAGCCCAGGGCAGCATGGCTCCGCCCACAACCTCCACTCCACTAGCCCCAATGATGCCACCACTATTGGGAGTGATGCTTCTTTTTTAAACCAACCTTGCACAGTCGATCACATGGATGATCATGTTTTAGCCTTGAAGGGCTTAAATTTTACCCCTAGAGGGCCAAATAGGCCATTTTTTCAAACTTTCATAACTTGCAATCTAAGAGGCAAAAATTTTCAAACTGGATATTGTTGAAAATTTAGCTTCGCCAATTTTGTAGTGGTGTAGGTTATTTTTCATAATTTTGTTGTTTTGTGTATTTATTACTAGTTGAATTTAGATCTTCATTTTTGGCTCCCGAGCTCATAACTTTTTGCCATGATCTATGATTTTCACAATTCTTGTGGCATTGGAAAGGTATTGAGGAGCTCTATCATGCCATCCATGCTCTTTTTCCTATATCTACCCTAGGTATATCATTATTATATTTTTTCCTTGATGGGTGTCTTGGAGATTACTTGGATATTTTGATAATTGGGAGGTTGCAATTTTGATCTTTGCACTTCATTTTAGTGTTGGAATGATGTTCTATATCCTGTTGCTTCATTTAGATTCCATAGTTACACCATATCAAGAGTGTTTCAGTGTTCCTTAGCATCGATTATGTTGTTGCTTTATCATGATTTTAACCTGAGTCCTTGAGTGACTCTAATATGGTTTCTAGCATTACAAATATATTTCCTTTTCTTGCCTAATTAAGGATTCCAGAGTTACTCCACCAATGTGCTTCTAGTGTGTATTTGTAGTAGGTTATTTCATTGAGGGGGGTTGAATGGTCTCTTCTTCATCTCTCTTATAGAGGGGGCGGAGGGGTATTTTTCCTTGAATTGGGTTTTTCTTCTCATTTTTTCTTGGAGGGCATTATTACATCATTTCTCTCTTTTGTGGAGGAGTTTTGTCCCATTGGGTTTTCTCCTTTTCTCTATTTTTTGAGAGATTGCATTTGCATTTATACATGGGTACCTAACATGGCCTCACAGTCAAGACCCATCTTTGTGTCATTTGCATAAGTACTTTGCAAGTTGTGCTTAAGGGGGGTGTTGGTGTAAATAGGTGTTCTACCTATCTAGGTTCTATTTACATGTTCAGTCTACTTAGGTCCTAGGAAGTAATATGTATAGTTAAGCAGTAGTTGTCACTTATCTTATCTAGTTGGCTTTTATTTAATGATTGTGTCCTAGGTCATTTAATGTTGAGTCATGTCATTTAATTATGACACTCATTTAATGCTAGTACATCATCACACCTTGCCTATATAAGGCATCATATGTAACAATCATATTCATTTTGAAAATATTACATCCACAATCATAGCATGATATTTTTTCCATTTCTCTCTTGTGGAAGCTATTTTTGTCTTGTAAGTGATCCTAGGGTGTTGAGGAGTTCACCATAAACTCTTATAATAATTCCCAATTATTTATTTAATTAATTATAATTAATTATTTAATTAAATATGATCTAATTTCCATTTTCATCTCTTTGGTCAACTTCATCATTGTTCATCAATTAACTTCACATTCACTTTAGAAACTTCTTCTCCTCTCATGAGTTAACTTAGTTTGTAAATAAAAACTCTATGTGCACAATTATCCATTAATTAAATCAAATAATTCATTATTATCTCTTCATGATTTGAAATGGAAATTTCCCATTGATTAGTTGAGTTGACTCCACAGTCAGTTTAGTTAACCGAAGTCTTTATTCTTATCCTCATCTCTCGATAGATTTTTCCTAAAAAAATTTATAAATAAGATAATTCTTTCATATTTTTGATATCTCACATCTTTATGAAAATCCATTATGCCAGATTCATCTCACATATTATGTCAATCAATTTTTTTGAAATATATCGTGGATGCTAAAATCTGCAAAATGTGGTTAGAAATCTAACAATAAAATCTGCAGAATCGTTAGTATTTCAACAACAAATCAAAATATTTAACATCCTTATGAAATAATACATCATGTTCAAAATGCAAACAAATGACAAAAGATCTAAAGCAAAAGCATAAGAAAACATGATGCAAACTATCTCATATTGGATTGGTGTCACATGTGCTAGTGACCCTTTCCCAATCCTTGATTGATAAGCTTAGATGATGATGATGCAATGGAAATGATGAGCAAAATTAGTTCTCAAGGAGAGTAACTTTGCATATGCTTTTTGGATGAAATTGTGGAGGAGCTTGATAAGAGATGGAGCCTCTATTTAAGGATTTTCTTGATGCTAAGTGTTGAAGAGAGACCAATGTGGGACAAAGATCAAGCTAACAAGATAAGGCCACTTGTCAAGTGATGATAGGCCAATGGTTGTGCAATATTTGGGAAGAGTGCCCATGAGAGGGAAAATTTGAATTCAGATTTTCCAATAAATGTTGAGTTTGACTTTGGAAGGGGACATGTAAGAGGCATGTAAGGCCTCATAAATGCTCTGTTGGGTGTACATGTCCACTTGGGTGGAAATTCAAACTTGGAGAATATTCTTCCTTTATGCCAAGTTGAAAAATAAAGATTTTGATAAATCAAATAAATGTAATTTCACATGTGCAAGTGGCCAAATCTAGAGAATGCAAGGGGTGAGGATGTAAACATGCATTATATTATATTTAATCAAGATTAATTAGCTAAGATGATGATTAGGTGTTTTGACCTTTTGAGATGTAAATATTTGATTTATTTAAATCAAGAAGGATGGAAATGCATTATGATGGATGTTTGATTTATTTGATGAATGCATAATGCTAATTTTGTAATGCCCACATTTTGCCTCTTCAAGCAAATGCAATTTGTTGCATCGGGTTCAAAGAATAACCACATCAAAAATTCTAAAAATTTCTGATTTCCTTCAAATGCCCAAAGGGAAAGAAGTACATCAAGTATTACTGCCCCCTCGAGATCAAGTTTAAAAGATCCAATTTGAGGGTCGACCCGCCGATAAAGAGGTTCAAAATGGATGGTTATGGATGACGATGCAAATGAGATGATTTCAAGATTCTTAGAATAACAAATTTATATTATCCTAAACAACTTAAATGATGATATGATGTGATATGTTATGATTATGTGATGGATGTTTTATGCAGATGCTTAGACTAACAGATCTATATTATGATGATGATTATGCAATGCATGTGAAATGATCGATGTTTCCTATGATGTATGATATGAATGGTATGTGGTATGCTAACGGTTTGTAGATGCAGGATGGATGCATGATGGATGTGAAGGACGCGATGCATGATGTTAGCGTGGAAATCAGATATGACAAGAGGATCCAACAAGTCCGTGATTGGTCGAGACTTTATTAGAGATGATGATGATAGATGATGATGATGATTTGCTTATCAAGGATTGGATTTTCAAAGGGTCACTTACTTTATTTTTGATAACACACCTAAGTACGATGCATCAAGGTACAGCGACCAGGATGGCATTGTACTTAGTGTGATGGACTTTTGACTGACAAATGATAGGAGTATTCTGTCCATACTTGACATACAGAAACCTTGCATGCACCTGCACAGCAAGTATTCACCAAGTTATTTTACAAGAACGTCCAACAAGCACAGCAGACAAAAGATAATGATCGCTGCCCCATTCCTATCTCTCTAAATCCTTCATTTAGATATCATCGAGAGGTCCTTGGAATGAGCGCAATAAGATAAATCAAAAGAAAAGATCAAGTACGCAAACAAGCCAATGTTCTTCATACCTTCAGCCAGAGGGATGTGTTTTGATAGGATAAGATCCAAAGTGATATCCAAAATGATGCCCATTGTCGGAACGATATATCCTAGGACATGCATTGTATAGGATGATGATGGTTTGATAAGTTGATTGATAGGCTGTTGATATAAGGTTGACTGACATGTTTGCAACTGATCAAGAGTTTGATTTTGTGTTCAATGGTTCGTTGTTTCAATTTTGATTTTACGATTGAAGCTTGATTTTGTTGCTTGCTATGATTGTTTCGCTTTCATGCTACAAAGGATGAAGTGGATGATCATTTATTATGGATGATTGATTATTTCGAAAGTGGTGCTTAAACGACGTGTGGATTTTTTCATCATTTGATGTTTTTGACATTTTTGGAATGTTTTGAGGCTATTTTTGGTGTTTTTGGATTTTACATGTTTCTTTTGATTTTGGATTTTTTTATGTTTTTGGATTTTGATGTTTTTGAATGTTTTTGATTCTGATGTTTTTTGGATGTTTTTGATTTTGATGTTTTTGGATGTTTTGGATTTTGATGTTTTCTAATGTTTTGGATTTTGATGTTTTTTTGATGTTTTTGGATTTTTCGCATGATTAATTTTATTTCATATGGATGTGTGTGATGATATCGTACTGCTTGGGATTTTGCTGAAAACCAAGCTAAGTTTGAACGATCGAGTCGATGGATTGATGATGATGATAACATTGTTGAGGATACACAACAATGCAAGGATTGGATTGATCAAGATTGATGAGGATAACATTGTTGAGGATGCACAACAATGCAAGGATGGATGGATTGATCGAGATTGATGAGGATAACATTGTTGAGGATGCACAACAATGCAAGGATGGATTGATCAGGATTGATAATGATAACATTGTCGAGGATACACGAAAATGCAAGGATAGTGTTAAGCAACACAAGGATATCCCAAGATGATTTTTTGATTGGATTTGATTGATCATGATTGTTGAAGCTTGGTTTAGAACAAAAAATGTTTGAATGATTTGATGTGATGTTTGACGTGCAGCTTAGGTGCGATTGATATCGATTGATGTTCGATGAAAGATGAAGCTTGATAAGGAACATGTTCTCGTCAAAATATGCCATGGGATAATGATTTGGATTTTAGATCACAACTGCTTTGACCAATTTTATTTCATGTTTTCCAATGTTCGGATCGCCACATAAGGTGAAGGATATAGATCAAGATTTATTCTCGAAGCAAGATGTACATATCTGCCCCCAATGTCTAGCAACATATGGAATGCAATGGATGGATGCTCAGATAAGTGTATGGATGGATGGATATGGATTATCTTGCGATAAGATAAGGTGTTCGGATAACTAATGCTCATTTGGATAGTGTTTCATAGCTCAGATAACATAGGATAGGATAGGATCAATGAAAATGACCCATGTCAAGATGTTTTGCAAGTAACAAGCATAAAGTGTGCCCAAAATTTCATCAAGATGGAATAACTTGGATGATGGATCTTGATGGATGAAATGGATTGGATGAATGGTTTATGGATACATGGATTTATTATGGATGGGATGAGATTATGCGGATGGGATGAGATGCTCATCCCCGAACCCGGTATACGTAGATGCTCAATTCTACTCATGGCTATTACGTTTGCGGGTTTTCATCATGGTCTTGCCCAAAGTGCATTATCACAGTTTTCAACTAGAAACTGATTTTTATCTTTACTATTTTCAATCCTTTTGATTTTTTGGATTTTCATATTTTTGATTTTTGTATTTTTTGAAGATTTTAGCTCATCTTTGGTCACAAGGTGTTATTGATGTAGATGCCCCTGTCATAATGTGCCATCGATATCCTTCCTGAAGGTGCTGCTTTGCTAAGATACATGCACTTGAATGCAACTTTTGGGATTCTTGATCTACTTCGTTGATATCGGAGTTGACTTTGTCTTTGTGCGCACATCGTGATAGATTGCCTTCTGAATCCTTATGATGAAGGGTTGTTGCCAATACACGGTCAATGTAAGAATTGGATATTATGCATGGAGGCATGGATGGAGTGCGTTTAGGGATAAGAGATGGATTGGTTGACAGTTTGGAACCTTTGACTCTCAGCTTGGGAAGATGAGCAATGATGGGTGGATACGGAAGTGTGCGTGGAATTAGGACCAACTGCTTGATACACTTTGTATGTCGCTTGAGAAGCCTGTTTTTGCTTTTGCAGACATCTTTGATGGATACTTTTCCCTTTTTGATTTTGCCCCATAGTTTCTTTGACTGATGGAGTTTGATAGGGACGATCTTTCTTTGTATTCTTTGGTATCCATTTGTATTTGATTTGTCCATTATGCTTATTAGCTTCTTTTGCTTTGATAGCGTTCTTCGTTCTTTGATTCAATTCTTTCTTTTGACGTTGGTCCCAATTCGTGGATGGGGTGATGGGTGGATGAAGATTCATGGCGTGGCTGGTTGTAGTATTGGCAATGGTTTCACCATAAAGATTCTTCGTGCTCCCTATGTTAATGTTTGCTTGAGACGAAGTTGCCCCCAGTATGGTGGTAGTAGCACCTTTGTTCCTTGATTTTGCTTGCTTCGAGGTGTTTTGTTCAGTAAATGTGCTCTGACGAATGACCACTGTAGATGACATTAGTTCAATTTGCTGCTCTGCTAACTCTGGATGTTCTATCTGACTTGTTTCCTTTAGCGAATAATGATGGATATCTTTATTCATGATGTCCTTAATCTGAGTTTGGGACATATTTGATCTTGATGTTGACAACTCCGTTTGATTGTAGGAGTTAAGAATCTGCTCTTTTTGTGTAACAAAATTTTGTTCTAGATGAAGATCATCTACGTGCCCATCTGTAGAAAGCATCTCATGGGTAGATGGAGGAGTAAGTGCTATGTGGATGTGATCATCTTGTGTGGATAGGAGAATATCCATTAGATCATTGTAGTATCTTGGAGATACAAATTTTTGATCTTGATTTATTGTGGGATTGCTTTCGATATGCTTTGGATCAAGCTCTTGACATGGGTCGGTTTCAAAGGATGGATCACTTACAAATGGTGCTTGGATATCTTCATTATACATGGTAAGTGGCTCAATATCCTCAAGTGTCAAGTTTAGGGTTCTTTCAGTAGCTGTAACCATGCGGTCAAAGGGGATCAACATGTTTTGAAAAGGACCATTGCTAGACTTTGGTGAAAGATTTTGATCATGCTTTGGAATAAATTCTTGAGATATGTCCTCTACCTCATAAGGCAATGTAGAGACATTTTCAACATGATCATAGGTGAACTGATTGTGCATTATGTCAATTGGATCGAATAATCCTAACACTCCTTGAAATAGATCACTAAAAAGTGGCTCTTGATGGATGGTGAGTTGATCATCGGATTGTGTAGATATGTCCTCAATGTGCTCCTCAATGGAGAGGTTTTGATCATTGTTTTCGACAATTGCGGTGGAGAGATTGTGAATGTCTTCAACCATAGAGTCAAGTGATGTTGATATTTCTTGAATTGGCTCATTGTCGAGTTTTGTTGGTGGATTTTGATCGTGATTCAAAAGTGACTCTCGACATATGTCGATTTGATCATTGGATGAAGTAAACGTGTGCTCAGTGATGGATTGATCTTGATCCTTGTTTTCAATAGTTGTCATCTTTTGTGTTTGTGCTCGTGTTGGTTGGGTAGCTTGAGAGGCTTGGGCAACTTGAGAGGATTGTTTCACTTGTTTCACTTGTGTTGCTTGTTGCATGGCTAGATATTGTTGGAATCCCTTTTGAAAAGCAGCTTGTAATGTCGTGTCGTATTTGCTTGATGTGGTGGAAATTGGTAGTGGTGGGGGTGGTGGTGGATTCGAAATCATGTTGGATGTAGTGACAAGTGTTTGAGATACGCTCGGAGTGATCATGGTAGTGAGAGGTTGAGATGTGATGGGTGTGATAGTGGCGTTTGGAATGATTGAAGTATTAGGGATGATTGGGATGAATGAAGTGATAGGCCCTTGGGAGACCATATTTTGATTGGTTGGGATCATCATTATTGCTTGATTGGATACCATATGTTGGTGCGATGTTGATGGTATATTCAAAGGATTTGTCATGATGGTTTGATTGATGTTAGGTGGATTGATTTGGATGGCGTGATTGGTGTTAGGTAAAGGGGGAAGCCCTAAACCAAGGGATGATGTAGGTAATGGTGGTGGAGATTTCCCTTGGCGCAATGCCTCAACTATTTTGGAAAGTTCCGCAATTTGATCTCGCCAAATTTGTTCTTGATTTTGATCTTGACTCACTTGAGATAGTTGATTTGGCTTTTGTTTAAGTGGATTTGGGATGCCTACTTGCGGTTTTTGAATGGGATTATGGGAAATTTGACTTTGGATAATGTTAGATTTGGGATGATGTTCAGATTTGGCATGATAGGATGAACATTGTTGGTATTGGGAATCATTTTTCCAAAGTTTTCGAGTTAGGATTCATGTTTTGAAAACTTGCACTTGGTACATCCACATTTGGTTTGTAGGGATTTGGTGGAATGACATTGTTCGTTTCAAGGCTCATGCATTGATTATTCGATTGGTGGATTTGTAGGTTTGGACTTAGATCTATCATTGGGAAATGTGTTCCAAACTTTGACTTGGGTATACTCACACTTGTTGTACCATTGACATTTGTCGAAGGCAATGATCCTATGCATGGACTTTGATAATTGATAGGAAATGCAAGGCTTTGAGGATTCAATTGATTTAGATTACTCAAGATGTATGGATCAAGTGTATATTCCATGTTCCTCTTGTGTTTTGATCTTGTAGCAAAAGTGACCTCTAAGGTGTTCTAGGATCAATGATGATATGAAGAATGAATGGGGTGAATGATGAGAGTGTTGAACATTTAGGGACCTTTGGATCAATGCTAGACTTAGGGCTTGATTTTGATTGTTTGATGTGGATGATGAACTTGTAAACCCTAAAATGTTGGATGTTATCTTAGGATGAACTTGTTCAAAGAGGTGATAATTTAACTAAGTGTGCGTGGAAGGATTCATCCAAACACACCTAACTAAACAAATGATTTTGATTTGGTTTGGAAATGTACCCAAGTCTAGGTAATGACGTTTTTAAAACTCTAAAGTTGTTTGTGGGATGATGTTGATAAATGTTTGAGGTGGATGAAGTGTTTGATTTTGATCCTAAGAGACTTAGAGAGACTTTGTTTACTAGGCCAAGGTATTGAAGAACACACTTTTCTCTAAGAGCAATCAAAAGACCAATATGACCAAAAGATATCAAGCACATGTGTGGGGTCCAATTTGTTATCTTTGCTTAATGAGTACTTTTTACCAAAAACACACTCTTTGATTAAAGTTTCAAACTAAGATGTCCAATGTCTTAATTTCTTTAAACCCCACAAGATATTTTATGTGGAAATTCAATGAACTTAAGGCAAGGGTTTTTCTATTGTTTACTCAAGAAGATAAATTGAGGTATAATCCAATGCTTAGGAACCTCTAAGGACATGAATCCCAAGGGAAAGCAATAGCATATGGATTGAGTCAATGATATTTGTCTTCAAGAGGGTTTGAAATTTTGAGAATCATGTTGAATGTTTATTTGCAAAATGTTTTCAAATACAACACTGTGTTTTCAAATGAAGAACAATTACAAGCCCTATGGATGTGTAAGACGATATTTGTTGGATTCCACTTGGACAGTCATTCACGCTTATCTCTAGCCCGGATGGTTAGATCTTGACCCCTTGAAGCCACCCCTCACGGCTCGTGCGTCAATGGGGCAGCCAAAGCATCAACACCCATAAACTCCCATGGCATGCTTTCCATCTCTGAGATACGTGGAGTGTGGGGTGGCTTGAGCGGCCCAGTTCTTGCACCATGAATAGGTGGATTTTGGCAAATTCTAGCACATGGGTTCTAAAATGGACTTTCGTTGGAGATTATTCCCATATGTAGAGAGTCCCCTTCGGATCCAGCCGAATAGCCAAGCGTGATTATGGCGTTTAGCAAAACCCTCATTTATATGCAGGCTGATACTCTGCTGGCTTTAGAGTATTTGCGGTTGAGTCGTTCCTTGGGTGAGTACTTTTTCCCCAAAATTAGGTCCTCTAAGATAAACAGAGCAAAGAGACACAATTAAGTAACTTCGATCGATCTTTGATGGCGCAGAAAGAGAGATATGCCTTGAAAATTCCCTACTCACACTGCTTTCAAGATGTTCAATTTAAGCCCAAATGAAGTGTTTCAAAGCAATAAAATGTATTTTGAGTGTTTCTCTTGCACCCTAGTCGCCCCTTGGCCTTAGGGAGAGGATACGCACTCAAAAGACAAAATCACACAATTCAAACACTTGTTCGTTTTATATCCTTCAAAGCAATGGTGAGTTCGTTTTAAGCACCAAAATGAAATATGAAGATTGCTTGTTCAATTTTTAACCCAAAACGAACTCTAGTAAGTTTGTCCTAAGATTCGTTTTAAGCCCTTTGCAATGAAAATCAAATTGTTCGTTTTAGACCCAAATGAAAATTAGTGTTCTAAAACGAAAAGATAAACAACTTCGTGAAGTAGTGTTGATCAACACTTAAAGTGTTAAAAAACACATTGTGTTTTCAAAAAAAATCATCCTCCTTTCGTCTTCGTTTGCTAGCCTCCTCCTTGTTGATTTTTCGCCTTCCTTGTACCTTGTTCACTTGTCCTTGTTCGCTTTTGGTACCTATATGTAAAAAAAAAAAAAAAAGAGAACAAAATAATTATACAAAGGTCTAATTAAAATTGCTTCAAAGATTGTTTTGGAATAAATAGTTAATCTCAAATGAAAAATAACCGAATCATTAATAGAGATCTTACTTTCCATGATCCATTTCAATCATATTAAAACTAAAAACTTATTAGATTCTAAAAAGAGAACTAATCTGAATTAACATCTATTCTAAAATTACAAGCCAATGACAAAAGTTAAATACTAACTTTAAAACTAAAATAAAAAGCCTAAAGATTAAAAGCTAATACTAAAATCCATGGTTAACTGAATCTAAAGTTAAAGAAAACCCAACATTCAATTTGTACTTCGTATGTGACAGAAAATCTGCAAACTTAGATATCAAATCAACTATGCCTATCCATTGAAAATTTGCTGACTGCTTTAGGTGTTGAAGGGATTCTGCCTGTCATGGGTCAGAAACATGTCGAGCCATCAATGCAGACTTCACTAAGAGATTAAATCCAGACGTCGGCCTTCAACACATTTTAATTTGAATAATTTGATTTGTTGCTCAGTCTTCGCACATGACCCGGATTCTACGCAAACACTTAATGAAAATCTGCGATCAACCTTTACGCATAGTGTTTCCAGTAAAGTATCTATTGAGCCAGCTGTGTACGTCATTTGTTCTCCAACCAATGCACCAACCTTCACAATAATGTGGACGACACCTTCTCACCTTCTCTGATGCGCTCGTTGTCCTATTTAATAACTGCAAAATAGAAAGTTGATATACTCATAATGAATCATTTGACAAAATAGCTAAAAAGAATGCAAAATGCAAATGGAGATGATGGATTGAAATGAACAAGATCAAATCTCAAATGAAGAGAGTAACCTTGCATAAAATTGTGGATCCATGAATGAGAATGAAGGCCCTATTTTATAGATTTTCAAAATGCTAAGTGTTGAAGAGGGACCAATGTGGGACTAAGATTGGACTCAATGAAAGAAGGACACTTGTCAAATGGTGATTGGTCAATGGTTGTGCAAGATTTGGGAAGAGTGCCCAAGAGGGGGAAATTTGAATTCAAATTTGCAATAAATTTTGAGAGGGGGACAAGAAAAATAGCAATAAATGCCATGTTTGACTTGTCATGTTGAGGGAAAATGAGGTTTTAATAAATCAATAAAATTGATTTATTGTGCAAGTGTAGATCTAGATTGCAAGTGGGATGGGATTAGCATTAGATCAGGATTAGATGATGATTATGCTGATTTAATGTTGATTAGATGATTTGACTTTCAAGACTTTGATAATTGATTTATTTAAATCATAAAATGATGGAATATGATTTAGGATTTGATTTAAATGGCTTTTTGATTTATTATTAAAAGATTGATGATAATGCTCATTTGATTTTAAATAAATAACCTTAGGCAATGAGATTATTTAAATGGATGAAGGTGATGAATGGATCTAATGCAACATCTAGTTCAGTTGATGAATGAACCTGATCAAATGCAGAATGTAAATTTTGCATGTCTGATAAGTTATAGTAAAATTTTTTAGAGTATTTGGATTCTATTGCATTATTTATTGAAAATTATTTTATGACACTTCTTCACTACAAAAGTACTTGAAAAAGAAAAATAAAATGAATAAGAAAAATAGAACAAGACCAAGACCAAGGACAAGACCAAGAAAAAGAGAAAGAAGAAGAAAAAGAACAAGAAGAAGTCAAAGAAAAAGTGAAATAAAAAAGGAGATGAAAAAAGAAAAAGAAAAAGTTACCATTGATGACAATGCTTTTGTAAAGAGGGGGGCAATGTTATGCCCCCAACCCTATAGTGTGTATTGTGTTATGAGTAGTCAGCTTGTGGCTACCTTAACTCTTAAATAAGTTACATAATCATTATTATAATCATATATATGTAATTAGGTCATCCTAGGAGATATACTTATGTATCTAAGTCAGCCTTGGTGGTATCCAAGGAATAAGTATAGTATATACCTGAGTTATAGGTTAGTTATTATCATCATGTTGAATATTGTGTTTGTGATGAAGACTATTGGAGGGATCCCCCTCAAAGTGGATTTGGAAGTTTCCCTCTTGAAGTGGCATATTATTATCAAGCATTGCAACATATTTCTTAGATTATTATTATGCAAGTTATTCTCATAACATTGGTTTTGTGCCTACAAACATGTAACAAGAATTAATATGGACTATATGGATGTTTCTGGTTGGAATTTGTGCTTAATGGGGTATTTCATCAGTTCAAAGATACAATTAAGTTGATAATGTGATTGTCAAATGGATGGTTGGTTATGTCCTCACTTACTATTATCAAGATCATATGTTTAGGTTCAATTGAGTTGATTTTCTTACTTGAGATAGGTTAAGCTCTCAAGAAAGAGGAGATATCAATGCAAACTATATCTCAAGCTCAAGGTAAAATAGTCTAAATGAGGGATTACCAACTTGGGATAAGCTAAGTTCCCAGGAAAGCACTAGGATAGGTTGTTTGATTAGGATTTAGGATCTTGATTGAGTCGTGGAGATTTGATATGTGTCTCTAAATGCTAAAGTGTCGATTGGAGGTGTTTAACTATGTACTTGTCTCAAGAGGATGAAGTTTTGACTTGATTTATGGTAAGTAGGAGGTATTTTCCATAGCGTTTCAAATTATGATATTGCTATCAAGATTCAACTGTGTAGTTTTCTACTCATGAAACATGGGTCAATGAGTTTGACTCAAAAACTACATAGTTGAATCCTGATAGCAATATCATAATGATTTATGGTAGTCAAAGTGACAAAAAGGTTGGTTTGAGCAAGATATGGTGTGGAAAAAATTATTCATTTGGATATAGAAGGAGAGTAGCTATTGCATGGACCTAGGGTTTTTCTCTATATTTTTTGTATGGAGGTGGATCTGTTGAACCATAAAGAAGATTCACTAATGTGGAAATAGATTCTCCAATCTAAATTTAGAAAAAAATCAACTAATTTTTGTTTGGTAATTTTGAAGGAAAATACATTCACGAAACACAAGATAGATTCGCCTAATTAGAATGGGTTCAATGAACTAATTTTTTGACAATTTTTTGACTAGCTAATTACTAGGAAGCAAACTCATTGATTTATAGATCAGATTCATATGGCACTTAACAATTTCATTGAAATAAGGATGACCATGAATTTGACTATGGAAAGAATTTTAAATTGAATAAGGGAAAATTTACCTATAGCCAAGGCAGATTCACCTAAGCAAAAACATAATTGTTGAAGGATATGACATATTTGCTTAATCAAGTTTAAACTAGTGAAAGGGGTGACAAATTGACCAAGGAATATTTTCTTATAGATAAAGAAAATTCACCTATTTACTAATGGATTCACTTAATCTAGGGATGGACTAGTTTGACAGATTGAAAACAAAGGATTTTAAAGAGGAAAACTCACGTATAGAGAAGGTGGCTTTTCCTAAGGGATGAGAGATTCACCCAAGGATATAGTGGATTTTCTGACTAGATAAACAAACTAACTTGAGAAAAGGACAAGGAGACAACAATAAAAAGAAAAAAGGATAACTCAAACAAGAATAACCAAAGACATGCATGGGTTGTTCTCAAGAACACATGCTAGACACACATATAAGCCCCAAGATGAAATCAAGTAGGTTTGACAATTACTATAGGCCCATGAGCCAAAGGTAATACTATCTACCAATAGTTTCATAACTAGAGATCACAACCCCAAAGGGTAAAGGACCTCTTACCAATCAAGACCAAAAGGAATTACATCAATACATTCTATCTTAGCACATGAAAGATCATCGTGAGTAACTTTAGGGTACAATATGCATCCCATGCACCACACTAATTGACAACTAAAAAGGTCTTAGTGTAGGCTATACAAGGATAACTAGTGCATCCTCAAAATACCAAAGGGTACTTGAGGCACCTTTCTAAAAATTCTATCCAATCACAAGCATGGGTCAAGACTGTCACTAGAAATATCAAACCAACCCTATGCCTCTAGTCATGGAATCAACCAAACATCAAGGCTTCACTAGACACAACATGACTATATTGAGGTACAACTTTCTTTCTCCCCCCTTTTATACCTTGCTAGTTCTTATGGTTGAGGTCATTTCTTGGGGTGATAAAATACTCTAGTAGGCCTCCTAATGGGAAAGAAACACAAGACACTTTTGATCTCCAAGATTGTATGAAGCATAAGGAGAGAGCATACATGTGACTAGTGATCTTGGGTAAACATAACAAAACTTAGACCGCATTTTGTAGTTTCTGATCAAGATCACCAAACAATGCAAGGAGAGAGCATATATTGACAAAGGACCCCAAACACAATAGAAAATTAATTGGCCCACTATGCTACTTCAATACCTCTGATGAGTAAGAAAAAGATATCTTTAGTTGTGAACCTACAAGAGATAACATTAGTAGTTTGGATAACTTTGGTCTTCAACTAACATAGGCTACACAAACAATGTTAGAATGATCACAATCAAGGATGATTTAGTTGGTTAGTAACTAAATTATGAATAAATTTGAACAAACTAACTAGGAGTGAAAGTAGTATTATGCCTCACAGGTTCACCCAATCATAGGTCGCATTTTCTCCAGTGATCATTGATTTGTCAGAGTCCCAAATTCATGCATTCATTGAAGTGTGAAGAGGTATCACTAATTCCAAATAGGATTCAATGAAGTAGTCTGTGTTGAGGTTTTAGGGACACATTCACCAATTTTTGGATAGGTCTTCCTAAACTATAGCATTACCACTAATTGGTGAGAAAATTTGCTAGTTTAGTCGCACTTTCACTGATTTGTATATCTTTTGTTTTAGGTCATACATATTTTTGTTTTGCTACACATTTGTCGATACATATAACACTTTCACCAATCTTGAGACATATTCACCAATCTAAACCTACAACATGTAGAAACCAAAACCAGCAAATTTTGATTAAACGACCTATGATGTGGGTTCCACCAAGTGTGCTAGAAATGTGTGTGAAATTTTGTTCAAATGTGAATGATTTAACCATAAAAACCAAACAAAACACAAAACATAAGAAATGAATTATGATATGAAATGTTAATTAAATAATAAAAACATTATTCAATTAATTTGAGAATTGGAAATAGGACAAATTAAGATAAATTGACCAAATATAATAGTCAATTTTAGTTGTTACAAATATGTTTTTTTTAATTTTCAATAACTGTCATTTATAATATACATTTTGATGAATATGATTCAATCTTCTATATTTTTTCAAAGGAAGAATATGTCATAAGATATCAATGTTGAGGCACCTATTTAAGATATCTATGCTACTACAATTTAAAATAGTACGTATTTGACTTTTTAAGCCATGGAAATGGTTGACAAGCTATGACCCTGTTTTTCTTTATATAATATAGGATGTGAATTTAATGATATGCCATTAATAGTGTTGAGTAAACAATATATTAAATCTTTTATTTAACTTTAGTTGGAATTTATGTCATAATTAGTGATATATTTGAAAGACTTGACTATTTTGTTAATTTTTATTATAAAAAATATAAAATAAAGATGTTTTATACTTAAATAATATTATTTTGATGGTAAAATAAATAAAATATATATCTAACATGAAATCCTAATAATTATGACTAAAAGATGTCACTTTTAAATAATACATATATTAGCTATTGATAGTAACAAAATTTTAAATAATGTATATATTAAGTATTGATAGTAACATAATTTTAAATAATATATATTAGATCTAATAATGCTATAATTTTAAATTATATATATATATATATACATAAAATTTAACATTTTAAATAATATATATTAGATCGGCTCCCTTTCTTAATTTTTAAAAATTAGAATTTGTTTGACGTTTTAAAGCATAGCGTTTTCATTGTTTTATTTAATGGTGTGACTAATGGCGGGCAGTTGACAGTGACTAATGAGGGGTCGGTCACATGGAGAATCGTAAGTGGGTGGAAGACTTTTTTCCTTGGGTGGAAAACTATCATTTTCAATTTAAGCCTCTCCCTTCCACCTCGCAATTTTTTCCCTTGGGGAGTCGAGAGTTTAAATTTAGTCATTGATTTTGCTTATACAACTATGGTGTATAAACATATAGTGGTTTACCCAATGGTTTAAATGGATGAATTTTTTTTTTCAAAAACCTTAGGGTTTATTTCATATCATCTTTCTAGTTGAATATTTATTGTAGGATAAATGTCAATTTCTTTTTTATTTTTTGAATTTCTTTAATGTAATCTTAGATAAGGCTCTATTAAAATTTGATGTCTTTTAATACACTCTTTTGATGATCCGGTTCTCATGTGTGAGGAAACATCGAGGCAAGTTCAAATGTTTGGGAGAGGGAGTTTCCAATACTCTACTAAAATTATTAAAAAATTCTATGTGAGGGAGGAGTGTATGAAAATGCACTTGGAATAGTTGACCATGTCAATTCTAGTTTAATTCTAATTGTAGGATATGCATTGAAATTTTTATTTTCCATCTCTAATTTCTGAAATCTAGAGGAATGTTTTCATGATCTAATGCATGTAGTCAAAAATTGGATAATGGAAAGTTCTTTGTGGGAGGGTACAAATAACTTGAACTAATTGAAGATCCCTTCTAAATTCCATTCTCCTCATGTAAAATAATCCAAATTTAAGAAAATTAAAAGAGCTATTAAATACCACATATATAATGTTGAATTTATAGTATGCATTAGGTACATGTATGTTATGTTGGAAGTAAATGCACATAAATTATATAGATACACATGCTAAAATATTAATTATGAAAATTTGTCACTATATATTTATGAATAAAAGGATATTTATATGTGTCATCTCCATATAACTTCCCAAACCATACTACAGTCAAACTATTTCACAAACAACTAACAAAGAGCTAAGTTTATGACATGATATAATTATTTACAAATATTGGAACAATAAATGAGATTTATATCATAAAATCTAATATACTCTCTTGATCTATAGGGGGGCTTAGATGATCTACAAAATCTATGAATTTGTTAATTAAAGAACTTAATCTTGCTACTCTACAACTTGATCCTATAATCTCCTAGTAAGTTTTTTGTGCATCGTCTTATTACCTAATTCTTCAATTTGTACTTGGTTTGAGCATATTATAAGTATCCCTTTCAATTAGAATTCAACATGTCTCTAATAATACCATAGTATGAAAAAAAGGTATATCATTCTCCAAATAAATGACCAACATCCCACAAATATCATTTGTTTCTTGACAACCCTTATAGCTTTTTAGTAGGGTTATCATCTTGTTTACCACCCACATTCAAAAAACTGAAATTCCTAATTCATCCTCAATGGTGTCATGAGATAGTTGTGAAGTGGATGTGAAATAATTTGGTTCAATTGACAATCTCCCTTCTCTATGTATATTAAGGTACACACCTATTCTTTGTAATTAGTGAATGGAGAGACAAGTGAGAAGAAGAATGGAAAACACATCATGCATCTAGTCTAACACATATTATTTCAAACTTGGAATAATATAAATTTTCTATTATATTTCTTGTAGATGTACCTCTATTAGAAAAAAAATAAAGAAAACACATTTCCTATAGATGCACATAAATTAGGATAATAATAAACTCCAACTTAACAAACTATATGTACAACAAATCAATTAATCACCATCACAAAATGTTTCTCTCAGATAAATTAATATTGATTTTTTTTAATTATATACATATTATAAATATAGACACATTTATATCTCTAAATTATATATTTAAATATTTTATATTATAATTATTGAGTCAAATGCATCTCTTAGTTATGTTTTTGAGCATTTTTTATTAGAGATATGGAACAAGAGCACCCCTAGGTTGTATTGGAAACTTATTGCATTATTTTTTTAGTTATCCTCGAGGTTGGTAGTGTGCATTTAGTTTAGTAGACACTCAAAATGTCCTAATTGATATCATGCACTTGATTCTGGTTCACTAACACTGATTCTTCCTCAATCATCTCTCTACTAACCATTTAATCAAATAATCTTTATTTGATTAAATTCATCCAGATTCCTCTTTTAGTTAAATAATTCATTCTTTATTTAATTAAATCCTAATGTCCTCTTTTAATTAATAAATAAATCTTTATTTATTTAAACCCTAATGTCCTCCTCTAATTAAATAAATCAATTTTTATTTAGTTAGCTCCTAATGTTCTTCCTTTAATTAAATAAACCATTCTTATTTAATTAAAACCCTCATATTCTCTCTTTAATTAAATGAATCAAATTTGTTTAATTAAATCCTAAGGTCATCCCTCTTTAATTAAATAAATCAATTTTATTTGATTAGCTCCTAAGGTGCTTCATTTAATTGAATAGATCAAATTTATTTAATTAAATTACTAATACCTCAAATTCCTCTCATTTTGATTTAAATAAATCTAAAAATCTAAATCAAATGTCATATCAACTAATTCCATCTAAAGTTAATTAAATCCTGATTAACTCTAACTCTAATCCTCAAATCCTCTAGATTTTGCAACTTGCACAAGTAAATCAATTTATTTGATTTATTAATTCTTCTATTTCCATTCAAAAATGGCATCTCTTTGGAATATTCCCTCAATTTGAAATCTCCCTCCCAAAAGGACTTGTCCTCCAACATGGCATTTATAGCTCTTACATGTCCTTTTTCTTGAGCCAAGTGGCATTAACTCATCTTTCAACTCTTCCTCCACAAGCCATCTTTTGAATTTCAAATTCCACCTAATTGCATTTATCATGCACATTGATCAAAATGTGCTCCACCTCTCTTCAATAGCATGTTGACAAGTGGCATAATGCCATTGGTTCATATTTAGTCCCACATTCTCCCTATTTCCCATTCTTCCATCCTTCTTTGCTATAAATAGAGATCTCTATTGTATTTGGATCCACAATCTTAGGCATTTTTGCACTATCCACTACTTGATGCATTTGATTTCATCCACATTTTCATCAAGAGCTTATCAAGGGTTGGGAAAGGGCTACTTTCCACATCAAAGTAGCACCAATCCACTATGGGATAGGTTTGAACATGCTTCACATGCTTTTCAGTTAATCTCTTTGGTATTTTATTACTTTGTTTGCATTGTTTAGCATGATTTAATATCTCATAGGAGTATTTAGTTTGCTTGGTTTAAACTAACCCATGCTAATATGTGTTGAGGTTTAAACTATGTTGCATATTATGTACTTACATCTGGCGCTAGAAGGAGGGCCTCTAAATTTGATTGATGTGTTACTGATTTAGTGCAGATCCAGGTTTAGTTCTTATATAAATGTTACTAATATTTCTAAATCAAATTGATATTGAATCATTATTTATAAATATCATCACTATCAACTTCTATATGCACTTCATGTCTTGGTATGTCATACTTCTCATGTAATTTTTTACTGCACGTTATCTGTAAACTTGTGCACATAGTGACAAGTTTAAACTATTCTAATGGACACCAATTCTACTCTAGACACGGTTACATTATTTTTTTAGTCTTGGAGTCATTGTTCAATCAAATAAACTTTATACAAGTCTTTTGCATAACATAAAAATTTTATTAGGATTGTAGTTTATTTCCTCAAAACACATTCTTCTTCCTGTTGGATTGATGTCCATATCTTGTTTCATGATGCCCATTTTCTTTGGCAAAAGAAGAGGATGCTGGCAAAAGGTTGTAGAATTCTATTTTACACCTACCAATTGC
>VDFB02058242.1:194750171-194836656 GCA_007258455.2 Sequoia sempervirens | reverse complement strand
CGATATCACGCACGAAGGAGCTGCTTTGCTAAAGATCGTGCGCAGATGTAACTTTTGGGATTCTTGATGCGGCTTTGTCGTCTGCAGTTTAACTTTCTATCTTGGTGCACACACACATTTATGATGAAGGGTCGTTGCCAATACATGGTCAATATGAGAATTGGATATCATGCGTGGAGGTGTGGATGGAGTGCATTTAGGGATAAGAGATGGATTGGTTGACAGTTTGGAACCTTTGACTCTCCAAACTTGGGAAGATGAGCAATGATGGGTGGATACGGAAGTGTGCATGGAATTAGGACCAACTGCTTGATACACTTTGTACGTTGCTTGAAAAGCCTACTTTTTCTTTTGCGGACATCTTTGATGGATACCTTTCCCTCTTTTAGTTTGCCCCACAGTTTCTCTGACTAATGGAATTTGATAGGGATGATCTTTCTTTGTATTCTTTGGTATCCATATGTATTTTATTTGTCCATTATGCTTCTCAGCTTCTCTTGATTTGATAACATTCTTCGTACTTTGATTCATATCTTTCTTTTGACGTTGGTCCCAATTCATGGATGGGGTGATGGGTGGATGAAGATTCATGATGTGGCTGGTTGTAGTATTGACACCGGTTTCATCATAAGGATTCTTCATGCTCCCTATGTTGACATTTGCTTGAGATGAAGTTGCCTCCAGTATTGTGGTAGTACCTTCGTTCTTTGACTCTTCCTATTCTGAGATGTCTTGTTCAGTAAACATGCTCTGACAAATGACCACTGTAGTTGACGTTCTTTCAATTTGTTGCTCCGCTAACTCTGGATGTTCTATCTGACTTGTTTCCTTGAGCGGATAATGTTGGATATCCTTATTCATGATGTCCTCAGTCTGAGTTTGGGACATATTTGATCCTAATGTTGACAACTCCATTTGATTGTAGGAGTTAATAATCTGCTCTTTTTGTGTAACACAATCTTGTTCTTGATGAAGATCATCTACGTGTCCATCCATAGAAAGCATCTCATGGGTAGATGAATGAATATGCATTATGCTGGTGTGATAATCATTTACGACATCTTGTATGGATAGGAGAGTGTCCATTAGATCATTATAATAGCTTGAAGATACAAATTCTTGATCTTGAATGATTTCAGAGTTGTTTTTGACATGCTTTGGATCAAGTTCTTGACATGGGGAAGCTTCAAAGGATGGATTTCTTATAAAGGACTTTTGGATGTCGACATTAGGCATGGTCAAGTTCAAGGTTCCTTCAGCATCTGTAACCATGCGGTCAAAGGGGATCAACATGTTTTGAAAAGGACCATTGCTAGACTTTGGTAAAAGATTTTGATCATGCTTTGGAATAAATTCTTGAGATATGTCCTCTAACTCGTAAGGCAATGTAGAGACATTTTCAACATGATCATTAGTCGATGGATCGTGCATTATGTCAATAGGATCAAACAATCCTAGCACTTCTTGAAAGAGACCACTAAAAAGTGGCTCTTCATGTATGGTGAGTTGATCATTGGATGGAGTAGACACAACTTCAAGGTGCTCCTCGATGGAGAGGTTTTGATCATTGTTTTCGACAATTGTAGTGGAGGGATTTCCAATGTCTTCAACCAAAGGGTCAAATGATGTTGACCTTTCTTGAATTGGATCATTGTTAGGTATCATTGGTGGATTTTGATCACGATTGAAAAGTGACTCTTGACCTATGTTTATTTGATCATTGGATGAAGTAAACGTGTGCTCAGTGATGGATTGATCTTGATCCTTGTTTTCAATAGTTGTCAACTTTTGTGTTTGTGCTCGTGTTGGTTGGGTAGCTTGAGAGGATTGTTTCACACTTTGATCTTGTGTTGCTTGTTGCATGGCTAGATATTGTTGGTATCCCTTTTGAAAAGCAGCTTGTAATGTCGCGTTGTATTGGATTGATGTGGTGGAAATTGGTGGTGGTGGGGGTGGTGGTGGATTCGAAATTATGTCGGATGTAGTGACAAGTGTTTGAGATATGCTCAGAGCGATAATGGTAGTGAGGGGTTGAGATGTGATGGGCATGATAGTGGTGGTTGGAGTGATCGAAGTGATAGAGATGGTTGGATTGACCGAGGTGATAGGTCCTTGGGAGACCAAATTTTGATTTGGGATCAATTTTGTTTGATTAGATACCATCCATTGGTGTGATGTCGATGGTATACTCGAAGGATTTGACATGATGGTTTGGTTGACGTTAGGTGGATTGATTTGGGTGGCGTGATTGGTGTTAGGTAAAGGGGGAAGCCCTAAACCAAGGAATGATGTAGGTAATGGTGGTGGAGATTTCCCTTGGTGCAATGCCTCAACTTTTTTGGAAAGTTCCGCAATTTGATCTCGCCAAATTTGTTCTTGATTTTGATCTTGACTCACTTGAGATAGTTGATTTGGCTTGTGTTCAAGTAGTTTTGGCATGCATGCTTGCGGTTTTTGAATGGGATTATGGGAAAATTAACTTTGGATAATGTTCTGATTTGGGATGATGTTTAAATTTGGCATGATAGGATGAACATTGTTGGTATTGGGAATAATTTTTCCAAAGTTTTCCGAGTTAGGATTCATGTTTCGAAAATTTGCACTTGGTACATCCACATTTGGTTTGTAGGGATTTGGTAGAATGGCGTTGCTCGTTTGAAGACTCATGTTTTGATTGTTTGGAGGATAGACTTGTAAGTTTGGACTTTGATTTAAATCTATCATGGGGAGAAGTGTTCCAAAATTTAGATTGGGCATACTCACATTCGTTGTGCTATTGCTATTCATAGGAGATAGTGATCCTATGTATGGATGTGAGTTTCCATAATCCCATGATTTCGTGAGGCTTGGATAGTTTGGTTGGTTTGGACCGCTCATGATGTATGAATCTAGTTTATATTCCATGTTCTTCTTGTGTTTTGATCTTATAGCAAAGTGACCTCTAAGGTTCTTAGGACCAATGACGAGGTGGGGGATGAAAGGTGTAAATGATGTGAGTGTTGAACATTTAGGAACTTTGAATCAATGCTAGACTTAGGGCTTGATTTTTTTTTTGATTGATTTGATTTGGATGATGAACTTGTAAACCCTAAGATGTTGGATGTGATCTTAGGATGAACTTGTTCAAAGGATGGTTGATAATTTAACTAAGTGTGCGTGGAAGGATTCATCCAAACACACCTAACTAAACAAATGATTTTGATTTGGTCTAGAAATGTACCCAAGTCTAGGTAATGATGTTTTCAAAGCTTTTAAAGTTGTTTGGATGGATGGGTTGATAAATGTTTGGATGGATGATGGAAGTTTTGATGATCCTAAGAGACTTAGAGAGACTTTTTTTACTAGGCCAAGGTATTGAAGAACACACTTTTCTCTAAGAGCAATCAAAAGACCAATATGACCAAGAGATATCAAGCACATGTGTGGGGTCCAATTTGTTATCTTTGCTTAGTGTATTCCTTTTACCACAAACAAACTCTTGATTAAGGTTTCAAACTAAGATGTCCAATGTCTTAATTTCTTTAAACCCCACAAGATATTTTATGTGGAAATTCAATGAACTTAAGGCAAGGGTTTTCCTATTGTTTACTCAAGAAGATAAATTGAGGTATAATCCAATGCTTAGGAACCTCTAAGGACATGAATCCCAAGGGAAAGTAAGTAACATATGGATTGAGTCAATGATATTTGTCTTCAAGAGGGTTTGAAATTTTGAGAATCATGTTGAATGTTTGTTTTGCAAAATGTTTTCGAATACACCTGTGTTTTCAAACAAGAACAATTACAAGCCCTATGGATGTGTAAGACAATATTTGTTGGATACCTCTTGGATAAGTCCAGCTACGCTTAGCATGCTTAGATGCTTCTTTGACTTAATGGCTCCCTCCACTCTTCATTAACGCCAAAGTGGCCAATCAACACACCATGAAACTCCCATGGCATGCTTTCCATCTCTACTAGAAGACCTAGAGGTGTGGCTTGAATGACCGTTCTTGCACCAACAAATAGATTAAGGATTTTGGCAAATTCTAGCACATGGGTTCTAGTAAGGACTTTCCGTTCATGGAGATTGACCCATCTGCAAGAGTCCCTTCGGATCCATCTGCCGAGCCAACCACGTGATTATGGAGTTTAACCAAAACCCTCATTTATATCACGCCGAAATACTTTGGCTTTAGAGGTTAATGGTGAGTCAGCCCTTGGTGAGTACTTTTTCCTGCGCCTCTAAGATAAACAAAAGGAGCAAAGACACAATCCGTAACTTCGATCGATCTTTGATGGCACAAAGAAAGAGAATGTACACGAAAATGCCCCTACTCACACTCGCACAAGATGTTCAATTTTTAAGCCCAAATTGAAGTGTTTTAAAGCAATAAAATGTATTTTGAGTGTTTCTCTTGCACCCTAGATCGCACGAAGCGCAAGGGGAGAGGATACATACTCAAAAGACAATCACACAATTCAAACACTTGTTTGTTTTATACCCTTCAAAGCAATTGTGAATTTGTTTTAAGCACCAAATGAAATATGAAGATTGCTTGTTCAATTTTTAACCCAAAACGAACTCTAGTAAGTTTGTCCTAAGATTCGTTTTAAGCCCTTTGCAATGAAAATCAAATTGTTCGTTTTAGACCCAAACGAAAATTAGTGTTCTAAAACGAAAAGAAAAACAATTTCGTGAGGTAGTGTTGATCAAACACTAAAGTGTTTAAAAACACATTGTGTTTTCAAAAAAGAATTTCCCCCTCCTTGGTTTTCATTTGATAGCCTTCTCTTTGTTGACTTTTCGCTTTCCTTGTACCTTTTCGCCTTCACTTTTCCTTCGTTTGTACCTTGATTGTCCTTCGTTTGCTTTTGTACCTTCGTTGTTCATTTGTACCTATAAAAACAAAAGACAATTATGTGAAAATTGAGTTTGATTAAATTTGCTTCTCAAGCCTTTTAAATAAAAACAATTTCAAGTGATAAGGCATCAATATAGATCTTGATTTTCAACAAAAGCAAAGTTTTAAAGTAATTATTAGTCAATAAAACCAAGAAAAGAAAAAGTCTCCCTTACCAATAATCCACTCTTGCCAAAATTAAAATGAAATATAAAGAACATCTAATATATTGCTAGATTGATAGGAATAAATAATCAATTCCTCAAAGTCAGCAAGATATCAGAAAAAAGAACAATACACCACTTTAGCCCCTCTTCATTGTTTCAAAAAGTCCACAAATGGATTGTGTTAAAAGAAACAAACAAATGTCTTCGTACCTACATCAACACTAAAGTCAATATAATGCACAAAATACAAATAAAAAAATAAGCCAGGTGTGAGGGCGCAGAAGTAAAGGCGCAAGTCTATTAGCAGATGTAAGGTCAGAGTTGCAATAATTAGAAACCTTCAAATTAATGCATTTGCGTTGGGATTAATGGCAAAAATGAAATCAATTACAAGATCTTTTAAGGAATAAGTCAGCTTGGATTAAATGCCTGTGGTTTTAATTCTGAAGAATACACGCCAACATCCCTGCCTGCAATCTACACTTTTCATACTTGGAAATCTGCGCCTTTAGTTTTCAAGGTGACTGAACATTCATCATAAAGTCTAAAATCTTAAATTGTAAGTCTTTGGCAAAATAAGAACCCACGCATATTAGTATTTATGACAAACTCGCTTGAGTAAGTAAGCAGCTGTGCCCAAGACATTACATGATTAGGCTCTTGCAAGAAGTTGGTAAAATAATTTATAAGTACTTACCTTGTTTATAACGCCCTCATCAGTATATGGCGGAATATGAGGATTACATTGGTGTAAGAGTTTTGGCCAAAGAGACGTAGACATGGCTACTCCAGTTCGTGAAGACCTTGCAGATTTTGGTAATTGCGCGCAGGAAGAATTAAGCCACCAAAAATGATAGAAAATGAGCCTCATTAACTATAAGACCCTGTCTACTCCTCATTAATAGATTTGTCTGCAGATTTGACAGAGAATAATGCAGAGAGAGATCAAAGGAAAGGAGTATGTCTTTGTTTTCCAACCGATGCACCAACCCTCGCAATAATGTGGATGACACCTTCTCTGACGCGCTCGTTGTCCTATTTAATAACTGCAAAACAGAAAGTTGATATACTCATAATGAATCATTTGACAAAATGGCTGAAAAGAATGCGTTTTCTATTTTTTTTTGTTTTTATGGTCTTCAAGGCATGCATATTGTCTGACAGAATGGCTTCAAAGATAGAAAGCCAGCGGCTGGATAAGATACATGAATTGTTGACAGTGCATGTGAACTGCTTGGCAGAATGTCTCATGGACTGTTTAACAGACAAGGCGCGTGAATTGTTTGACAGAACACCTCAGAAGAAAAGTGGTCTTATACCATTGCTGCAGGTGTGAGGATGAACTTCCTAACCTTCCTTGTATCCTCTCTGCCTACGCGAAAAGAAAATGGGAGCTTTGGAACAGAAAATGGAGTTTTGGAATAGAAAATGGACGCATGGACAAGGCACATCCCAGTTAGACAAAGTGCCTACATAAATGTGGTCTAATGGAGCATAATGATTACAAGATATTAAAAAAAGAAAAAAGTCTTTAGAAATCTTAGAACAAATGCATTTGTCAGGCGTAGGGTTCATTCAACACACAGAAACAGTCAGCAACAGAAAAAGAAAAAGCTTCCAAGTGAATGCAGTTAGTAGGTGTAAAGGCGGATTTCACAATAACTGAAGCCTTTCTACCTGCGCCAAAAGCGATACCATATAGATCTACAATAACTAAATAAATTCATTCAACTGTAAAGTCCAACAGATACGCATTGTGTATGGAAGCGTTGCAACTCGTGAGCCCTGTCTCTTGGGGAGCCAAATACATTCAATGCATGGCTTGATCAAATCTATCACGGATTTTTGTTTTAACTCTGTAGGATGTCTCTTGCGTGCCTTAATGAAATCTGTATGCAATTAGGCCATGGAGATGTTGCTGCTGCCCATTGCATCATGACCCTATTTGGTCTAAAGTTGCTTTGCCCGCGATATATTATGGGAGTACAATGATTTCTTGACCACTCTCAACATGCTTTCTACCTACACCCAACATCAGTGGCTTGAAACGGGGCGTGGACAACCATGAAAAACATAAAACATGGAGAAACTCAGTCAGATATTATTGTTGGAAATGCTTTGACAGACATGTACGTGAAATGCTCAAAACCAAAGCAGCTTGAAACAGGGTATGCACATCCAAGAAAAACATAACACATGGAGCAGCTTTGTTAGATGTTTTATGTAATCCAAAATTTGGGAAAGGTAACAACTTTATCTGCTGCAATACAAATTATCAGAGACAAATATGATGGATTTTCAAGCTATTTTCTCAATATGCGTAATCAAGAAACAAAGAGATCAGTTGGCAAATACTCCATCATTCATGGGCAGTCCAAAACAAGAATTATATAGAGAAGTTGACAATGATATTTATAAACCACAAAACATCAATCAAATTTAAGAATGTTACGAGCATATCAAGCCCTCCTTCTAGCGCCAAGATGAAGTACCCAAAATCTGCAATGTAAGACCACTTCAAATACTCATTAGAAATGTTATTCTAAACACACAAATCTGCAAATACCTCCATGAAATAGAATATCTATGCTAAAGAAATGCCACAAGTAACAAAAACAGCATCAAGAAGACATTTTAAAAGCAAGATAAACACTTATTCCATGTTGGATTGGTGTCACATGTGCTAGTGACCCTTTCCCAATCCTTGATAAAAAGCCCAAGATGATAAAATGCAAATGCAGATGGTGGAGTGATGATGAACAAGATCAAATCTCAAATGAAGAGAGTAACCTTGCATAAAATTGTGGAGGATTTGCTCAAAGATGAAGCGCCTATTTAAAGATTTTCAAAATGCTAAATGTTGAAAATGGACCAATGTGGGACAAAGATCAAGCCAATGAGTTGAGGACACTTGTCATCATGTGATTAGTTGATGCATGTGCAAGATTTGGGAAGAGTGCCCAAGAGGGGGAAAATTTGAATTCAAATTTGCAATGAATGCTGAGTTTGACTTTGGAAGGGGACATGTAAGAGACATGTAAGGCCTCATAAATGCTCTATTGGGTGTACATGTCCACTTGGGGGGAGATTCAAACTTGGAGAATATTCTCCCTTTATGCCAAGTTGAAAATAAAGATTTTGATAAATCAATTAAATGCAATTTCATGTGCAAGTGGCCAAATCTAGAGAATGCAAGTGGGTGAGATTAGCATTAGATCAGGATTAATTAGCTAGGATGATGATTAGGCTGATTTGACCAATTTGACTTGATTTAGGGATTTAAATCAAATCAAAGGGAGATGAATGATGATTTGAGATTTAATTAAATAAATGATTGATTTATTTAATCAAAGGGATGATGATAGGATAAAGTTTGATTTATTTGATTTAAGTTGATGGATTTACCCTGATGAATGGATGAGTGATTTTGATCGAATGCATAATGCTAATTTTGCGTGTCTACAACTAATGAGATCGGTTTCTTCTCCGTTAATGAGTTCAAAGTTTCGTTGAATTATAGCACTTGGAAGATCAATTTGTTCAACAAGAGCAATCGGTCTCCAAATAGTCATGTGGGGTTCATTTGTCAATTTATCTTTCTTAAGTGAATTGATTTTACAAACACTTGTCTTGATTATGTTTTCAAACTATATGTTTATGTCAAAAACATCATAACTTTCACAATATCCATTTTGTGAAAATTATGAGATTAGATCCATAATTGCCTATGTTATCTTTGGGAAATATGGATTTGAGATTAATGTCAATATATTTAGAAATCTCTAAGGATAAATCCTTAGGACAAGTAGTAATATCAAGGCTAACCCAAGAGGTCCATATTTAAGCCAAAGTGTTTAAAATTTTTGAGGAAGATACTGAATGTTTGTTTTTGTATCATTTTGAAACCAAGCAAAGTGTTAAATTGACTCACAATCATTACAACCATAGGTTTGAAATAGCTATATTTGTTGAGTCCCCACTCGGATTTCTCCAAACACTAAACAATGCGAACAGTTAGAGATTTGGTGACACTGGCTCCCCTCCACAATACACACTTCTCGAGACCACCAAATCTCAAAATCCTTAAAATACAGAGATTAAAAGGATTTTTTCTATTTCTACAATTTTATATTATGAATGTGGGGTGGCTTTAGAATGACCATTCTTGCATGAACAAATATTAAGGATTTTTGGCTTCTAAACAAGGGTTCCTAATAAGGGCTTCTAGTTTAGGGGGTGCAATGATAAACTCCATCAAGAGGTCTCCCAACCCTTAGAACAAGGTCTTTACACATCATAAAGATACTAGGGGAGATATATCATGTACTGTTTCCCATTCATCACAATTTGCATTGCAACCACACATTTATATCATAGTTTGGAAGAGCTTGGCATTAGCTCATTACTGCTTGGGTCCTTCCATTGGGGTGAGTACTTTTTCCCACTAAGGGAGGCCCTCTAAATATAAACAATAGCGAGGAAGTACATCCGTAGTTTGATAACCTTCATTCGTATGAATAAAGAGAGAACACACACTATGCATTTTCTCACACTCACAAGGAGGTTTAGTTTTAATCCAAATTGAAAGATGTAGGTGATTTTGCAAAGTGTTAAGGAATGTTTCTATTTCTCAAGATTTCCAAATGGCACAAGAGAATTGCATACACATCCACTAACAACGTTGAAAATCATAAAACATAGCAGACAGTTGTAAATTTTAACCCCTCAAAGTAGTGATGAGTTCGTTTTACGCACCAAATGAAATATGAAGTTGCCTTGTTCAATTTTAAGCCCAAAGAACAATGAGGAGATGAGGGTTAAATTTCAATCCTATTTGAGTGTTCTTTTTAAACCCAATGGAAATTTAGTGTGTGTCCTAAAGCATAAATTAGAAAGCATAAAAGTTGGGTTATAATTGCCCCAAAGCATCAAATGCTTGTTACAATCATAGAATTCTAAGATAGAAAAGCTTTCTTCACTTTCAATCCATGTTTTTCAACCTACAAAACCCTATTATTCTAACAACTAGAAAATAGTCAGAGGCACATCACTGATCAAATAATTCAAGGAACCTAAAACACATGTCAAAAAAATGATTGTAAAGTTTCTTACCCTGGTTGGGTATCGTTGAACATGATAGCATTGCAATTTGAACTATGGGTGTCGCTCTAGTGAAAAAAGGCATCGCTTTTTAGAGAAACAAAGAGCATGATAGCATCGCAATTTTGTTCAACATCACTGCTTATAGTAGCATTGCACTTCAAAATTTGGGGGTGTCAATCTGGTGAAGATGGGCGTCGTTGTTTGAACTTTTCGATACCTCTATATTAATTTGGCGTCACCATATTTAAATTGGTATAGTACATTTAATCAACATCGGTTCTTCAAATTATAGCAATGTCGCTATATGGTGACGCACTTCAAAGTGTGTCATTTTTTGTAGTTTGAGCGTTGCTATATCCTTCAAAATAGTAAACAAATGGAATTTGAGCTAAAAATTGGTTAAATTAATGGTTTTCCCTCCTCGCGCTAGAATGTGAGACGAGGATCATCAAGGTGAATTGATTACACTTAATCCATGATGAATTGAAGAATAATTTACCCAAATAAACTTGCATCTACCAAACAAGATCATTCAAATTGAAAATATTAGACTAATCATTTACACAAACTAAAAATTACAAACAATAAAACAGTTAAATTCCTACTCTAACCCATTTGAAACTTATCTTTTTTTGGAATTGGTGTTTTTTTGATGTGAAATGACGACCCTTTCCCAATCCCATAAATAGTGAGCCTATTTCAGTCGATTTTATCGAAGAGAATCGATGAAACCAATGTGATAAATGGATGAAAATATAGTTTATGCTAAAAATGAACATAATGCAAGCTAAATTAACATGATTTTATGCTACAAATGATCTAATTATGCTACTGCTAAGCTAATCTAAGCTAATTCTAAGCTAAAAGATGAAAACCCTATGAAAATCGTAATTCATATACAAACTAAGATGGATGCATGGAAGCCAAATTAAGGAATGATTTAAGCTATTATGCAACTAAAATTAACTAAAACAAGCTAAAAGTTAGTAAAATATGAGTGTGGATGAAAGTTAATTCAACATCATGACTTTGCAATTGAAAGATGGATGAGATTCAATAGCATGAGCTTGCTTTGAAAAATGTGGATCTATTTGTCTCCAAATAGTGACCTATTTATACGAAAGCAAATGAGAAATGGAGGGTTGACATCAAAAATATTAATCAACTATCAAAGATGAAGGAGATGAGAGGCGTGGATCATGGATTCTCATAATGAATGAGAATGCATGATGGGATTTAATCAAGGGTTCCCACTTGCCTCAAACAAACACACTTTTGACCTACTCACATAGGTCAATTAATTAAATAGCTATCTTAATTTAATCAATTAAGAAAAAAGATGGGTTTGAAGAGAAAATAATGTTAGTAAATCTGTTTCGAGTGTATGATATCATTCAGGACATTTTTCAATGTCTACACTTGGTTTCTAAGTTCTTTTGAGAAAATTTTACAAAGAGAGAAAAACATGTCATGCAAGTATTCAGTGTATGCTATGGGATGTGCTTCACATTTATTTTGTGGTTATGATATGCTTGTGTAGATCTAAGGTATTTTTCATGATTTTTGGTAGTTTCTATATCCATAATTTTGGATTCTAGATCATTGTACAATTTGAGATATTTTCACTAGTATGTGAACTGGGCAATTCAATATTTTTGGCTATGGTCTAGGAGAAATGTATTTGCTCCGCATTTCTCCACATCATGGTTTCAAGACTTGTAGTTCTGAGAATAAGTTTAAAGAGGAATTGAGATTTTGTGTTGCTATTGATGATTTTCTGAGTCACAATGTATTACAGTGGTTGACAGGGTTATTCAAATGTACAAAATATTTATACTCTTCAGGTGAAGTTTGTTGTGAAGATTCTAGATGAATTTTCATGTGTTCATTGTATACTCCATATCATGTTCAAGAGAATTTTGGTGTTTGGAAATATTAGATTGAGTTAAGGATGTGTGTACTTAATTGTTTTATATGTTTGCACGGGTGTTGACCGACCTTGTGTTAAACATTACTTGCAAAGTTCATGGAAGTGTGTTGAGGCATAGTGGGACTCATTTAGGTCCTCATTAAGAATTTTTTTGGGTCACCCTCATTCTCTTCCATTGTGGAAATGCTTTGGAACTAACCTAATTTGAATTTGTAAATACAAATTGTGTATGGCCGACCTTGGAAGGGTTTCAAGGTTGAAGATGGTATAAGTATAAGATGAGATGTTTGTGAGAGACATGGATATACGTGATATGTGTGTGATGCAAGTTTGAGTAGATCAATGTGAAATTCAAATTGTTGAGTTCTTGAAGGTAGTGAGTTGAAGGTGCACTCTATCATTCAATCATATCTACAAAAGTGTGAGAAAGTTGTGGTGGAACTCCTATTGCATTGAGATAGTTTTCTCTCTGTAACAACTCTCTTCTATCTTCTTTGTAATTTTGTGGTAGTGAGCCCTCATTGGATAATGTTTCCTCTTCTAGAAGTGATCCTTTCCTGGCAGTGAGCCTTTGTATTCAATTTTGAAATTCTTTATATTGTGAGCTAATCCTCACTATGGTTTTTCCCTCATTGGGTTTTCCATGTAAATCTAGTGTTCTTGTATGTATAGTCTTGCTATTTTTTTTTTTTAATTTAATGATTAATCACACCAAAAGATTAAAGGTTATGTGAATGCTTGTAAATATAACTTCTATTGAGGGTTTTTGAAGACTAAAGTTGCTACAACTGATTCACCCCTGTCATAGTTGAACTTTTCAACAAATCTTGGTCCCTTTTAAATATCAAAGATGTTACTCCCTCATTATAGAATTTAGTGTTTGAAATAATGTAGAAAAATTTGGTAGGGTGGAAGGGTAAACTCTTAAGTCATGCGGGAAAACTCCAAATCCTTTTTGTTGCACTACATAGTATTCTTGTTTACTTCCTTTCCTTATTTAAGATTCCTATATATTGTTGATACTATTTTTCTTCCTAAAAAAATAAAAAATAAAAAATAAAAAAATGTCTCTTCATTGGGATACTATTTTTCTTCCTAAGGCCTATAGGGGTCTTGCAATTAGAAAAATCCAATATACCAATAGATATATTTTGGCTAAGATTGGTTAGGACCTCCTACAGAATGAAAAGGACTATGTCAAATAATGAAAGCCAATTATTTAAATAGCACTCAATTTTGCATAAGTATATCTAACCTTGAACATCCTCATGGGTATTTGATTTAGTACAATATTATCAAATCAAGGAAGATATTAATAGGAGGGCTAATATGGAAATTGGGGAATGGATTTAGGATTAATTTTTGGGAGGACCCTTGGGTCTTGAACCAACCACTAAACAACCTAATGTTCAGGGAATTATAGGAACCTACAACAAATATCTTTGGTAAGAGGGTTGCTAACTACCTTAGTGGACAACTTGGATCTCAAAAGTGGAAATAAATAGAAAATTTTTGCTATAATAATTAGGAGCTAATGAAAAAATCTAAAAAACTCCAAAGAACCCTCACATTAACAATAATATTTTTATTTCAGAATGAGGATGGGTTTTATTGGAAAAAGGAAAGAAAAGGAAAATTCACTATTAAGTCTTCTTATCATTTTTTTTGTCCAATGACCATTGTGGTCAACTTTGGAAACTCATCTAGAACCATCACCTCATCATCAAGATTATTTTATTCTGGTAGATTGTAACTCACAATATGCTTCTTACCCAAGATAACTTAAGGAAGAGAGGCTTTTAGATCCCTAATATCTGAGCTTTATGAAAAAAAGAGGTGGAATCGGTGCCTCACTTGTTAGTGCATTTCCCTTTCTTAGAGGAAATCTAGAGATATGCCCTACATAATCTTAGATTTTGTTGGTCCATGAATGATAGCATTAAAGGTCTTGTTATAGATTTATTTTGTCCTTATACTCATCCTCTTGTGATGGAACTATGGAGATAGATTCCCCCCAACATATGTTGGAATATTTGAAAAGAAAGGAAAAACAAGTTATTCTTAAATGGAGAAAATAATTCCAAGGAGTTGTTTGGGTCTTGCTCCAGATTGTTAGTTGAGAATGTTTCCCTCTACAACTAGAAAATTTTGAGTTGACCTCCAACAACTTTTGACTCCAATGTTTCTCATAGATGGGATTTACACTTGGATCTTGATAAATTTTTAACTCTAAAATGTTAGCTCAATAGAATACCAAATGAAAAAAACCCCCCCTAGGTTGGACCAAAATTAAATTTTATGGGTCTACTAAAGGAAACCTAAGATTGGCTAGTGGTGGTGGTATTATTAGGAGCTTTGATGGAAAAGTTATTGTAGGTTCCTTTGGGAGTCTAGGGGATCAATCTTATAATGTGGTTGAAGCAATGTTAATGTTATGGGGAGTCAAGATTGCTCTATCTCTAAGGATATAGAGATTATAGGTTGAAGGTGACTCTAAGCTTGTCATTAATTCTATGAAAAGTAAAGTGAAGGTTGGATGGGCTATCACTAACATCATAAATGATATCTAAAATATTTTTTCTGGTTTTTATAGATTCACTATAATTCATACTTATAAGGAAGGAAATTGTGTCGCTAATGTAATGGCCAAATGAGAACTACACTAGGCTCCATTAGATGTTGGAGTAACAACTTATTTCTCCTCTTGAATGTTAGAGGTATCCTCTTCAAAGAGAATTATAATATCATTCCAAATGTGGAGGATATATAATAAAATCACAATTTTTGAATATATATCCTTATATATTCTAAGTAAAAACTCCCTAACCAATGATTTTCCTCTCAATCCTTGGGAATTTTAGGACAATGATAGAAGAATGAAGAGAATGACTTCTAGAATAATGATGTAAGTATTATTAGGTGGGTTTTGAGTGGAATGTGTTACACAGATGGTTTCCATTATACCAAAATATTGACCTGTTAATGCTCGATACAACCGCCAGAGTTAATGAATCCACGAAAGGTGATTAAGCCATGTCACAAACCTGAGTGTTATGTTGCACAACATAAGGAGACCAAGGGTGCACACCTTGCACCAATCCCCCTTCTGATGCAAGTGAGGGATTCAAACTCATGACCTATCCTCTAATACCAATTTGTGCACAGATGGTTGCCTTTGCACCAAAAGATCGACCGATTAATGCCCAATACAACTGCTAGAGTTAACGAATCCTCTAGACATGGTTAAGGAATGTCACAAACCCAAGTTTTTCACTACACAACACAAGGAGACCAAGGGCGCACAAATTGCAACAAAATGATATTGACAACCCATAACCACCTTCAACATAGTTTCTCATGTTTTTTGATAATTCTTAATTTGTTTGTTATGTTTATGATGGTTATAAGTTAGAATGATAAAAAGGTGAGTGCCAAATTCATGAGCCATATCATCATGGTTGGGGACTTAAAAATTATAGGTTTCCCATGATAAGGAACTCACCAACCAAGATGGCTTATACTAATTCAAAAGTGTGCTTCAACCCCTTCGAGCAATGGACTAAGACCTTTGGCACAAGGGAGTTTATTATTTGGCCCTACCCATAGTTCAAAAGTATGAATTTGGTAAATATTTTGATAGATTGGATTTAACTAAGGATTCCCCCTATCTCAAGCATGATTATCCATTTAATGATCCATCATTCACCTTTTTTGGTGATCTTAAAAACCATTTCTAGAAACTTCCTTCTCACTTCCAGAAATCACTCCAACCTTTCTTACCTAAAGCACAGTGGTGTAAATCTTCTATAGTGTCATCATCCTTATTTTTTCCACATCATGGGTGGAAATCATGTGGATGAAGTGTAGCTCCTACAAGTATTTTCATAATGGTGCTTTAATTTGGTACATTTTTGTCAAAGGAGGATTGTTGCCACTTATTGAGAGTCTGAGAAAACATGATGAAAATGTCTCTATTCAATTTTCTAGTGCCTAGAACAAGAGGCATGTTAAAATAGGTGGTATAAAGTTTTAATTTAGTAAAGAATAAATAGCACATGCTACAAGATTATTTTGCAATGGTCAAAAACTAAAAATACATATGAAAGTGTAGGATGTAGAGAATATGAACCTATTCTTCAAATATGTTGAAACCCCTATCAAACTACATGTTAGATACAACTTGGAAAAACTTCCCAACCCATGGGACAAGGTATGTTTCATTCTGATGAAATATATAACTTTGGATGGTTGCTTTAAATGTTACTACTTCTATCATCTCCCCCTTTTAAAACACTTCCAAACAGGGTGCTCCTTAGCTTCACTTTTCTATTTGTTATCTTTCCTTGAGATTTTTGTAAAAGAATCCATTAAAATGATGGCTACAAACCCTAACAAAAAACCCATTCTTCTTCACTAGAGGCTCATACTAAGAATTTATCAGTTTCATCTATCCCTATGCCCTCCCAAATCCATCAAAGCATACCTAGTTGAATAAAACCATATTTTTTCTTCACCTTTGAGGAACCCCCTGAACCCTCATGCTGAGTATCCTATCAAGCCTTATTCAAAAGGGGAGTATATTTCACCTGCAAAGAATGTCACCCCTAGTTTGAAATTAAAGTCCCAAAACCCACAAACCAATTATTTAAAACCCCTAAAAAATTAGAGCCAAAAAATAGTTGTTTCTATTCTATGTGAGATCAAACATACACCCCCCCAAAGGTCCTAACAAAAGGATCAACACAAATTTAAAAGACTCTCCCAGTAAAAAGAAGAATCCCATGGCTAAATTTTTATGGAAGAGACTAATTCTAAGGATGATGAGGAATAAGATAACAATAAAAATATAGACAAGGGAGAAAAATAGAACCCAACTCAACTAAATATAGATACTACACTAACCCCAGTGTTCAGAGAACTCACATATTGGCAAGTAAACAGGTTCCTAACATAATATTGAATGAAATATCTAGTGAGGAGTCTAAACAAGATAAGGATGAGGATGGTAGTAGAAAAGAGAATAATTTTGAGGATTCTTAGGAGGATAGAGAAGGATCAAACTTGTTTCCATAATTTAATGCCATGCTTTGAGATTTGGAGGACTCTACCCCTACTAAAGATCACAATGAAGATAATTGACCCAATTGTAGGAAGATGATTCAGGATTTCAACCACTATTGGCTAGGGTGGAAATCCTATAGAGGAAGCTTAATGTCCCTTCCTTCTTTACCCTAAAGGTCATTCACCACTCGATTGTTACTCTTGGTTCTATCCTGCAAGAATAAATACAAAATCATGAGAAGACCACAAAACCTAGTACAAGATATCATAAATATGATGCTTTTAAATTCCTTATGGAGGATTAGGAAAATATTCCTAAGTAGGATGTTTTTTTGTGTTTTATGTTTTAATTTTTTTTTAAATAATCTACTAATATTTTGTTGTTAGTTATCTATCATTGTCTTGTAGCCTTTGAACTTATTTTCTCTTCTATTTAACTCTTTTCTCTTTGGGGAATTTTTTGTTTGGTACAACACCCTATAAATGTTCCTTATTTTATCAAAAAAAAATCTATTTTCCCTCCATGTCTAGAGTTTAGTATCATATAACTATCTCTTTCATTATTAGATCAAATACTATCAATTTCTTATGAGGTGGCATAAAAATATAGTTTAGATTCACTACCTATGCACAAGAATATGACTTGGTTGAAGTTTACAAACAAGTTCCTCAAATTTAAACACTTGAACAATAATTTTTCATGATGATTTTTAGTTAGGGTTTGTGTAGTTTTCATTCTAATAACTCTTTGTTTAGGAACAAAATCCTTAATAATTCCCACTAGAAGGTCAAATATGGTATTAAAATCAATGAATACTAGATATGTACGTAGATGGGGATCCTCATACCTATACAATATGATCTTAATTTTGATCATGCACAATAGTTGCACCCATGTGTACATAACTATATTAGAGAGGTATGGAAGTAGATACCCAAAACCCACAACAATCTTTAGAATTAATGGCGTGAGGAACCATGAGCTCAAACCCTAAAAAATACATTACTAATGGATAAGGTTGTTTTCCCAAATTTTGTAATGGGAAGTACATGTAGATCAATATCCCTCAAATAAAATATTTTTTCTAAAAAAAGGAGCCCCCTTATCGAAGCCACAATAACAAAATCTAGAAATAAAAGCACTCTAATGTGTTAGGCAGTAGGTGAGATGAATAGTGAATAATGGTGGGAGTGTATGAGTTTGAGATTCAAAGATACCTCATGACTTACTACTAGTAAAAAGGAAAATTTTAGGTAGGAAAAATGATGGTAAGGAAAAATCTACAACTATGATAAGATAAGAAAAAGAGTGGGGTTCAAAGAAATTGGATGAAAAGATAAACAACTTTGATATCTCAATAGGACAAAAGAATGAAGATGGGGGATGGCTATGAGGTATTCCTATATGGATTTAATGCACCAAGCTAGCACACATAGGACATTATCCAATCAAATAGAATAAAAATTTAAATAACAATGATGATAAAGATGTGAGAACATGTTGTATTTGAAAAATAATATGCAGATGAGTGTCATGTGAAACATAATGACATAGGGGAAACAAAAACACAAATGACCTCACCATTGCTACAATAAAGGTGGTACTAGAAAAAGACCAATCATGGGATGTAACCTCCATGTTAAACATGTCTACACTTAAAATTGTCCTGGTCAATATCACACATCTGATTCAATTTACTAACACTATTTTCATCCTGATTCGATCATTCTTGTCTATTTAATTAAATAATGCTAATTGTTTAGTGAAATTCATCATTTTCTTTTGTTAATTAGATAATCAATATTATTGGATTACTTCACCCCTTTCATGTTAATTTTCATCCTATTTGATTAAATAATGCAAATTGTTTAATTAATTTCTTAATTCTTCTCATTTGATTAAATAATTGTAATTGTTTAATTAAATGTCATAAACCATATTTTTTAATTAAATGATCTAATTGTTTAACTAAAGTTAAATTCCTTAACCTTGCACAATTAAATAGTTTCCTAAATTTTTAATTGACTAATTTCCCACTCCTCGAAGAATATTCCTAGGGAATATTCCTCTCATTCAAATTCAAATATTTCCCACCAAATGGAAATATCTTCCAATATTCTTCCTAAAATTAAGGGACTTGCACATTAATTAATATCCATTGATTAGCTAATCTAACCATAGCCATGATTTAACCAAAAATATTATAAATAGCCCTCATTCCTATGAGTAAATCATCCACAAAGAATTTGAGTAATCATACTATATCTATAGACATGTAAAATATACCAATTGACATTGTGCATCTGATCCTGCTTACTAACATCGTTTCTTCCTAAATCATCTCTCAGTCTAACCATTTAATCAAATCTCCTTATCTGATTAAATTCATCAACTTTCATCCCTTAATTAAATAAATCATTTTGTCTAATTAAGTCACTCTCTTTTGTTAATTAAATCAATCCATCTAATCTAATTATCCCTATTTAATTAAATAATCAATTTATTTGATTAAATATCTAAATTCTATCCATTAAATTAAATAAATTAAAACCTTATTTGATTTAATCTAACACTATCTCTTTTAATTAAATAAATCAAAATCCTTATTTAATTAATCTCTTGTCATATTCTTCTCTTATTTGATTTAAATAAATCCATAAACTTGAGTCAAATAGGTCACATCATCTAATCTCTCTCATTAAATTAATTAACCCTTGATTAATTTAATCTCATCTCATGTCCCATCCTCTACATAATGCAAGTTGCACATGAAAATAGATTTAATTAATTTATTAAATCCCTATTTTCCTCACAAGGCATCTTTTGGAATATTCTCTCAATTTGAATTCAAAAAATTCCAAGTCAACATGTACATCCAACAATGCAATAAATTCATCTTACATGTCCTTTGCCTTAAGCCAAGTGGCATTTATTGCATTTTCCCTTCCCTCTTACATGTCATTTCAACAAATTTGAAATTCAAAATTATGCATTTATTGGCACAAACCCCAAATCTTGCACATCCTTCATCCATTCATAGCTTGACAAGTGGCATCTTGCCATTGGATGAATGTTAGTCCCACATTGCTCAAATTTGGACATTCATCCATTTTAGAATTCTATAAATAAAGAGCTCATATCCTCATTTCATCATCCACAATCTAGGCAAAGTTACCATGCTCAAATATCTCTTGAATTTCATCCATTATCATTGAGTCATAGCTAGGTTTCTTGCAGATTTTGGCTTGGAGTTCTCATTCTTCACCAACAAAGTGGATCAATCATCTTCAACACATCAAACTTGCATCATAGGAATTGGGAAAGGGCCAATTTTCACATCAAATTGGCACCAATTCCCCCATGGGATCATGAGTTTACACATCTAATTAGGATTTAATCTTTGTTTTATCATTTCCATTGTGTTCTTTAATATTTCCTTCCTAGTTTGAATGTTGTAAATGGATTTCATGGGGAATCCTTGTTTTGGCTTGCAATCTTTTGTCTAACTTGTTTATTCTTGTTGTTTTGCAAGTACCAAGGTTGGGGTTCGCACAATATCCAATTTCATATTCATTTTGAGAGAATTTGTCCATTTCCATCAATTTCACCATTACAGGTCATCAAAGCTTTGCTTCAGTAATGGGATTAGGAAAGGGCTAAGCATTTCACATCAACTTAGCACTAATCCCCCAATGGGATGAGGTTTTCTTGTGTTAATTAGATGTTTCCTTTGAATTTTCAATGTTATTTCATGTTTAATGGAATCCTAGTTAGAATTTGTGATAATTTCATTGGGAATATGAGCTAATTAGGTTAATTAATTTGTTTCTTAGTTGATTCCTAGCATTATTAATCTGGTTATATTTCATGCTCACATTTTTGGCACTCCTAGTGGGACCCTTGTCATTGATTTTCTAATTTTTTGTGAAGTTTTCTAGACTTTGCAGGACCAAAGGAAAAGCAACGCTTTTGAAATTAGCCATAATGACTCATTTGTAAATGGTGATGCCTTGCATGTAAAGACCCTCTCTTTTGCAAATAATCATGATGTTGTTTAACTTCCCTTTGTTTCTATGCAAGTTTTACAGGTCAACACTTTTGCAAATAGTTGTGCTTCTATAATTCACCAAAACTTTTGTAAATCAATAGAGAGATGCTTCTACATTTCGCTAACACTTATGCATGACAAAGAGACGCTTCTACATAGAACAGTTTGACACTTTTACAGGAAAGCTAGAGGCTTAATCTTAAATTTTTTGTCTAAATTTGAATTAATTTTTTGATTAACCCTAACTTGTTTCTTGTTTTTACTTGTTGTTTTATGAGGCTAAATAATTTGTAGGGAAGCATGAAGTATGGAGCATGTATCAAAATTTAAAAGTGTTTCTTAATACTAAGATATGGTTAATCAATTGAAGTCCAAAGTGTTTTTAAACACTTGTGTGAAGGATTTAAGCTTTAGAGAATTTTCATTTACTATTTTAGTTGAGAATCACACTCGGTTTGGTGATTTAATGAATGAACCACAACTATCTCACATTTTGATTTTGGGTTTAATCAATGAACACATTTTGTTTGGGTTATAAAATGAACACACAACTTGAACAATGAACATGTAGGCTTAAAATGAATCACATTTATTTTGGTGCAACTTAAAAAGAATTGTTTTCTTTGTTCAATGTGCTTGGAAACTTGGCTACATATCATCTCCCCTCATGCCTAGTGTGAACTTGGGTAAAGAAAAACATCTTGGACTTTTATATGTTCATTGTTACCCTATAAGGTTTTGCTATGTATCCTCTCCCCTTGCGCTTCCTGCGATCTCAGGTGAAGAGAAATAACATCTTTTTTATTTTGATTAGGAGGCGTACCTTGAGACACATCCTAACGAAGAATTCAAGGGTTCGACCTCAAGTGACATTCAGGGGCACACTATATAAATTGGTTGAGAGAAAAATTTGTAGGTAAAACCATGCATGTAGCGCTCCTAACTTTTGTTATGGGAATATAGATTTTATGGTTCCTAGAGCTGATGTCTAAGAGGTTGATGGTATTCACCTAATACCCACCAAAAACCTATGTTTTAGAGGCATAAGGCTTTCAAATGTTTTCTCAAAGTGGTACAATGGAATAGCATTTTTCCATGAAGTTATTCACCATTTAATAAACATAGTTGAGGTGTGTAGAGAAGGAAGATTCACTACTCATGAGTCTCTTTATTCTCAAGAGAATCCTAAGGGGAGAACTTCTCTAAACTACCTCAAGGAACAAAGCAAGAGTTTTAGAATCAAAAAGAGTAGATCACAAAGGTTTTTTGGACAAACTAGTGAGCTTTTGATCAAAGAGTGTCAGCGCAACAAATGGACGACACTGCGACGCACTAGAGTCTTATACGGAAAAAAAATTGAGGATATCATAGAAAACAACATAGTGACTACTTTTCTTCTTACTGATAAGAACTCTTAAGAATGTAATAGGGAATGATAGAACTGACATAAAGTGAAGTATAAATGATAAAGTAAAAGAGTAAGAGATAGAAACTACTCACAGTGACCCAAGTAATGAAGCCTCCAACAAGGAAATGTCTTTAATACCTGCGTACATAAGATCGAGAGAAAATTTTGGGGCTGTATAGGGGTTTTCCTTAGTCAAACCCTCATTTTGGTGTTCCCACCTCCACGAACAGTTAAATAGATAGAGAAAGTAAACAAAGTAAGCAAATAGGGTGTGATAAAAGAAATCCCCACTCAAGGAGGAGAACCTGTATCACTAGATAGAGATGCAATTGATAGGGGATGTGTGAAATCCTAGGGTGCTCGCAAGAACAAGATAAGGGAGATATTAGTTGCAAGGCTTAAGGAATCCAAAGAGAGAGCAAGTTGTGAGAGCTAAGAGAGTTGTAGAGGAAGCTTGAGAGTGCTGCTATACCAAGTTGTAAAGAGCTATACAAGCAAGATAGCAAGACAAAGAGAAGAGGAAAAGGCCAGAGCCAAAGTTAGAGAGATCCTGAGGGACCCAATAGATTAAAAAGATACTATTTAAAGAGAGAATAGGAGGGAAATGAACCTTCACAAGCTATTACAAAGCATCCTCATTTGTTACCATCGAAAAAATGGGTTGACAAGTGGAAAACATGCTTGGAAACTACTATTTGAATGTTGAAATGTCACAGGATGCTAGCGTAGCACGCAGATGTTCATACGATGCGCTAGTGTCCAAACACATCACAGTACAAAATGAAAAGAATGGGAAAAGCATAAGGTTTAACACAAAGCTAACATATGAAGGTAACTATTGAAAAGGGGTCTTGAGCATCTTGAGATGGAAAAAGGTTGATGTAGGGGCTAAAATGAGCCTACAAAAATGCTAAGGGATTGGACACTAAAGTGGATATAAAAATGTATGTGAAATTGCATGGGGTGCAATTTTATGACATTACAAGGTGATACAATCCCTTGCAAGGAAATTTTCCTTCCAAGGTAATAGGTGTATCATGTATGTGTGAATACTCTAGTTACTCACTCTATGGGCAATATTTTTGTTACATTGGTGGTTGTTGTTGCACCAAAAGATTGACCTGTTAATGCTCTATACAACTGCTAGATTTATACAAGATCCATGGTAGGTGATTAAGTCATGTCATGAACCCAAGCATTGTGCTACACCAAGGAGACTAAGGGACACACCATCTTGCAACAATCCCCCCAATGCAAGCGAGGGGTTTGAACCCATGACCTTGGCTCTAATACCAATTGTTACATTGGTGGTTGTCGTTGCACCAAAAGATTGACCTGTTAATGCTTGATACAACTATTAGATTTATACAAGATCCATGGGAGGCATTTAAGCCATGTCATGAACCCAAATTCCATGTTGCACCAAGGAGACCAAGGGATACACCCTCTTGCAACAATTTTATCGTGTAGACCTACTTTGAGAAAATAAACATGATCTACCCACTAAATAGGTTGTGAAATTTGATGTGTTTTCATGTTGAGACTAAGTGAAACCATTTAGTGAGTTCTTATGGAAGAAGAATACACACAATCACCTGATTACCCTATTGAGTCAATTTACATGTATTATGTGTTTGTCAACTTTAAAAATCAAAAAAAGTATGTAAACTAGATATTTTAAAGATCCCTTGATTTTGATATGGATGTTGAGGATTTTGATTTTGATATTTTATTTGATCTTGTTGATCAAAATCCTCAACATCCATATCAAAATCAACTACACCAAAGGTTTCAAAATCAACATCAAAATCAAAATCTACAACATCAAGTTTCCTAAATTCACTCCAAAGAAATTGACACACTTCTCCAACAAACATCTCAATCTCCAAATTAATATATTCCTCATCAAAAATATCAAAACATTAATTTTCATCAACAACAAGATCTATCCCTACAAATTCAACATCAATAGCAAAAATCACCACAACAATCAAAACTCTTACAAGATAATAACACCATCACCAAACGTGAATACACTCCCTTAGAGGAGTCAACCGAGGTGGTGTTAAAAAAACTAGTTTGTGTGAAACTCATCGCTCTTCCAAAAACATGTGCATACAGATTTATCTTTAAATTCTCATGGGATAAGGGTAAGGATTATTGTGACTATCATAGAGAAAAGGTTTATGAATCACCAAGTTGCATTCAACTCAAAAATATCATCAAAGACCTTATTGTTCAAGGAAAAATTATTATTGGGGATAATGTTCAAGATTCAACAACAAATGTGTTGGAATAATGAGTAGTTTATTTGTATGTTGTCATTGATGTCACCATGTTGGTAGCTTGTTCTGGTACTCTAAACTAGTGTGTATAACTGACTTATCTTCTTCGGTGGTAGATTCGGTATTTTTGGTGCCTCTAGTATTCTAGTCTGCATTTCTCCGTAGTTGACAATTTCTGATTGCGGTTTTGGGAAATTACTTATGGATGTTAAAGGCATGCATGATCAGGTTATTTTGTATTATGGTGCTCATACGACAAATTGACATTATTTTGTTGATTGTGTTCAAGACTATTCTTGACCGACTTGTTAAGATAATTTTGATATGATATTAAAACTTATGTGTGATCTATTTCTTGGTCTGAGCTGACATAATGTAACGTGCTAATGGTTAAATTGTATTTTGAAAATATTTTGTGATCTATTGGAGCTGACAATTGATATCTTTTATAAATGAATTGCATCTAATTAGGTAAACCTAATTGATACTTGCGATGGAGATTAGATATAAATATATGGCGAACAACTTTTTTGAATTGTAGAGAGAGAGTGTAGACAATAGAGAAGAGACAAAAGAAATAGTGAGCGAGTAATGGATGTGAAGGTTTGATCAGAAAGGCAATAGTTGATGAGCGAAGAATGAAGGGTGTAAAGTCTAAATACTAAGCATCTCTAGAACTGTATCAACACATGATAGGTGCATCTTTCCAATTCATTTTGGGTTGTAAAGCCTTATTCTATTTTGTATAATCTTGTGTAGGAAGTGAGCCTCCTTGTTGGACAATGAGTCATTTTTGTAGGCAGTGAGCCTTTGTACTTGGACAATGAGTCCTTTTGGTAGTGAGCCTCTTTTGAAAATATTATATAGTGTGAGTTAACCCTCACCGTGGTTTTTCCCTTATTGGGTTTTCCAAGTAAAAATTCTAGTGTTCATTGTGTTGATTTATTTTCTGTTATTTGTGTTTCATGCTTATATTTAATAACAGAACATTGTGGTTGAAGAATTGATAAGTGATAAAGTTTTAAGTTTAAATTTGTGTGACAACTGATTCACCCCCCTCTCAATTGTCATGTACCTATTTAACAATTGGTATTAAATCTTTTGGTTCCTTGTGTAGAGCTTAACCACTTGAGGAGGATCCTGAAGGCTAGTTGAATGGATGATAAAGGAGAGCTCTAGACTGCTCTTGAAGATCTTGATAAAGTGGAAAGAGAAAACAAAGATCTAAAAGAGAAACTTGATGAAGCAAATGAATGTGTTCAGAAGCTAAATGAATAGTTGAAGAAATTTAAGGAAATACACAAAGAAGTAGGTGAATAGTTGAAACAAGAGATAATTGGATGGAAAGAGACAATAGAAGAGAAGAAGAGGATTGAAGAATGTATGAATACAATGGTGCAGAACAAGTCTGATCAATTTTCTAGACTTGAGAAGGAGATAGTAAAATTAAGAGTGGAACTAGAGAAGGCTAACCTCTATGAAAATAATTTTAGATCTAGCTCCGGTAAACTTGAAGAACTGCTTGCCGAAAAAAAACCACATAAAGACAAAGGTGGATTGGGAGTTAATACTGGTGAAAGTTCTAAATATGTGAAGAAGAATCAAGGCAAGAGGAAGTAGAGAAGGAATTTTACAAGAAGACCACCTGTGAGATAGGCTAATGCTCAAAGGTACCCCTCTTTTGATGGTGTTTTTTTTTCTTGTAACAAATATGGTCATAGAGCAACTAAATGCAAGAGCAGGATGAACCAGTTTTCTAGTTCTCTTTCCAGAAAATGTTTTGAATGTGGGAAGATTGGATATAAGGCTAAATAATGCAGACCTCAAGTAAGAATGATTAGCAAGATAGTGAGGAACAGGTTTAATGAAGGCAGAATGAATCAATTCTTTAATGGCTACTACTATACTTGTAATAAATTTGGACATAGGGGAAATCAGTGTAGATCAAGGAATAATGAAGGACAGTTTAATCAGAAAAGTGTGGTATGTTATAACTGCAATAAACCTGGACATGTATCTGAATTTTGTAAGAATAAGAGAGAAAAGAAGTCTTCTCTAGAAGAGAAGAGTGAACCGATAAAGAAGATTGATAAAGAAGAGATGAAGCAACAGATGGATAAGATATGGAAGAAGAAAGAAGAAGAAAAACTTGAGACTCCTAATGTGTCTGTACCCTCATCTAGTACAAATGACTTATTCAAAATTTAGACCTAGCATGGTCTTAGGGGGAGTATTATTAGAAGATTATAAAAACCCCTTGGAAGAATGGTGTGTCAGAGGCTGGCACGTGGTTGGAATGTGAAGAATTTTTATTCAAAGGTTTTGGAAAAGGAATTGGAGGAAAATATGTTGGTATGAGGATTTTTGAACCGAATAAGGGCTTTTTATGATAAGAAGATTGTTTTTAACATCTTTTTGGCGTTTACCACATTTAATGGGTTTTAGGGTAAGTTCGATGATGCATAAGATGAAACTTGCAAGTCTATTTGGTTAAATCATACTTTTGAAGAGCATGAACAGAAGCCTAGAATGATCTTGGAGCGAGCCTGAAGCATTTTTGAAAGGAATTCAAAGCTATTATATTAGGTAATCTGGAAATTTTTTCTCTTATTACAAAAGGAAAGAAGAAAATCAAAGAAGTTTCGTTGAATTTCAAGAAAGCATAGCAATGGAAAGTGGATCGTGTGGTGTTACCCCTCTGAAGTTGAAAAGAATTGAATTAGAAGAATATGATCATAGGAAAATGAAAGGAATTGAACTAGGGTTGAGCGAAGTCGAATCATAGAACATAAAAACCCTAGGGATGGATTTATGGAGTGAATTTTCATGGATTGCAGATAAAGAGGTTATCTTGTTCTTGTTGAATTGTTTCAAGGATGGAAGCATTGTTTTGGACAAACCCTATTTGATCTCGAAGGAAGCCATTAATGTGATCACTAGATGCAGCATTAGAGAACACCCTAGAAAGAAAATTATGAAGTATAAAGATGTGGAGGAGATGACCAACATCAGTAGAGATCTTAGAGCATTGTTGATTGATACACTTGTTGATTTGGTTGTTAGGTATGTCGCGTATGTTATTTCATACAAAATTTATTTCAAAAACCGTGAAAGTTCAACTTCGGCGATTTTTGTACATATTGCCCACATGATGGTTAAGGATAATAGAAAATTGGATTTATGTATCTTGTTACTTGAGAATTTGCTTGAAAATGTTTGAATGTCATTGGTTGAGAATTATCCTTTTCATTTTGGATCCTTGCTGGTGTGTCTGGTGTTTTACTTTTTGAATTCTCTACTGGGAAAAGATAATGTGATGTGGGAATCTAGTATCCCTATTGGAAAGCAAATTTATAGATATCTAGAGTATTTGGAAGATAATGTAAACATGTGCAAATTATATTTCTCATCTTTGAAAGAAAACCCTTCTTTCAGTGTATTTGCATCAAGTTGATTTGAAGTGGGCTCTTCCTCTAGAAAAAGATAATTGGAGGTTATTATTAGTGATTCCCTTTTGGAATCGAAAAGGAGAAAAGAGATAACTGAAGACATCATTGACATTTCAGATGAGAAGGAGAAAGAATCTCTGACTGGAACTGAAACCCCTGATTCTAATGACATCCATTCTATGATAGTTGAAGGAAAAATAAAGAAGATTGGTGAACTATAGAATGTTGCCTCGCCTATTGAAAAACTAAAAATTGATGATGCTCTGGTAGATTATCTACTTCAGAAAGGTATTGAAGTATATATTGTTTCTAATTTCTTGCTAGAAAATCTAATTGAGATTGTTGAAGAAAGGATGTTGCTTGAAGGTATGAAAGGCTATAAGATGGGAATTTTGGTTGAAAGAAGATGTGAAAATGCTATGAAGAGATTGTCTGGATTGATTTTGGAAACAAAGAGGTGTATTAAATAAATTTTAGATGTTTACAAGTATTTCCTTCAGTGGCCTACACCTGTAGATAATTTTAGAAGCAGAATTGAAGTGATTGAAGTTGAAGTGAACAACATTGGAAAGAATTTTGATATATTTCAAGATAAAGAAGGGAAGAAAAGATTGAGAGTTGGTGAACTACAAGCTGAACTAATCATTACACAAAGACAGAGAGATGATGTGACAAAAACCTTTTGGCTTCTTAAAGAAATTGTTGAAGTTTGGTTAGAGCATCTTTCCAGAATTCTTATTGATGCAGAAGATGTTGAGAATCAATGTTTCATTACAGGTTTTTCACCCTCTTTTACTTTGTTGGGATTATTGGAAAGTACATGCACAAGATTGGATTTTGTTGTATTCAACTAGAAGAATTTGTATCCAGTTCTCAAGGAAAGGTATAAGAAGGTATTCCAAGTGAAGAATGTCATCTTCACTTAATTTTTGTTTGTTTAAAAGCTCTGGATTGTTGGAAGTTTTTAGAAATATTTTGAAATTTTGATGTCACCATGTTTACACTCATTTTTGGCACCCTTTGCCATTTATTTCAAAGGGGGAGAGTGTTGGAGATAGTGGAGAAATTTGGGGAAAGTTAAAAAAAATTGAGGAAAGAAAGAAAATTTTGTTTACATGTTGCCATCAATGACAAAGGGGGAGATTGTTGGAAGAATGAGTAGGTTATTTGTATGTTTTCATTGATGTCACCATGTTGGTAACTTGGTTTGGTACTCTAAACTAGTGTGTATAATTGACTTATCTTCTCTGATGGTAGATTCGGTATTTTTGGTGCCTCTCCGATATTCTAGTCCGCATTTCTCCACAGTTGACAATTTCTAATTGTGATTTTGGGAAATTACTTATGGATGTTAAAAGCATGCATGATCAGGTTATTTCGTATTTTGGTGCTCGTACGACGAAGTGACATTATTTTTTTGATTGCGTTGAAGACTATACCTGGCCGACTTGTTAAGATAATTTTGATATGATATGAAAACTTATGTGTGATCTATTTCTTGGTCCAAGCTGACATAGTGTAACGTGCTAACGGTTAAATTGCATTTTGAAAATATTTTGTGATCTATTGGAGCCGATAATTAATATCTTTTATAAATGAATTACATCTAATTAGGCCGACCTAATTGATTCTTGCAATGGATATTGGATATAAATATATGGTGAACAACTTTTTTGAATTGTAGAGAGAGTGTGTAGACAATAGAGAAGAGATAAAAGAAATAGTGAGTGAGTAATGGATGTGAAGGTGTGATCAGAAAGGAAACAATTGGTGAGTGAAGAATGAAGGGTGTAAAGTTTGAATACTAAGCATCTTTGGAACTGTATCAGTACATGATAGGTGCATCTTTTTAGTTCATTTTGGGTTGTAAAGCCTTATTCTATTTTGTATAATCTTGTGTAGGCAGTGAGCCTCCTTGTTGGATAGTGAGTCCTTTTTGTAGGCAATGAGCCTTTGTACTTGGACAGTGAGTCCTTCTTTTGGTAGTGAGCCTCTTTTGAAATTACTATATAGTGTGAGTTAACCTTTTCCATGGTTTTTCCCTTATTGGGTTTTCCACGTAAAAAAATTGGTGTTCATTGTGTTGATTTACTTTCTGTTATTTGTGTTTCATGCTTATATTTAATAACGGAATAGTGTGGTTGAAGAATTGATAGTGATAAAGTTTTAATTTTAAATTTTTGTAACTGATTCACTCCCCCTCCCTCTCAGTTGTCCTGTGCCTGTTTAACAAAATGATCACATTGATGATGTCTCTACCTTACATAATGAGAAAATCAGCATACATCTGAAGCCACTTCCCAATCATGATCAAATCCCTCACCAGTATCTAACAATAATCCATTTCAAGAAATATTAACATCATTTGATCTCATGGTTGAAAACATTGATAAGGTATCTACCTCAATTGTTGAGGATAAAATTCAAGATGCATCCACAAATGATCACATTGGCAATGTCTCTACATCACCCAATGAGCAAGATGACATACATCAAGACTCTTTTTCCAAGCATGATTCACATCTTCCACCAATTTTTAGCAATGGTCCATTCCAAGACATATTGACATCATTCAACCTCATGGTTTCCAATAATGAAAAAATTATTAATGCACCATTTGATCCAAATTCACTTCATGATAAAGAGAATATTAAAAAAATACCCATGCATAATGAAGACATTCAAGAACCCTTTACAAACAATCCTTCCTTTGAAATTGACCTATGTTAAGAACTTGATCCAAATCATATCAAAAGAAATTTTTAAATTAGTCAAGATCAAGGATCCATGTCTTCTCAAGATCTAATAGGTCTATTCCAATCTAATACTAAAGATAACTCTAATAAAAGCCAAGATCAAGGATCCACATCTCCAAGTACTACAATGATTTAATGGGTATCTTCCAATCCATAGAATATTTTGCAAACAATGATCATACCCATATATCACACACTCCTAAATTTACCCATGAGACACTTACTCCTAATAGACATGAATATGATCTTCGTCCAGAACAAGAGTCTCATACTCTTGACATCGTTACCAAGGAACAAGAATCTCCTACTCTCAAATTCATTACCATTGAACATGAGTCTCCTACTCTTAACATTCGTACACATGATCAAGGCATAGTAGAATTTTTAGACATATTAAAAATGGGTCACGAAGAAGACTTCTACATGGATTATGAATCAAAAACATCCTTTGAATATAAATCAAAATGGATCGTGAGGAAGACTTTACATGGACTATGAATCATCAACACCTCTTGAAGAAGCATTAAAATCTAACACATCCGAAATTCAAATTGAAGATATTGAGTATGAGGATGTTGAGAATTACCAAAGTAAAGGATTATGTTTACAAGAACATGGTATCTTGGAATCAATACAAATGGTCAACAATCTTGAGCAGCAAGGTTTTGGTTTTACAACAACCAGAAAATCTAAGCATGACAATGGTACCTCTATAATACTGGGGGAAACCTTATCTATTGCAAACACCAACATGGGGAGAATGAAGATTCCTTATGATAAAAATGCTACCAACACTCCAACGATTCATATCTTGAATTTTCATCTATGCATCTTTCCACACACTAATTGGGACCAACCATAAGAAAGAGGTCTATCTCAAAGAAATGAGAAAATTATTGAATAAAAATAATCGGCAAAGAAAATTTCAAATGGATACCAAATAAAATGAAATAAAATCATCCCTATTAAACTTCATTAGTCAAAGAAACTATGGGGAAAAATCAAAAAGGGAAGTTTGTCCATAAAAAATGTCCAAGGATACAAAATAAAGTTCAAGAGCGACCTACAAGGTATATCAAGTAGTTGGTCCCAATAAAATCTCCATATCCACCCATCGTTTCTCATCATCCCAAGTTTGGAGAGTCAAGGATTCCAAACTATTGACCAATCCTTCTACATCTCATATCCCTCATCACATTTCACCATCCAATTTGACATTCACTTCAACATCCATGATATCCAAATATTGTATTGGTTGTGTCTTGGAAAAAACTCTTTATCATAAGGACTCTAAGGGAACTCTATTGTGATGTGCACATTTAGATAAGGTTAACTCTAGTATTCACAAAGAAGATACGAGAATTCAAGGGTTACATTCAAGTGCCTATATCTTAGCAAAGAAACTCCTCTAGGAGGGATATCATTGGCACATCATGATAGAAACAACATCTATATCAACACCAAAAATGTCTACATCAGCATCACCATGTGGTTCAACATGAGCTTAAACCTTCAAAAACTTAAAAAAATCAAGAAATAGTCAAAATAAAAATTGTCCTCCAGTGAAAATCACTACGGTGGTGCTTTGGACAAGTGCCATGATGAAAACTTGGAAAACATACATCATGAGTAGAATTGAGCATCTATGTGCACCATTTCAAGTGGAAGCATCTTATCTCATCCATAATAAATCTAGCATTCCATCTATCTTATCCATAATAAATCCATTCCTCCATGATACATTATCTAACCCATTTTCATTCATATTTTGAATTATCTTGATCTTGGAAAAGGTTTGGTGTACACTTCACACTTTCTTATGGTAAACATCTTGACATGGGTCACTATCATTGATCCTACCTTACCCAACATTATCTAAGCCATGAGGTATTGTCCAAATGAGTATATTCCATCTGAACAAGTTATCCTATCACAAGATAATCCTTGGAATTTTTTTGCATACGGATCCATCCATCTAATTTATCCATCTATCCATCCATCCACCTATGGCATTCCATACAATGCTAGACACTGGGGAAAAATACTTACATCTTGCTTTGGGAATAAGTTTTGATCTATATCTTCTAACTCATGTGGTGATCTACACATTTGCAAATGTGAAATCAATTTTTCAAAACATTCGTAAGTGAAAATACAAATAACTAGTCCATGGAACATTTTGATGAGAAGATGTTCCTTATAAAGCTTTATTGTTTAGCAAGCATCAATCCAAATAATCAATATATTAGTTGCATCTAACTTGCACTTCAATGTCACATCAAATAATTCAGATAGATTTTGTTCCAATCCTAGCTTCAAATCTTGATATATCTTATTTGATCAATCCATTATCATCTTGGGATGTATCCTTCCCAATCCTCATGTTGTTCATAGCCTTGAAAACACTATATTTTCATTGTTGTGTATCCTCATCAATATTATCACTATTGGAAATCCATCAATCAGATCAATCAATCCTATCTTGGTTTTCAAAAAAATCCCAACTAGATCACTGATATCATCACATATCCATATCCACTCATCAACATCGTGAAAATATCAAAAACATTTGAAACATCTCAAAATAAATATAAAAAAAATCTAAACATTTGTAAATTTCAAAACCCCAAAAACATCCATAATATCATCCTCAAATTCTCAAAAAACATCCATATATTATCAAAACCCCTAAACAAGTCTAAAAACATAAAAAATGTTAAAAAACACTTGTCAAACTATGTTGTCTATATGCTTACATAGGAAAGGCCATCTTTTGATGATCCCTTGAGGCTTAGGTTAGTCCTTTAGTGGTCCATCATAACAAACTAATAGTCCATGAATGTTCATATTCCATTAATAAATGATCAAGGGTTGTTTGAATTGCATTGTCTCTATGCTTACATAGGAAAGACCATCATTGATGAGCCCCTGAGGCATTAGGTCAGTCCCCCTTAGGTCCTATTCTTAGTCTAACCTTGGAAAACACAAAAACATTTGGATAACTTGAAAACTTAAACATTCAAATACATAATCTCAAATTTTCAAAAACAACCTCAAAACATTTCAAAGCATCAAAAACATTAAAATATTTGGAAAATAAAATCACCCATCCCATTTCGCTTTCATCTGTAATAAAATTGCATCCTAATAAATTGATCGCCATATTCAACCTTTGGTAACACAAATGTAAATAGGTATAACAATCAGTGAAATGCAAACTTTAAAGTGTAGAAGTCTTAAGTCTTGATAGTGAGTAAACATGTTGGTTAACATTTGTATCAGCAACCTATCAAATAGTTAGAGTTATTCAAACATCTAATAACATGTCCTAAGGATATATCTTTCCTACAGTGGACATCATCATTGGAAGTCACCTTAATCACATCACTTTGGCAAGATATATTAATAGCATTGCATGTTTGTTTATTTAGATATTTTCTTATGGTTGATCTTGTTGGTCAATTCTAATGATCTCTCAATGATGTCTACTAAAAATTTAGAGAAGAAGGAATGGGGCATTGATCATTTCTTTCATTTGCTATGCTTGTTGGATATTCTTGTAATACGACCTTGGAAAATACTTATCATGTGTGTTAGAATAGTCTCAGTTAAAATAGTGGCTAGGACATATTGGGTTCTTCATTTCAGTCTCCTTACTTTGATGGCTTTATTCTCTTACATGATCAAACAAGTTTTTTGTATGTTAGGTATGAACAAGGATACTTGTATTTGTTTGTAGAGTCAAATTTCATTGCATTAGATACAATGTCATCCTAGATTTCAATACCTTGATGCATTGTGTCTATTTGCTATATCAAAAATAAGGAATAATATGATGAATTTATTCTAATCTGAGAAGCAAAGCAGTATCATCTATCCTATCTAATCACATATCTAATAAAGTCTCAAATAATCATAGATTTGTTGGACTTCTAAACCAATCACAAAAGTAAACGCTCGTCAATATCCATCTCATTCTTCTACTTCTATCCATCTTGTTCTTCAATATCTACTAAAATTTCTATCCAAGTATCGAATCTATGTGATAGACATAAAACATATTCATGAGGTTATCCATATCTAATGACTATCTATGCATCATAAAATCTATCTACATCGAACATCTAAGCTTTCTAAGAATTACTCTTTGTCCTCATTGCAACCAAACCAATCCCGCATCTTTGTCATGGTCTTGACCTAAAATTCTATTTTTTCGCTTGATATCTTGAGGGGGTAGCATACCAGCATTTTTTCATCCATTGGGGCATCCGAAAAACTAGAGAATTTTGAATTTTTGATCTAAGCAACAATTTCAATCTAAGCAACATCAATTCTTTGAAGCAACACAGCAAGTACCTCGCTTCAAATAGGGGCAAAATGTAGACACTTAAAATTGTCTTGGTCAATATCACACATCCTATTCAATTTACTAACACCATTTTCATCCTGATTCGATCATTCTCATCTATTTAATTAAATAATACTAATTGTTTAGTTAAATTCATCATTTTCTTTTGTTAATCAGATAATCAATATTATTGGATTAAATCACCCCTTTCACGCTAATTTTCATCCTATTTAATTAAATAATGAAAATTGTTTAATTAAATTTCTTCGTTCTTCTCATTTGATTAAATAATTCTAATTATTTAATTATATGTCATAAATCCTACTTTTTAATTAAATGATCTAATTGTTTAATTAAAGTCTTAAATTCCTTCACCTTGCACAACTAAATAGTTTCCTAATTATTTAATTTACTAATTTCCCACTCCTCAAAGAATATTCTCAAGGACCTCTCTTTCAAATTCAAATATATATTTCCCACCAAATGGAAATATCTTCCAAAATTCTTCCTAAAATTAAAGGACTTGCACATTCTAATTCAATTAGAGACCTTGATTAAATTCAATGATCCATGTCATTCTTTAATCTCATCCATAGATTTGATCATTGATCCATGCCATTCTCTCACATTAATTTCTATCCATTGATTAGCTAATCTAATCCTAGCCATTAATTCAGCCAAAAATCTTATAAATATCCATCATTTCTATGAGTAAATCATCCACAAAGCATTTGAGTAATCATACTATAGCCAATTTTATATTTTTTTTGAGAAAATTTGTCCATTTCCATTGATTTCACCATTAGAGGTCATCAAACCTTTGCTTCAACAATGGGATTAGGAAAGGGCTGAGAATTTCACATCAATTCAGCACTAGTCCCCCAATGGGATGCAGTTTGCTTGTGTTAATTAGATATTTCCTTTGAATTTGCAATGTTATTTCATGTTTAAAGCCAAAATATATTATGATATGTTGCTCCTTGCAAGATGAAAGATGATTACATAAAGCCCCATTTATACCCTCATAGATGGTAGTGAGAATGTTGTGACACTACAACTACCACATGACAAGGAGTCAAGAACAATGAATGTTAATGGATTATACATTCAATTTGATCCCCATAAGGACCAAATTATCTTAATTTCTTCCTTAATGAACAACATTCATCAGTAAGATGTTCAAGTTTTCTATGATATGCATAATAAGACATTTTTTTACTCTTACCTTTCTTATCTTCTCATTCATAGATAGGTGGTAATGTATTGTGTCCTAGTTTGAGAAGTGTGTATAAGGTTCTTTCAGTCTTGGTTATAGGATGCAAGAATGGTAACTTCTTAAGTTTGTACTTCTTGGTTGATGGGAAAATGACTTGATGTAAAGGTGGAGGATCTTGGTAACTTAGTCCTTTAGTATCTTTAGATGGTGTTTGTTCCAAGAGATAGCAGACTTCATGTTCATTATTAATGTCACATCCTTGTTCCCTCAAAATCCAAAATCCTTTCCCATAAGTATTTTCCAAGTTGATGGGTGTGTTTATAACTTTATGCTCATATAATGGAGGGTTAGTTGATGTTCTTTCCTTGTGATTGTTATTGATAGGTGCTTCCATGTGCATTGGTTGAGGTATGATTTTTGACTCACTTCTAGGGTATAAAAGAGTGAACATTTCAAGTGGTGGTATGGTCTAGGATGTTGTTAGTATGGGGTATTAGGCCATTACATTAAGGGATAAAAGGTTGTATTATTCTCAAGGTTACACAAGAAATTTTGTATGAATTCATGCATGCTCTCTTCATCTTGACCTAGGACCTCAAAAATACTTGTAATAGGAGATGAAGTATCATGATTTTCATTATTAGAAATAGGTTCATTGCTAAACACACATCTTGAAACATCCACCAAGGATTTCAAAGAGGTCAAAAACTTTCCAATACATTGATCCATCATGATGATATAATGCTTGTACTAAGGTTTGGATTATTATGCAATAGGTGATTGGAAAATAGATAACATATCCAGACAAAGGCCCCTAAGAGGATTCTATCATAGAAATTTTGGTCCTAAAAAGTAAGACAGAGGCACCCAGGGCGTTTGTGTCCTAGGAAGGGTTTCAAAAACTTCAAAGTTTGATTGTTTAAGGTGTTGTTTAAGGTTCTCATATCTATATTAAAATAGGTCTAACAGTAAATTAATTTCTAGATTTTGGTAATTTTAGGATTGTGAATTTAACAATGCAAGTATGTAACAATGCAAAAATAGAATTTAGACAGTGGAATCCAATAGAGAACACAAAATAGAGCTTTGGTTCAAAATTCAGTCACAAATATTAGGACATAGGCACCCAGGGTGTCTGTGTCCTAGATAGGGTGACTAGAAATTCAAATTTTGATTTTTTTTTTATTGTTTAAGGTTCCCAATTTTGTGCATAGATTGTTTTGACAATGAATATTATTCTAGATTTTGCTAATTTTATGACAATGGAAATGAAAAATGCAAGTGTGCAAATATATGAAATATGAATGACAAATTTTGAATACAATTTTTAGATACAAGATGCAATGATTGACTAATTCCAAGATGCAAAGTCCTAAAAATGATGATTTGATGTTATTTTGAAACAAAATTATGCAAATTTTCACTTTTTTGACCTACATGAAACAATGCATAATTTCAAATTTTTATGATCTAATGAATGCAAATTGAATGTAGATCTGATCTAAGAGGACTTAAACAAACCTTATTACAACTTCCAATACAATATGAATGCAATTTTTTTTTTTTTTATGACTTTTTATGATGCAAAAATGAAACCCCAATGATATGCAAAACCTAGATCTAGGGTGAATTTTAAGAAGGCATATTGTAACATCTCAAATTTCGCTTACAATTAATAATGTTAAGTTAATTAAATATTTATGGAAAATGAAATTTATCAACTATGACTTGTGATAAATTTAAGATTTCAATGTCATTTGAAATATATCTATATCCATGTGATTGGATATGAAGGATGAATGCACTATGAAAAAGAATGGAATCTTTTCGTTTCAAGCATTGGTCAATGGTTATTGATGAAACTCTACAAGTGCAAGTGTGTGAATGCACGAATAGGTTGAAGAATGAGAACATGGTTGAGGTAGGAGTATTTAGCTAGATGACAATTGGTAAGCATGATGGAATCTAGAGTGTGCACACACCACTAAAAATCATAGTATCTGCATTTAACTTGTAATTTGGTAGATATCATTTTTCTTGTGTGAAATGTGTAAATGATGAATTAGGTAAGCTTATGGAAACAAATTTATTGGAGTATTTGCTTTACCTTGTCCATTCGATGCTAATTTCATAGTAGTCATGGTGTTGGAAATATTTTTTTATGTACATATTAATTTCTCTTGAGTAGAACAATTCAATTAAATTTGAAAATAAATACCCTTATAAGAGGTAAAAAGAAAAGAAATGATGAATATATCTATATACATACATATATATATGTATGTATGTATGTATGCATGTATATATGTATATATATACATACATACATACATACATATATATGTATGTATGTATATATGTATGTATATATATATATATATATATATATATATATATTGTTGTGGTAAATTGTTTTCTCTTTGTTTGAAATGTTGAATAGAATTCTTTATATGAAATGTAGAAAATATGAATGGATAACACATGAGAAACAATTTAATCAATCATATGGGAAAATAATAATAACACCTTTAACACCATGAAATCTAACCAACACCCATAATGGAAAGAGATTTTAAGCTCAAAAATCATGGAGGAGTGGGTGGCTAAGTATGAGGAGGACGTGGGAGAGTAAAGACCACCTCCAATTTTAGTAATTGCAGGAATCCTTGGTCAGAGTTGGGTGATTTTGAAGAAAGGGAAGGATTTTTAGCAAAAAAGAAGAGAGATAAGATTTGGGGCAGATCATGAAGGAAGGAGTGAACCTAGGAAGAGGTGTTGTTTCCATATTTGAACAAAGAAAAAATAACCATATACTTGCAACAAGGAGGTAATTTGAGCTCTTAATTTGGTTTAAATGTTGTTTCCTTCTATGTAAAAAGGATGGTTTTTCTTGTTCTTACATTGACCCTATTTGAAAGAGTAATGAATGTTTAGTTCTTGACTTCTCTTATGTTTGTACATTCATTTTCCTTAAGTCGTTGGCAACCCTTGTGTTTGAACCTATTTTATGTGTAAGTCAAACCAAGTGATTCCATTGTTTGTTGTGTGAGGTGGGAAAAACCAGAATTTCATTTGCTATGTTTCAATGTTTCCATGCTAGAGTTTGATCCACTCAAACTCATTATTTCCCATAGCTGGGTCTTAGTCTACATGCTACCTCTTTACGAGCAAACATTACCGTATATTCTTGTTTTTGCTAATGAGTCTTACCCATTGTAAGAATCCTTTATGTTTGGAAAGACCCTCAAGTGGGGTGACGACTCCTTAATGGCATCAAACGGAGTTGTATGTTGGGTCACAAAGAGTCAGATTCTTTGTTTTCTTGCAAACAGAGTGTTGTATGCTCATACAATCACTGAATCTGGTGATGACTTTCCTTTTTGAAATAAAACTAGTCAAATGAATTAATTTCATTCCACTGAAATGTTTGAATGTGAAACCTTAGTTTAAATGTGTGTTGGAGAACAATTTTCATCATTCTAAGTAAATACATGTTCGAGCGACTATTGTCATTCTTCCTTTTGATGAACGATACCATCATTCATATATTTATACTTGTTAAATGATTCTATTGATTTTCCTTAGTAGACTATCAAACGACTACCATCATTCTAAGCTTTAGCCCGCTGTTAAAAAATTTCTATTGTTCCAAATTTGAGGATAACACAAAATGATTGATAATGTTTTGATTAAAAAGGTATTAAGATGAATGTTGCATATGATATATTATTGATCTCACTGCCTATTCTTAAGGCCTTAGCAGGTCAAGGGATATTAATAATCCCATTGATAGTTTCAATTTTCTCAAGACACAAAATGATGTGTATGCATATATATACATATATATGTATGCATGTATACACAGTCATTCAATTGGGTTGTTAACCAATGGTATCAAATGATAAACTTACACTGTTCCTTTTTTGGATTAAATGGTACCTCTGTTATATGAATGATAGTACCATCAATCATAAAGATAATGAATATATTAAAGGCACTTAAAGCTTATCAATAGCTCATGCTTATGGTACCTGTGATAGCATGCATATCAACCTATACTATGAAAAATGTATAAAGGGATAATAAGAATAGAGCAATACTCATCATGTTATTTTGATCTTGAATAATATTGAGTGATGATTTAATCTGAACAATAACTACAGTGTTCTTTATTGATAACGTTGGTTTAAAAGAATGAATAGAAAATTGAATAATATGTGATTACCTATAACAACCTTTGATCAAAAAAAAAATGGCACTCTTATCAATGAGCCAAGAGGGATGAAACTAGTTTTAAACTAAACATAATATTCCTTGACTGATTGTTCAATGACTACGTTTTAAATGAAAGAGAACATTTGTAAATATTAGAATGGAATAAGAATAACTTGTGATTTCTCTAGAGAAGTAAGCTTGGAATGTTTAGATTCTGATTAAACATAGATTAATTATGATGTTGATTACAATTTTTTTCTATGTAAAATGACCTTGAGACATTTTGGTTAAAATTCATGTTCATACAAAATTCTAGTGACTTCTTGTCCTTTATATTTCATTTGAATCTAATTGTGCATCTGATGAAAGTTGACATCTTTCTGGATATGGAAATATATATGTAAAATGGATCTTTCTTTTTCAAAGAACATATATGCATACACTTTTTTTTAATAGGTCATATATGTGTACATGCATAAACCTGCAATTTATGCATTACACATACATGTGATATACCTTTGTTGATGGTGTTTTCTGCACAACAACAACTTAGACAAGATACAAGTATCCTATCTCTCTTGAAAGGAAAATCTCTATCAACAAGCCTCAAGAGATAACCCCAAGGTCTCTAATGTCGGGTCTTGACAATGCATAAACAACTCAGTGATAATGTGAAAATATTGGTAATCACAAGGGGCCTTACAAATGAACAATGTTAGAAGTGTACTTTCATCAGATGCAACAATATGGTGATGCTTTCAGTCCTAAAACTAACCCAGATTCAAAATAAACAACAAAAGAGATAAGGGTTTTAGAGAGATTCAACTCTAAACTAACTCCTAAGATCAATCACAATAATGATGAATGTTGCAAATGGACAGATCTCCAATAAAACCAATTTCTGCTTGATCAAGGACAAGCCCACAACTCTGCAAAAATGGTACAATCTTATAAGGAAACTGAATATTTTTAGACCATGAATATTCATCCACATACCCAATAACTGGTGCAATGTAAACAAGCATCCACAGTTGAACTTAGCACAAAATAAGGCCCAGACTAACTTTACATAGCAAATTACAATCAACAAATTGCTAAAAGTATGGACCAGAGATCAATCAACATCATTAACATTTTACCATTATTACAAAAGATCTGAAATCTAACATCTAACATTGAGAATTGAGAACAAGAAACCATAAACTGTCAAAGTGTAACACAAAACTTGCCAAATCAACAATCCAATTGCATTAACTTCTCCAGCATTACATAACAATTTCCAGTCTCTCCTCTCTCCTACAACTACTGACTTCTCTAACTTAGCCAATTTTGGCTTTTATAGCCTCTAATCAGCTATTCTAACCCCTTACAAATGAGAAGGCACTGGCCTTTTATAAAAAATTACATTTTGAATCAAAGGCCGGGGCTAAATCAATCCAATGGCATAAATTACACTTCTAGAAGCATCCAACAGTTACATTTAATTCAGGAGCTCATGGTACATCATCATCCAATTGCATAAAAGCAGTTACATCATGGAACAATGAGAAAACAATATTATGTCAGCTTGTCATTAATGAAAATTCTGATTAGATGATGAAATCAGCTTCACATGTGTTCCAGAAACTCCTTCCAGTTGTAGACAGTTTGAGCATAGATTCTTATGCAGGCCCCACTTTTAATATTTGAATTGAACTCTTCCATATTTCCCTTTTGGCACGAATCCATATGCAAGTTCCCTTTTGATTTATTTAATCCTGAAAAAAAAAATATCATCATTAGTAGCTCACATGTTAAAAATCCAATTCAAATTAAACTTGAATAAAATTTTGGCATTTTCAAAAAACTTACATATTTTTATGGAAACTTTCCATTTTCGAAAAAAATTTCATTTTGGGAAATTTTGTATTTTCAATTTTTTCTCCATCTCAAATTTTATTTTCGAACATTTTAAAATTTCAACAAAAAATTCATTTTGAAAAATTTTTTTTGGAAAAATTCCTTTTAGAAAATTTCAGGATTTTGAGGGGTCATGGAAATTTTGGGGATTTTCCATCAGGACGGAAATACCCGAATTCCCTACAAGGTCAAAATCCCCTAAACCTCATAACTTTTTTTCTAGAAGGAATTTTCAAAAAATTCAAAAAGCAACCCTACCTAATTTTTTATCCTCTATTCACGGGTGCAAAAAAAAAAAAATTGTTTTTTGGAAAATTTCAGGATTTTGAGGGGGTCTTGAAAATTTCCAAAAATGGAAATTTTGGGGATTTCCATCATGGACGGAAATCCCCTAAACTCCATAACTTTTTTTCTAGAAGGAATTTTCAAAACACAACTCGGCCTAATTTTTCGTCCTCTATCCACGGGTGCAAAAAATATTTACATATAACATTGAAAATTCACTTCAAAATCCCATTTTCGAATTCCAAGACAGGCGAATTTCCCCAAGAGCCTCAAAATATTGCCTCCATCAAACCCAGTCTAGACTTAATCCCAAAATAACCTCCCAAGAAGAGCAAAACCAGAATTTGACCAAGCCAAGAGGTAGAGATGCAAAAGAAAAAAGAGGGTCCCCGCCTCTGGTGGGGCGTGTGTGTGAAATTTGCACAACAACCTTCTTTAAAATTGATTTATTTTCTTTATCTAAAAATGTAGATTTCATTCCAAGTAGAAAGGAATAAAGGAAATATTGATAAAATGTATGTTGATGCATGTACTGTGATATTCTTAACATAATTGATGAAATGGAACATGTATTTTGTTTAATTGACTGATTGCATTATTATCAAATTTTGTTTAGTTCCTTTCATAAATTTGTTGAACCAGAATAGCCAAGATGATACAAACATAGACTATTTTGTAGATTGTTTGATTCTTTATCATGCAAAGATTGGCTATAAAAACTACTAGAAACTAGGTTGAATGATTTGTGAATTGTGTAAATTGGATAAGATGTGTGTTACCTTATGTATATATGTTGGAGTCTACCTTTCAGGACGAGTGTTGAAAATGGGTTAATAGATATTATAGGTTTTGCTTTTCCAAAATCTATTATTTTTAGTTGTATACAACATATGCTTGGCCGAGCATTTGTAGTCCATTATGTTGAATGGTCTATTTTTTATGATGTAACTCTTTGCCATTTCCTTACATAGATCTTGCATGTTCAAAATGTAGATAGAAATGCATGTAGATGTTAGGAATGTACCAGATTCCACCTTGCATATCATATTCTCTTACTAAATATTCCATGCAGGGTCGAGTATTCTTCAAGCCAAAAGAATTCCAGGGAAGGTAGCTTTATGGTTGGGTGGAAAAGTGTTTGAACCATGTTCTCGTCCTCTAGATGCAGCTAGCATTGAAGAGGAATCACATGGAATTCTATTTTTTATTATTGTACTTTGTACTATAAGATGTAAAATTGAGTTGACTAAGCAGCGATGTTGGCCTAAGTCAAATTATGTAACTTGTAAAATTGACATTTGGAAATGAATATAAATTATTCTTTTTGGACATATTGTGCTATGATAGAAAATAGTTGATTTATTATGTCTTTAATTTATTATTCATTGTAGTGTAGGAAAAAGTGTCCCTTTTTCACACTTAATTTGGGAATAATTAATAAATAAATGAGCATAATGATGTCTTAATTTAGTGTTGTAATATGCATTTCACATATTCACATTAAGTTTAGGGCCCCTTTAATTAAAATGGACTTAATTGTGCCTTGTTTTTGGTGTTGCAAGGTGTATCTTTACACTTTCACATTAATCTAGGGCTTTATTAATTAATTGAGGTTAGTTTTTCTTAATTGACCCCTTTAATTCAAATCCAAGCCTAATTAATTACAAATTATGAGGGATAAAACCCGAAATTCATTAATGCCTTAACATAAGGTTTAACATTGAACAATGTGTGTCCTAGGAAAGTGGCCTAGGACCCATTCGCCATAGGGCGAATAGGTCCTCATTTGCACCTAGGACATAAATTCAAATTATTTTTTTGGTGATTTTTCAATGATTTCAAATGTACATTTAGATGTCAGCTTGTGATATTTGAATTTAGGGAATTAATGTTAAGAAATGTATAAATAAGAGGTCATTTCACTATGTTTCACCTAGCAATTTTATGAGCAATTTGATCCTAGAAGATTTTCAAGCAAGTTAAGAGCATTCAAGAGAATTTTCAAGGCATTCAAGGGAAAAATTGTTGAAGATTATTAAAAAAAATCAAGATTCCTATCATCATGTCAAATATTTCTTACATCATGCATGTTATTTGAGCTAATATGGTGATGCAGTGTTCAAGATCTATGCAAGTATTCAAAGACATTATCTCTAATCAAGTTTCATGATCAAGATCCACATCCATTGAGGCCACTTCATGCTAGATTGTAGATCTACAATCCAAGGTTCAAATAAGGTTTGGTGAGTTGTTACTATAGACATCCAAATTTGACCACTCCCACATCGTCAAATTCGTCCCCTTTACTCATCTATTCCATCGATATTAATTAAATCATTTATTTAATTAATATTCCCCCTTTGCTTAAGGTTTCTAAAGAATTTAATTTAATAATTAAATACTTTACCTTTCATCCCTTCCTCCCTAAATTAAATAAATACATAAATTTATTTAATTTAGTCATTTAGTCTTTTGAATTTAAATCAATTTTAAATTCCCTCTTTTCTCTCTCCTTGTCACATCCTCCATAATATTCTTCTAATCTAGATTAGTTTAATTAATCCATGATTAGGATGTGCACACCCTTAATCAGGATTAATGTCACATCCTCCATATTTATCCACTTGTCTCTAATCCCTCATTAATCTTCTTAATCACCTGTTTGCACAACCTTAATCTAATCACATGCCATCTTTGGCATGTTCTCCAAGTCAACCTTTCATAACTGATTTCCTTTTTGAGCCTTGACCTCTTGCCCATGTGAATTTAAAATTCACATTTATTCATTCAATGCATTTCTCTTCCCCATGCAAGTTGTTGGGAAATTCCAAATTCTCTCACTTGTCACATCAGTCATATGGGACAAGGGATTCCTTTATAAGGACCTTGTCTTATCCACAAGGTCCTTCTAATCATATGAATTTAAAATTCACATTTATTCTCCCAACCATTTTTCTCTTCCAATCATGTGAATTTAAAATTCACATTTATTCCCCCAACAACTTTTCTCATCCCCATGATGATAAAAGAGGACTTTCTAAAATTCCTCACTTGTCACCATCACCCTCATATAGGGACAAGAACTTCATTTTTAAGATCTTCCCCTAATCCCAAGGTACTTGCAAGGACCTCCACCTCACCTGTCCTTGTGACACCTCCCTTTCCACATGGCAAGATGTGAGGGCTTGTGAGTCCTCAACTCACCACAACCCTTCATCTTGCCCATGTTGGAAAAATCTTGACCATTGAATCCTCTAGAGACTCTTCCCTTAAAATGGAAGATTTTATCTCATTTTGAACATAACTTGCATTCACAATTTCAACCTTCAAGCTCAAGAACTTGCATCCTCCATTGTTGCATATTGAAGCTTTCATTACATCCATTTTGCATCCATTTTGCTCATCTACTCACATACCCAATTGAATCATTTGAATCCTCATTGCATCCTCATCATTTTGCATCCATTTTTAGGTGATTTTCCATCAAGGAGCACACATTCAAGCTACATCAAAGGGCCAACCAAAAGGATCACTTGGACAATGTATAATCTGTTATTTATTTTTATTTTGTTCAAGTCAACTTAGGCTAATCTTGAGGTGTTGAAGTGTTGTTTTTATCCTTTTCATTCTATTGTTTTGCATCATTTAGGATAGAAAAATAACGTTACACACATTTTTGGCACGCCCGGTGGGACCCACAAACGGGTCTATTGCTTTTGCGTTCTCTATTGTTTGATATTTTGCAGGTTCAGGTTACACAGAGGCAACTTTGCAACTAACAGGGGTGACCTTGCCTTCAACAAGGGTGACTTCTCCCTCAATAGGGGCGATTCTGCACTTGCAGAATCACCTATCTATGAAATAGGAGCAAATCTTCCCTCTATTTTCTGAACAGGCGACCCTGCCCTAAGACAGGAGACCCTTCCCTTAATAGGGGCAATTTTGAGCTAAACAGAGGCAAATGAGGTAAAAATAGTGATTTAAAGTTCATTTCCAGAGTTCGTTTCTTATCGTTTCTTTAGTATTGACCCCCTAACTTGTCTTGTCTTTGAATGTGCCTATTTTTACTAACACTTTTGCAGTTGTTTCATGCTTGTCAAAGACCTGAGGTTAAAACTTCTAACGTATTTGTTGTAGGATGAACGGGCCAAGTTTCTTAGTTAGCTTGTTTATTTTTCATTTTAATAGTAGTTAGGCACATAGATCTAATTAGGGGGAGTCAAAATATTGCTTGTTGTGCTTTTCAAGTGGGCTATTGATTTATTCAATCCCCTTGTGCCATTTCACAATCCTGGGTGAAGAGAAATCATAGCTCACTTAGTCCTTTCTGTTACCTAGGAGGCACTAGATCGTTCAAGTTTTCCACTTGCACTTCTTGCAAGCCTGGGGAGTAGCCGAAAATGTTTAGTGCCTTCTTTTAGTGGGACCTACTTGGGGACTTCATCACCCCAAGGGACGATCCCAACCAGGGGAGAGTCAAAGCTATACCCCAATCCAGTCACGTTGTGTCTGGCGAAGTGTTGAAGCTAGGGTGATACCTAGATAAGACATGAAGAGTTGGCCCAAGTTTCTAGTACCTCATTGGGGCTTCCAACTCACGCCTGTGACAGGCTGGTTTTCATGGTTGTGCCTTACGTAGCATATGTATATCGAGGACTCCATAGTTTGTCTTGTTTAGCCTAGTTAGAGGACCGTGTTGGCCATACCCATCTTACTAATCTTAGGGTTGTGCTACTTGAACTGTCTTTTTTGTGCAAAACCAGTGAATTTCTATTTAGTCAAGTCAGTCTTACCTTCTGCTTGTTATTTGTTGTGTTTTTGGTCCTTTTCCATAGCTGTTTTACCTAAGTTCAGTCTAGGTTTGCTGATAGGGGTGACCTTGCCCTCAACAGGGATGATTCTCCCTCTAACAGGGGTGACCTTGCCTTCTATCTCATACATTTCCCAGTTTGTTTATGTCAGAATCATCCATCTTTCACTAAATAGGTGACCTTGCCCTCAACAGGGGTGACCTTTCCCTTAACAGAGGTGACCATGCCCTCAAATAGGTGACCCTACCCTAAGTTGGATGACCCTGCCCTAAGATAGGTGACCTTGCCCTAAGTTGGGTGACCCTGCCCTAAGACAGGCGACCTTGCCCTTAACTTGGGCGACCTTGCCCTTGAGTTGGGAAACCTTGCCCTATTTTCCCTTTCTGAGCATTTGTTTGCTCATTTTGAGCATTTGTTTCCCCATTATGAGCATCTGTTTCCCCATTCTGAACATTCGTTTGCTCGTTTTGAGCATCCATTTTCCTGTTCTGAGTGTCTATTTCCCCCTTCTGAACATCCGTTTGCCCATTTTGAGCGTTCGTTTTCTCATTTTGAGCATTTTTTTTCCCATTCCAAGTTGGTTGCCCATTTTGAGGATTCGTTTACACATTCTGAGTGTTCGTTTCCCCGTTTTGAGGTTTATTTCCTTGTTGCGAGCATCTGTTCGCCCATTCCAAAGGTTTGTTTGCTCATTCTGATAGTCCGTTTGCCCTTTCCGAAGGTCTGTTTGCTCGTTTGGATAGTCTGTTTGACCCTTTTTTGATTTAGACAAGTCTAAAATTTGAGTTGGGCGACCTTAACCCTAAGTTGGGAAACCTTTCCCTTAAGTTGGGCGACCTTGACCCTAAGTTGGGCGACCTTGCCCTTGACAAAGGGGACCTTGCCCTCAATAGAGGCGACCCTTCCCTAAGATAGGCGACCTTTCCCCCAAGTTGGGTGACCTTGCACTCTAGTTGGGTGACCTTGCCCCCAAGTTGGGCGACCTTTCCCCCAAGTTGGGTGACCCTGTACCCTAGTTGGACGACCTTGCCACCCAGATAGGCAAATTTTCCCAAAAGTAGGCCTTCATCCGTCTTCCCGTCATCATCATTTCTATTCATCAAAATTTTCCAAAATTCATCGTTTCATTGAAAAAATCACATAGGTGCATATTATAACATCATTAGAGTCCATATCCATCATCGGTTCATCCATCCCAATCACCTGGACTTCGTTTTAGGGGTTTTGATTTTTATGCAGAAACTTCTGGAGGTCATAACTTTTGACTCAGGTGTTCGTTTGGGCTGAAATTTTATGGGTGGTTGCATTATGAGGTGGCATGTGGATTCCCAAGGACATTGAGTTAGTTGGCCCCCATTTTGACACATTTTTCAGGGCTTGAAACTTTCATCTTGACCCTCAAAATCGTAATTTAGTGTTTTTTTCCAATTTTTGAAAAATCGTTTTCATTATTAACTCAGAATGTATGTCTCTAATTTAGGATTTTAGTTGGAAATTCATCCCACCTTAATTTTGGGAATTTTTTTGGAAAAAACCGGACTCTCAAAAATATGCCTATGCAGTTACCTAAAATGGCAAAATTTGACAATTTTTGAAAACTGTCAAATCTAGAAAAATCTGATTGTCAGCACCTTACGTCATCTAGTTAAACCCCTGAACTTGGTTTAAAATCAATCCCATCACATCCTCCAATCATCCTAATTTTAGCTTCAATCCAATCCTAATCTGATCTTTAATCCAATCCCAAACTGAGCTTAACCAAAATCCCAATCTGAGCTTTAGTCCATCTACATCCAAGATCTTAAGATATTGAAACAAATCTTAAGATCCCTTCTTCCATCTTCTTCCAATCCATCCTATTTATCCTTTCATCAACTTTTCTTTCCTTCTAATCATCTTTTCCCATCTTTTCAATCCTTATCCTTCACCAATGCAACCAAAAATAGTAGTCAAGGGAAATCCCAATTACGTTGATGACGATATCAAGAGTCTTGTTGATAAAGAGGTATATGACATAGATCCCCTTGATGTTATCATTTCTAGTAAGCCTTCCCCAACCACTTTCCAAAATCCAATCACCCCTCTGAGCTATCCCATCACATATTCACCCACGCCTACTAGCAATCCTTATGCTACCTTTGACAAGGGATATCAATTATCTTCCCCGCCTGCATATCCTTCATCTACATCTTTCTCTTATCCAACACCCAAATCCTCTTATCCCAGTCTCCCATCCCAATATTCTCATCCTAATCTACCATCCCAATACTCCTATTACAACCCCCCATCCATGTCCCCCTATCCTAATCCTCCTTACAAGTTTTCCCATCCTAATCCTACATCCACACCTTATCTTAATCCTACATCCCCATGAACCCATCCTAATCCAACATCCACATCTTCCTATTCTAATACACCATCTATGTCAACTTATCCTAATCAAACATCCCAATCTTTCCATCCTAATCAATTATCCCAATACCTCTTATACAATGCACCACCCACATCCTCTTGTCCTAATCCACTGTCCATGTCCTCCTATCCTAATTCACCATCCCAATCTTCCCATCTTAATCCACCATCCCAATATTCCTATCTTAACTCCCCATCTACTTCCTCTAACATCAATCCACCATCCACGTCTTCCTATTCTAGTCTGCTATCACAATATTCTTACCTTAACCCTCCATCTAATCTTGATCCCCCCACCAATCGTAATCCTCCACCTACTCTTAGTCTTCCATCCAATCCCACTCCTCCATATAATCCTAGTCCACCAATCCATAATCCTAATCCTCCACTAATCCATAATCCTTCATCCACTCCTACTGTGCCATCTAAGCCTAGAATATGCATGATTCTCGCTCCAGAAGTTCTCCAAGGACTTATGACAAAGAAGACATCCCCAATTCCACACCTTGAATTCATGGAACCATGCCATCCTAGTCCATCATCCATGGTCACTAGTGATGAGGCCCTTCTCCATACCACACCTATTATTACTATTACCACCCCTAACACCACCCAAACCATTGAAACAATCAAACCCACCGAATCCATTGAACCCCCATCTCCTACCCCGAGAGTCATCGAACCCAACAAAGATAACCAAACCCAATCACCATCTTCTACTCCTAGATCCACCCAATCCAGCAAAGAAACTTAAGTCCAATCCACTCCTCCCACTCCTAGTATCACCGAAATCCATGAACTTCATGAATCCTCCATCCTTCCATGTCCCCCACTTGAGGAGTCCCTTCAACACTCCATCATCATGCCACCCACACAAGATGAGTCATGCCGAGAGCTTGGTCCAAAGCATACCAACATATCCCCTTTTCCACCTCAAGATCACAGTCCCCCATCCATTCCATCCCATGATCCCCTTGTCACTCAAGATCCAATTACTCCATCGCATGAGCCCCTATCACCCACGGCCACAACTCTAGATCTTATCATATCACCTAATCCCTCTCCCAATCCCTTACCACTCACTCCTCCTGGTCAAGATGTTGCTATCCCATCATCTCCATCCCATGATCCTCCATCGTCGTCTTACCCCACTATCCCCACACCACTTTTATATTCCCTCGGTACTCTCACATTCATCCATGGTGGTTTCCTTGTAGACGAGGAACCAAGCATATACACCACCCATCCTCCTCCACCTAATAATGGAATCACATCATTCTTCCAAAATAACAAGTAGCCTACCATATATTGAATGCTCAAGAGCATGAACTATCAAAGAAAAGGTTTAGGCCTTCATGAGCAAGGTATTCTAGAGCCCATCCATGTGAAATAAAATTTGTGTACACAAGGTCTTGGATATATCTCTCAACACTCGCAATCCAAAAATGTTGGTACAACCTCTATACATCCTAAGTGAGCCTCCTCCAAAATCATAATAAGCTCTTCTCGTCACTCCACTAAACCACTTGCGTCCATCCCTCCTCCATCGTATCACCTCAAAACAACCATCCATATTCCTCCTCTATCTTCTGAATCCATTTTGGGTCCTTATGTCCCTCCATCCACCATATCACATCCTTCATCTACTCCATCTATTTTGGGTCTTTACATCCCTCCATCCACCATTACACATCCTCCAGCTAGTAAGTCCATTTTGAGCCCTTATACCTCACAATCACCTCCTCCATCCCATCATATTTATCCTTCTATCCATCCATCACCTATCCATATAACCCATCATAAACATACCACTCTCATATTCCCTAATCAGGATCAACAAAGGCATGTACCTACACATCCTTCGTCCACATATCATCCCAACAATCCAACCTCCATCACTCCACATCATCCATATCCTCACACCCATCCCATTGCTATTAAAAGCACTTTGGATACCAAAGTAAAAATGCATAAATCTAAACATCCACATGAATCTAAATCCCCTCATGTCTCCTTTAAAAGAAATGTTGACAAAAAGAAAAACCAATCCAAAATCAAATCCAAAATCCAAATCAAACCCACAGGCCACAAAGGCCCATCAAAGAAAAAATCTAAACCATGTGGATCCCAAAGAAAAAAGATGCAATGCCTTCAAATGAAAAATCTATAACATCCAAAGTTGCTAATCCAAAAACTAATCATACGCCCCCTCCATCTCCTAAATCTATTTTGGGTCCTTATGTCCCAAAATTCACTATCCCATCTCCTCCATTATCCCCACATCATCTGTCCATTAATCCTCCTATCATTTCACATCCACCACCATATGTGCCAATGTTGGTCTTGAACTCATTACCCCATCATTCCATCTGCACACTTTCCAATATCCCATCCATTATCCCACATATCTCCCACATCAAACCCCTTTAATCCATTCTCTTGCATAATCCATTTATCCTAATAAGGTTGTACCAACATCCAATAGTCACTTCACACATGGGCTCTTAATACATCGTATGGAATTTGATGTTTGAGTCCTTCATCTATCTCCTTATCACATACCTTCTAAATCCACTTATCCATCTCCATCCACATTCTATCCAAAAGTTCAAAAAATCCAAAAAAATTCAAAAAGTTAAAAAATCCAAAAAAAAAAAGGTAAAGAGAAATAATTCGTCCAATGGTGAAAACTTGACAAAAAAGTGCCTTGGATAAGTACCATGATGAAAACTTGGCAAACAGGCGTCATGTATAAATCCCCCATCCAACTTACTTCCACACTTGGGGGCAACTGCATCCCCTCCATCCATCTCCTCCATCCCACCTACCATCCACATCCTACCTATCATATCCCGTTTATCTCCAATCCCTCTATTCTCCTTGTGATCTTAATATAGATAGGGGAAAACATCTATACATGCTTTGGACACCTCTTGGCATACACCCCCTTCATCCATACACTATTGTATTCCTTTTTCAATCTACATCCATCTCCCTCCCTCATCCACCCATCATATCCTCCTCCATTTATCTCCTTTATCTTCCCATCCACTTGTCTTCCATCCCTCCTACCTCATCACACATGACATATCTAGAGTGGGGGCATCTATCACCTTTGAGACATAGTCCTTGGATACATCATTCATACAACATACCATCCCCTCCACCTCCCATCTTCCAAATCCTTACCTTTCCATCTATCCATCTAGTAACCTTTTCCACATCCACAACTACTTTTCATCTCCACATCCTTGTCTTTCTATCCATCCATCACAACATCCCTTCCATCTCCCTATCCTTATCATCCATCCATCTGAATCATCACTTCCATCTCCCCATCCTTATCCCTCTATCCATCCATCATAGAAATCCCTTCCATCTTCCAAATCCTTACCTTTTCCACATCCAAATCCTTATCCCTCTATCCATCCACCCTAGCATCTTTTTGTCTTATCTTCCTCTATCCATCCCTTCATCTATATCCTCCACCCATCTGATACCCCCTTGTCATTGGTATTTGGCTATAGGATCCCCCTCATGCAACCCAATGCCATCTATATCACTATGATCAATCCCACCTCTTTCACACACCTCTTCAATCTCCTATCACTTCTCATCACTCATCTCTCCATCATATCATCCTCCTAATTCATCTTTTGATGCTTTGGATAACTATCCCATCCTTGAGCTTCGTGCAATCACCATCATCCTATCTTATCCACTAGGTCTATCTTGTCTCTTCGTATCAATCCCATCATTTTATCCACTTATCATGGTTATCTCATCATCCCTTATCCATCATTTTTCTTTGGTATTTTTTCGAACTACATTTCCCTTGCGCTTTCACATAGGCAAGGTCAATCTTTTGATCCATCTCCAGGGATTTTTTTTGTCCCATCTCAATCATCCATCATGGTCTCCATTGTCCTCTTTCCGCCTTTATCCCTGGTCAATTGTCTATCTTTTATCGAACTACAAGGGATTTTTTCTTTCACGTAGGCAAGGCTAATCTTTGATTGGCCCCTGAACCCCTAGGTCTTTAGGGTGTATTAGTCTTATATCTTGTGTCTTGTCATTGTGTCATGCCGTCAAGTATGTCCCTATCTAGTTGTCTCTTAACAAACGAGATCCACCAATATCATCAAATCCAATTGCTTTTGAATATCCTGCATCATTTCAATCATTTAGTTTAGCCTTCATCATTGGTCTTAACAAGATGCATCCTTCCTCATCAGACCGCATCAATCCCCTCCATCCTCTTGATCCTGTGGAAAAGGATGTCTGAAATTGATTGTAATCTTTTGATGCTTTTGGCTTGTTGTTTATCATTTGAGCTCCCTATCACACCTCATCATGGTTTCCTTGATCCATCATATCATGGTGTGCTATGACTGGTAAACATAGGGGCATATCTTGATCTTTTGTTTGTTGTTGTCTTCTTGGTTGTCCCATGTAGTACCCACCAAGATCCCTAAGGTCTTTTGTTATGTTGGGGCATCCTTTTGTGCTTGTGATTATCCCAATGCCTAACCCAACCAAGGTCTTCACAAATTTGGGGTTTTGGGATATCCTTCTTGTCTATTGTGTTTTTTTTATGCATTAGACGCTAATCTGCTTTGCTTTCACATACCCTAGAACCTGGTGTCTTATGTTATAGAAAAACTCAATGCTCTAAAAATGGCAAATTGCATTAGGATTACATTTCATTTTCCATTTCATTGCATCGCATGTATCCTCCATCCCTTCAACCCATGACCTATGATTTTTCTTGTGCAAACATTCATCCCCCCATCATCCCATTCATTTTATAAGCTAAAGCAAGCATGATCTGCAAATAAAGTCAACCTATCATCGGATCACATCACTATGCAAGCTCTTATTAAATTAAGTGCTCATTTTTATTCTTTCCATCCACCATCTCACATCTCCACCCAATATTAATCCATTCAATCTAGCACAAATCATCTAATCACATCCTTGGTCTTTTTCCTAGCCTTGCTACAAGCCTTGATCTAATTATCATCATCATCATCGTCATCATCTTCAGGATGTATCCTTCCCTATCCTTTGGTTTTTTTTTGGGTTGTATCCTTCCCTCATCAACAACACTTTCGTCATCATCCTCGGGATGTATCCTTCCCTATCCTCGTGTTGTTTCAAGATATATCATTCCCTCATCGACAACACTCAATCCATCATCCACCCATTTTGGCTTGTAGCTTGACTGGGGAAACATCACCTTTGTCCTTAAATCCATTTGTGCTTCCCAATCTCCTATCACTTATCATCCTCTCTTATCCCTCACTTTGCATCATCTTCCTCATATACCCTTGCATTGTCTCATCCATTTCAAGAGCACACCTATGTTCTCTTGAACCTGCATGTCCTCTTGAGGGGGCATCCCCAATCCTCCATCATCCTTCTTCCTAGTCACTCCTTTGATGACTGGGGCATCTTTCCCAATCTAATCATCTTCTTCCTGGTGCTATCTTTTAATCTTATTTGAAATGATGCTACTTTGTAACACCATCTAAAAGAGGGGAAAAATGTAGACATCCAAATTTGTCCCCTTTACTCGTTATTCCATAGATATTAATTAAATCATTTATTTAATTAATATTCCCCTTTGCTTATATGTTCCTAAAGTATTTAATTTAATAATTAAATACTTTACCTTTCATCCCTTCCTCCCTAAATTAAATAAATACATCAATTTATTTAATTTAGTCATTTAGCCTTTTGAATTTAAATCAATTTTAAATTCCCTCTTTTCTCTTTCCTTGTCACATCCTTCATAATCTTCTTCTAATCTAGATTAGTTTAATTAATCCATGATTAGGATGTGCACACCCTTAATCAATATTAATGTCACATCCTCCATATTTTTCCACTTGCCTCTAATCCCTCATTAATCTTCTTAATCACCTGTTTGCACAACCTTAATCTAATCACATGTCATCTTTGGCATGTTCTCCAAGTCAACCTTTCATAAGTGCTTTCCTTTTTTAGCCTTGACCTCTTCCCCATGTGAATTTGAAATTCACATTTATTCATTCAATGCATTTCTCTTCCCCATACAAGTTGTTGGGAAATTCCAAATTCTCTCATTTGTCACATCAGTCACATGGGACAATGGATTCATTTATAAGGACCTTGTCTTATCTACAAGGCACTTCTAATCATGTGAATTTAAAATTCACATTTATTCTTCCAACCACTTCTCCCTTCCAATCATGTAAATTTAAAATTCACATTTATTCCCCCAATAACTTCTCTCATCCCCATGATGATAAGAGATGAATTTCTAAAAAAATTCACTTGTCACCATCACCCTCATATGGGGACAAGAACTTCCTTTTTAAGGAGATCTTCCCCTAATCCCAAGGTACTTGCAAGTACCTCCACCTCACCTGTCCTTGTGACACCTCCCTTTCCACATGGAAAGATGTGAGGGCTCGTGAGTCCTCAACTCACCACAGCCCTTCATCTTGCCCATGTTGGAAAAATCCTGACCATTGAATCCTCTAGAGACTCTTCCCTTAAAATGGAAGATTTTGTCTCATTTTGAACATAACTTGCATTCACAATTTTAACCTTCAAGCTCAAGAACTTGCATCCTCCATTGTTGCATATTGAAGCTTTCATTACATCCATTTTGCATCCATTTTTCTCATCCACTCACATACCCAATTGAATCATTTGAATCCTCATTGCATCCTCATCATTTTGCATCCATTTTTAGGTGATTTTCCATCAAGGAGCACACATTCAAGCTACATCAAAGGGACAACCAAAAGGATCACTTGGACAAGGTATAATCTATTATTTATCTTTATTTTGTTCAAGTCAACTTAGGCTAATCTTGAGGTGTTGAAGTGTTGTTTTTCTCCTTTACATTATGTTGTTTTACATCATTTAGGATAGAAAAATAATGTTGCACACAGTTACATAATGTTGTTCATTCTTCATTCATTCATGTTACATTTCATTATTTCATTACAAGGTTTAATTACCAAAATGGGGTTTGACCAAGGTAAAACCCCCATTCACCTAACAAACAACATTTTTCTCTCTTTGATTTGTGATTGTAGATTTTAGGTTGAAGATCATTTGGAGAGAAAAATTGGAGAAAGTTACAAAGTTTTCAAATTTTATATCATTGAACCTCTTCTACAAAATTTATTTCCGATTTTCCAATAGTGAACATATAGAATCTAGGAGTGTAGACATAGTAGAAGAGAACCCATAAAGCATTTTTCAGGAACCCCAACTAGGACTCATTCTCCATAAGGTGAATGAGTCCTTAGTGAGCTCCAAAAGGTGATTTTGGTGAAAGGTACACATCATTTTCCCCTTTTTAGATCTACCTTTTTGGTTGTTGTTTCTGTTAGTTTTGATTATTGTTCTTCATTTTCATTTTGTAGCTTGCATTTTGAATGAAATTGGGGAAATAGGTTATTGTGGTGAACCTTTCATCATTCATTCCCACATCCCATATTTTATGATGTTTCAATCATAATGTCATATTTTATTTATTTGGTGTTATTTAAGTATGACACATTATATTTGGTATCAGAGCTTAGGGTTTAGCTCTAGGCCTATGAGCCCACAGTGATCAAAATTAGGGTTATTCGACCCTTAATCCAATTTTTAGTTTAATGAACCTAAATTGAATGTAGGTATGGGAAGGTCAAAGTCTGAGAAATAGAAGGGAAAGACCATTAGGACTAATAAAAATAAATTTTTTATCGAAGATAACCCAACACTTGAATTCCAACCTAAGATTCCCGATGATGAGACCTTAGCACACGCTCACACTTGACTTAAGTTAGAGAGGGGAGAGAAAATTGAAGAGTTGAAGAACACAATAAAAACTAAGAAACCTTCTGCAATTTGATACTCACATTTTGGGTACGGACCCAATGCACCCATTCTAACTAAAGAGGAAAAGGAGTGCTTGTGTGCACATCCTTCCTCTTCCAAGAAGGTTGTAATAGACTCTGATAAAAACCTAGAGGATTTTCCTCTTTCTAATAATGAATAGCCCACCTAGTAAGGGGTAAATTTTGTAAATAAAGATCTTTGTAATCCATTATTATAATAAATAAAGGATGTCTTTCTTTGTGTTCAAATTTGTGAGCTTGAATGACTTATCCTTGTAATGAATGAACATGAATATCTTTTTTAAGATTGCATGTCATAATTCTAAGTATTATGTGTTGAAATAATTAAACATAGAAAACATGTGTCAGTTGCACTAAATATGGGTTGTGACGGTCATTCGTGAACCCTCATGGTGAACACCAGAAATGGAGGGTCAAGTGGGGGTCAAAATGAAGGTCAAAATGAAAGGTTGGATCGAATCCTCAACCTCTTAAATCGAAAGGAAAATAGAATGGACCATTTGGAAGGGGAATTTTGAGGTATGCGAGATGGTTAAAACCGAAGGAATGAGGAGTAGCCACAAGGAAATAGATATCCAAATGTCAATAACTAAGCTAGAATTTAAGGAAAGTTGGGCAAGGACCTAAAAGGGTGGCTCCACCGATGTTTGATGGAAAAACCATCAAAGAAGGATTGGAAGCGTGGATCATTGAAATGGAGTACTTTGGGTTCTGAAACTTATCAAATGAAACTAAGGTTGTATGTGCAACATACTAGCTCTCTGGTGAGGTAGCTACATGGTGGGACAATGAAATGGTAGAAAAAAACTGCAACCTAGAGAGACCACCTGAGATTAGTTTCTCTAGCATTTTTTAAAAATGTGGCTCCATCAACACTTCCTCGACAATAAGATGACCAAGTTTCAAAACCTAGCTCAAGGGAGCATGTCAATGACCCAGTATTCAAAAAAATTCACTAATTTTCTTAAGTATGTGCCTCAGTACCAGAACAATGAGCACTTCTGAAATTGGAAGTTTATACTTGGGTGAAGGCCCGAGATTAGATTGAAGGTGGATATACATAACCCACTTAGCATGGAGGAGGTCTTCGAAAAGGCCACCAAGCAAGAAAAAAAGTTGCAACAGTTGTCCAATTTCTAAAAGAGTTAAAATTCCAAGTCTTGGTTTTGGAATAAGAAATTTTAGAAAGGAGAAAAACTATCATAATTCTAAAAAGGGGAAGCAACTCTTAGGAGAAAGGAGAGGGCAGTAGTGGTGGAAAGAATAAGAAATACAACAACAATAAAGGAAATTTTGATAATAAATAGAAGAGCTCCAAGGAAGATAGGTCAAGAGGTCAGAAAAGGACCTCGTAACAGGTACTACACCTACGGAGGTGATCATTATGCCTCAAGTTTCCCACAACGTTCAAAGGTACAAAAGGAAGGAAATCAAAATCAGATCCATTGGGCAGTGGACGATAGACAAGTTGAATATCAAACTTCACCAATCTAGCTGTCAAGTGAGCTATATGGAAAACCTATTTCTATTTTGATTGACACTAGAGCCATTGAATGTTTTGTTGATCCGAGAATAATTTCTAAGTTACCTATTAGACATGGGCACATGGCCAATTCATTGATGGTCCATTATTGAAATCAAGTAGAGTGGAGGGTGAATTCATATATTTTTTGTAGGAAGTTAGAACTTCCCAATTTCTAGACCCAAGTTAACCTTTATGTGGCACCCGTAGGTTCCTATGATGTGATCTTAGGGATAAATTGGTTGATAGAACATAAGTCCATAGTGAACTATGAGGAAAAAAAATTAGTTGTTTGGACGATTATGGGAACCTGGTTGAGATACATGGGTTACAAAGGCCACTAAAGATTAGGTAGATCTCAACCATGCAGCTCAAGAGGGCTCAAAGGAATGGGTGTACCATCTATGTGGTACATGTTAGTGAACCTGAAAATATGAAGCCTTATTTGGATGACTACTCTAATCTCAAGGATTTCTGAGATGTGTTTCTTGAAGAACTCATAGAGCTACCTCCTAAGCAATAATTTTATTTCTCTATTGATCTAGTACCAAGGACTGAATCGTAGTCTAAGGCCCCATACAGGATGACTACCACCAAGCTATTTGAATTGAAGGCACAATTGTAGGAACTATTGAGCAAGGGGCTTATTCAACCTAGTGTATCTCCTGGGGGTGCACCAGTTATATTTGTTAAGAAAAAGGATGGAACCTTGTGTTTATGTACTAACTATTGTATGTTGAACAAGGCAACCATCAAGAATATATATCCTCTCTTGAGGATTGATAAGCTATTTGATCAGATGAAGGGAGAAACTATGTTCTCTAAAGTAGATCTCAGATCTGATTATCACTAGTTGAGAATAAAAGAAGAGGACATCCTTAAGACTACTTTCTAAACTCAATATGGACACTATGAGTTCATGGCAGTACCTTTTGGTTTGACCAATGCACCAACGACTTTTATGAGTCTCATGAACAGTGTATTCAGAGATTGTCTAGATGATTTTTTCTTGATCTTCATTGATGGCATCCTGATTTATTCCAAGTCCATTTAGGAGCACAATAGGCATTTGAGGATAGTCTTACAGTGTCTAAGAGAGAAGAATCTTTTTGGAAAGCTATCCAAGTGCTCATTTTATCAGGGCAGGGTGCATTGCCTAGGTCGCATCATATCAGTAGAGGGAGTCTCTATGGATCTTGAAAAGATAGAGGTAATAGTGGAATGGCTAGCACCTTAAAGTGTGATGGAATTTTGGAGCTTGATGGTACTTGCGAGATATTACAAGAAATGTGTACAAAGATTGTCTCAAATTGCAACCCCAATCACATCTCTTTAGAGGAAAGGGAAAAAATTTGAATTGACAGAAAAGTGTGAGCAAGCTTTTCAACTCCTAAAGGAGAAGCTCACAACAGCCCCAGTGTTGACTATAGTTGATCCCAAAGGTTAATTCATAGTGATCATGGATGCTTCGGGAGATGGTCTAGGAGTTGTATTAATGCAAGATGGACAAGTGGTGGCATATGAATCAAGAAATCTAAAGCAACATGAAATGAATTACACACCACATGATTTGGAATTGGCTGCAATAGTGCATGGCTTGCAGATATGGAAGCATTACTTATTGGGGAAGCCATTTGAGCTTAAAATGAATCACCTAGGAATGAGATATATCTTCACCCAACCAAATCTCAATGTACGTCAGAGAAGGTGGTTGGAATTCCTTAGTGAGTATGACTTTGGAATTGAGTACATTAAAGGAAAAGAGAATAGAGTAGTAGATTCTCTTATTAGAAGAAGACATTTGGCATCTATGACCTTGACAAGGTCTAATTTAAGGAAACAAGTGAAGCAACACTTGCAAGGGGATGAGCACTATGAATGAGTGTAGCAAGCTCTACAAGTGAACCCTTTAGACCATCGATATGATGGGTATGAATTTGAACCAAATGGAATCCTAAGCTACCAAAGGAGTATGTATATTCCAAATTCTGGAGATCTCAAAAAGTTGGTCTTGGAGGAAATTTATAATGCACATTATTTGGGACACCCCAAAGTTGTCAAGATGATCACAGAGTTGAAATATTTGTATTTTTGGCCTAAAACCAGGAAGGATTTAGTTGAATATGTAGCTAGATGCTTGAAATGTTAATGAGTCAAGGTTGAACATGTGCATCCAGTAGGGCTTCCCTATCCTCATGACATACCTAAGTACAAGTGGTAGGTGATTAGCATGGACTTTATTCAGGGGTTACCGTTGAGTAAAAATAGGCATGATTTCATCTTAGTATTAGTTGATAAGTTCACTAAGGTGGCACATTTCATTCTAAGGAACCTTAAGGATGGATTGTTGACCTTGGCCAAGAAATTTGTGCCTGAGACTATTATATCTGACGGAGATACCCAGATGACATCCAGATTTTGGAAAATTTTGAATGCATTTTGGGGAGCTAAGTTGAATTTTAGTTTAGCATATCATCCTTAGACTGATGGTCAAACAAAGAGAATCAACTAAGTAGTAGAGGATATCCTCTTAATGTATTGCATGGATCAATAGTATAAATGGGAAGAGTATCTACCCTTAGTAGAATTTGCATACAATAACTCCTTCCATGCGTCCTTAGGTATGGCACCTTTTGAGGCTCTTTATGAGCAAAATTATCATACAACCATTAGTTGGGTTAGATTGGAAGATAGGATTATAGTGGATCTTGAAATTCTTAAAGATGTGGAAGAGCATATGAGACTCATCAAAGGTACACTAAAGGAAATGGCAGATAGAGAGAAGAGCTATAATAACAAGAATAGAACCTTCAAAAAGTTCTTAGAGGGAGATAAGGTCTTTTTGAGAGTCAATTCACACAAGAGCCCAATTACTTTTGGAAAATCTTCCAAGTTGGCCCCTAGATATGTGGGTCCCTTCGATGTGCTGGAAGTGATTAACCCAATTGCATATCGAATTTCTCTACCACCTGCTTTAGCTCAACTCCATAATGTATTTTATGTTTCTTTTTTTAATCCATATCATCTAAATGCTTCACATATACTTGATTGGAATTCTTTACATGTGCGAGATCTAGAAATGGTGTCGGTGGAGCCCATTAGATTTCTGGATAGACGTAACATCAAGTTGCAAAATAGAGACATTGTCTAATATAAGGTTCAATGGGACCAATATTCCGAGGACAGTGCTACATGGGAGGATGCAGAGGAAATAGAATGCTCCTTTCCTCATTTGATTACTAGATAGACTCTTAATGTTCATTGAGATACTATTTCTCTAGCATTTTGAATTGGCATGTTATGGAATTTAGGCTTAAATAAAAATATGTTTGAATGTTGAAATAGACATATATAATTTAGTGTTGTTCAATAAGACATCAGGACGATGTCTCTTCCTAGTGGGGAAGGATGTCACATCTCAAATTTTTCTTACATTTAATAATGTTAAGTTAATTAAATATTTATGGAAAATGAAATTTATTAGTTTTGAGTTGCGATAAATTTAAGATTTCATTGTCATTTGAAATATATCTATATTCATGTGATTGAATACGAAGGATGAAATATATGATAAAGAATGGAATCTTTTTGTTTCAAGCATTGGTTAATGGCTATTGATGAAACTCTGCAAGTGCAAGTGTGTGAATGTAGTAACAAGTTGAAGACCAAGAACATGGTTGAGGTAGGATTATTTAGCCAGATGACAATCTGTAAGCATGATGGAATCTAGAATGTGCACACACCACTGAAAATCATAGCATCTGCATTTAACTTGCAAATTGGTGGATATCATTTTGTTTGTGCGAAATGTGTAAATGATTAATTAGGTAAGCTTATGGAAACAAATTTATTGGAGCATTTGATTTACCTTGTCCATTCAATGTTAATTTCATACTAGTAATGGTGTTGGAAATATATTTGTTATGCACATATTAACTACTCTTGAGTAGAATGATTCAATTAAATTTGAAAATAAGTACCTTATAAGAGGTAAAAAGAAAAGAAATGATGAATATATATATATATATAGATTGTTTTCTCTTTTTTGAAATGTTGAATAGAATTCTTTATATGAAGTTTAGAAAATGTGAATGGATAACACATGAGGAACAATTTAATTAATCATATGGGAAAACAATAATAACACCTTTAACACCATGAAATATAACTAACACCCATACTAGCAAAAGATTTTATGCTCAAAAATCATGGAGGAGTGGGTGGATAAGTATGAGGAGGATGTGGGAGAGTAAATACCACCTCTAATTTTAGTAATTGCAAGAATTCTTGGTCAGGGATGGACGATTTTGAAGAAAGGGAAGGATTTTTAGAAAAAAAAGTAGAGAGAAGATTTGGGGCAGATCACGAAGGAAGGAGAAAACCTAGGAAGAGGTGTTGTTTCCATATTCAAATAGAGAAAAAAATCATTGTATACTTGCAGCAAGGAGGTAATTCGAGCTCTTAATTTGGTTTAAATGTTGTTTCCTTCTTTGCAAAAAGGATGGCTTTTCTTGCTCTTACATTGACCCTATTTGATAGAGTAATGAATATTTAGTTCTTGACTTCTCTTATGTTTGTGCATTCAATTTCCTTTAATCATTGGAAACCCTTGTGTTTGAACCTATTTTCTATGTAAGTTGAACCAAGTGCTTCCATTTTTCATTGTGTGAGGTGGGAAAAACTACCATTGATTTGCTATGTTTCAATGTTTTCATGCTAGAGTTTGATCCAATCAAACTCATTCTTATCCATAGCTGGGTCATATTCTACATGCTACCTCTTTATGGGCGGTCATTACCGTATATTCCTATTTCTTCTAATGAGTCTTACCCATCATAAGAATCCTTTATGTTTGGAAAAAACCCTCAAGTTGGGTGATGACTCCTTAATGGAGTTGAACATAGTTGCAAGTTGGGTTAAAGAACCAACAAAGAGTTAGATTCTCTGTCTTATTGAAAATAGAGTGTTGTATGCTCATAAAATCACTGAATCTGGTGATGACTTTTCCTTTTTGAAATAAAACCAGTCGAACGAATTCCTTTTTTTCCACCTAAATGTTTGAATGTTAAACATTATTTTAAATGTGTGTTGGTGAACAATTTTCATCATTCAGAGTAAATACATGTTCAAGCGACTATTGTCATTTTATCTTTTGATGAATGATACCATCATTGATATTTTTATACTTTCTATTAAACGATTCTATCGATCTACCTTAGCAAACTATTGAATGACTACCATTGTTTTGGGCTTTAGCCTACTATTGGATGATTTCTATCATTCCAAATTTGAGGATAACATAGAATGCTTGATAATGTTTTGATTAAAAAGGTATTAAGATGAATGCAACATATGATATGTTATCGGCATCCTTGCCTATGCTTAAGGCCTTACCAAGCTGAGGGATGTTAATAATCCCATCAATATTTTCAAATATATATATATATATATGTATGTATATGTATATGTATATATATACATATATATATTTATATGTATATATATACATATATATATTTATATGTATATATATATATACATATATATATGTACATATATATACATAACTATTTGATTGGGTTGTTAACCAATGGTATCAAATGATAAACTTACACTAGGGTGAAATCACAATATCGTGGTCTCACTTTTGCCCAAGATGGACATTTACATCAATATTTTAACTGAATCTTCATCTTTTGAGACCTATAGCAGCTAAACCATTAAGAATTTGAATGATGTGAACTAGTGATTTGTGGCAATTTTTGTGCAGATTCTAAATATTTTTTCTTTTCAAATTTTTTGAAATAAATCATGAATCTTTCAACATCTCCTTTATTAACGGTTTTAGATAGAAAACAACATTTTCATAAAAGTAACGTTTGTGTCATACAACATAACCTTTTTTCTATAAAGGATTAAATTCTAATTTTAGAAATATAGATTTTTAACATCAATATCTAGGGAAAGGGTATTTTTCATAATTTTTTGTTGCATATTTATTTTTAAATTAATTTTTGAAGTCACTATAACTATAATTTGGACATATGTGTGTGTCATACAACATAACTTTTTACTTATATATCAAAATCCAATTTTTCTTTTTTGGGTGAAAAAAGGACATCAATACCTAGGGAATGGGTATTTTTTGAAAAAAAATGACTATGGTTTACTATTTTTCCACCTTTGCACAACAAAGAGCTTGATGTTTAGAGAAAAACCTATGTATAGTAAAAATTAAAGATTAAATACATGATAAAATGAAAATATATCGAACCTATACTTTTTGAAAATCTCATTTCAATGGCTACAATCTTGTAAAATATAAATTTTAAATGATGTTATTTAATCCCTGAAAATGTAAAGAAAAAGTGGGTTTTTACCAGCATTTTGATAGGTGCAAAGGAGACTCCATTGTGGGTATGATTTAATACTAGAGGGGTTCTATCCAAGGGGGTTTGATCTAAGGGGATATTATCTATCCCTCTTCAATTAAAACCCTTTAGATGGAGCCTCTCAAGACTTAAATCATTAGTTTTTCTAAAAATAGTGATTTTAGGAAAAACAATACATCCCAAAAGTGAGACACAATATTGTGATTTCACCCACTATTCCTTTTCTAGATTAAATGATGTCTCTATTATATGAATGACAATATTGTCAATCATAAAGATAATGAATATATTGAAGGAACTTAAAGTTGATCGATAGCATGCTTATCATACTAGTGATAGCATGCATATCGACCTATATTGTGATAAATGTATAAAGGGATAATAAGAACAATGTGATACTCATCATTTCATTTTGATCTTGAATATTATTGAGTGATGATTTAATCTGAACGATAGTAATTACATTACTCTTTATTGATAATGTTGGTTTAAAAGATTGAATAGAAAATTGAATGATATGTGATTACCTATAACAACCTCTAATAAAAAATAGAATGACACTCTTATCAGTGAGCTAAGAGGGATGAAACTAGTTTTAAACCAAACATAATATTCCTTGACTAATTGTTCAATGAATTGGTTTTAAACGAAACAAAACATTTGTAAAGATCATAATGGAATAAGAATAATTTGTGATTTCTCCAGAGAAGTAAGTTAGATTGGAATGTTTAGATTCTAATTAAACATAAATTAATTATTATATTGATTGCAATTTGTTTCTATGTAAAATGACCTTGTGACATTCTGGTTGAAATTCATATTCATACAAAATTCTAGTGACTGCTTGTCCTCTATATTTCATTTGAATCTAAGTGTGCATCTGATGAAATTTGACATCTTTTTGCATATGGAAATTTGTATGTAAAATGGATCTTTCTTTTTCAAAGAACGTATATGCATACATATTTTTTAACAGAAGGTCATATATGTGTACATGCATAAATCTTCCATTTATGCATTACACATACATATGGAAGCTACTCTGGTGAAGCCATATGTGAGTGGTTTTACAATTTGATAGAAAATTGAAAAAATGACCCCATGGCAAAAAAATTGGTTTTAGGGGTTTGCATGAACCTACATGTTCGACCGAACCATAATGGGGTTCGACCGAACTAGGGTTCGAGTGAACCCATTAACTATTGGGCCCACATTTCCAGCCCAAAAAATAAAGGAAAAATGCATATTAGTGGGGGTTCGAATGAACCCTGGTTTGCTAGAACCCCTGGGGGTTTGCTAGAACCCCCCTGGTTCTAGCGAACCCCCTTTTTCCCTAATTTTTTAATTTGTTCACACAAAAAACCTAAAATTTTACGCTTTCAAGCTCCGGTTGGGGATGAAAATGGGGGAATATTTAGAAACCAAACTTGGAATTGAGTAGCCTTCAGAACGAGCTATCCAATGAATATAATTTTAGTATGTTTTGGTTTTATTATCTATCTATTTTTTAAGTTTTATTAAATATAGGTTTTTCATCAAAAACAAAACTCTTTGTTCTGCACAAGTGGAAAAATAGAAGATTATAAAAAAAAAAAATTAAAAATATGGAGTGCACCAAATATTTGAAGTCCTTGATCCAACAAAAAAAAAAGAATTTATTTTATACAGTAAAGTTATCTCGCGTTATCTTGATTCGTATATACGGATTGTCATTTGATTGACTTTGAAACTTGATTAAAGAAAAAATGTTAATAAAAAACTATCTAACAAGTGGAAGCACTAGATATGGGGTTAAATCTAAATTTGAAAGAAATTGGAATTTTATCCTTCATGGAAAAAAAAAGTTATGCGTTATAAGTTATTCTAGTCACTTTTTAAAATGTTATTTTTGAAAAACCAATTTTTGTGGGAGATGGAAAAAGAGATTCTGTCAGTTCTAAAAATTGAAAAATAATTTTTAGAATCTATGAATAGATATGACAAGACTCTAGTTTACATCATCTTCAAATTTCGTATGGTTTAATGCGCTATATGTTATCTATATGTAAAATGGATCTTTCTTTTTCAAAGAATGTATATGCATACACATTTTTTAATAGAAGGTCATATATGTGTACATGCATAAATCTTCTATTTATGCATTGCACATACATGTGATATACGTTCTTTAAAATTGATTTATTTTCTTTATCTGAAAATGTAGATTTCATTCCAAGTAGAAAGGAATAAAGGAAATATTGGTAAACTATATGTTGATGCATATACTATGATATTCTTAACTTAATTGATGAAATGGAACATGTATTTCATTTAATTTCATAATTGTATTATTATCAAATCTAGTCTAGTTCCTTTCATACATTTGTTGAATCGAGATAGCCAAGATGAGACAAATGTAGACTATGTTGTAGATTGTTTGATTCTTTATCATGAAAAGATTGTTTAGCAAAACTACTAGAAACCAGGTTGAATGATTTATAAATTGTGTAAATTGGATAAGATGTATGTTATCTTATGTATGTGGGAGGTTACCTTCTAGGATGGGTGTCAAAAATGGGTTAACAGAGAGTATAGGTTTTGCTTTTCCAAAATCTATAATTTATAGTTGTATACAGAATACATGCTTGGCCAAGTATTTGTAGTCCATTATATTGAATGGCCTATTTTTTATGATGTAACTCTCTACCATTTCCTAACATAGATCTTGCATGTTCTAAATGTAAATAGAAATGCATGTAGTTGTTAGGTATGTACCAGATTCCACCTTGCATATCATATTCTCTTGCTAAATATTCCATGCAAGGTCGAGTATTCTTTGAGTAGGAAGAATTTTGGGGTAGTTTAGCTTCGTGGTTGGGTGGAAAAGCATTTGAACCATGTTCTCATCCACTAGATGCAGCGAGCATTGAAGAGGAATCACATGGAATTCCATTTTTTATTATTATACTTTGTACTATATGATGTAAACTTGAGTTGACTAAGTGGCAATGTTGGCCTAAGTCAAACTATGTAACTTATAAAATTGACATTTGTAAAATGAAAATAAATTATTATTTTTGGACATATTGTGCTATGATGGAAAATAGTTGATTGATTGTCTTTAATTTATTATTCATAATGTCATATTTTATTTATTTGGTGTTATTTAAGTATGACACATTATATATATAATTTTTATAGGTCAGGTTCACCAAAATGAAACAATGGGGAAAGGGGACCCATTTGGTTTTTACCTTAGGATTTGACACCTTTCCCAAATTTCATTAAAGGGGGCTAGGAAAAGAGGGGTGAGATGTGATGGATTGAAAATGGAAGAATGGAATGAGGGTTAGATGGATTTGAATAAGGTATATTATTGACTTATAGTCTGATAGGTGATTCAACCAACCCTTAACCAAATCTGGAAATGTCCTAATAATGAAATGCAATGATATAACTAGGCTAATAGTGCAATTTGTTGTTTTGATGCAAATATAGAAAGTACAGAAGTTCACAGATAAATCTGAATAATAAAAATGAGCAGAGCAAGACATATGTACTTGTGATTCAAATTTGAGCCAAAAAATGAAAGGCATGAGTGTCCTTGTATTCTTTTCCAAATCTATTTTCAAGGTCCTCTGATGTCATATCTGAGATTCAAATTTATGCTTTCAGATCTGTCAAAACATTGTCAGATATTTCTATTGCTAAGTTTTTATGGGTTAACAAGATGTGGGTATTCAAATGCAACAACGGATAATTTATCTTCAAACTCCTTTCAATCTTCTTCAAACCTAAGATCTACACATTCACAAAGAGAATAAATGTTGGGCCATTTTATGGGCTTTCCTTAGTCAAACCATGTGTAAGTGTTTCCAATTCCACAATGGTAATGTCAATGATAAATGGATAATGAATAGGAAGGAATGATGAAATCACAAAGTGTTGCAACTCACCACTCTTCAATGGCTTCCTTGAAGGAGTGAAGTCATTCACATCACCTCAAGGTTTGATCTTGCTTACTTAAATGCTTTGGAGAGCCAAAAAAGTGTTAGCCTTCACAAAACAATGATAACATGAACACACATAAGCTCACATAGAATTAGACATGATGTAAGGATCTTGAATTGATGCAATAATGCTCTGAAATCTTGCTCTTGACTTTCTCTTGAATGCTCTTGATAATAAATCTACCAATAATTTTTTGCTTCTTGCTAGATAGATTCAAAATGATGCAATAACTTGGTATTTATAGGCATCTATTCAATTTCCCAAAAATTAAATCTTGATAGCCAACTATAGATAATTGAATTACAAATATTAAATTGCCAACACCAACATATTTGAATTTGAATCCAAAATAGGACACTCATGCACCTAGGGAATGAGTTTCCTTGCCCTATTTTCTTAGATTTTAGGTGTCGGGGGCAAGGTCTTAGATAGATGCAATTGGTTCCCGCTTGCAATTCCTTGGAAATTGTCAAAAATAGGCCATAGAATGCATAATTTAAGAAATGAAATACTCAATTAGGTCCAATTATTTAAAGGGGGACCAAACATAAGGTGAAATTGTCATGGGTGATAATTTACGAAGCTACAATCCCCTATATGGGGTTAGATTATAGATTAGGCCTATTAGAAATATAAAAAAAATCAAGTATTTGCAGATCTAAAATGAATTGAAATCAATTTTTAATTCCTCACTATGCTCTAATCAAATATATAGTAGAACAAATCATACATGAAATAGCATATCTCAGATGTGCAGTAAGTTGAATCATATGCATAGTAAATTGGATCAAATGTGTAGTAAGTCAATCATATGTGCAATAAATTGCATCAAATGTGTTGTAATTTTAATTAGATGTGTAGTAAATTGGATCATATCATAGTAAGTCGCATCAAATGTGTAGTATGTCACCTCAAATGTGCAAATCTAAGAAAAAATGTGAAAATTGAGTGTTGGTTGGGATATACGTATCAAGTGTGCCACATATCGGCTCAAATATGCCAAAAAATTGATCAAATGTGTAACAAGTTGGCTCAAATACACCATAGATTGGCTCAAATGTGTAACAAAATAGATTAAATATAAAAATTTGTACCTATAACTTTCAAAAAGCTAAATTTCTTTCAAAATATATTGTTAACTAATCACGGAAGTGAGTCCCGCCAGACGTGCCAAAATGTGGATGATGAAAATGTGAATTATGTAAAATATGAATAATACAATGAAAGTACCAAATTCACACTCAATAAAGCCCAAAATATATGCATAAAATAAAATAATAAAGAATTATACCATAAAAAAGACCTTGATTTGATTCATTGTTTCTTTGATAGTAACTTCATGCTTGATATGTGGGTTGCTCTTCAAAATAGCATAACCATGATAGCACAATGATAATATGATAGCCGAGATAATGATATTTGTCCAAAGATAGTTGATAGATGATACTCTTGCTTGATAATGCTTGGCAATGATAATGCTAGCTCTTGATAATATACTCTTGTGATCTCTAAGGGATAATGCATGAATGAAGGCTTTTATTTATATGCTTCACTTGATATTTGATCAATGTTGGAGATTAATTGGAGAGATCAATGGATAGGAAAAATTAAGATAGAGTGGGAGATACAATTTATGGAATGGATAAGTTTAATTATTTAATTCATAATAGTGTAGTTGGGGAAATAAATAAGAAATGTATTTTATTTATTTTAGGAGGAAAAGAATTATTTTTACATAAGCTATTCTAATTTATCTAATTATTAAGAGGAGTGTTAACTAACTAAATAATTTTTTAAAATTATTTAATTATAGAGGACCAAAGATAATTTAAATTTTATTTTAATTAATGTTGGAGAGGAAATGATAAAATAATGAATTAATAAAATAATTAAAAATATTTAATTAATATAGATATGATAAAAAAATTTAAGATAATTAAACAATTAAAAATTATTTAATTATTATAAATGAAAAGATGGTATATTAGCTTAATTAAATAATTAAAAATTATTTAATTTATATAGATAGAAGAATTGATGAGGATAATGATAATATGAGAAGATGAAAATGCATTATTCATTTTTAGGTGTCTACAATTTCATATAATATTCTTATATTATCCATTAAATAAATGATAAATCCTCAAAATCCACCTCATTTAGTTAACTAAATAATTAAAATTAGTTAATGTATTTGTATAATTAGTTGACTAATCAATTTAATCAGTCAATTAATCAATCCTACCACTTAACTGATTCATTCATTTAGCCAAAATTCCTTCATGCAAGTTCTTAAATCACCAATCAAATTGATTCACTCACTCATCTATTCCTCATGCATTAACTTAACTCAATCCTACTAACAAATCATGATAGTTAACTCGTCAATCAAGTGAGTTAACTCAATAAGTACAAAATTAAATAAATTACTAACTCACCCATGTTTGCCACCTCTCCACATTAACTCCCTCAATCATCGATCAAACTATGATCAATGATCAAATTTGATCCATTCATTTCTCTTTTTTAAAATCTATAAATTTGCATCTTCAAAACCATCATTTTTATCCATCAACTATTTAATGCAATTTATGTTGTTAATTTTATAATTCAACAAATGTTATTGTTACACCAATGAAATGAGAGTACCCACATATCTTTGAGATCATGAGCCTTTTGACATTCAAATGAAGGTTTGCATGTATTAGATTGGTGTTTATTTTTTTTAATTAATACTATTGGTTTATTCTAACTTTCATGCTAACACTCTCTAACTAAAACAAAGATGATAGAGATTTCATTTTAACTAAAGGTCAATTGCACTAAACTAAAGATTTATTGATAAGGTGGATGGGGGGTGGGGGGGGAGGGCGGGTAGGGGGGAACGGAGAGAGGGATGAAGGGGGTCGCATAAATATAATTTCTTGATGTTTTATCTACCCCACTTTTGATTTTTTTAACAATTCAATAGTATTGACAATTTTTCAAAAAACCATTCCAAACTGATTTTGTTTAAACATTAAAAAAGTTATCATAAACTACACTAAAATATCTATATTGTATTAGTTCACACCATTTTAATATTAAAAAAATGTATATTAATTTTAGTTACATCAATCTAAAAAGCCAAAAATTGTTGTATTTTTCCTTTAGAAAAGTGTTACACAATATTGTTTTACTTAGAACTACATGTGCATAGGTTCTAAGTTGCTTTGTGAGCCCAAAGGATTACACTCTCATAAAGGGTAATGAGCATGGAGTTTTATTATTGCCGTCTATTGGATCAATAAAGAAGCCTGTGATATTTGGTTGATACCAATTTGATGACCAAGTTAGCTTGAAGGTGTTGATGCAAAGTAAGGTCATGTGAAGTTCCAAAACGGATGTTGGTAAGATAATTCCTCAACTTTTGTAAATTGATAAGTTTTGGGGGACCAAAAGCCTCTTGCTAAGGGAGGTGTTACATGAAAAATTGAGGCAAAGATGTTGGACCATTGGGGTAAATGTTGTTCTCATCAATTGTATAAGGGTACCTTCTACATTTTCCTTTCAGAGTTTATTTCTTTTTCGTGTGTTACAATGAAGAAGGAATTGTACTTAAGCAAGTTGTGTATAGGATGATCTAGAGTATCTCCAAGATACTTTTAAACTAAAGTGCAAAATGTCCAAATGGATTTCAGGAAAAACTACTTTGAGAGAAATCCCCAATTTGTGCAAGTAGAAAAAGTGTCATCAATTGTGACAATTGTCTCAACTATATAATGATTTCAAAAACACTAAGATAAGTCGCATCAAATGTGTAGTATGTCACCTCAAATGTGCAAATCTAAGAAAAAAATGTGAAAATTGAGTGTTGGTTGGGATATACGTATCAAGTGTGCCACATATCGGCTCAAATATGCCAAAAAATTGATCAAATGTGTAACAAGTTGGCTCAAATACACCATAGATTGGCTCAAATGTGTAACAAAATAGATTAAATATATAAATTTGTACCTATAACTTTCAAAAAGCTAAATTTCTTGCAAAATATATTGTTAACTAATCACGGAAGTGAGTCCCGCCAGACGTGCCAAAATGTGGATGATGAAAATGTGAATTATGTAAAATATGAATAATACAATGAAAGTACCAAATTCACACTCAATAAAGCCCAAAATATATGCATAAAATAAAATAATAAAGAATTATACCATAAAAAAGACCTTGATTTGATTCATTGTTTCTTTGATAGTAACTTCAATGCCTGATATGTGGGTTGCTCTTCAAAATAGCATAACCATGATAGCACAATGATAATATGATAGCCAAGATAATGATATTTGTCCAAAGAGTTGATAGATGATACTCTTGTTGGATAATGCTTGACAATGATAATGCTAGCTCTTGATAATATACTCTTGTGATCTCTAAGGGATAATGCATGAATGAAGGCTTTTATTTATATGCTTCACTTGATATTTGATCAATGTTGGAGATTAATTGGAGAGATCAATGGATAGGAAAAATTAAGATAGAGTGGGAGATACAATTTATGGAATGGATAAGTTTAATTATTTAATTCATAATAGTGTAGTTGGGGAAATAAATAAGAAATATATTTTATTTATTTTAGGAGGAAAAGAATTATTTTTACATAAGCTATTTTAATTTATCTAATTATTAAGAGGAGTGTTAACTAACTAAATAATTTTTGAAAATTATTTAATTATAGAGGACCAAAGATAATTTAAATTTTATTTTAATTAATGTTGGAGGGGAAATGATAAAATAATGAATTAATAAAATAATTAAAAATATTTAATTAATATAGATATGATAAAAAAAATAAAGATAATTAAACAATTAAAAATTATTTAATTATTATAAATGAAAAGAGGGTATATTAGCTTAATTAAATAATTAAAAATTATTTAATTTATATAGATAGAAGAATTGATGAGGATAATGAGAAGATGAGAAGATGAAAATGCATTATTCATTTTTAGGTGTCTACAATTTCATATAATATTCTTATATTATCCATGAAATAAATGATAAATCCTCAAAATCCACCTCATTTAGTTAACTAATTAATTAAAATTAGTTAATGTATTTGTATAATTAGTTGACTAATCAATTTAATCAATCAATTAATCAATCCTACCACTTAACTGATTCATTCATTTAGCCAAAATTCCTTCATGCAAATTCTTAAATCACCAATCAAATTGATTCACTCACTCATCTATTCCTCATGCATTAACTTAACTCAATCCTACTAACAAATCATGATAGTTGACTCATCAATCAAGTGAGTTAACTCAATAAGTACAAAATTAAATAAATTACTAACTCACCCATGTTTGCCACCTCTCCACATTAACTCCCTCAATCATCGATCAAACTCATGATCGATGATCAAATTTGATCCATTCATTTCTCTTTTTGAAAATCTATAAATTTGCATCTTCAAAACCATCATTTTTATCCATCAACTATTTAATGCAATTTATGTTGTTAATTTTATAATTCAACAAATGTTATTGTTACACCAATGAAATGAGAGTACCCACATATCTTTGAGATCATGAGCACATCCTTTTGACATTCAAATGAAGGTTTGCATGTATTAGATTGGTGTTTATTTTTTTTAATTAATACTATTGGTTTATTCTAACTTTCATGCTAACACTCTCCAACTAAAACAAAGATGATAGAGATTTCATTTTAACTAAAGGTCAATTGCACTAAACTAAAGATTTATTGATAAGGTGGATGGGGGGTGGGGGGGGAAGGGGAGGAACGGAGAGAGGGATGAAGGGGGTCGCATAAATATAATTTCTTGATGTTTTATCTACCCCACTTTTGATTTTTTTATCAATTCAATAGTATTGACAATTTTTCAAAAAACCATTCCAAACTGATTTTGTTTAAACATTAAAAAAATTATCATAAACTACACTAAAATATCTATATTGTATTAGTTCACACCATTTTAATATTAAAAACATGTATATTAATTTTAGTTACATCAATCTAAAAAGCCAAAAATTGTTGTATTTTTCCTTTAGAAAAGTGTTACACAATATTGTTTTACTTAGGACTACATGTGCATAGGTTCTAAGTTGCTTTGTGAGCCCAAAGGATTACACTCTCATAAAGGATAATGAGCATGGAGTTCTATTATTGCCGTCTATTGGATCAATAAGAAGCCTGTGATATTTGGTTGATACCAATTTGATGACCAAGTTAGCTTGAAGGTGTTGATGCAAAGTAAGGTCATGTGAAGTTCCAAAACGGATGTTGGTAAGATAATTCCTCAACTTTTGTAAATTGATAAGTTTTGGGGGACCAAAAGCCTCTTGCTAAGGGAGGTGTTACATGAAAAACTGAGGCAAAGATGTTGGACCATTGGGGTAAATGTTGATGTCATCAATTGTATAAGGGTACCTTCTACATTTTCCTTTCAGAGTTTATTTCTTTTTCATGTGTTACAATGAAGAAGGGATTTTACTTAAGCAAGTTGTGTCTAGGATGATCTAGAGTATCTCCAAGATACTTTGAAACTAAAGCGCAAAATGTCCAAATGGAGTTCAGGTAAAACTACATTGAGAGAAATCCCCAATTTGTGCAAGTAGAAAAAGTGTCATCAATTGTGACAATTGTCTCAACTATATAATGATTTCAAAAACACTAAGATAAATGGCAAAATCATCATAGTTAAGGCAAAATATGAAATTTGAAGAGCTTTTAGAATTTCAACTTATTTTTTGACATATGATCTTCCTTTTCTAATGTTGGGGGGTTATGGTAAAGGCATAAGTTGATTGTAAACATGTTACACAGGTTGGTTATCATCGCATCATTTATTTTCATATTCATTTTGTAAGTGAAAGTGATTAAACATAAGTTTCTTCGAGACAAAAGGCATGGTGCAACTATTGTAGAGCTATGGATATGTTTTCATAGTAGTCCTATGTCACCTATGAGATGATGTATAATTTTATTACTGACTAAATCATAAAGCAATAAGAAGCAAAATGCTCACTCTTTACTCCAATTTTCCTTTTTCCTCCATGATAAATTGCCTTGCTTATTTATAAACTCTCTACACATAAATTTACTACAAAAATTAAAATAAAAAATAAAAAATCTCCTCATTATTTACAAGCTAGCTATACATTATCTTATCTCTATTTGTGTTTCCCTTTATATTTGCTTATAAACATTTTTCACTATAATAGTATCCAGTAGAGGCGGTTTAAAACATTTTTAAAGTGTTTGTTGAGTTGACGAAGAAGATATAATTAAATGACTGCATGGTAGCGTTTTATGTATCAAAAAATCCTTGAAAATTTTGAAATCAAGTTCAAAAGAACCAATAGCTAGGCCTTCTTGGTCAACAGGCCCGATAAGTTCTGGCTTAAGGAGACATTCAAGAACAACCCATATGAGCGTTACTTGATTTCTCTTACAGATCGAACTGCAATTTCAATCGATATCAGCCTGTGTGACGTTTTCATGTTACAACATACACATTGAAATTTTCTCACTGCCGTTTATATTAATCTGGTGTAAATTATTATTGCAACCCTTACAAATAAAACCCTCTCAATAAGAATAAGTTATCTTCCAGACCAGTTGCCTTATCTCGTCTTAGCTTGCAGAGATTCTACACTCTCAAAACTAGGTATTTGGAAGCACCATTATCTACAAAATAATTAACAATGTTATCATGACTACCATTACTGTTATATGTGGGTGCAATCTGTTAATTCTTTAGGATTTTTATAGCAGACTGCAGCTGTAATTGCCAAACTTGTGGTAAATAATAATGGTTTGCAGTATTGTCAAAATGGTAGTCAATTTTTTTTTTTAAAGTTTTTTTTATTTCTATTTTTATGATGGATCATGAAATGTGATCATTGATAAAAAAATTTGAACAATCTGAATTGTGAAAACTTGATACCAACAAGAATTGTTTGCTCTCAGTACAAAAACAGAAGTAATGGAAAGGAGATTGAATAATATCAAACCCAAACCCTGATTAGATCAGAGGTATTAATACACATGTTTTCTCATTTATTCCATGGCAAATATATATTAGCAATACTTAAAGCATTCATAATCACTTCTGCAATACTGTTTGATCAAACTCTCATGAACAAATTCATTGAATTGCTGTTTTTAGCAGAGTTTTGAATAAAAGGGAGAACAGAAATTTATTTTTAAGTGGAATCCAGCAGTATGGTCTGTAAAACAGAAAGCAGAAAAAAAGTGCTCGGCGACTGCCACGTAGTTGGGCTATTTTAGAATAAGCTACAAGGGATGGTAAGCGTGTAACAGAAAATGGTTGGGCACATTCATAGGCTTCAATCATTCAACCCATCTGGAAGCCATGAACGTAAGCGAACCTGCGTAGAAGCTTTGAAAGAGTGATAAAAGAGATCTTGAAAGGGATCGTGTGTCGTTAGTTTAAAGCCCATTTATGATAACACAGTTTAAAAGAAAGATTTCTTACTGTATTCCTTAATGGAAAGGCATTTCAAATTTACCCATACAAATCAATAGTCAATACAGAAGCATTAGCGATGACCCATGCCCATTTTCCTGAAACAATACTTCTGAGAAATTTTGATTTTACTATGCACAGATTTTTACTCCATAATACATACCAAGAGCATGAGCATCCATTAAAGTAGTTCCAACGGTCTTGCTGTTGCAACTTGCGTCTCTATTCACAGACACAGCATAATCTAATAATGGATAAGTCTGCTGACAAAATTGAGTATAAATGGTGTTTGGTTTCTCTTCTTTCTTTTTTTTTCTGTACATAAATGAGAAATCATGGGTGCTTCTACAGGATTGAACCCAACCCAACTGCACTGGAGTCCTTGTATCTCTCTCTCTATGTGGCACCTACTCCTAGAAAGTCTATGAAATGCCCGTTTACAGTCATATCCTTCTCAAAACTTTTGTTAAAAGTCCAGGATTCGCTGTACTCGTGCGAATCTGAATTGGAGTAGCTATTATCACGTACTGATGAGACCAGTCCAGAAGAAGAAGAAAGTGAAGATTCCTTTGTGGAATCCATATAATTTCTTTCATGCACAAGCTTGGGTTTCGTTATATTACCATCAACTTGGGGTGAAAAGCAAAGTAAGGAATTGCCCATATTTGCAGTCTGCAGAGCGGGGGCATCAAAAACACGAATTTTATCCGCCTCATAACCTAATGCAGTATTTCTTCTTTCAAATGGTACCATGCCCTCCTTGCCGCCTGAACAAAACGAGAAAAGAGAACAGCATTAAATACACAAGACGTAGAAAAGAGGGATTTCGAAAATAGAGAACAAGAGAAAATCATAATAAATTTACCAGCCAAAAAGTCGAGAGCTTGTACTGCATCATAGGTGGGATAACTGCTGTAGCCAGGGACTGCAAAATCCTTGTTAACAAGATTAAGAAGAGAAGTCCCTTTTACAATTTTGTCTTTGTATTGGGAATTGACCTCGATGTAAGAGGAGTTGCTTTCTTTACTCTGCTGCTGCTGCTGGTTGTAGTGCTGTTGCGGTTTTCTCCGTCGGCAAGCGGAGTGCTCCCTGTATTTTCTGGCCATGATGACATGCCAATGATTCTTCACAGCATTGTCAGTTCGACCAGGAAAAAGCCGGGCTATCATAGCCCATTTGTTGCCGTACAGTCGATGGGCAGCCAGAAGACGGTCTTCTTCCTCTTCACCGAAAGGCCTGCGGTTGATTCTTGGATCAAGCTGGTTAAACCATCGTAGTCTGCAACTCTTGCCTGCGTTCACACAAAAAACATCAAATCCAAAATCTCCAGAATCTTGAAAAAAATGTACCAGATATCAGATCTTCAAATGCCCAAAACAACATTGATTCAGTATGGACTACGGTTTCAGACTAACTTAAAAACAAGGACACCAAAACTGGGACTTTTAAGGGACTATAACTCGGGCTTTTAAGGGACTAAAATATTGAAAAGATAAAAACCAACGAAGCCCCACAACAGACTTCCGGATTTCTTACCAGATCTGCCATGGAGTTTCTCTGCAATAAGGTTCCAGTTCTGAGGACCATATTGGGCCACAAGCTCCTTCAGCTTGGCATCCTCGGCGGGCCTCCAATGCCCTCTGGCGCATAACTTGGACTGCCCACAAGAGTCCGGAACTTCTTTGCCACCGGAATCGTCCATCTCGTCGCTCTCCTTCCGGTTGGTGCAATACTCCTCCTCGTTCTCAGCCCTAGAGCTGCTCTCCACGGCCCGGCCCAACTGGTGCTGAACCCATTGTTGTTGTTGGCCTGAAGTAGGGCTGAGCACCTGCTGGAAGGCAATCTCACTTCTACACTGGCTCTCACCAGACACACATCTTCCTCCCACATCTGTGCTCAAGAACTCAAACGTCACAGGCTCAACACCTGCGGCTGGGCTGCTGCTCCTTTGCAACCACTGAGGTAAAGGGCACATGGGCTCATATAATTCTTTCAGGCTCATCAGAACCAAAATTCGTTAAGCCCAACAAACAAATCTAAGCCAAAAAGACCCGAAAGCCCAAGAACTCAAGCCCACAGAAAACAAAGAAAACAACAAGAAGAAGAAAACCCTAACAAATCTTTGTGCAGATCTCTTCTGACCCGGCTCTTGACCTCCGGTGACACCACATACTGACCCTGACCCTGAGCAAGAATGCAACCGTGTGGAGGGTGAAGGAAAGGATGGTGTAGAATGCTCTACTTATCAAGGACAAGAAGCTGTCTCTATACCCCTTGACAACCTCCCTGACCCTACTCTACTCCTCACTCCCTGTACTTGCATGCCTTGTAATAGCATTAAAGACTGCAGAAAGTGATCATGGTGATCATATTATGATCACATCCCACACCCACACCCACACCAACCTGTGAATGATGAATGCAGCAGACACAGACTCGGCTTAGTGTCTACCATCCTCGAAAACCCAAACACCAAACGCACCTTCCCAATACAGGAAAATCCCATTCCTTATATCCATCCCGCTTTAACCATCACTCGTGGGCCTGCCTGCCTGCCTTAACATTCTGATATTTCCTGACCTTATTGGACAGGAATATTAGGCTTCGACAGTGAAACCTATGCATAGGTCACAACTTTATCACTAATCATGTTTTAAAGATAGACTCGTCCTGTAACTACAACCCATGTTTTACAGTCGTACTACTGTAACTACAACCCATGTTTTTAATCCGACCGCTAGCATTTTATGTCACTTCGAAATAACACCTGTCTCTCTGTTATATGCCTCTCCTCAGAATGTCTTGGCTTTACATTGACATGGATTTCACTAACCGATAAATTATTTTTCTTTTTCTGTGTCCACTCTGTACGTTTTAGTATTCTGATCACCATTCAACGGAGTATCTTTGAACATAAAATCGGTGAGTAACTAATAATGTTTATCGGTCACTAGATAAACTATAAACAAACAATGTTTACCACATCTTTCTCTGCCCCACTAATTGGTTCTTCTGATCGGGGGGTCTCTATCAACGAAGAATAATAATTCTAGTTTTGAAGGGTATATATTTTCCATATGATTATCATATTTATTATGTCACTAAAACTTAGAGTTAAAAAGTACATAAATACCTCTCTAACATCTATTTAATAAGGATAGAAAATTAAAAGTGGATAAATACCTCTATCATTCATTTAATAAGGAGAGAAACATAATTAATAGAAAATATTAGAGTATATATAAAAGCTTAAAATTTAAGTTAATACTAGAGTATATATAAAAGCTTAAAATTTAAGTTAAGTGAAGGCAAGTAGTTTTAGACATTATTAGATCTCAACCAATTTCTCTTAGTATTTGTTTCATTTTAGACAATTTCAAGTTGGTTTGGGAGACTATTAATTGGGCTTAGTAAATTGATCAAGATGTCCTTTTTGTGAAGATTGACTTTGATAAGACCAAGTTTTTGCTCCAAACTTATTTCCCGCATCAAGTTGCTTATTTATGAGGCCATTGATTTCTTATTTGTTTTTTATATTGATAAAAGTGATTGTGAAAGGGCTCATACCCTTTTATAGAACAATGGCCATTAGGTACATGGAAAGATTTTTGTGAGGTATGGAATGATCAAAAAATACCAAAACAATAGAAACAACCAAAAAAAAAGAGGACCAACAACAAAATAGGAGTAAATCAAAACAAGAAAGTGCATAAATTATTTGTTATTAACTAGTTTATAAAGTCCATTAGTAGCTTGCTACTACTTGGTCAAGAAATTAACCTGACTTACAAAGGTAACTTCCAAGTGGTCATCATCAAGAACAGTGGTTTCACCTTTTTGTCGTATCATCTTGGCCCAAGTTCTTCTAGTTATGCCATCTTGTTTATTCCCCCTCTTCCTTTTTTGAAGCTCACTCTACAAAACATAAAGACTAATAGTAAAATTTTGATTGTTTCCTTGTTGAAGGTTGTCACCTATGACAAGTTATCCTTCATGTCCCCTTGATTCTTCTACATGATGAGGGTTTTCTTCTCTAATTTCTCCTAGTTATGAAAGATAGCAAAAAAATTGTCCACTTTCTACCTTATCTTCATCAATATGTGTTTCTTGCAAGTTTTTTTCCCATTCAAATAGCTTCATCTCAATATCTCACATTCTTTATTAGGTGGTATGATGTTCAACGAAGAACCATGTTATCACATTGTTATGGAGGTTGAAGCTTTCTTAGAGTTTCTCCACACATTTCCTCATTTTTTTATAGTTGGGACACTCCCCATCTTGTTGCACATTAGGTTGACTATATAGTATTAAGTTCTCCAAGCTAAGAGTTCTTGAATTGCGGGGTAAGGCAATCCTTCTTGGGAATGAACAAAAGATGCTTTGACACAAATATCTTAACAAGTACTGTGGAGCTATAAGTGGGGTTTGTAGTAGAGGGACATTGTTCCAAAATAGCTTTTCTTTTTTTGACAATTATATGGTTTGATGAAAATGGGTGAATGGTGAATATGGTAGAAATTAGGTGGTTTATAATAAGAGGCACAAGAATTTTCACCACTAAGATAAGATTAGGCATATTCATGACTATAGCCTTGGGGTGTAAGGGAGGGTGAAAAAATCCACATACCTGTACTTTAACAAATAAGGGATGGAGCCAAGATGGGGTTAGAATTCATCTACACTTTGGGGAGAACCAAGGCAAAGTTGATAATCATGGGGAAGAATAAAGGATTAGGCATTTTGGCTTGCTCAATCCTATTCATGTAATAGATGTGGGCCTAGTGAAGGGGTGACTCAATCCTTTGAAGGAGAACAATCAAAAGAGAACTTTCAAGTGAATAGAATAAAAAGAAAGAGAAGATCATTTTTATATTATGGTGGAGGTTATATAACATGGGTAAATGATAATAATATATATGATTATTCCTTCTCTCCAATAAGAAGTAACATATGAGAGCTTATGATACAAATTTCTTATGTGTACTAGGTCCTCATACTTAAATCTATTTTTAAACCTAAAAAGTTTCTCTCCCCTCTTAAAGAAGGATTTCATGTATTGGTGGTTCTAATTTTAAAAACTTTTTGGTACTGCATACCCTCCATATTAATCCATGTCGCCATGGTAGTAGCTCCTCTAAGACCTTGAAATAGATCCCTCACACATAGACAATCATATTCCTCCAAGACTTGGTGAAATCATAAGATAAAATTGGGTCATACCCATTAATAGATTCTATAAATGGTGTAAGACTATCCCTCCTTAGGATTCTCTAGATGATGGAATTGCTAAAAACTTTTCCACATGATGAGGGAACTATTATCAACATGCCCCCATGGGTTGGCTTATTTCAACAAACTTGCAATTTTTGGAAACTAAAATTGGCTCTTCATAATGGTGATGAAGAGTCAAATCATATAAATGATTAGTTACTCAATGCTAGTTCAACTTCATCTTGTCATGATTACAATACATCCTCTCCTTAATGAAATTCACTATGTCATAAATTTTGTGGTGTTTCTCATTAATCATCTTCATGATAAACTAATCTAAACTTGAGAATCATGGTAGGGGATAATGGAGCTTTCTATATTTAGTGATTGATTATTTATTGATGGTGCCCTCTCACCTCAATTTACTTCAAATATCCACCAAATAGGACATTTCCCCCTTGCCCTTTTTTTATGTTCTTCAAGTTAATTCCCTTGGGTACCTCATCCAAAATGTCCACTCTTACAAGATTATTAATGTCATCTCTATTCTAGTTAACTATTATATGATCAACTCCCATTTTATGATTGGAAATGTACTCTTCATCCAAACCACTCCTCTAAATTGCTAATATTGTTTCACCTTCGGGTCCTCCCTACCCTTTTAAACTCAATGGCTTTCATCTTCTTCAATCTGACTATGTTTCTTCTCCAACAACTTTGTGGAATTTTGAAGCTAGACCTCCATGGTGGGTTGAATCAAATGGTGAGAATGTACCATCACCAAATGCATAAACCTTATAAGGGATAATAGTAAACAAGTTACTTGAAATAACAAAATAATTAAAAGAAACTTGAAGGGATAGCTTGCTAAAGGTAGGTCACTATTAGAAAATAAATCAATTGCTATAAATGTTGAATAGGCCATTTCCCACATTTAGCACAAGATTCACCAATTTGAGACATAAAAAGGTAAAGGTGCTCAAGTTAGGCCCAAATTTAGCTAGATCAAAGATGGAGATAAAGGCTCTCAATTTTATTCTTTTACTTTCTCAAGTACAAACATACACATTCAAAAATATCTCAACTATTTAAGGAATGAACAATCAACTATATTCTAATCAAACACAATTTACAAAGATTCACTGGTTAGAGAAATACAAAGGTAAAGGTGCTCAAGTTAGGCCCAAATTCAGCTAGATCAAAGATAGAGATAAAGGCTCTCAATTATTCTTCTAGTTTCTCAAACACAAGCATACACATTTGAAAATATCACAGTTATTTAAGGAATGAACAATCAACTATATATCATGAATACTATCTTTGACCATTACTAATAAATTTGGATATGAACCCTTACAAGAAGAAGAAAATGTTGTTTTTGGAGCTTACATACCCATAGAATTGGTTGGTTGATAGGTTGTTCGCCATAGAAAAATCTAATGTAGTATCAAATTCATGACTAGCAACTAAGTCCTAGTAAGGATGGTCTCCCCAATGATTTTTTAAAACCATGTATGAACACATCAAAGAAGACTACATTTGTGTTTATATTGAAACATGTCCTTGGTTCCCTTCATTAATCAATATTTAATTAAACTTCTCCCTAAAGGAAAAAGGGGGGATATAATTATTGGTTGGATACACATAGCTCTCCTCAACACCTCATAAGATTCTTTCTAAATTAATTGTTAGGTGCACCAAACCTAACACTTAGGACATTATTAAATCTAAAAAAATATGTTTCCTCAAAGTTTTCTTCATTTTGGATCATATTTTGATTGTTTGAGAGAATATTAAATGTGTCTAGAAAACTAGCTAAGATGCCCATTTTATCAAGTTTGATTTTCATTAGGCTTATAATAGGGTTAGATGGACCTTTATTTTTAAGATGCTTCAATGGTTAAATTTTAGCATCAAGATCATTTCCTAATTCAATTTTTTTTATAGAGACTAATGCTCTTAGTTGTTGGTGTTTCCCTTAAGCACCTCAATTTACCATTCAAATATATTCATCAAACAAGATTATATGTTTGCTCCTTTTTTACATGCTTACAATTATTCCCTTTGGTATTAATTATAGCATGCCCACTCTCAAATATTTATATGTGGCATATCACTATTAAGTAACTTAAACTCTCATGTGATCAACTCTCACTTACATATGATAGTATATGTTCTTCATCTATGAAAAAGCTAAAGAAGTCCATGATACTCTTAATGTCCTTGATCTATTTTATTTTATTTTAGAATCCCAACTTTCTATATATAAAATTGATTTCTTCATGTCTTTATCCTCCTCTCTTCTCAAGTGGATCCCTAAAGATTAAAAACTCATCAAAAATGGGTTTATTTTGATATACCTAGGAATCCCCTTTAATATTTGTGTCATTCAATTTATAACATGTAGAAATTACTCTTGAACAAACTATAGAAAAAAACTTCTTGATTGGACCCACAAGTTTCTCTATATGATGAGAAATATCTAATTCACTAACAAGACCCTCATTGCCAGCAATTTTTATTTTTTACCATATTTCCTTCCCTCTAATGCTTGTTACAATTATCTTATTATGATATTGCTATCAGGATTCAACCGTGTAGTTTTGAGTCAAACTCATTGACCCATGTTTCATGAGTAGTGGTTCAACAAGAACCCATCTCTCATGATATCGAATGGTCCACTTAGCACTCATTG
>VDFB02058242.1:194619146-194750071 GCA_007258455.2 Sequoia sempervirens | reverse complement strand
AAATTGGCATAGTTTTGGCACGGGACTTCACATACAGCCAAGCTCAAAGGAGTACTCCTAGAGATCTTTGTAGAATAAAAGAAAATTGATTCACTATGGGGTTTCTATGTACAAAGACATTCCAAATAATGGCTATGACTTCATGTTTTTATACTAGTTTAGCGAATTTGCAGGCCATAGATCTATCATAAGGCAGAATACAAACAAGTCGAATGATGTAACATCAGATATAAAATAAATTTATTCCTCCTTAGATGAAAGCATTCATAATTTCCTATTCTATCAATAATTTGGTAACTTTAGTATATACTATATATAATGCCATAAAGATAACTCATAAATTGCAGGTTCACAAAAGGTTTGACAGACACTTATAAACACTGGATCTATGCGTACTGGCAAAACATACTTAACAAATATTTTAGTCAAACCATGTGATGATTTTTCATCTGGATTTAAAGTGTTGCATCAGCTACAATTAGCGATGGCTGGTGGCTACTCCTGCAGTAATGGAGTCACAAAAGAGCAAGCTCATAGTACCACAAAAGCATTTCACAGTTTTAGATAGACCCAATGTATTTCGCTGTGTCTTGCAATGCTTGGATCTTTAATTGCCATTCTTCCCCAAGATACAATTCACTCATTTATCCATTTTCAGTTCAATCACACTATATATCAGACTGAAAAGAATTTCTATTGGGATACTCCTTGTAAAAAATTTACAACACTCCTTGAATGCAAACTAACTACATTTTGATATAGATGCAACAAATGTGCAACTAGAATTTTACAAGATTCCCTGAAATACTCAATAGAAAATGGAGACAAATTGTATCAGAAGAATAAAAGCAAGTCTTAAATTTATTTTTTACATGAGAAAACATTTATGAAAACCATAGTTTTACTCAGAAAATAACTCTGCTACAACTCATCCAGAGTTTGCAACGGATTCCTTGCACAAAATTGATACAAAGCTACATGTACAGAAACAGACTGATTCAAGATTGGCTCCAACGCTTAGAAATTAGTTGAGACCTAGCAAATACCAACCTCCACAAATGCCCATAAAATTACAATTTGTAAAAGAAGGCTGATCAGATTAGACATAAATTTAATACTTGGCACCACTTTAGCCCTTCACTTGCATCTGTACATGGGTGCGTGGAATATGCCAACAACATCTTTGAGCCCCTCCTTTTGCTTCATTCTGGGCCTCTGGGAAATATAATTTTTAGAAAATATTTTGCAAAGTTTTCCCGTGTATAAAAAGTTTTCCTGCAATAAAAATAATCTTTTCATAATAAAACTCACCTTCCCATAAAATATTTCAGTAATGCATTTTGAGAATAAAAGATTAATCTGATAGGATTCCATAGAGTTCAAATTATTTGTCTGAAAACCATGGGCGGAGCCGAAATAAGAGTTAATCGGTTTCATCATTAATTTTATGATTAATGGAACGCACATACCTGATTATCCTCTTTCTAAAGTTCCCACACCTGTGTTGTTTCGTCTCTTTTTGTACCATCCCGTCTTTACTATGTTTCCCTGAATTGCTTTGAGATTTTTCAATATTAAAAAAACTTGTTGCACCATTATAATAGTCTTCCTTCTGTACTTTTGAAAATAACAAATACATTTCAGCTTTATTTTTCTTTATTTCTGGGTACATTCCGCGAATATGTATGCTTATTTCTTCCATTAATTTTATTCTTTCTTATATGTAAGTAAGAGTCAGCTAACTATCTTATATAGTTTGGTGTCGAATCGCTTCAATGTGTGCATCTTATTATATTTCTATTTTGTATATGCATTTGAAATTTTGTTTCTTCCCCTTTAAACTCATTCCCATTCTTCGCGGATTTCAACAAATTCAAATCCTGCTTGTTCTTTTCCACATTTCGTGGCTGTAAAAGATTTCTTATGTATGGAATTGGCTCCCTGATCCTTTATTCTCCAAAGAAGTGTATTCAAAAGAGTATTTCTGTCACCAATTCATGTGTACTGTCGCAAGCTATTTCCATAGTTGGACAATTTGTCTGTTTGCAGAACTTCATGTCCATACCTTTCTTGAGAAAATCCTCTACTTAGCAGACTTTTGCAGATGTGAAATTTGCATATTTCAAAGAAAATCTCTGTTAAATTTTGGCACCTCCCTGCCACCTATTTTAATAAAATTTAGCTCCTTATTTGTAACAGACTCCTAGAACGATGCATAGATGCATCTTTTGCTACTGGAAACATTTATAGACTCTTATGAAAACCACAAAATTTGGCACGCACCTTCTGTTGCAGAAACTTGCAGATTTTTAATACAGAACTTTAATAAAATAACGCATCCTCATGGAGTTGTAGTGCTTGGCTTTAGCTACAAAGAAAATCACATCGTCTAATTCCTCCAAGCTTTCCTACGTCTCATATACTCAAACAAAGATAAAGATTACTGTGTATGTGTGGTGCCAAGAATAATGGAGTCTGCTTTGCAGATGAAAACAAGAGACTAAATATATCACGTGCGCCACTTTAGCACATAGGGGGAGAGGTCCTAGTTGCTGCCCATGTCCCAATATCCGTTCACTCCTTGCCCACCTAAACCGCCCGCCGTCCCCCCCAAAAAAAAAAAAATCTTTTGCATTTTATCCAATAAAAAACAAGTAGTCTAGTAAAATATTACAAATGCACTAATACATGCTTACTTGTGAATGTATAGTTGACCAATGAATGTGATCAATTACTTATGCAACTTCATTTCTAATATAAGACAAGTTGCTCCAAAATTCCCACTTTTATAATTTCATGAAACCTTTAATGTTTACAATTACGACCCTGTTGCATAGGGTGCATAGTTATTGGTTCCTATTATGACATAAATTGAAACTCCCATCAACTTGATGGGCTGTTAGGTGCACATTCTCCTATACATACTCTCACATCCACATGGGTCAACTCCATTTACAATTGGTACTTGCACAAACAATAAATGGTGTAAGGCTCCCTTGGTAGACAAGAAATAAAATATAATTCAAAATGTAGTCATCTCATCTTTCAATTCATATAGAAATGGCAACAACATATTCAGATGAACAAGCTCATTTAATATCCTCAAACAACAAACAAAATTAATTCAAAATTCAAACACAACTCAACAAGAAGAATGAATGCATTCATTTTTCAATTTTGAATGGATCAGAAGACAAATAGTCAACGTCATTTCACAATGCAAAAGGCTATCAATTCTATCTAGGTTTTCTGCTAATGTTCTCTACAATATACATATCAACAATTTCCTCCTTGTTTTGATTAGGTTAAAACAGGAAAAGGCCCATATCTGGTACAAAAACAACCATAGAGGTGAGCAAGATGAGTCTCACCAGAAGTGAGATTGGAAAAACCAAACAAAGACTAGCAATGCTTTTGACCAAAGCATATAACTAGAAAGAGACCAGAAACAAGGTTCTTGTCCCTATATAATTGACTAATCACTCAAGACACGAGAGTGAATAAGGGAAGAGCTAGAAGAGGGACCTTTCCACCTTATACGAACAACAGTCCAAGCGATACTATCATCCAATTTTCCATTGCAAGGGGAAATAAGAGGAGACACCCCCATTGGAAGACCATTGACACTCAAAGGGGGAATAGGGCAAGTAGGCAAAAGGTAGTGGCCATCAACATTAGAAGTTTGGAATAGAGTTGTAGCAGTCGATAGATTAGAATGTGAGCACAGAGGAGTAGGAACCCCAGAAGAATCCTTAAGACATGACACATCCACCCTAGGAGTAAGACTCTCATCCTTACAGGAATCATCCACTGAAGAGTTAGGACCCTGAACTGCCAAGTGGTCACCATTAACATTCTTCCACCAAGTAGCAGATCCTTTGTGACACAAGAGAGAGCAATCCAAAGCCAAGTGACCAGTTGCAAAGCAATGACATCTAAAAGGGAGGCCCTCATAATCAAGTGGTTAAGTCGAAGGCCTATCCCCAACCATCAGAACTACATCCTCGTGAAGAGGCAAGGGGATATCTATATCCACTAGAATGTGAGCAAAGGTAGAGTGCCCCATGTAGGAAGTGGAATAATCAACCTTCAAGAAGCGATTGATAGAGTTGCCAATGGCTTCGTAATAAGAATCCTTCCAAAATTAGAGGGGAAGATTTGGAAGTCTAACCCATACCAAATACACATCGAGTGGTTTGGTAAGGGGGTTAAAGGAGGTTGTTCGGGTTTTGAGCAAGAGAGAGTGCTCTCCCCAAGCCCAAAGTCGACCCAACATTGAGAATCTGTCATTAATAGAGGCAACAAAAGCAATGAAAAACCTTTACCACAAGGGAAGAGCTCAATCTTACTAGCCACGAGGGGTCTCCAAGAATCCAAAACCCATTTGTGTAGGTTAAGAGAAGGCCAAAGGTTGGAGAAATGGCACACCAAACCTCTATGCTTGTAGAAATCCTCGTTTTCAGCCACATCTGCACCACAAATCACCATTGGGGATGGTTTGGTGCACAAAGGAGGGCGGTTCACCTGCAAAGAGCGAGCATAGCCAAATCCGACTGCTTGAGCAAAGCTACGAGCTCCCACAGAAGCAACAAGTCTTAGAGGGGTAGGTGTGACGAAAGGGGAGTTTGCATCAACAACTTCCGACATAGTCCTTGAAAAACTAGGGAAGATAACTTCACCCAGCTGGGAGCAATGGGCACTAGTTGCAAACTCGAGAGGGGGTGAAGCTGTAGGGGGCATGTGGCCAAATAAAACTTTAGTAGTAGGAGGCGCTCGATTGGGGGAGCGAACAAGAGAACAACCACACGCCACCAAGCCAACGATCTTAGAAGTTGCATTTACCATACCATCGAGCAAAGGTTGCGAGGGAATCGATAGAGGCACATGAACTTGCACACACGGGAGGGAGTTGGAGGAAGCGAGAGCTAGGCGGGAGGAAGTGGGAGCCAAGTGGGAGGAAGCAAGAGCCATCTCCATCATTGAGTCAACCATAATGTTTCAATTTCCTCGTTTTCTATTATTATCCTTTGCAATATTCAGAGCATCAACATGCATCCTCTCCATGTTCCTCAACTATCCACACGTCTTTAGGTTAGTACACGTTATTCTCTTTGCCTTATCAACGTATGCTATTCTCTAATGACTCCATACATACATAATGATTTTTTTTTTTTGTTATAAATTTAAGGTTGTCTTGTTTGACGAGTTTAGTTAGTAAAACAACGGTTAATATTCATGTAATTTTGTTTATATACAATTTGCCCATTTGCCAACTTAACACAACATACATATTCACTATCACACACACACCCACACATATAATCATGTTACCTACATAGGCTTCCAATTTTATCCACTCTTATAAATTCAGGGTTATCTTGTTTGATAGGTTTATTTAATAAAATAATTGTTTACCCACTTGCCAACTAACACAACAACATACATATTCACTCTCTGTCTGTCTGTCTCACACACACACATGCACACACCCAAACACACACATGCCCGCACCCACACACGCCCACACACACATGCAGACACACAATCATGTTTTCTATGTAGTGTTCCAATTCTTTCCACTATTATAAATTAAGTCTTTTTTGACGAGTTTAATTTATAAAACAACATTTAATATTCATGTAATAGTGTATATATATTGTTTGCTTGCTTGCCAACCTAACACAACACCATACATACTATCACTCACACACACATACTAGTGGATTGATTTATAGCTTGTGTATAGTCACGTTTACTTTTTGGGGATCTAAATTTAACCATTGTATTAAATTCAAAGTCCTCTTTCTCTTACATGGTAATTTCAAAATACCCTTGTTTATATTCATGAAACTCTGTATATGTGTGTCCTTTCACTTACCTCAAACTTTGTATATAATTAGTATGCCACTATGTTATTGAAATAAATACAATTCAATCATCCGTTTTTATCATTTTTAATCGTGCAATATGCCTGTGGGATACTTTGCATTGTGGGTGTGTGCAAGAAGTTGAGTTCACTTTTTGGCCAAAAAGTGGAAGTGTTTTGCCTAATTTGACATTTGACCTTAAAATTTGAAGCGCACTTAGAGATGAAATTTTTAAAAAAGTCACTAATCATAAAATGTAGTACTCGGAGTCTAATTTCCAAATATGTAATTTATTTCAATACCTAGGTGGTACAAATTGAGTTTCAATAGGTGTTTCTAAAAACCACTGTTTAAAAGTCATTTTTTTTTACCATACCATGCATGTGTACGACATCCATATTTTGACCTAAATTATCGTATTTTTCTAAATTTGTGAAAAGATTTATGACTCATTGAAACACGTTTTCAATATTGTTTTATAATTTTTTATTGAATATTTTTTTTGTTAAATTTTTATTAGCCATATTTGCCATTTTGAAAAATCATTGTGTACGACACACATAAAATGACCTCAACTTATCATTTTTTGATTTTTTTTTTAAATTGAAAAGAATTGTCTAAAGTACGTTTTGGTGCAATTCATTTTATAAAAAAATATTTTAATAAAAAGTTATTAAAATACTAAAAAACTCTGATAATTCAAGTTTATGGACCAGTTTTATTAAAAATTAATTGAAAAATAGAAAAAATAATCAAATTGTTAAAAAAATTACATATTTGGTATCTGCACTGTTTCGTCTATAATGTGTTTTAATTTCGTAAAAAACTTCGACAAAATAGGTCTTCAAACATATGTTCAAAGTCACTATTTTCCTGTGACATTAACATGACCTTCAAGTTGCAGGTCAAACCAGGTCCAAAGCTTAGTTCGGGTCCCCAAGCCATTTCCCAAACCAAAAAACAAGCCAAAAATTTGAACAAAAAATTAATATTTTAAAAAATGGGATCCCATTTCATAAATAAACGAGATCCTATGGTTTTACGAAACAGAATCCTGTTTTGAAAATTGTTAAAAATGGAAAGTTTCCATTTTCTGAAAGTTTTCAAAATGGGATCCCGTATTGAAAACTTTCTGAAAATGGATTTTTTTCAAACCTGGCAAGTTTTTAAAACAGTGGATCCGCTTTTGAAAACTTGCCATTTTTGAAAATTTTCCGCTTTTGAAATTTTTCGAACGGATCCAAATGGGATCCCGTTTTTTAAGCCGATTTTGTTTTTTTGCCTAAGGCAAAAACTTCCACGTTTCGTGGACTCATCTTCTTGCATTTACTCTTGTTTTAAGTAACATTAAGCTATCATTTCTCCTTTCCATTTGCAGACAATGATACTTTTGAATCTATTATGGTCTAGTAGATGTATCTTTCTCTCATCATTGTGCAATTCGTATATGGGTTCATTCTCATTACCGAAATGCCCTTTTTAGGTGAATACAATCAAAAGATCGTGTATAATCTAATACCCTCATTATTTAGGGTTAACTTCTAAAAACTTTTGTTTGTTTCCTGCACAGGTTTAGTGAAAAATATGGAATGAGGTAAAAAGGAAAGAGAACTTCTGGAACACACAATTAAAGTGAAGTTCACTTCTGCACAATCTGCCCACAAAGAAACAACAATGCCCAACCAAGATACAACAATGCCCAATGAAGAAGTTGTTTAGGAATGTGACCACTCAACACATGGTTCAAGTTTCAAACCCGCTGTTGACATTGGTCCAATCAGGTTTGGAACCACCTGTTGGCAATGCTCAATCAAATGACGTGCAATTGGGATACTCAAAAGTCTTCAAAACTCATTGGTTTGTTTCTAACATCCATAGTTTAGTAGCAAATGTTGAAGATGACCATATGTTCATCAAGGCTGCAATAATCATAAGTGGGGAATTCCACCTAGTAGTTTGAGGGCATGGCTGAATGGAGTAACCACCACCAAACCAAGGGGCCTATGAACCATTTTATTCGAGTCCAAGAGGAGGCCAATATTGTTCAGTGGTGCAAGGACATCGTTGATATCGGCCATGGCCTCCAAGTTTCTCAATTGAAATCATTTGTGGCTCAAATCATTGAATGTAGGCCTCACTCGTTCAAAAGATGGGATGCCAAGAAGGTCATGGTGTGATGGTTTTCAAATTAGGTATCTAGATTTGACAACTAGAACTGCAGAGGGTGTGGACAAGAAAAGAGCAATTATGCTAAGGCCCTCCATTATTGCATCCTTTTATGACAACTTGGATAAGTTATATAGTGAGCACAAGTATGGGTCGAGCAAAATTTGGAATTGTGATGAAATTGGTGTACAGGCTGGTAGAAATTGTGGCATGTAGGTGATTGCAAGAATGGGTTCCAGATGTTCCCTCTTAATCTTCAAAAGTAGGGACTGGATCACAGTTTTAGCATGCACGAGTGCATCTGGAATGAGTATCCTTGGTTTCTATCTCTTTAAATAAAAAAGGCATATGAGAAACTATATTTATAATTGTGAGCCAAGGGTGTGCATGGCTACCCAAGAACATGTCTAGATGATGAAAGAGTTATTTGTCAATTGGTTGGAACATTTTGCTGCATCAATCCTTGGCGGGGTGTCACCCACATATAAAGCTCTTCTCATTTTTGATGACCATAGCAACCACATGGCATTCAGGGCAATATATAACACAATGTGTATAAGCATTGACTTGCTTACCCTCTTTGCACATACCAACCACAAGTTACAACCCGTGGATGTGAGTGTCTTCTCTCCATTCAAAAACCATTACAAATAGGATAGGACCATATGGATTGCAAACCAACCCCAAATCGAAATAGGAAGGGAAGAGTTGACAACTCTTGCTAGCAAGGCATTGCAACAGGCATTGACACCGTGGAATATCATGAGTGGCTTTCGAAGAACGAGAATTTGGCCATTAAATCGCAATGCACTTGACAAGGATATGAGGCCAAGTGAGGCCTTCACAGTTCAAGAGGACGTAAACACTCGTGGAGGTGAAAGTGACACCATGATAGTGGAAGATGATGCAGGCTATTTTGTAGCTGAAATTTGCTTGCACCTGAATGTATAATGAGGATCAAATAGATCAATTTGTCCAAACATACAATCTTGATAATGCCATGTGTGCAACAAACAATTTAGAGGACAAATGCACCAAATGTCTTGATATTGAATTGCATGACACTAAAATCTCTATTGTTTAGAGTGGCTGCAATGAGGCAACAAATAGTGGAGAAAGTCTAAGTTTGCCAACAAAGACAAGCCAACCATAGTGGTTCAAAGAAGCAACTACAAACCTTGGGGTGCAAATGAATTTTAGTCAAGTGGATGTTGGTCTTTCATTGCCATCAACCCCACATCATGACTCAATAGAGGTCATTCACTACTTCACCAATGCAATAAATCGTGATGTAGAGAACATGCTAGACTGTGAAGATGACAATGCTTCAAGTGAACAAAACATTGACTTTGTGCCATGCACACAAGATGTTGACCAACATATAGGTAGACCATTGAATAACTTTCTAAGGCTTCCAATGCAAAGGGTGCAGTCAACGTCACAGGGAGGTTGGACATGGGTACTTTGTCTAAGTAGACAATCACATACCTTAACAAGAAATGCATACATTGATATGCTTAATGAACAAGAGACACAAAAAATGATTAGAAGACGTGCAACTAAGGAAAAGGGAGCAAATGAGAGAGAGGAAAGCAAAATAGGAAGCAAACCAAGCAAATAAGGAAAAAAATAAGATTGGAGAAGCAACAAAGAAGACATGAAATGGTTGCAGAGAAGTGCAAGCTACAATGGAAGTAGAGCAAGATTGCTCATCAATTGAAGACAACTCAAAGGCATGTAGATAAAGCACAAAAACATAGATGTACGAGTTAAACACTCTCCCCTCTACCACCCCAACATCCTATTTTAATATACATGTTCAATATATTGTCCCCAACTTTTGCAACTCTAAGCAATCTGCAAGTTGGCTCTGCCCTTGGCTACTCAGAATAGTTGCATTGCAGCTAAATTCTGAGGCTAATCAGGCATTGCTTGCCTGTATTGCAACAATTGGGGCCTCTAACCTAATCACAAGGATTAATACTTAAACACACTTTGTTTTGAGATTAACCATTGCACTGAGTTCTTCAATGTTGCGCCCCTTCCTTTCAACGTAGCATCATACATTAATATTATAGTAGAATTTGGTGGGCCCTTGAGTTGTACTACATTTAAAAAGAATATTTTTTATTTCCTTATGTAAAAGTAAACTCTAATGTGGTTGTTTAGGGGAATATTTTAAAATTGCCCACAAATTTAATATTGGCTACTCATTATTGTTGGGCCCACCTAAAAAAGAAACATAAGGAATGGGAGAATACACAAATAGTGAACTAGACTTTGCACACAATGAAAATATTTAAAAAAATGTTTTCCTATTACCACATTAAAATAGCCAATTAAAAATAATGGCTCGCCATTATTTTTGATCTTTTATTTTGACTATCTTAATTCTTTTTATTTTGTCCAAACTATATAATATGGTCGATGTATATAAAATACTATACTAAGTGCTCTCGACCCACCATTTTAATTAAAACAATAAAAATGGTTTTATTTTTCTCTTTTAAAATAACGTTGACAATTAAATTATCAAACTTTGATTTGATAGTATTATTGTTACGACCACACAAGATGTCCATTACTAGAAATTCAAATTTCAATTATTAAATCCAAGCATTTCACAAACAAGATTTGTTGCTAGTATGCTATTCTAGGGTTAAAAACCACAATTGTTGCATCAAATTAAAGGTTGGCTATTAGGAATATGATGGCATGAGATTTGTCCCAACAATGGTTCATGTATTGGGAATGCATGCCCCTTGTGGGCATAGTAAGGTCCCATAACTAACCTTCAGGATGCAAACTAGTGCCTTAACTATGAATGTGCACAAACTAACCAACTTGCAAATTTTAGAAATTTCAAATTTGTAATAATTTCTCAATGACCCAAAGCTATTGAAAATTGTAAAGCTAATGTCTACCTATGTCATATACATTGTTCTATGATGAATTCTTGAAATTTGCTATGAAAAAACACACTTTGCCTAATTGTAGAATAATGATATGATGCATTTTGTTGTATATTTGAACCTACCACTATTAGGAGATGTACATTATACTCGAACTTTGCAATCCACTATTATGATGGAATATTACATGTTAAAGCACATATGAGGTGCATTTGTTAGATGTATCATGCTCACTTTTGTTGTAATACTTTACATCAAATTTATCATAACTATACATTATCATGGGCTTACCAAATTGAATTGAAAATGGAAGCATTTGAGATCTATTGAATAGGACATATAATGAGTATCAAAATCTTATGGCACTTTTATATCAAATTTAAATCCTTTGTATTCAATCTATTCATGGAAGAATACTTGTGTATTTGCTCAAATCATTCCCCTCCAAGCCAAAAGAATGCTACATTACAAAATCATTCCCCTCCAAGCCAAAATAATAAGACTTGAAAAAATTGGTGACTTGGGATATGCCAATTGAATTGTATTGATCATGATGACATGGCAATTTTCCATTCTTCTTTGAATCAACAACAAGATATATAAGAAACATTTGACCATCATGGGGCACAAGAAGATACACTTATTTTGAATTTTTCTTTTCACAAAGAAAATGGTCCTTATGCACATTGAATTGGAAAATTTCACATTTAGACACTTTTTCAAGTTAAACTACACCACACTAATATTCATGTTTGTTTAAATGTTACAATTCTTTCACTTCATTGTGTGCTCCAATGGTTTGTACAAAATACTCAATTTTAGGGTGAACAAGGTCCTTATCAATAAGTGAAACATGGCCTTCATAAGATAGGAATACATCATCACTTGTATACTCATTAAGCTATTGGACACGAGGATGCCAACATGTGTAATTATTACAAATGTATTTCTAAATCAAAAGCATGATTCAAACCATTAGTCAAGCCATCAACATAATTGGAGACACCTCAAGAGAAGGACCATACCCTTCACACTGTCTCTTTGTTTAAGGCTCTTTAAAGCAAATTGTAATTACAAAACTACAACCAAATTTATAATAGTTCCTTTCCTCAAATTTTAAGTATAATGGGGGGACTACAAACACCAACTTCATGAATGCTAATGTGAGTATAAATATTTGATTAGTTCATTCATCCAAGCTTGCTTTGGAAGTATTAGTAACAAAAGAAAGATCTTGAGGCATGCCAAATAAAAAATTCTCTTCTTCCTATAATAAAACATGAGCATTCTCTATGCCATTAGTGCACTCATTTAGCTACAAATCAATATGAACACAAGTGTTTGCAATCATACTACCATAACATGTTCATTCACTAGAGTGATATCACTAAGCTGCAAGGTATATTGAAATACCTCAAGGGAAGAACCACATCATTCAATTTGTTTCTCTATTTTAGGCATTTCAGTGCAATCTATTGTAGAACCATTACTTCTATAATGAAATAAATTAATGATTTCATCTTCTTCAACCTCAATATAGGGACTCAGGTTTTTCTAAATAAAAAACATGTTTAAAATTAGCACATTTAACCAATAAGCCTAGAAGTGAACTCTCAACATTGTTTACATCTACAAAGGTTAACACCTCTAACCCGTGCTCCAAAAAACCACCAAGGCTAAAAAACTCATGAGAAGTACCATCTAAATTAGACATATCTAGCTAGAAACACAATTCATTTTAGAAATTGAGCCAAGATCAAGAAAGGAATGAACACAATAAACATTAGTTTTAGGACCTTTCTCACTCACAAGCAAACATTTGTCCTTATTATCCTTCATATTATCAAATTCCTCTTGCGAAATAGAAACTTCCACCTCATTATCATGAGAGTGAACATGTGTAATAAATATCTCATTAGAATCATTATCATCAAAGCCAATAAAATACACAAGCACGTTATGCATAAAACCATGTTCATGTTCCTCAAGCTTAATGCTACACACCCATCTTTAGTAACATCAAGTTGCAAAGTAATGTTCACAACACTATCTTTATTAGTATAATCATTTTTAGGTATAGAGCTATTCATCTCATTCTCATGTGTGCAAATTCTTGTGGTAGGATGAGTAGTAACATTGCATTCCTTAAATGAAGCAATGCCCATGAGTACATCTAGTAAATAATCAAACGTTTGTTCTTTTGATTGAATATTTGCATACATCACTTTAGAATCATAATCAACAAGAGTTGATCCATTACATTGAACACTTGTGTACATTCTTATTTCATGATTCATAGAGTTATCTTGATGTGTAATTCCACATACCCTAGCCTTCTATACACAACATGCATTTGGAGCATGCTCCTTATAAGCTTCATTAACATACACTGCATCTTCTTTTGCTTACTTAAGATAAATGAATAATTACCATCAACATATGAAGACAAGAGTATTCACATGTCTTTGCCTTATTTCTTCAAGAAAAATAACCCACTCATAGATTTGATCAAGTTTAATAGGTTTCATTTCTTTGGGCATTGCAATCAAGCTAAACTCATAAACTTCACAAAATAAGTCAATAGATAGTAAATCCTTAGGTTTGTGACACTTAGGGATTGTATAAAAAGCAGCCACAAACCTTGTGCACAAATCAAATGGTGGTTCACCTCATTGTTTTCTAATATCAAGCAATGCTTGGACAAAAGAGGTAGGATACACACTACATGTGTATTGTTCATTAAATGCTACAAGAAAATCCTTCCAAGTAGAAAAATAATGTTAAAGGAAACATGCCAACCACTTTTTGGATTTACCATACAAGGATCTAATAAAATACCTTATCCACATGCCCTTATTTTCAAATTGAAACAACTCCATATATTTTGAAAATGCTTGAATGTGAGCATCTTCTCATGAACCAACATGTGCGCTAAACCAAGGCATTGATCATAGATTTCTCTTGACAAGTTGTTCATATTGTGCATTACCCAAGAGAGATCTAATTTCTTGTATGTAGTGCTAAGAGGGATATTGTGAGGCTTAGACCAAGGAATTGATCAATGTTATTAAGACTTGTAGATATAACACCTTTCATCATGGAAAATTTCATATCATCATTGATATTTGTAGCCATGATGTATGCTTACTGAAGTGTTGTAGGGTGTTATCTCTCAAAAGAAAACCCATTTCTTCATTGAATGCCCTAAGCACATAACCAAACACATTGAATCATTTGGGTTTACATTGTTTAGAATGCCCCTCATAACTTTTGCAAACCTTGGATTGAAAACATGGACTAACTCTTCCTCATCTTTGTGAATATTAATGAGTTTAGTGATTGCCAGGTTAAGACTAATTCTTATACCTAATGGATCAATGGACACTGCTTTGAAATATTTTCATAAAGAAATAGAAAGAGTTGGTAACCCATAGAACTAGTCTCTTGCATCCATGGTTAATAATTGATCAAGGAACTTCATTATGGCATCTTAAATTTCAATTTCATAGTTTTCCATGAAATTAATGATTCCTTGAGTGTAATGCTACTTTTCTCCAATAGTTTTTGAAATTGGGGAAAACAGATTTTGATGGGATCCGGAACCCAATACAACCAAAAGCCAAACAACTTAAACAAGCCAAAAAAACCAGACTGCAGAAAAGACAGCCTGCAGTCAACAAAAAACCAGCTCACAAACAAACACCATTAAGTTTTACAATTAGAGTTTCGTTTGTTGGAGCGAAGATTCATATCAAAAGAAGGCCCAGAGGGTTTAGATTTTTTTCCAAAGAATAGTAGTCCAGCCTTCTTCAACTTTTCTCCAATAGTTATTTAGGTAATAGCAACAAATTTAATATAATTAATATTAGAATTAAAATAAGTCGATTTATGTAATGTTATCAACATAGATGTGAATAATCAATGTAAACTATAAACATGTGACAATTAAATAATTAACATAATAAATGGAATAACACCTCCACATAGATTAATCATATTAACATTAAAATCATATAGACAATATTCTCAATATTGTTGAATCAATGGTTTACAATACTTATCTTTAAATATATTTTGAGAGGCTACTATCTAGCACTCAAAGGAATGGCTACATGTCTAGGCTGTTCATGGCAAGGAAGCATCCTCAGAGGAACCAATTCTTACACAAAACCCAACCTGCCTTCACGACATAAAAATCACAATCTGCCTCATGGGCCTCACAACATAAACAACCTACCTCACGGGTCTTACAATTTAAACAACCTACCTCACAGGCCTTATGGTTCAACAACCTGCCTTAGAGGCCTTATGGTAAATCTCTTGCCAAGATAACCTCGGGTGTACATTGTACCTCGAGTTGGAAACACACTGTGTGCCCCTTCTCCAAATGCCTCAATGCTAACCAATGACCTTAACCTTCACTCTTTTGTGCCTTCTAAATTCTTGTGTTTCTCCTTCTAATTCCTTTCCCTTTTCTCTTTTTTCCTTGAAAATGACCTTTTTCCTTGAATGTCCCCCATGCCTCTCACATGAATGATTTATATATCCTTTTAAGGGGTGATTTCCAAACCATCACACCCTTTCACAAAGGCTGCATTTAGTAATTATTTAAATAACTAATTATTCTTCCACCTTTTTAAGATAGTTCTTATACATCTTTATTAATATCTATTTTAACCAAAGGATCATGTAATATCCTTTATTTTTTATCTCCCTTTTAATTCTAAAGGGTTATTTCATAACTTTCTCTTTGGGAAAAAAGTCACATAACATTTCTCCCCTTGTAAATTAACTACTATCATCATAAGCACAAGATGTATCTACATCACAACTCAAAGAAGCACATGATCAATAATTGAAGATAGTAACATTAACATTGAATATACATACATACATACATACATACATATACATGTGTGTGTGTACACACACACACACACACACACACACATATATATACACACAGACATAGACACAGACACAGACATATACACACACATATATCCTTTTCTTGTTTCAATTCATAGATCTCTTTCTTTTATTATTTCAAAAGAATTATTTTTGTCAATCAAAATTATGACAAGAATTGCACATACATAAATATAAGAATTTTACAATTGAAGAAACTAAGGCTATTCTATATATTTAATCACATATATTTCAGTTTTTACGAATTTTCTCTCATTTAACTCCTTCAAAGTATTACAAGGTGATCACACCATAATTACTATTCATATCCAATACTATGTGACCACTCATAACTTATAAAAGTATAATCTATAACTTCAACATACATTCCAAGATGATATTCATGCATTCTAGACTACATGAATATCCTCTTTTCATAACGTACAAATAGAATCTTAGTCCTATATAATAAAGAAAATTTACGAGGTTATTAGGTTGATCAAGTCCAAAAACAATGTACAATTAAAACACAAGATAATCTCACAAGGCATCTTAAATAGCAATAGAATAATAGTAAATTATTACCACCTAAAGAGTACTTCATAAAGAAATATTAGTTTTAATCTTCCTTTAAGAAACTAGGTTAATTATATTTCAATTTACTTCTAGGATGCAGATTTGTTCAATTATGTTTTTGGATGAAATTTTGACTATAAAAAATGAGGACACCTCATATTGACAACCGTGTTGTAATCCTAATAGTAAAGTGGAACACAATTTTTCATTGGGGATCTCATCATAAATTTAAATATTTTCATGACCTCGAAATTGTAAGATATAAGCATTGAAATACAAATAAATAAATAAAAATAAATAACAAAATACATATTAAAAATATAAAAAGAAATATTAACAATTTAATATTATTATGATTATGATTATCATAAGATAATATTATAATCATAATTATCAAATAATTTGATATTATTATAATTATAATTATTATGACATTAATAATATAATTATATATTAACACATTAATATAAAACATCAAGTAATATCAAGCCTGATTATTATGAAGGTAAGCAACAAAGGCAATGACTATTGGTGAGATGATTCCTAAAGGAGAAGCGATTGATGTTATCATTAAGACTACAAATAGCAAGGGCAAGAACAAATGTTCATAGGCTAACAATTATATGAAGAAAAGGAAGGTCGCAATCGTTGGTAAGGTTTATGAGAAGTTATCAAAGATAACAGAGGATTTGTGAGGGCGGCGATTCACATTACCAAGGAACATCAATCATAATAAAAGATTTAAGAAATAATTAATAAAAGGCACGTCCACTCATACATTGAAGACACCTCTTTTCATGAAGAGGCGTATAAAATAGTATAAAAGGGAATAAAGAGCTGGAAAATGGAGCAGACGGGAATCAGGGAATTAAGAAGAAGAAAACATATTACAATAGAAAAGATAATAAGAAATCTAAACAGAATAGCAGAGCCGATGAGGAAAGTAAGCATGAATAAAAAATAGTCTGCACTCAGAAAGGTAACAACCTCTAAATATAATAGGGGATTGATTTCAAAGAAAGATAAAATGAAGATAAGTGATGAATCAATAAGGGAAGTAAGTCAAATATAATTACAAATACATACACACACATTCAATAAAGGAAGTAAGTTATATAATTACAAATACACATATATATACATATATACATATATACATATATACATATATACATATACACACATATACACACATATATATGTGTATATATGTGTAGAATATCTATCTATATATATATGGATATGTAGAATATCTATACACACACACACACACACATATATATATATATATATGAATATTTGTACATTTGAATTATATGTAATACAATTATACAATAATGATGCTTTCAACAATTATTAATCCATATAATTATTTATTTATTTGATTTAATCTATTTGATTCTCTTTAAGCAATATCTTTGAAATATTAGAACAGATGGATTAAGGTAGAAAGGTAGAGACCAAGAACAAGAAAATAATCAAATATGTTCATCACATCAGAGTTCTATTACTAGATATAAGAATATATTCAGGGGTATTTCTATCAATCATTGTTTACATGTGTATGCATTTTTCTATGAATAATTAAATATGTTTCATATCTAAAATATGATGATAAATATGCATGAGTGTCTGAAACCCACCTTGTGGGAAGGGCCTGGGGTGAAGTGGTATGAGCCTAAAAGAACCCACTTGTGACCTCCACCTAGTCCCACAATGAGGATGGGCCTGGGGTGAAGTGTTAAGTTCCAAAAGAGCCTTCTTGTGACCTCCGTCCAATCCCACAAGTTAGCACGTGTCTTTAGGGAGTCAAGACATTGATGGGGAAAGCAGACACAAGTCGCCAAGGGGGAGGGATATGGTATACACCCTCTTAGGCTTGGTATATGGCTTTGGGTAGACCCATCATGTCTCTTCTCCCAAAATTCTAATATGTTTGTATTGTTAATAATCTATGGATGTGATGCAATTGTCTAACTCTAACAAGCATATATACATATTAGCATTTATTGTTCATGTGGTGAATGCAAGATCCCAATCCAAGATTGCATCATTAAAGATATATTTGTTTAACAAGATGAAACCCTAACCCTAATTTGTTTCAATTTGTGATCAATAGAAAAATTCTAGGGAAAATCAAGATAGGGGACATTATAGTGGTATCAGAGCATCTTTCCTGCCATCCTATGTATGCTTCATGTATTACATGCATTCACATATATGCTTCATGCTTCCTATGTATACTTCATGAATGTATTACGTGTATGCTTCATGATTCCTAGGCATACTTCATGTATTACATGTATTGATGTGTATGCTTCATGCTTCCTATGTATACTTTATGTATTACATGTATTCATGTGAATACTTTGCATACCTTGTATTCAAGCATATACTTTGTGGCTTACGTGTATACCTTGTGACTTGCATGCATTCGAGTGTATACTTTGTGGCTTACGTGCATTCAAGTGTATATCTTGTGATTTATGTGTATTCAAGCACATACTTTGTGACTTATGTGAATTCAAGTGTATACCTTATGACGTGTGTATTCAAGTTGTATACTTTGTAATGTATGTGTATTCATGTAATACTTTGTGACTTCATTGTATCCGTATGTATAATTCATGACTTACGTGTATAAATTTGTGACTTACGTGTATCCATGAGTGTGCTTTGTGCTTTACATATATTCAAGTATATACTTTGTGACTTATGTGTATCCAAGTGCATACTTTGTGATTGACATATATTCATGTGTATACTTTGTGACCTACATGTATTCATGTGACTATGTGTATAGATTTCATATACTTTGTAACTTCAAGTGTAAATTACATGCTTTATGACCTACGCACACTCATACATCTATACATGTATTCATGCGACTTACGTATTTAAGTGTATACTTTATGTCTTACATGAATTCATATCTATGCTTTGCGACTTCGTGTATTCGTGCGTATACTTCATGTATTATTCACATATATGCTTCGTGCTTCTTGTGTATACTCTATGTATTACGTGTATTCATGCTTCGTATTTATACTTTATGTATCACGTGTATCTATGTGTTGCTTCATGTGTCTTCACCAAGATCATTGCATGTAATTTTATGATTACTTTATGCTTAAAAATTATGAAAATGTTAAGAACTCCATTCCTCAAAATGCTTCTTGAGTTGAGAAGCACTAAATTTTAGATAGGCCTATGCTAAATTACATCATGGGTCCATAACCCAAAAATTCCAGGATCATTCTCACCTTTCAAACTTGGGGATAAATTGATATTGTTTAAAATGAATTAGGAAAGATAACCAATACTTTCCCAAGATATGACAATAGTCTTAGGGTCAAACCATGGGATAGGTCAAATTTTACAAGAGGAGTGACAAACTCCAATTGATTTAGAAGTTGGACAAGAATTGATATTAGTGTAAACCTATAAATTCATGTCATATTGCTTGATTGTAAATGCTAAACTTTTGATTTGATCAATCCAATAATATTATACTTAAGTATTATCTAGAAAATATGTACCTAGAGGGTTATAACATATGAGACAATGATAAGAAAATACATGATTGGAAGATGTTTTAGGCTATTTTGCATTCCCAGGCGAACTCACCTCAAACTTGGTTTGAATGATTATGTGGAATGAAGTATATGTTATTTAAGGAAAATTTTCACCTAGATTCCTCACTCAAATAACAAATTGACCTTGCATCAAAGGATAAGATATTGATATTCACAACACTCCCATCATAGTAAAGTATCCAACATTTCCTAGATTAGGAAGTTTTATCATGGCCTAGGAGCCTTGAGGTGATGAAATGAGAGAAAGCTTGTCATTTTCTCAATTCCTAACTCTTGGTTTAAAGGATAGTATTAACCTTATTAGTAAACAAATATATTAACAACTACTCTTTCAGGTACATCATAACAAGGCACCACAACAAAAACCAATTTCATCACAAGGAGGAGCAATGTTTAGAGATTACAAGTCTTAGTTGTGATTGCTTGAGGACATGCAATCTTGGGTAGGGTGGATTTTTATGACTGTGAAATTATAAGATATAAGCATTGAAATACAAATAAATAAATAAAAATAAATGACAAAATAAATATTAAAAATATAAAAAGGAATTATTAACAATTTAATATAATTATTATGATTATAATTATCATAAGATAATATCATAATCATAATTATTACATAATTATTATGATATAATAATATAATTATATATTAACACATTAATATAAAACATCAAATAATATCAAACCCGATTATTGTGAAGGTAAGTAACAAAGACAATGACTATTGGATGAGACGATTCCTAAAGGAGTAGCGGTTGATGTTATCATTAAGACACCAATTAATAAAGGTAGTCCAAATGAATGTTTAGAGACCAATGGTTATATGAAGAAAAGGAAGGTAGCAATCGTTGGTAAGGTTTATGAGAAGCTATCGAAGATAACGAAGGATTTGTGAAGGCAACGATTCACATTACTAAGGAACAACAATCATAATAAAAGATTGAAGAATTAATTAATAAAAAGGAACGTCCACTCATACATTGAAGAAACACCTCTTTTCATGAAGAGGCATATCAAATAGTATAGAAGGGAATAAAGAGCTAGAAAATGGAGCAGATAGGAATTAGGGAATTAAGAAGAAGAAAACACGAATAATACAACAAAAAAGATAATAAGAAATCTAAATAGAATAGCAGAGCCGATAAGGAAAGTAAGCAGGAATAAGAAATAGTTTGCACTCAGAAGAAAGGCAACAACCCCTAAATATTATAGGGGATTGATATCATGAAGAGTAAGATAGTTCAAGGAAAGATAAATGAAGATAAGTGATGAATCAATAAGGGAAATAAGTCAAATATAATTACAAAGTACACACACATATACACATTTGAAGTATATATGATTATGCAATAATGATGCTTTCAACAATTATTAATCCTTATCTGTATTTATTTATTTGATTTAATCTATTGGATTCTCTTTAATATCTTCAGAATATTAGAACAAATGGATTAAGGTAGAAAGGTAGAGACCAAGAACAAGAAAGGAATCATATATGTTCATCACAATAGAGTTATATTACCAGATATAAGCATATATTCAAGTGTATTTTTTCCAATCATTGTTTACATGTGCATGCATTTTTCCATGAATAATTAAATATGTTCCATATATAATTTCTGATGATAAATATGCATGAACTTGTCTAAAACCTGCCTTGTGGGAAGGGTCTGGGGTGAAGTGGTAAGAGCCTAAAAGATACCACTTGCGACCTCTCCCAATCCCACAATGAGGATGGGCCTGAGGTGAAGTGGTAAGTGCTTAAAGAGCCTGCTTGTGACCTCTGCCCAATCCCACAAGTTGGTAATTGTCTTCAGGAAGTCGAGGCATTGATGGGGAAAGCATATACAAGTCACCAAGGGGGAGGGTTGCACGGTATACACCCTCTTAGGCTTGGTATATGGCTTCAGACGGACCCATCATGTCCCTTCTCCTAAAATTCTAATATGTTTGCATTGTTGATAATCTATGGATGTGATGCAATTGTCTAACTCTAACAAGCATATGTACATATTTGCATATATTGATCATGTGGTGAATGCAAGATCCCAATCCAAGATTGCATAATTAAATAGATATTTATTTATGTTCAAGATGAAATCCTAACCCTAATTTATTTCAATTTGTGATCAATAGGCGAAGTCTAGGGCAAATTCGGATATGGGACATTACAAATATTAAGTAAGGGTACCTAAGGAGAAGAAATATTATGTCATACCATAAATACATCCCTAGGCTTGGACACCTATTGATATATGATACTATTAGATTGTGTATGACAAAATAATTAGTATAAATTTATAATGTCTCTCCCTTGTAAAATTCAACATGTCCTCATGTCTCATCCTAAGAAAATTTATGTTATTGTGCAATTGATTATTTCATTACAGCCAATGCATTTAAACAACACAATACTTTTCAAGGTTTATGTTGTGGAAATGATCCTTAAACTTGTGGGTTATAGACCCGCCAACGCTATATACTAGCTTGACGATTAGAGAGTGACATATTATACCATGAGAATTATTATACTACTAGCCACTCCAATATCAATTATAGAATTCCTATGTAAGTGAACACTTGTGGATCAAAGGTCATATGTAACGATTACCCAACATAGTAATTCCATGCAACTCGTGGATTGTTTATCACCTCAATAAAGATAAAGCACAACATAAGTTACTCTTAATGAGCTACATCAAGTCATTTAGTAATTAGATTATAAATTCCATAGTTTATATAAAAACATGAACATAGTATAATAGCCTACCATGAAGTAGGCCTTGAATCTAATCTCATATGCAATGATTAGATATCTAAACAAAACAAACACAAGGGAACATACTTTAAGTCACATAGCAATTACCACATTTAGGTCACTTCTAAAAGATGGTTTATCATCCAAAACCTCATAACACCAATAAGTCATATAGTAGTTAACAACTCACATTCACACTATAATTATTCTTTATGTTAAATGGATTCCTCTAGACCTTAAATTATTTATATATTTTGACTCAAGAAAGCAATTTCATCCCTTCTTAAATTGTGTTTCACGTTTCAATCCTTATGATGAATTTCAAAACTATAATAAGCTATATTTGAGTCTCTTAATTGCATCGTGGTTTAATCAAGTTTCATTCTTAAACATACCTCAAGCTTGAAAATGCAAGTAAATCATGATTACTTCCTACCTCATCTATGCATTATATATATCTCATATCTAGGTTTCTTTGAAGCTACATGTCGCTTCTAATCTCACCCAATCTCACCCATGACGTCTAATATACCATAATTTCTTTTCATCTTATGCCACCATAGAGTCAAACTCATTTATTTGAAAAAAATAGAAGAGATATCTCTACTCAGTTTGATCAACCTTTATGCTTAAGCATAGGAACCAATAGTAAATATTTAATTCACTCCTATCATAACAATAAAGTTCTTTGTCGTCGACATGTTGTAGTTATATATGATTCCACTTCCATCCCAATTGTTTTTTAATTGGGTTTAACTAAATATTTGGGATAAGATTTTTCTATAAAGACTACACAGAAGAACCTTAAAGTAACTTTTTTATGTAACACTTGTTTGTATGTATACAGGAGAATATAGCCATTTCATACGTTCCACAGGATGAAATTTGTTCAAGGTATTCTATCAAACAGTTAACATGGCTTGCCTATGCTTTCGCATCATGTGTATATGTCTACCAGGGCACCTGCAATTATAACATTTGATGAAAATAATGCTTCTTTATGCTTTTATAGATGTCCATACTGTGTTGGGGCGACCGCTCCAAAGTGCTCTTTTGACATGCTTCGATAGCTACAGAAGCACCCTGGTAGCAAATACATTTGCACCGGTGGATGATAGAATTCGTTGATCCTGTTGATTCTGTCGATGCAGCCAATGGTTCTGCTGATTCCGTTGATTATGTAGTTGCTAATGCACCCCCTACACTTCCATATCCATCCTCCTCCATACGCAGTAGTTCGAGATCTCAAAGCTCCCATTTTAGCATAGGTAGAGAGGATGCTGGCAAAGGTTGTGGAATTTGGCTTTGCACCTGCCAATTGCATTTGGTTGAAAGTTACTAAAGCCTTTTCAAAAAATCAATTTCGTGCATATCCTACAATCATTGCAGCACATGAGACCACATTTCTTTGAGACATTCTATCAAACAGTTCATATGCCTTGCCTATGCTTCCATGATGTCCATACCCTGTTCCAAAGTTGCCATTTTGACACAAGCTTGGAGTGCACTAGCAAATGTGAACTTATAGAGTTGGAAACCTGTTTGTTGCGTATAGTGAACCAGTGCGATTGGCTCATGACAATTTCCGTGTCTTTTGTACAGTGCAATAATCATATTCCATGAGATGTTTCACTCCTCCATGTGGTCAAATAATTTATGAGTATCTACCAACTTCTGAACATGTAAATAAGCTTATTATGATCTTAAAAGGGAGATAAATAGGTCACGTCCCTTGAAAGACGTCATTTGTGCGATACATGGAAGTCACGTCCCTTGAAATACATCATTTGTGCGATACATGGAAGTAATCTCATACAAAAGTCGTAGAGATAATCATATGTATCTAGTCATATTCTAATCTTGTTTAGATACCCTCTCATCCGCCAGGGGTATATATATATAATAGATAGACAACATTATTCCAGCTTCTATAGAAAACTTATCAAGAGATTCACCCATTTCAACATTCCATGTCTAACAACTAAGAGATCTTCAACTTCATTCTAAAAGATCCATCTATAACTAGCGGATACACATGAAACATCATCCTAACAATACTCTAACCACAACACCATAATATCAAGGAGCTCTCCAAAGGAAAATGATCATCATCATCACTGCTAGAAAACTAAATTTCAATTATAAAAAAAGTTTCCACTGTATGATCAATGCAAACTCTAAGAGATCCTCATCGTTTCATAATTTACATCTTTATAACAACAGATATTTGTCTTTAATAAACAAGTCCACACATGGAAATAATATCATGCCAAGACTCCCACTATAGATCCAAGATCTATCTCAATATTAGAAGATAATCTATCTGCAATTGACAAATCCACATCACTACCAAAAAAATATTATTAAACTTGTAATGTCAATGGATATAGAAAGATGAATAAGTCGGCTTAGAGGATACCCTGACAAGCACAAGGAAAAGTTTATAGCTAAAGGCTAATTCTTAGGTTGAGGGAATTGTGGTGAGATCTTCTCTTGTCATGAAGCTTTTAGTTTTTGACCTATCACTACTATGTTCAACCCTAATGTTGAATTTTCCTATATATAGTTTTGGAGAAGATCTACATGACACAACCATAACATTTTGTGACATAGTGTAAGAAAGACATGTTTTGTAATATATTTTTGTATAGTCTAAAAGTCGCCCTTGTATCAAATTATTGATTCATATGTTATTAAATTTGCTCTTTGTTATATTTAAGTCGTCATTGTGGATATTTTTATGAGTAATAATAGTATTAGCCTCTTACATCTTTCTAATAGAAAAATATGATTCAAAATTTTCAATATTAGTAATTCAATCATTCTATTTATTAGTCTTAGTAACCAAGTATATCCACTTAGCCATGGTTAATACAAATTGTTATATTAAGAATATCTCTCATTTGACATATTTTATTTATTTTACTTAAATTTCTTCTACATTATTAGTTCTATTTTTTTTAAGGTGTATGTGTGATATATCACACTATGATTTTCTATATAAATGACTAGTACAACCCAATCCAAATTAAATTTGAATTTAATGTGAAGTTGTTTAAAGTGATCTTATGCATTTGTCCTTATAGTCTTATCACTCTTAACTAGGACACAAAAATAAGAAGATATTTAACAATGAACTCAAAAGCCCAAATTTTGGCTCTGATACCAAATGTAATGCTATTTTTCTCCAAAATTTATTTAGGTAATAGTAGCGGATTTAATATAATAAATATTAGAATTAAGATAATCTGAGTTATGTAATGTTATCAACATAGATGTGAATAATCAATGTAAACTATAAACATGTGGCAATTAAATAATTAACATTTAATAAATGGAATAACACCTCCACATAGATTAATCATATTAACATCAAAATCATATATAAGATAATATTCCCAATATTGTTGAATCAATGGTTTTCAATACTTATCTATAAATATATTTTGAGAGGCTACTATCCAACACTCAGAGGAATGGCTGCAGGTCTAGGCCTTTCACGAAAAGGAAGCACCCTTGGAGGAATCAGTTCTTACACAAAACCCAACCTTCCTTCATGACATAAATAACATAGCCTGCCTCACAGGCCTTGTTGGTGAATTTTAAAGAACCAAGCAGATCCCACGTATCTATGAATTTTCCAGATTCAATTCTCGAATACTTAGGAGACGATTGGCCAATGAATGAGATGAAGCTATAATGATTTTTCTCCCACACTTTGGGCTCTGCAAAACTCGGGAGGGTGATCCCACAATGTGTATCCTACAATTCTTCTAGACAATTATCTCACACATTGTATAACAAAGCAAATATATTCCCATCAGAGGCTAAATAAATGAAATCCTTCAAGAAATTGACAATTCCTTAAAAGAATCAAACACCTAAAGTCGAGAATACCATACAGTTCACTAAACTTCAACAAAAGGTAAATCAATTAAGAGTTTGTTTATGAAATTTTTTCTCAAAGACCAGAACCATAAGAAATGCATTTAATACCTCGGATTAGTGCCATATCTCAAGGCAAGGAGTCAAAACACAGTAAATTGAACTATAAGGTCACTTTAATTCCAAACAACCATGATCTTTGTGGAATTGCCTTATAATTCACATATCAATACTCTGACTCTACGACTACTTATCAGATCCACTCAATATGTGTATGAATTCATGTTTTAATCAAAGCATTTTAACTGATTCATTGAACCAGAGCCAAAATTAAGACATACATCAAAGAAAAATGACCATGAAGATTAATGAAATGATCATTGATCGAATTTTCATTAATAATTCACATACAAAATTAAATTTGGAGAGACAATAGACTCAAAAGATCTTCATTATTATTTAGACATGCTTAGAAACCATACAATTGACAAAATTCACTTGCTCGACTCAAAACTTTAAGGTACAAACTTCAAATGTATTCTCTTTGTGTTCTCAATTTGCATGTTCAGATCCAAAATTCAACAAAAGACCCGTACTAATGGCCCTGAATTCCCTTTTATAAGAATATGGGAGCAAAACAAGCTTCAGGCTGAAAAGTACACGTCACATTTTAATTTGACTGCTACAACATTTATTCCCATTACAGTTATATTTGCACTTTCAAATAGAGGGAACATATATGAGACAAAGATTATTTCCACTTATTGAAGAAGATAAACCCACCTTCCAAAAGGAACTTTGTTGAAAAGAATAATCTTCTAATCATTGCAACATATTCATTCCTTTGAGTAAAATTACAAAATGTTCAAAAGATGGAAAAGATGGATAAACATCCAAGTCAACATCCTAGTCATCGGTAATGAGCATTTACTTGTGGTGTTTCAATTGGGATACACATATTTTATGCATTATAATCTCTAAGGCGAAACCTGCACTATACTTGACCAAGTATATGTGTTCTCCATCCCTGTGTTTACAAATCCAATTCATCAATAAATATCCACTTCCACTGCTCGTATTCTTCATTAGATGGCCAATTGAATTCAATCATTTCATCCATCTTATTTCTATATGGAGAGTACTTTGCCATCGCTAAATTGGCTTCTTTATCAAAATATTCTAGGAATCTGATGAGGAAAGATAATTTCTCAAGAGTATTCTTCAACATATCAATGTCAACATTCTAAAAAATGAGAGTTGCTTGAGAAATGATAGTGGTGTCCACGTGGTCCTTCCATGTTTGTAGAGGCTTGACCTCATCGTATGTATATGCTAGATATCAGGGAGCAACACCAATTCTACCTCATTGAACTTTGACTTCAATTATTTAATTTTCTGCTCCAAAGGAGCAACATACCCCTGAAACTTCTGCTCTCTAATCCCATCAACAAACCTATAAATAGGGCTAATCCTTGGATACCTATCCTTTTGATGGGTAGCCCCAACTGCCATAAGCTTCAAATCACCAACCCTAGGAATCCACTTGTCCAGAATTGGGGTAGCTATATCCTTATCTCTTTGGAATAACCTTATTGCTTGCAACATCAAAGAATAATTTGAATGAACACTATTTAGTTTGCTCTAAATTTTCTCATTCATATGTTCTAGAACTATATGAACAATATTGGAATTGTTCTCATACATGGAGTTCTAAACTTGTTCAAGCAATTTCTTATACACATCAATTTGTAAGAGTAGTTGTGCTTTGGTAGGCTTATTTGATGGAGCTACACCTGATGTGCTTGGCTCCTCAACTGCAAGTGGTTCTTGTCCAAGTTATATGGTACTACTGCTAAGTCCTGTTCTGGTGGAGGAGGGGATTGAGGATGTGCCATTGGGGAGGTAGGTGCAACATGACTTGAGCTAGCTAGGCCTCAATTCCTCAATGTTTCTATCTATTGCTTGTATAATGCTAGCTTAGTTTCTAGTACAACCACCCTTTGCTGACTCCCATTATATTCATCAACCAGTTCATTATACTTACTCCTATATCTATCCCTCTCAAGAGAAAGGCTCTCCATAGTTGCTTTAGAAATTTTTTCAACATTTACCTGCCATATCAGCCGCTTCCAAGGCTGGAGTGCCAGAGAATCTCTTTACAACCATTTGTCCACTGCAGTCAACTAGTTCAACAACTACTAGCTTCCTAGATCCCAAAGATAATGACCAGACTACCAATGCGTCCCACTCTTCACTGAATCCTGATCCCTGAAGTGCTAATTTGGCCTCTTCTTCAGTTTGAAATAGGGGATTTTGAGACCTTCTTATGGTGTCTAGCACAAATGCATCAACAATATCCCACTCAGGTAACAATACACCACTTGTTTGCACAAGTTCTCTCCCTTTCCTAATAGTAATATTTCAGAACTCCTTTCTCATAAATTTCCTTACATTTGCCTGGACAGTGGCCTCAAGGAGTTTCAAATGTAGGCTCCTTTCTTTAGCCACATTTTTTGCATACTCTGAGGCCTTTGCTCTCCAAAAAAAATCTTTAAATGCCTTTTTTTCAATAATAGAATCATCCTTCATGAATGCTTTGTAGGCTTCCTGCCTCAAATCATCTGTATTATTTAAACCACTAAGGTTAGCCTTTCCAAGCCTAAGGCTACTTTCTCCTGAGCTTGAGGAAACATACCTTATGGGAGAAGGAATTCCTTGTTGCATTTATTTAGGAGTAATAAGAATATCCTCCTCTGTATCGGGGTAATCAACTACCCCTCTTATCTTAGTCCTTTGATTCTTAAGTGGTGGCTGCTTCGGTGGAGTAGGACTTCTTGGGGATGAATCCATATCAATCACAATGGATGGAGCTTGTCTTGGAGATGATGGAACTGATCTCTCAGGAGAAGATTCCCTTGATCCCTCTGATGTAGTAGGGGTTGGCAATGTTTGCTGTTTCTACATTGTCTTCTTCTTCTTAGAGTATATTATTATTTTTGGTTCTGACTGATAGGAAGGTCTTTCCTCTAGCACTACCGTAGGGTCTTCTTCAATTGCTAATGATTCCCCTTATCTGTTACAACACATTCTTATCTCAAGACACCTACTATAAATTTTCAAAATTTTCCAGAACATGCATAACTCTATTAAAATCACCTTTGATATTGGGCATAGGAGGGTGATCCCACAATAGTGGTTTACAATTTTTGGCCAAACTAGACACTGAAATATTTTTTTTAACTAAATATTCACTTTCGAGAACTTATAGCGGTTAAACTATGAGGAATTTGAAGATGATGCAAACTAGAGTTTCGTCACATTTTTTTTGTAGATTCTAAAAATATTTTTTTCAATTTTTTTGGAATCAGATTGCATTTCTTTTTCCATCTCCCTCGAAAACTAGTTTTTTTTAGAAAATAACATTTTTAAAAAGTGACACACACTGTATAACACAACTTTTTTCCCATGAAGGATAAAATTCTAATTATTTCAAATTTAGATTTGTAACTTTGATATATATTGCTTCCACTTGGTTAGATAGTTTTTTATTGAATATTTTTTTTTAATCAAGTTTCAAAGTCAAACCAATTACAATTCAGATATAGTACGACTGTATAACACGTAACTTTTTTTGTATATATCGAAATTCAATTTTTTTTTGTTGGATCAAGGAATTCAATATCTAGTGCACTCATATTTTTCAAATTTTTGTTTTGATAATCTACTAATTTTCCACATGTGTAGAACAAAGACTTTCATTTTCGGTGAAAAACCTATGTTTAATAAAACTAAAAAAACAAATACATAATGAAACCAAAACATATTAAAATTATATTCGTTGGATAGCTCGTTTTGAGGACTACATGATTCTAGTTGGGTTTGTGAAGTTTCCTCCATTTTCATGTTCAAATTGAGCTTTGAAAGTGAAAAAATTTAGGTTTTTTTTGTGTTTCAAGGGGAGAATGAGGCATAAGGGGGGTTTGTTTGAACCCCTAGGGGTTTGCTCGAACTAGGGTTTGATCGAACCCTAGTTTGAGTGAACCACCCTTCCTAATGCATTTTTTTGGTTTTTTTGGTGGGCAAGATTCAAATGGGCTCGCTCGAACCCTGGTTCGTACGAACCCCCAAAAACACATTTTTTGCCTTGGGGTCATTTTTTGTGAGTTTTCCTTCCTCACTGGAATTGTAAACCAATTTTGTGGGTTTACCCATGATCATAATTGGGATTATCCCTTTTAACTTTCTCCACCATTTTATTGAAAGCAATATATTTTGCTTTCCTCTCCTCTTGTTCTTGGAAGTCAAAGACGTTCTTGATTACATCCTCGAGATAATAAAAATTGTGCACAAAAGAACCACTCCAATGCTTCACCTTTAATGCAACAATAAAAGCATCAGGGTCATGGTTCCTTGGGTGCACATTGCTCAATTTGTAAGGTGCAAGAAGTTGCCCCAAATCCTTCCATCCTCCCTTTACCATTACAAAATCTGTAAACGCTGCACCATTTGAGCTCCTCCTAATTGTCTCATAATTTTCAAGAATCCAATAATTAGTGGCACATCTCTTGGTAATGCATATGGATTCACATTTGTGTCATACACTCTAAATATTGTTGTGCTGAGATATGAGATTATATCCCCCCAATTGTGGTTCAAACTCAAATCTGTCCTTTCCCTGGGCCTCAAGAAATCATGGATCTCTTTGGGGATCCTCGCTGGGTCATGAATTAGGAACCTCCTCAGTTTTTATGCAAAGGAATTGTGGAACACCACATAATCAAATTTTTGGTCATCTTTGTCAAGAATTTGTGTCCAACATTGGACAAGTAGATCAATACCATCTTCCTTTTTATTCAATGCCATATCCTTCCCAATTTTCTTCTCTCCTTTATACAAGAACATATGCATTAAGAGAGAATACCACCAGAAATTTACATAGTCCTTTCCACCTTTTAGTTCAACCAAACCCTTGTGGATGCATTCTACTAGATATGTAGCGTAGTCATAAACTATATTGAAGGTTGGGTGTTGTACATGTGCAACCATATAACTATACTCCCTTGACAGGGTATCTGGTAGATTAAAACCAATAATTTAGCATAAGGAATACATTGTTTTCTTGAAGTAGTTAGCAAAATACTTCATGGGGAAGGGTTCTAATTCATGTCTACCAATCTTGATTTGTTTCCTATTCTTCCCCACCCTAGTACTGGCAGTGTGCATAGGTAGCATTGTTTTTCTGAGCAACACCATGGTATTCTCATAGTCCTTTATGAATAAATCCATATTGATGTAAGCAAGGTGGTGATAACACACTTTCCAGCTCAATTTAATCAGACTACAACAAGGAATCAACTTCTCACAACACAAATCACTCCCCTTTTCACAAACACCCTCCTAGAGGCTTGTAGCCCTCAAAACCCAACCTTGGAAGAAATATTTTGGAGAAGGCTGTACAAAGGCCAATCAAATACCTCCTGAGACTCACAACAAAACCTATCACAACTTCCCAACAGATTCTATAAGGTTTCTTTGACACAAAATAAAAAACCAATAGACTGCCCTGTCTTTAGGCTTCTAAATTAGCCCTCTTTTATAAAGGAATCAAGGTGGTGATAACACACTTTCCAACTCAGCTTAATCATACCACAACAAGGAATCAACTTCTTACAACACAAATCACTCCCCTTTTCACAAACACCCTCCTAGAGGCTTGTAGCCCTCAAATCCCAACCTTGGAAGATATATTTTGGAGAAAGCTGTACAAAGGCCAATCAAATACCTCCTGAGACTCACGAAAAAACCTATCACAAATTACCAATAGATTCTATAAGGTTTCTTTAACACAAAATAGAAAACCAATAGACTGCCCTATCTTTAGGCTACTCAATTAGCCCTCTTTTACAAAGGAGGTCCCTCCTAATCATCAAGTTATCACTCAAAATCTTTTGACAGACTCAAATTGTGATGCAAAACCATAGATTCCTCAATCATTTCATAGTTTCATGACCACTAGACCACTAATCCTTGAAACCCTCTCTTTTCATGCAAACTACCTAGGGTTTATTGGAAATCACAACTTCAAGGCTTTCCAAACTTAACCAATGCATCCAACAGGCTTAACTAGGTCTGTACAGGCTCTCAAACCTTCACAAGATCAATTCCCTCAACAATTTAGCAAAACCCTTCTCAAACCCACCATTTTCACATGGAAAAATGCATTTATCAGCCCTAGGGCATCATCCCCAAACTAACAACTCGCTTCCCTTCTCCCTCCAAAACCATATAAACACCTACCCTACCATATGAAATTCCATTCCTTTGAGTAACATGACATGATAGTAGGAGGAATGGCTTAATTCATTACTTAATCCCCAAACAGAGCACTTACTGGCCTATTATAGGCAATTTTCAAAAAACTAGATAGATCTCTCTCAAAACTTGATATTAGACCCTCAGAATGGATATAAAATAAAGTAAATTCATGCTACCACACATTACAATGATTTAAAAAGAAATTGCAAGTGGTACAGGACCGTATTGTCCTTGCAAAGTTCAGAATTATAAAGATTTAGCAAAAAAATGCATTGTATATTGATGGGAAATATTCATATATAAACTTCAACAAATAGGTCCGAGCCTTAAAGAGGCTTTATATACATATTCAATTCAAAAACCAACCATCAAATTCCTATAACTATCTAATAAACTACCATGACCCTTCATATTCTTCAAAAGTTGCATTTTTGACAATTTTGCACTTGACAACATTTACATCTTTTTGCAACTTTTACTAATTTGAAACTTAAGACAAAAAATACCCCCAATTACATATTAAATGGTATTTTTAGACCTTATTCAACATAATAGACTCAAATAACTCCAAATCCCTAGACCCACCTAATAACCAACCTATCAACCTTCAAGTGATCAAATTTTATCAATAAGGTTTAGGTGCTCCTGCACCATACAACCCCACAAAAAAAGAACTCTTGTCACAAGAGTTATGCCTTACACTAAATCCTCCAAGCATGCCTTTTTGTCTACAAATGGATTTATTTGATCCATATATATAGTTCTTCTAGTTTTCCCTGCATCCTTGATTGTGTTTTTACTTGGACATATCTTCACCTCTACATTCAGACCTAACAATGGTCTTTTCCCTGTTCCTTGATCAAATCCTGCTTGTAATTCTTCATTCGTATCTACAAAAAAATACATGTTAGTAATTCCTTGACCTATCTTCACCTTTATCTCATCTCCATGCTTGTAACTGCCTTTACTGTCCTGTCCAATTTATCCTCTTTTCACTGTCACCAATCCCATTGTCTTGGACATCAACCTTTTATCCCATCATACTATCCACTATACTGTCAAATTTATTAACCACTATACCTATATATTCCTCACACTTTACAACCTTACCTTCAACCAAAGGGCACACCATTGTACCAATCAACACATTTTCAGTCCAATTCACTGTCAATAGACCTGAATCAACCTTTTTACCTACTGTCCCATCATTCCCAATCTTTGAAGCACTTGTAACACCAATCTTTCTGTCTTCTCTTACAACTTCCACAAGCTCTTTCTTTCCACACATGATTACCTTGGCTTTACCCTTTTCATCTTCCACCAAAGGAGTCAAAACAAATTTATACCTATCTTTCTCTATAGTGTATGTGTTTTCCCTTCCATCATACAATGCATGCTTGTCATACTGCTAGGGCCTACCTAGGAGTAAATGACAACAATCCATAAGTAAGATATCACAAAATACCTGATCTTTATAACCTCCAATCTATAATTCAAAAACTGCTTGTTCATTGACCAACAAAGACTGCCCATCACTCAACCAAGACACTTTATAGGGCAAATTATGAGGAACTTTTTGTAAATTCAGTTTATTGACCACCTCACTTGACACCATATTTTTAGTAGAGCCAAAATCTATAACAATTTTGCATACCTTATTCTTGCACTTACATGTTGTCTTGAAAAGATGCTTCCTTTGCAATGGCTCCATCTCCTTAGCTGCCTTCAATATAGTCTTCCTCATCATCAACATTTCCCCTATTTTAGGAGCAACATGTAAACTTGCAGGATGGTTACTCTCACATTCCTCTTCTTGAATGATTTGTGCCCTCCTTTTAGTCCTCTTTTCTCCACTTGATGAACTACCAAATTTTTTAGGACATTTCCATGAAGGATGACCATATTCATTGCAATTATAACATCTCCTTGCAAAAACATTAGGATTTCTACCACCACTAAACCTTCCTCTACTCCTAAAACCACCTCGAGCATCAACACCTTGATCCTTACCTCTATTTGCTTCTTCTTGTTCCTCAAATGGCTGCTTTGATGTAGGGATTGATCCTCTCCCTCTTGTAATAGTACCTCTTCCTCTAACAAATTTCTCTTGCCTTCTTTTGATCTTTTCCTGCATCCTGATTTCTAATTGAAAACACTCTTCAATAGTCTTTGGGTTAGCAACAACAAGTTAATCTTGTATATTCAATTTGAGACCACCTAGATATCTAACCACTTTTTCAACTTCATCCTCATCCCTTCTTGACCTTATACTTAATTTATAAAATTCCTCTGTATAAGTCTTGACATCTAGATCTTTTTGTTTCAAACCTTGGAATATTTTATAGAATTGAACTTCATTATCTTTTGGAAGAAACTTAACTTTTAGTTTTTGTACCATCTTATCCCAAGAAACTATTCTTGAATTTCCTTGTTTTCCCCTTTCTACTTGCTCATAGTCCCACCATAGAAGAGCATGACCTTTGAGTTTAGGATTTTCTACCTTCACCTTCTGTTCTTCTGAAATATCTTCACTTTCAAAGTGATTGTCCATAGTAGCAATCCAATCAAGCAATTCTTCTTCATTTAAATTTACACCATACATAGGAAGATAAAATTTTACCTTCATTGAATCATCTTTAACTACCTTGAGCAACTTTTCCATCCTTTTATCTTCAGGGTCTAATTCTTCATCAACATCTTCATACTCTTCATCTTCCTCCTCTGTTTCACTCTCTTCATTTTCATCTCTTCTTTTCTTTGTCTCCAAGGCAACAAGCCTTTCCAACAATGCATTATGTGACTCCAAAAGCTTAGCATGCTTCTCCTTCAATTCTTGTAACTCTCTAGCAACACCAACACCCTTCAGAGGCATCTTCACCAATTTGTCTTTTCACCTTCCAATCACTTTTCTTCAAACCTGCAAAATTCAATCACAAGAGACCTTGTCCCTGAGATTTGATACCACCTGATGTAAGAAAGGTGGTGATAACACACTTTACAACTCAATTTGATCAAACTACAACAAGGAATCAACTTCTTACAACATAAATCACTCCCCTTTTCACAAACACCCTCTTAGAGGCTTGTAGCCCTCAAAACCCAACCTTGGAAGATATATTTTGGAGAAGGCCATACAAATTCAAATCAAATACCTCTTGAGACTCACAAAAAAACCTATCACAACTTCCCAATAGATTCTATAAGGTTTCTTTGACACAAAATAGAAAACCAATAGGCTGCCCTGTCTTTAGGTTACTCAATTAACCCTTTTTTACAAAGGAGGTCCCTCATAACCATCAAGTTATCACTCAAAATCTTTTGAAAAACTCAAATTGTGATGAAAAACCATAGATTCCTCAATCATTTCACAGTTTCATGACCACTAGACCACTGATCCTTGAAACCCTCTCTTTTCATGAAAACTACCTAGGGTTTATTGGAAATCACAACTTCAGGGCTCTCCAAACTCAACCAATGTATCCAATAGGTTCAAATAGGTCTGTAAAGACTCTCTAAACCTTCACACCATCAATTCCCTAAAAAATTTACCAAAACCCTTCTCAAACCCACCATTTTCACATGGAAAAATGCATTTATCAGCCCTAGGGCATCATCTCCAAACTAACAACTCACTCCCTTCTCCCTCCAAAACTATATAAAAACCTATCCTACCATATGACATGCCATTCCTCCAAGTAACAGGACATGACAGTAAGAGGAATGACTTAATTCATTATTTAATCTTGAAATAGAGCACTTACTAGCCTGTTACAAGCAATTTTTGGAAAATTAGATAGATCTCTCTCAAAACTTGATATTAGACCCTAAAAATGGATGTAAAATAAATTTGATTCATGGTACCACACATTAAAATGATTTAAAAAGCAAGTTCAAGTGGTAGGGGATGGTACAATCCTTGCAAAGTTTAGAATTACAGAGATTTAACAAAAAAATGCGTTGTATATTGATGGGAAATCTTCATATATAAACTTCAAAAAATAGGTCCAAGCCTTCAAGAGGATTTATATACATATTCAATTCAAAAAATAACCATAAAACACCTATAACTATCTAATAAACTACCATGATCCTTCATATTCTTCAAAAGTTGCTTTTTTGACAATTTTGCACTTAACATTTACATCTTTTTGAAACTTTTGCTAATTAGACACCTAAGACACAAAACACCCCCAATTACATATCAAATGGTATTTTTAGACCTTATTCAACATAATAGACTCAAATAACTCCAAATCCCTAGACCCACCTAATAACCAACCTATCAACCTTCAAGTGATCAAATTTTATCAATAAGGTTTAGGTGCTCCTGCACCACATATCAATGGGAATCATATCTTTGCTTCACTCATCTTTGTGGACATACAAAATTTACATTTACATTTGATTTAGGTTCAATCAAAACTAGATGTTGCATTAGATACATTCATCACCTTCATCCATTTAAATAATCTCATTGCCTAAGGTTATTTATTTAAAATCAAATGAGCATTATCATCAATCTTTTAATAATAAATCAAAAAGCCATTTAAATCAAATCCTAAATCATATTCCATCATTTTCTGAATTTAAATAAATCAATTATCAAAGTCTTGAAAGTCAAATCATCTAATCAGCATTAAATCAACATAATCATCATCTAACCCTGATTAAATGTTAATCCCACCCCACTTGCATTATCTAGATATCTCACTTGCACAATAAATCAATTTTATTGATTTATTAAAACCTCATTTTCCCTCAACATGACAAGTCAAACATGGCATTTATTGCTGTTTTTCTTGTCCCCCTCTCAAAATTTATTGCAAATTTGAATTCAAATTCTCCCTCTCATGGGCACTCTTCCCAAATCTTGCACAACCATTGACCTATCATCATTTGACAAGTGTCCTTCTTTCATTAGTCCAATCTTAGTCCCACATTGGTCTCTTTTCAACACTTAGCATTTTGAAAATCTTTAAAATAGGACCTTCATTCTCATTCAAGGATCCAGAATTTTATGCAAGGTTACTCTCTTCATTTGAGATTTGATCTTCTCCATTGCAATCCATCATCTCCATTTGCATTTCATCATCTTGAGCTTTTTATCAAGGATGGAGAAAGGGTCACTAGCACATGTGACACCAATCCACTATGGAATAGGTAACTTGCTTTTGTTTTCATAACGCTTTAGTCTTTCTATTATCATTTGTTGCATTTGGAAGCATTCACAAGATATTTCATAGAGGTATTTTAATAGAGTTTGCATAACACTAACCCATGCTTGAAGTTTAGTTGTTTGCATATTTTAATGGATGCCTACATTTGGTGCTAGAAGGAGGGCAGAATAGTGTATGGAGCTTCATTGATAACTGATCTGTTAGCTTAATATTAGATTTCATTTGCTGGAAAGTGTCTAAAAATCTAATGTGTTTAGCCTATGCTTTTATATCTTGAATAACTTTCTAAAGGCTAACGTGTATGGTTTATGCTTCAGCATCCTTGTGCTTTTTATTCCTTTTATGATTATATTTTGTCATAATGACTGTCTTTTTCCATATCTGACTATTCTCTTGTTCATGTTTTGCGCACTTTCTTGAATCTTCAATTGATAGGCTCAGTAATGCTTCATGAGTCTATTCATTTAAATCTAGTATAAACGGCATGTGACAGGAATTAGATACAAGTCAAATTTTGTCCTCAGCCTTATGGTTTAGCTCATATTTTTCAGAATCCAGTGCAGGCATTATAATATGCGCAGGCTCCAGCTATGTATAGGATGTAATTTGTTTCTTGTTGCATGAAATACGTGCTTGAGATATGAAGTCATTCCTCCAACAGTAGATCGATAAAGATGTGATTTGAATCTCCTAAGTTTAAGTCAATATTCGTCATTGCCAAATGCCCGAGAAATAGCCAAGAGATAACCAGGTCAAATTTCAATGCTTGAATCTTGTCTGCCTCCATTTGGAAGGACGTCAAATAGTCGCATTCCATGAGATAGTGTTCTTTTAAGATAATATTCATCTTAATTCTTCCTGCGCGCAATTACCAAAATTTGCAAGGTCTTCACGAGACTGGAGTAGCCATATCTACGTCTCTTTGGCCAAAACTCTTACACCAATGTAATCCTCATATTCCGCCATATACTGATGAGGGCGTTATAAACAAGGTAAGTACTTATAAATTATTTTACCAACTTCTTGCAAGAGCCTAATCATGTAATGTCTTGGGCACAGCTGCTTACTTACTCAAGCGAGTTTGTCATAAATACTAATATGCGTGGGTTCTTATTTTGCCAAAGACTTACAATTTAAGATTTTAGACTTTATGATGAATGTTCAGTCACCTTGAAAACTAAAGGCGCAGATTTCCAAGTATGAAAAGTGTAGATTGCAGGCAGGGATGTTGGCGTGTATTCTTCAGAATTAAAACCACAGGCATTTAATCCAAGCTGACTTATTCCTTAAAAGATCTTGTAATTGATTTCATTTTTGCCATTAATCCCAACGCAAATGCATTAATTTGAAGGTTTCTAATTATTGCAACTCTGACCTTACATCTGCTAATAGACTTGCGCCTTTACTTCTGCGCCCTCACACCTGGCTTATTTTTTTATTTGTATTTTGTGCATTATATTGACTTTAGTGTTGATGTAGGTACGAAGACATTTGTTTGTTTCTTTTAACACAATCCATTTGTGGACTTTTTGAAACAATGAAGAGGGGCTAAAGTGGTGTATTGTTCTTTTTTCTGATATCTTGCTGACTTTGAGGAATTGATTATTTATTCCTATCAATCTAGCAATATATTAGATGTTCTTTATATTTCATTTTAATTTTGGCAAGAGTGGATTATTGGTAAGGGAGACTTTTTCTTTTCTTGGTTTTATTGACTAATAATTACTTTAAAACTTTGCTTTTGTTGAAAATCAAGATCTATATTGATGCCTTATCACTTGAAATTGTTTTTATTTAAAAGGCTTGAGAAGCAAATTTAATCAAACTCAATTTTCACATAATTGTCTTTTGTTTTTATAGGTACAAATGAACAACGAAGGTACAAAAGCAAACGAAGGACAATCAAGGTACAAACGAAGGAAAAGTGAAGGCGAAAAGGTACAAGGAAAGCGAAAAGTCAACAAAGAGAAGGCTATCAAATGAAAACCAAGGAGGGGGAAATTCTTTTTTGAAAACACAATGTGTTTTTAAACACTTTAGTGTTTGATCAACACTACCTCACGAAATTGTTTTTCTTTTCGTTTTAGAACACTAATTTTCGTTTGGGTCTAAAACGAACAATTTGATTTTCATTGCAAAGGGCTTAAAACGAATCTTAGGACAAACTTACTAGAGTTCGTTTTGGGTTAAAAATTGAACAAGCAATCTTCATATTTCATTTGGTGCTTAAAACAAATTCACAATTGCTTTGAAGGGTATAAAACAAACAAGTGTTTGAATTGTGTGATTGTCTTTTGAGTATGTATCCTCTCCCCTTGCGCTTCGTGCGATCTAGGGTGCAAGAGAAACACTCAAAATACATTTTATTGCTTTAAAACACTTCAATTTGGGCTTAAAAATTGAACATCTTGTGCAGTGTGAGTAGGGGCATTTTCACATACATTCTCTTTCTTTGTGCCATCAAAGATCGATCGAGTTACGGATTGTGTCTTTGCTCGCTTTTGTTTATCTTAGAGGGCCTGCCTTGGGGAAAAAGTACTCACCCAAGCGACGACTCAACCGGTAACACTCTAAAGCCAAGAGTATTTCCAGCCGGGATATAAATGAGGGTTTTGGTTAAACTCCATAATCACGCGGTTGGCTCTGACAAGATGGATCCGGTAAGGGGACTCTTGCCGCAGATGGGTCAACTTCATGAACGAAAGTCCTTGCTAGAACCCATGTGCTAGAATTTGCCAAAAATCCTTAATCTATTTGTTGGTGCAAGAACGTCATTCAAGCCACCCCACACTCTTACCGCCTTCTAAGAGATGGGAAAGCATGCCATGGGAGTTTCATGGGTGTTGATGCTTGGCTGCCCTGATTGACGTTAATGAGCCGTGGAGGGGAGCCAGTGGGGTCAAGCATCTAACCATCTGCTAGAGATAAGCGTAGCTAGACTTGTCCAAGTGGGAATCCAACAAATATTGTCTTACACATCCATAGGGCTTGTAATTGTTCTTTGTTTGAAAACACAGTGTGTATTCGAAAACATTTTGCAAACAAACATTCAACATGATTCTCAAAATTTCAAACCCTCTTTAAGACAAATATCATTGACTCAATCCATATGTTACTTCTTTCCCTATGGATTCACGTTCGTAGAGGTTCCTAAGCATTGGATTATACCTCAATTTATCTTCTTGAGTAAACAATAGGAAAACCCTTGCCTTAAGTTCATTGAATTTCCACATAAAATATCTTGTGGGGTTTAAAGAAATTAAGACATTGGACATCTTAGTTTGAAACCTAATCAAGAGTTTGTTTGTGGTAAAAAGTACTCATTAAGCAAAGATAACAAATTGGACCCCACACATGTGCTTGATATCTCTTGGTCATATTGGTCTTTTGATTGCTCTTAGAGAAAAGTGTGTTCTTCAATACCTTGGCCTAGTAAAAAAAGTCTCTCTAAGTCTCTTAGGATCATCAAAACTTCCATCATCCATCCAAACATTTATCAACCCATCCATCCAAACAACTTTAAAAGCTTTGAAAACATCATTACCTAGACTTGGGTACATTTCTAGACCAAATCAAAATCATTTGTTTAGTTAGGTGTGTTTGGATGAATCCTTCCACGCACACTTAGTTAAATTATCAACCATCCTTTGAACAAGTTCATCCTAAGATCACATCCAACATCTTAGGGTTTACAAGTTCATCATCCAAATCAAATCAATCAAAAAAAAAATCAAGCCCTAAGTCTAGCATTGATTCAAAGTTCCTAAATGTTCAACACTCACATCATTTACACCTTTCATCCCCCACCTCGTCATTGGTCCTAAGAACCTTAGAGGTCACTTTGCTATAAGATCAAAACACAAGAAGAACATGGAATATAAACTAGATTCATACATCATGAGCGGTCCAAACCAACCAAACTATCCAAGCCTCACGAAATCATGGGATTATGGAAACTCACATCCATACATAGGATCACTATCTCCTATGAATAGCAATAGCACAACGAATGTGAGTATGCCCAATCTAAATTTTGGAACACTTCTCCCCATGATAGATTTAAATCAAAGTCCAAACTTACAAGTCTATCCTCCAAACAATCAAAACATGAGTCTTCAAACGAGCAACGCCATTCTACCAAATCCCTACAAACCAAATGTGGATGTACCAAGTGCAAATTTTCGAAACATGAATCCTAACTCGGAAAACTTTGGAAAAATTATTCCCAATACCAACAATGTTCATCCTATCATGCCAAATTTAAACATCATCCCAAATCAGAACATTATCCAAAGTTAATTTTCCCATAATCCCATTCAAAAACCGCAAGCATGCATGCCAAAACTACTTGAACACAAGCCAAATCAACTATCTCAAGTGAGTCAAGATCAAAATCAAGAACAAATTTGGCGAGATCAAATTGCGGAACTTTCCAAAAAAGTTGAGGCATTGCACCAAGGGAAATCTCCACCACCATTACCTACATCATTCCTTGGTTTAGGGCTTCCCCCTTTACCTAACACCAATCACGCCACCCAAATCAATCCACCTAACGTCAACCAAACCATCATGTCAAATCCTTCGAGTATACCATCGACATCACACCAATGGATGGTATCTAATCAAACAAAATTGATCCCAAATCAAAATTTGGTCTCCCAAGGACCTATCACCTCGGTCAATCCAACCATCTCTATCACTTCGATCACTCCAACCACCACTATCATGCCCATCACATCTCAACCCCTCACTACCATTATCGCTCTGAGCATATCTCAAACACTTGTCACTACATCCGACATAATTTCGAATCCACCACCACCCCCACCACCACCAATTTCCACCACATCAATCCAATACAACGCGACATTACAAGCTGCTTTTCAAAAGGGATACCAACAATATCTAGCCATGCAACAAGCAACACAAGATCAAAGTGTGAAACAATCCTCTCAAGCTACCCAACCAACACGAGCACAAACACAAAAGTTGACAACTATTGAAAACAAGGATCAAGATCAATCCATCACTGAGCACACGTTTACTTCATCCAATGATCAAATAAACATAGGTCAAGAGTCACTTTTCAATCGTGATCAAAATCCACCAATGATACCTAACAATGATCCAATTCAAGAAAGGTCAACATCATTTGACCCTTTGGTTGAAGACATTGGAAATCCCTCCACTACAATTGTCGAAAACAATGATCAAAACCTCTCCATCGAGGAGCACCTTGAAGTTGTGTCTACTCCATCCAATGATCAACTCACCATACATGAAGAGCCACTTTTTAGTGGTCTCTTTCAAGAAGTGCTAGGATTGTTTGATCCTATTGACATAATGCACGATCCATCGACTAATGATCATGTTGAAAATGTCTCTACATTGCCTTACGAGTTAGAGGACATATCTCAAGAATTTATTCCAAAGCATGATCAAAATCTTTTACCAAAGTCTAGCAATGGTCCTTTTCAAAACATGTTGATCCCCTTTGACCGCATGGTTACAGATGCTGAAGGAACCTTGAACTTGACCATGCCTAATGTCGACATCCAAAAGTCCTTTATAAGAAATCCATCCTTTGAAGCTTCCCCATGTCAAGAACTTGATCCAAAGCATGTCAAAAACAACTCTGAAATCATTCAAGATCAAGAATTTGTATCTTCAAGCTATTATAATGATCTAATGGACACTCTCCTATCCATACAAGATGTCGTAAATGATTATCACACCAGCATAATGCATATTCATTCATCTACCCATGAGATGCTTTCTATGGATGGACACGTAGATGATCTTCATCAAGAACAAGATTGTGTTACACAAAAAGAGCAGATTATTAACTCCTACAATCAAATGGAGTTGTCAACATTAGGATCAAATATGTCCCAAACTCAGACTGAGGACATCATGAATAAGGATATCCAACATTATCCGCTCAAGGAAACAAGTCAGATAGAACATCCAGAGTTAGCGGAGCAACAAATTGAAAGAACGTCAACTACAGTGGTCATTTGTCAGAGCATGTTTACTGAACAAGACATCTCAGAATAGGAAGAGTCAAAGAACGAAGGTACTACCACAATACTGGAGGCAACTTCATCTCAAGCAAATGTCAACATAGGGAGCATGAAGAATCCTTATGATGAAACCGGTGTCAATACTACAACCAGCCACATCATGAATCTTCATCCACCCATCACCCCATCCATGAATTGGGACCAACGTCAAAAGAAAGATATGAATCAAAGTACGAAGAATGTTATCAAATCAAGAGAAGCTGAGAAGCATAATGGACAAATAAAATACATATGGATACCAAAGAATACAAAGAAAGATCATCCCTATCAAATTCCATTAGTCAGAGAAACTGTGGGGCAAACTAAAAGAGGGAAAGGTATCCATCAAAGATGTCCGCAAAAGAAAAAGTAGGCTTTTCAAGCAACGTACAAAGTGTATCAAGCAGTTGGTCCTAATTCCATGCACACTTCCGTATCCACCCATCATTGCTCATCTTCCCAAGTTTGGAGAGTCAAAGGTTCCAAACTGTCAACCAATCCATCTCTTATCCCTAAATGCACTCCATCCACACCTCCACGCATGATATCCAATTCTTACATTGACTGTGTATTGGCAACGACCCTTCATCATAAGAATTCTGAAGGCACTTTATCGTGATGTGTGCACCAAGATAGAGTTAAATCCGGTATCGACAAAGCCGATCAAGAATCCCAAAAGTTACATTCAAGTGCACGTATCTTAGCAAAGCAGCTCCTTCAGGCAGGATATCGATGGCACATTATGACAGGGGCATCTACGTCAACACCACTAGGTGGTTCAGCATAAATCTTTTAGAAAAATCAAAAAATATCAAAAAATATGAAAATCCAAAAAAATCAGAAAAAGGATTGAAAATAGTAAAGATAAAAAATCGTCCTCTAGTGAAAACCGCATGGGTGGCGCTTTGGGCAAGACCATGATGAAAACCTGGCAAATAGGCGTCATGTGTAGAATCGAGCATCTACATGCGCCAGTTCAGATGAGAGCATCTCATCCCATCCATAATAAATCGAGCATTCAATCCATCTCATCCATAATAAATCCATCCATCCATGAACCATTTATCCAATCCATTTGCATATATCTGCATCCATCATCTTAGTTATCTTGATCTTGATACAATTTTGGGGCACGCTTTATGCTTGCTTATGGTAAAACATCTTGACATGGGTCATTTTCATTGATCCTATCCTATGCAGCATTATCTGAGCTATGAAACACTATCCAAATGAGCACTTGTTATCCGAACACCTTATCTTATTGCAAGATAATCCTTGGCATACTTTGCGTGCTTACCATATCCATCCATCCATACACTTATCCGAGCATCCATCCATTGCATTCCATACGTTGCTAGACATTGGGGGCAGATATGTACATCTTGCTTCGAGAATAAATCTTGGTCTATATCCTCCAGCTTATGTGGCGATCCGAACATTGGAAAACATGAAATCAAATTGGTCCACCACTTGTGAGCAAAAAATCCGAATCACTAGCCCATGGCACATTTTGACGAGAAGACATTCCTTATCAGTCTTCATCTTTCATCCAACATCAATCGATATCAGTCGCATCTAAGCTGCACGTCAAACGTCACATCAAATCATCCAAACATATTTTTTTTGAAACCAAGCTTCATCAAACATGATCAATCAAATCCAATCAAAAAATCATCTCGGGATATCCTTGTGTTGCTCAACACTATCCTGTATCCTCGACAATGTTATCATTATCAATCCTGATCAATCCAATCCTTGCATTGTTGTGTATCCTCAACAATGTTATCATCATCAATCCTCATCATTCAAATCCTTGCATTGTCATGTATCCTCGACAATGTTATCATCATCAATCCTGATCGATCAAATCCTTGCATTGTTGTGTATCCTCAACAATGTTATCATCATCATCAATCCATCAATCTGATCAATCCACCTTAGCTTGGTTTTCAACAAAATCCCAAACAAAGCACTGATATCATTACATGTCCATATCCTAATCGTCAAAATCGTGTGAAAAATCCAAAAAACATCCAAAACATCAAAAAATCCAAAAACATCCAAAACATATCAAAAATCCAAAACACTCAAAAGTAGAAACATCAAAAACATTGAACCAACTACTTGTCTCCGAAGCTAAACGAGGCAAGGCTAATTCGATCAGCCCCCCGAGACATCAAAATCCAAAACATTTGAATCACATCAAAATCCAAAACATTCAAAACATCAAAATCCCAAACATCGCGAAAAACTAAAACACCAAAAATAGCCTCAAAACATTTCAAAATGTCAAAAACATCCAAATATTTGAAAAATCCACTCCATCTCTATCTCAGCTTGCACTCGGCCAATCAATCATCCATAATAAACTGATCATCATCTTCTATCCTTTGACAACACAAACAGTAAAACAATCATAGTTAACCAGCAAAGCAAGCTTCAATCGTAAAAAATCAAAAGCAAAACAACAAAACTCTAAAAACAAAATCAAACTCTTGATCAGTCGCAAACATGTCAATCGACCTTATATTGATAGCCTATCAATCAACTTATCAAACTATCATCATCCTGTACAATGCATGTCCTAGGATATATCGTTCCGACAATGGGCATCATTTATGGATATCACCCTGGATTCTTATCCTATCAAAAACACATCCCTTTGGCTAGAGGTATGAAGAACATTGACTTGTTTGTGTACTTGATCTTTTCTTTTGATTTAGAGAGATAGGAATGGGGCACGATCATTATCTTTATCTCAATATGCTTGTTGGACGCTCTTGTAAAATAACTTGGTGAATACTTGCTTTGTTAGGTATGCCCCAGCAAGGTTTTTGTATGTCAGGTGTGAACAAGAATGCTCCTATCTATTTGTCGAGTCAAAGTTCATCACACTAAGTACAACGCCATCCTGGTCCTTCATACCTTGATGCATCGTACTTAGGCGTGTTATCAAAAATAAAGTAAGTGACCCTTTGAAAATCCCAATCCTTGATAAGCAAATCATCATCATCATCTATCATCATCATCTCTAATAAAGTCTCTACCAATCATGGACTTGTTGGATCCTCTTGTCATCATCTCATTCTCGTACTAACATCATGCATCCGTCATGCATCCATCATGCATCCATCCTGCATTCACAACCTGTTAGCATTCATCCATCATGCATCCATTATGCATTCATCTTGCATCCATAAATCATTAGAATTCTGCATCATCATCATAATATAGATCTGTTAGTTTAAGCATCTCATAACTCATCCATTGCATAATCATAGCATATCACATCATCAATCTCATTCATCTCATATCATATCATCATTTAGTTGTTTAGAATAATATAGATTTGTCATTCTAAGCATCTTGAAATCATCCTTTCATTTGCATCAGCCGTATAACCACCATTTTGAACCTCTTTATCGCCGTAGATCGCACTTCAAATCGGGACCTTTTCCTCATCTCGAGGGGGCAATGTACCGCTGTACTTTCAATGGGCATCCAAAAATCAGATTTTTTTATTTCATCAAGGTAGTTTATGTCTTTGAACCAATGCAACAAGTACATTGCTTCAAAGAGGGGTAAAATGTAGACATGCAAAATTAACATTATGCATTTGATCAAAATCACACTCATCCATTCATCAGGGTAAATTCATCAACTTAAATCAAATAAATCAAACTTTATCCTATCATCATCCCTTTGATTAAATAAATCAATCATTTATTTAATTAAACCTCAAATCATCATTCATCTCCCTTTGATTTGATTTAAATCCCTAAATCAAGTCAAATTGGTCAAATCAACCTAATCATCATCCTAGCTAATCAATCTCCCTATCTAAATGCTAATCTCACCCACTCTGCATTCTCTAGATTTGGCCACTTGCACATGAAATTGCATTTAATTGATTTATCAAAAATCTTTTATTTCCAATCCTGGCATAAAGGGAGAATATTCTCCAAGTTTGAATTCTCCCTCAAGTGGACTTGTACACCCAACAGCATTTATGAGGCTCACATGTCTCTTACATGTCCCTTCCAAAGTCAAACTCACAAGATCTATTGCAAATTTGAATTCAAATTTTCCTCTAAGCACTTCTTCCCAAATCTTGCACATGCATCAACTAATCACATGATGACAAGTGTCCTCAACTCATTGGCTTGATCTTTGTCCCACATTGGTCCATTTTCAACATTTAGCATTTTGAAAATCTTTAAATAGGTGCTTCATCTTTGAGCAAATCCTCCACAATTTTATGCAAGGTTACTCTCTTCATTTGAGATTTGATCTTGTTCATCATCACTCCACCATCTCCATTTGCATTTTATCATCTTGAGCTTTTTATCAAGGATTGGGAAAGGGTCACTAGCACATGTGACACCAATCCAACATGGAATAAGTGTTTATCTTGCTTTTAAAATGTCTTCTTGATGCTGTTTTTGTTACTTGTGGCATTTCTTTAGCATAGATATTCTATTTCATGGAGGTATTTGCAGATTTGTGTGTTTAGACTAACATTTCTAATGAGTATTTGAAGTGGTCTTACATTGCAGATTTTGGGTACTTCATTAGTATTTTGAGAAGCTTCACTTTTGAAACAAAAGAAACAAATACCTAGTGGAGAAACACAACAACCATTTTAGACAAAGAAGAGGAAAAAGTTGATATTGAGGCTAGAAGGCCCATATTACCACCGCTTGCGTGCTAATAAATATCTTCCTTTCTTCTATAAACATGAACTATTTTTTTTCATGATCTCACATAAAGTTAGGATCCCTAAAGTAAGGTCTATATGTCCTCATTTTAGACTTAAACATCTCACTCCAAAAGCTCTCAAGAAACATCTTTTAAGACTTCACAAGAATAGAGACAAGTTAGTAGAAAATTTTTATAAACACGTTTCAAGAAACAATCCAGAACTATATGGATTCTTTTGGAGTCAAAATCTTGGTCTTTTTCACGATGTTGAACTCCTCTAAATGATCCATCGAACAATTCAAATCCATAGGGGAAGATATTCATCCCATCATTGCAAACATAGATATCGTAGTGCACAGTTTAGTAGGAAGTGGGCTTCAATACTATATCATAATCGCTACTGCTTGTTAAGAAACTTTTATGCTTGATCTAGCAGAATCTAAATAGGTCTAAACATCCGCATCCATCCTTTTATTTAAAATAAACCTTGGGTCTTTAAGATTTAAACATTTTAGAGGTTTATCATCATTCTCACTACCTTGGTCTTGTAAAAATAAAGGGTCACTTTAAATCCAACATTGGGTCAAACATCTCACTCATGCCTTCATCAAATTTCATCCTTCACTTCATCCAGATTTGCAAAATTTCAAGTACACTAACACTTTGTGACTTAAACATCAAATCAAATCAAACCAACCTCTAACTTAACTAATTTGTATGTGAAATGTATCCTTTTCCATTCACTTACTTAAGCTAGTTATCATCTTTGAACTAGTTCATCTTGAAGGTCATGAGTCTACCCTGAAGATTTACAAGTTCATAAACATCCTTTATCCCAACATCAAAAAATCAAGAGTAAGTCAAAAGTATTGTTCCAAAACATTTGCAAAGATCACTTTCCACATCATCTACCTTTTCATCCCCTATTATCATCATTGCTCCCAAAATACTTAGAGTTTCTCTTTTACCTAGATTTGAGTCAACTAGAGAGTTCAAACATCATAAATCACAACAAAAATCTCCCACAGGAGACACAACATTTATGGTAGAGACTAGATCACAACACAAGATAATCATGGAGAAAACCAAAGTTACATTCACCTCAAGTGATACAAATCTTTTAGAATTTGACTTGAGCAGTCAAGTTACACCATCACAATAGCCTTCATCCCCATCAGGACCATATGAGATAGAATATATAAAAAAACCCATTTGAACTCACTAGGGAGGAAATTATGGAACATCAAGGCTTTGAAAATGTAGCTCCTATCTCCTCGACGTTTGTGGCATAGAGTTTAACACATGGTTTCACAACTCCATCACTAGGGCTAAATCAAACCTACATTCCCAGTATTACAACAAGCCTTGCTAAAGACTTTGGACATGCTCTTTCATTTGAAAATAGTACACTTGTGGGAACACTTGAAACCAATCCTCCATCTGACACAACCACTTGGACACCTAGCTTTGGTGCTCCTCCCATTCCTGAAGATCCTAAATAGATATACACACCTCTTGATATTCATTACTCAACCACAAATTCAACATATCGAGGGCATCCTTATTCATCCACATCCATGAGTACCACAAGTGTTCCTACCATTACACAAAGTAGTGAAGGTCAGATATCTCAAAATAGTGTGCAAGGGCATACCAATACCACACCACAGAGTCAACCCTTGAAGAAAATAGGGACATCCTTACCCAATCCTCCAATGGGTTCATCCATACCATTGGTTTCACAAAAAAAATCCACACCATCCACCACCAATTCACCTCAAAACAATCTCTTGGTTACGAGTTCTATCAATCTAGGAATTACCTTGATCACAAATCCCTTGTTTACATCTTTGGCACAAGGAAAACCTCTAAACACGAGACAAGGAAATATTTTCAATCAATGGACTCAAGGTCCTAGTGTGTTATTTCCATTGCAAAATTTAATGAGATCATCCTCATATTTTCCCATAGTCCCCTTTACTATACCAAATCAATCAGGATCTTAAACATACATTCCTCCACCTCATTCTACCATCTTATAAGGAATTTTAAATCAAGGGAACCCTCTATCTCTCATCAGCAATCCATTACCCACTCAAAACATCAATATCCATAATCCTTCACAAATGCCTCAACAACCACTTGATCCTACCTTACAAGAACATTCCTTAGCTTTACAACAAGCACAACAAGCCTATCATCAAGTCCTAACAACACAACAACAACAACAAGTAGCCTTATCAGCACAACAAGCCGCACAACAACAACATCAAGCACAACAAGCAGCTTTATTAGCGCACCAACAACAACAGGCTCAACATCAAGGCCTAGTGGCTTAAAAAAAAGCCTTACTATATCAACAATATGCCCAATAACAACAAGGTTCTTATTATCCTCACTTGAACATCATCAATCCAAACACATTAGGAACATATACATCCATACCCCAGTCACCTCCACAGAATCTCACACCACTATACACCCCATACAACTCATTCATCATCCCACCATATGTTCCTCCACCCAACCCTCAAGACAATTGAGCATCACAATTGAAAGCACTCTCACAAGAAATGAAGAACCTTCGAATGGGAAAGAACAAAAATCTCCATACACAGAACTTGTGTCCTTATCCCTTTGACTAAAACATAGCAATGATACCATTCCCTTTTGGTTTTGAAATCCCCAAATTTGACAAATATAAATGGAGAGGAAGTCTTATGGACCATATCAAAGAATTTAATGTCATGTGCATGGAGGTGGCTTATAATGATTCATATCTGATGTGCCTCTTCCCTTGAAGTTTAGAAGGTCATGCTATGGATTGGTTTTCTTAGCTACCTCCTGGTATCAAAAATTTTCAAGAAATTACTGACAAATTCATTGATCACTACTCCTTCAATCTTGACATGAAAGTCAGTCTAGAAGAATTATACACTCTTAGACAAAATCAAGGGGAAACTTTCACTAATTTCTTACAACGATGGAGACAAAGAGCTAGTAAAAGCTAGTGGCCTCTTCCTGATGAACAACAAGTGGGAATCATCATAGCCAATCTAGATCCAAATCTTCCATTCCATTTGAAAATGTAGTGCATCACATCATACGATGAACTTGTCCCTAGAGCCATTAACATCGAAATAGCTCTAATCTCACAAGGAAATACTCAAGCTTACAAAGATAATTGTCCTTCAACTAGTTCGAATGAGAAACCTTGTGTCTAGGAAAAGAAAAAAAATGTAAAAAATGATGGTGTGGTAGATGCTAAGGTCATACTAAGAGCTCATAGACCTAATAACAATCAAGTTTCTAACATTCAACCAACTATGCAACAAATAACACCTCCTCAGAACAGGAAGATCAATAACATCGACATGCAACAAAGGTGAATTGCTAATAGGAACAACTATCCCAAATGCAAGTACACACAGTTATCACAAAAAAATCTATCTTAGAACTCATAAGGTTATCCTCCACACATAGGGAAATATTGGAGAAAGCCTTTTCTGAGTCATCCATTCCTGAGAATATTGATACTGATCAGTTTCAAGCTATGGTAGGCCGCATCACCAACCATCTTCTCACCTTCCCAAAGCAAGACCTATTGTCAAAACCATCTCATAACTGTGCTTTACACCTTGAGGTTGTCATTCATAAAAACAAGGTCAAAAGAGTCTTAGTAGATGGAGGTGTTGATCTGAACATTTGTACCCTATTGTTTATAAAAAATATGGGCTATTCAAAAGATACCATTGAGAAAATAAAAAGTACCACGATCAGAGAATACAACAACAAAGAATGGGTATCACAAGGAATCATTGCACTTCCCATTCAGGTGTGACCTCTTATTGCAGAAACTACATGCCAAGTGCTTGATATTGATCTTCCCTATAACATCCTACTTGGCCAAACATGGATCCATGCTCTAAAAGTTGTAGCCTCAACTTATCATCAGTGTGTGAAGTTGAATTTTGAAGGTAGAGAAATCACTATCCATGGAGACCTTGAGCCTTTTTACTACTACAAAAGTCTTTAAGACAAGTTCTATAAGATGCCCCAAATACCCAAAAATGATGAAAGAGCCTACACCATCAAGCTCATTTGTTGACCCCTCATCCTTGGCCTCTACTTCAACAACAAAAATACCCATTGTGCAGAGTATAACCGATGTCAAAGCAGTGATCCGGGATGATGGTTGTGGGAACTAAAAACTATTGAAAGACACCTTTGTCTTAGGAGAGTTTCCTATTTCTCCTCAATCTCATGGGAAACCCACATTTGAAACAATCAATATGGCAGCTAATATCTTCACCAAATGGGGGGATTTGAACCAAGAAGATGTCAATGAGGAAGATATATCTAAAATCTTCTATCAAGATGAACGACTTGTCTCTATTCTTCCCATGGAAGATTATAACAAAGGCCTACAACTCATGAAAAACTGGGGATATAACAAGAATGAAAAGCTAGGACAAAATGGAAATGGTTTACTAGAACCCATCATTCTTGAGAAACAAATAAAGAATCATGGCTTGGGTTGTACTACTATCAAGTTCACACTTATTGGAAAAGGTACTTCTGCTAAACGAGTTGAGGCTTCCTATTGGTCACCTACATTGCATGATACATCCTTAGATGACTTTCCCCTTGATGTTGTTGACCTATTTGAGAACAAAACACTCTTTATGATATCCATAATATCATTTGTCCCAAGAAACCAACCAAACAAAATATGCCTAGTAAACCCACAACTTATTGACATGGACCAACAAGGACCACTGATTCTAGATTTATTCAAAAATGATGAAGCGATCTTAGAATTCATGGGACTCTGTGACAACTTATCATGGGAAAATCACAAAGTAGGCTTCAACATAGAACTTGACACAAGGGAATTACTATGGGGAGACAATTGAATCCTTCAGTCGCAAAATTAATGAAATGAAACTAACATACAGATCCTTGAGTGAAAACCACCTAGTGGCACTATCTGATCCAAAAATAGTAAAAACAAAGGACTCATCTGACAGTAAAAACCTCTCTGAGCTTCCCAAGGATGAGGGATTCAATCTCCCCATTAGTGCAATACATCCAAAAAATTTAGCAGTGCTAGAAGAAAGGGCCACTCTAGTCAATGTGGGAACAAACGAAGCACCTAAAATCACCTTCTATGTTGAATCCTTACTAGATGAAGAACAAAAGAACCTAACAACATTCCTCAAAGAGAAAAAAGCTAACTTTGCATGGTCATACATAGATATGCCAGGCCTTGATCTAGAAGTGATTGTGCATCACCTAGCAGTGTATCTTGAAGCTAAGCCTGTTAAACAAAAAATAAGAAAGATGCATCCTCATATAGCACTGTTGGTCAAATGAGAATTACAAAAGCTTCTTGATGTTGGCTTTATTCTACCGATAGATTATCCTGAGTATGTTTCAAACCTAGTACCAGTCTCAAAACCCACTGGGGGCATCAAAATATCTACTGACTTCACATCAAATCAAGCTCATTGCAAAGATCGATCCACTAAAATACCTATTATCCAAAGCAACTCTTACAAGACAAATGGAAAAATGGGTGATGATCTTAACAAAATTTGACATAGAGTATATGGAATGAAAAGCAATCAAAGGCCAAGTAATTGCAAACCAACAGGTAGAAGCATCTATTTGTTAGGAATTTTATGCAAAAAATATCAATTAAATGCAAATAAAGATTAAATAGAGGAATGAAAAACACAAAAATAATAATAGTGAGAGAGACAATATTTAACTTGGTTCACCCAAACTCGAGCTACATCCACTAACAGAGAGTCCAATATTATTATCTAGTAAATAGAACTGATTACAACCAGTAATCCTTGCAACTCAATACACTACAATTGCTACAATACAATGTCAACATAAACCATAACCCTTAGCCTTTTATCAAGACTTATGCCGATTACAAAATAGGATTTTTTTTATATCAGCCAATAGAAAAAATTAATTCCTGATGCCTTTATAAAATAATAAAAATTGTGACCCCTGGACCCCGTAAGGGACACTGCCCCCAAACCCCCATTAAAATAATTTGGGGGGAAACAACACTGATAAAAGTGGGGAAAATTTAATCTCCGAGTCTGATTAGGATCCATATACCAACACTATCTATGCTAAGAATCCCTTGATATCTGAGTTCCCTAATGAATCAGTGTTCCTTATGAATCTCATAGCATAGTGGAAAATGTACTTTGATGGATCATTCACCCAACATGGATCCAGAGTAGGCATTCTATTCATCACCCCCCAAGGTGATTGCATTCCAAAATCATACATGCTATCATTCCCATGTACCAACAACATTGCTGAGTACGAAGCCTTAATCACAAGTCTAAGGATAGTAGTTCAGTGGCAGATTCAAGAGATGAAAGTCTATGGAGACTCACTGTTGGTTATCAACCAAGTCAATGGCGACTATCAAACTAAAGATGAAAATCTCACTCCTCACAAGAAGATGGTGGAGAATATCAAGGATCTCTTCATAGACATAACTTTTGAGAAAATTCCTCACATGAACAATAGAGCAACAAATGCCATGGAAACAATCGAATCACTGTTAGACATGCCAAACAACATCCTACAATGTGAATTATTGGTAGAACAACTTATTGTACCAAATTTCAAAATCCTTGAATTTGAATTTGCATGTGTCATTGTTGGTCATGGATCCCCATAGTATCATGACATATTCACTTACCTAAGCATAGGAACTCTCCCATCGGATATCACCCCGAACCTTAAAAAGACCTCTATTAAAAAGGCATCCTGATTCGTGATCCTAGGTGATATCCTTTACCGTTGAAGCATCAAAGGGACATTACTATGATGTCTTAACCAAGAGGAAGCATTAATTGCTTTAATAGAAGTACATGATGGCATATGTGGGTCCAATTCTAGCGGTATGATATTAGCTAAGAAACTGTTGAGGACAGGGTATTATTGGCCAACCATGGAAAAAGAAGCTCATCGATATGTGTGAAAGTGCATCTAGTGTCAACAACATGAGGATTTGATTCATGCTCTAGCTCAAGAATTGCAACCAATGATCACACCATGGCCTTTTTTACAATGGGGACTTGACCTCATTGGAAAATTCACCCCAACCTCATCCAATGGCCACAAGTTGATCATAACCGCCACTGAGTACTTTACTAAGTGGGTAGAAGCCATTCCTATGACCTACATAACAGAGAAACAAATTGCAAAGTTTATCTTGAATTACCTTATCTGATGTTATGGTGTTCCTCAAACACTCATCTCAGATAATGGAACTCCTTTTAAAAATTAGGATGTGAAAGAGATGTGCCAAAGATTCAATATCCAACACTTATTCTCTACCCCATACTATCCCCAAGGCAATGGCCAAGCCGAGGCTACAAACAAAACTATCCTAAAAATCTTGAAGAAAATAGTGAATGAAGCCAGTCATGACTGGCATCTGCAACTAAACCCCACTCTATGCACTTATTGAACTAGTATCTGCACACCTACAGGTGCAATCCCTTTTTCCTTGGTCTATAGATCAGAAGCTATCTTTCCTATTGAAGTTGAGCTCCCATCATTATGAGTGTCATTACAGAACTTGATTAGTGAGGAAGAATATAGAGTGTCTTAGCTGAATGAAATAGAATTCCTAGATGAATGTCATCTTGATGCCCTCAATCAATTGCAAGTATATCAAAACTGATTGAAATAGAGCTATAACAAGATGATCAAATGTCAGTAATTCCAAGTTGGAGATCTTGTCCTAAAGAAGAATTAGAAGAACCTTCCAGATCAAGGTAGCAAAGGAAAGTTTGAACCTAATTGGTTGGGTCCCTTTCTCATCACAACAAGCTACAAATCAAGAACATACCAACTATCAACCCCTAAAGGTGAACCCTTGCAGGAACCAACTAACAACTTGCATCTCAAAAGGTTTCTATGCCTAGTCTTGAAGGGTATAAAATTTGAAAATAAAAAAAAATAAAAAAAAATCAAAATCCAAAAAAATGAGAAAAATGATTGAAAAAGTAAAGAAAAAAATCATCCTCTAGTGAAAACCACTTTGGTGGGACTTTGGGAAAGTACCTTGGTGAAAAATTGGCAAATATGCACCTTGTGTAAATAAAGCATCTCCATCTATTCTTTGGCTCTTTTTTCCTATCATTCTTTGCACTGTTATTTATCCATCATATGTGTCCTTATCATGGATTGACATTGTGATGTATCATGAAACCTTTAGTACTACTTGGCATATTCCAAAGGTCAGTCAGTCCTACCTTTATCAAAGTAGTCTAACATGTCACACTGGGAGCATTTCGTTAGGAGTAATATTGGGTTCTTGTATATCTTTCTTGATCATCAAAAATCTTATCTTGAAAATCCAAAAACATTCATAAAAAATTCATCAAAAAATCCAAAAACATTTGCAAAATCTTGTACAGCTAAAAATCCAAAAACATTCAAAAATTGTAAAGGAAAAACTCCAAAACATCAAGAAGACATCAAAATCCATGTAAAAAGCTCAAAACATCAAAAATCTAAAAAATAGTACCTTGTCGAACTACATCATCTCTAAGCTTGAACATAAGCAAGGCTTATCTTTGATCAGCCCCCTAGAAACCCTAGGTCAATCCTTCAGGAGTTCTTCATAATAAACTGATGTCTTCATCTTGTAAATAGGTTGATTCAGTCAAACTACATGGTCTCTGCGTGTATAATGTAGGCAAGGATTATCTTTGATCAACCCCCAAGGCCCCTAAGATAGGTCTTCACATTAGGTTCTTGGTCGAAACTCAAAAATTCTCAAAAACCCCAAAACATCCAAATATCTCATAAAATCCCTAAACATTGGTAAAATATTTGAAAAAACAAAAACATCCAAATATTACGAAAACACAAAAACAATAGAAAATATTCAAAAGACCTAAAAAGCCTCAAATATCTCAGAAAACTCTAAACAACTTCAGAAAATTTGAAAATCCTAAACATTCGCATAACCTTTCAAAAGGACCAAAAATAGCCTCAAAATATTTCCAAAAATACCAAAAACATTGAAATATTCCAAAAAATTCAAAACCACCCATCACATCTCACTTTCACTTGTAATAAACCTTCACCCATAATAAATCGATTGTCACCTTCAACCTTTGGAAAAACAAGTAGAAAACAAGCGTAGCAAGTCATAAAGTGCAAACCTAATTGTCAAAATCTAAAGTCTAAATCATAGGTAAATGTGTCAGTGAAGTGTATATCAACAACTCATCTTAACATCATCATCCTACCATCAAAACAACCATCTGATCAACATTTCCTAGGATGTATCCTTCCTACAATGGACATCAGTATCAGAAACCACTTTAGCTAAACTTAAACTAGACAAGAGATATAGATAACAATGATTATTTGTCTTTGATCTTTTCTTATGATTTATCTTAATGACCCATTCTGAGGACCTCTTGATGATGTCTATCAAAATGATTTAGAGAGAAAGGAATGGGGCATCGATCATTATCTTTCATTTTTTGTGCTTGTGGGTAATCTTGTAAAATAATCTTGTGCATACTTGCTTAGTTGTGTGTAGGAAGGTCATTTATGGTATGTTGTTGACTATTGTGTATGATTTTGTCCAATATATTTTAAGCTTCTAACTTACATTCCAATGAGGTTTCTGTATGTAAAGATGTGAAAAAGAACTATCCTATCTATTTGCCGAGTCAAACTCCATTACACTAGATACAACACCATCTTGGTTATCATTACCTTAATGCATCATATCTATGTGTTATATCAAACAATAAGGAATAACGAAAAATCCCTATCTCGAAATGTGAGCATCTCATCGTCCTGCATTCATCCTCATTTTCCATTGTCTTGACACCATCTCTAATAAAGTCTTGATGGATCAAGGACTTGTTGGATCTTTTGCATCAATCATCAAAATCAACTGTCATTATTCTTTATTCTTCTATCTTATCTCCGTGCTAACTTGGTATCATGACAATCAACAAAAACATCATCAATGCATCCACCCTGCATCCACAAACCATCAACATACATTCATCTCATAATCATAGCATAATCATAAGCATCCATCATCATAATCATTGTGTATCATATCATACATAATACATTATCATTTGAGTTGTGATGAATAATATACATTTGTTATTCTAAGCATCTTAAATCGTTGCATATCATGATAATTTTCATCCATACATCCATATGCATACATCATCATCATAAAATTGCATATAAAATACACAAAAGGAAATACATCCACATCATTTGCATCCATATCATTTACATCACATATCATTCATTCCATAGCATATTGTGAAAAGATACTACAAAAGAACACAACATTGCTTTCATATCATATCATGATCATCACATATCATATATAAACAAGTAGAGTACATCCATACATAATATAAGCATCTCATATCATATGCATCCATAAACATGAAATAAGATGAACACATCATGAATCATATATATCCATATCATATATATATATATCAAAAAATGAATTTTATGGTACAAATCTAGATTAGTGTATGTATAATGATCAAAAGTATAATATCCACGAGGCTATAAAAAAGGATCCCATGAATGTATATCTGTGATAAAGAATCAAGCAACAAAATCAAAAAGTGTCTATACATAATAGCTAGCCCTAATGGCTGCTACCCTCTCTAGCCTGCCTCTTAGGCTGATCCTTTGCTCTCGGTCATGCATCACTCCGCTGCAAAAAATTAGGTTGTTTGAGTGTTTGCAGTACATCTCAGTGGTAATTTTTCCTATAATATGCAGTCTTTGTAGCAACCTCTCTATACAATCTAGCTGAAATTGTCCTACCATGAGTGGCAACCATCATAGCCTCTATCTGCTGGCGCCAGACAATCTCCTAGTCTCTCTCTCTGGTCATGACCTATACCCTCTATAATGCTTGATCTCTCTTAGTCGTGATGGCCACCACATGCTACCATTCCTAATCTCAATTAGTAGTAATACCCAAAAATCTGATGGCGGGCTTGATCCTGCTCACCAATAAAAGTCTGCACCTACTACTATAGCTACTGAATTTCTACATCCTTGGCATCTGGTGGTGGCAGTGGTGGTGCTGCCTGCTATTGTGGCCTCTGCTATACAACTAGAGGTTACTGAGGAGGTTGCTTTCCAATCAATAGAGCCCCTAGAACCTAACCATCCTTGCCATCCTGGTCACCCTATCATCTGCCTCTAGTCCCCTACCTCTAGGGCTCCCTGGTGGAGGAGCACCCACTAAATCTGTCAGCCATCATGGAGGTACGAACTAGGCATCATATGCAAACATAGTCTATGCTATCGTCTGACCCTAATCATAGGCCCATGGTTGAGCCACTATTTGTATGAAGCTCTCAACTGCTTTAAGAGCTGGAATGGTCGGTCCCCATGTAGGAACCTCTCTAGTCGACCAAGCAAAAATGTCCTTGTACGCATCATTAGGTCTATCCTGGACCTCTCCAAAGTATCGAGCCACTCTATCTGGTAAATACTGCTCAATAATAGTGTGCTTTTGAACCTACATTATTAGGTCTTCTTGGCGAAGTATAACTGGTGTATATCATCAAACCATGGTGGCATCTATAGCCATGGGTGCCAATGAAAAAATGTCATATCATTAATCACCTGTCGCTAATACGAGAGCCCAATCTATTTGGTGTGCCTCTGGGTAATAGCACCTTTGTACCGCTAGATCATAGGATCATCTGGCTCAACGTCTGCCATCTGAACAATAGGTCAGAGCACAATGATATGCTCCCACACCCAAATGTGTAGCAAATTCACCCTTGCACCAATGGCTTTCCCATCATAGTAAACAAAATCGTACATGTTATGATAAAGTGAGGCTAGCATCACTGACCCTCAGGAAAAAAGAGTCCTCTTGTGCAACATCCTATGCCATGCCAAGCCACATCTTAGGATGAACCCTCCATTGTGTCTATCTAAGGTGACCAAACCCAAAATCATGGCTGCAACAATCAACCAAAACAAAACAATGTCCTCCATCTCCATCACCTCATGGCAAGCATCAAGCCTGACATCAACATCATAGATCTATTGATCGCCATGAATCAACAAATGAAGGATCTGCAAACATCCTCCAAGGTCACCATTGCCTCGTATGTCAGAAGGTGGAAGGACAAGGTCTCACTATCCCATCTCTTGCATAGAGCAGTCATCATCGCTAAGTGAGTCCAGATAAAGGGTGCATACACAACATACCAAAGGTTGATCTATCCCAAGCGATCCTAGCATAACTCTGAAAAATCACTCAATATCTCTAATACAGTGGGTTTGTACTCCCATGACATCAATGGTCGAATGACCTTCTACATCCATGAAGTGCACGGTGTTAGGAAATCAAGGAAATTTAACCCAATTTGAAATTTATAGCAAAAAATCACAAAAGCATCACTATTTTCAATAGTGTCACTATAAGAAAATTTCAAATTGTGATTCCCAGAGCATTTAAAATTACAAATCGCAACATGAGTCACCAAACACACAGGCACCACATTTTAATCTTTGGTAAACCCTAACCCTAAATTCTAAATCGACATAAGTGTTGCTATACAAGTATGCGTCACATTTTTAAATTAGAAATCCTAATTTTAAATCGTGACTAGTTTTGCCATAAACATATGCATTGCTATAATTCATTTCAACATCACCAATTTCAATTTGGGTGTTGCTATATAGTGACGCCACCAAAGTTTAAATTTCAAAGAGTAATAAATGCATCCAAAAGTTAAATTTCAAATCAAGTTCAAAGTTACATACTAGTGATCATGTGCCTGGAAGCTGCTGGAACTCTCGAACTTGGTCAGAGATGTGCTTGGGAAGCTCTTGGTGTGCCATTTCATCGGAGCTCAAAATAGAAAGAATCTCTTAAGTGTGAATGCACAAATGAATTGAAAGTGACCCTTCTTGGCTTATTTAAGCAAGAAAATTAGGATTCTTTTTCCTAATTTAACCTTAAAGATAGGGTTTATCATCATTTTCAATCATTTTTCCAATTTGGACCTTATTTTGCATCATTTTTTGCATTATTGGCATAATTCTTGCATCCTAGAGCCTTTCTGGACCCTTAGGGTAGCTTTTAACCTTTATCGAGAAATCAACCCAAAATTTGAAATTTTTGCCCGTTTCTCGAGGGGGCAAGGAATCAACTTTATCCTTCAACAGTGGGGCATATAAAATTTTAGAATTTTTTTATTTTTTGATATAAGTAGTGGTTTTAATTTGAAGAGCATTACTATTTGAAATGAAGCAATAGGTACCTCGCTTCAAAGAGGGGCAAAATGTAGACACTGAAAAAAGTCCTGAATGATATCATACACTCGAAACAGATTTACTAACATCATTTCCTCTTCAAATCCATCTTATTTTTGCTTAATTGATTAAATTAACATATTGCATCATTTTCATCTATTAGCATAATTAATTTAATTAGGTTAATTCATCCCCCTTCATGCTAACACTTCATCGCATTAAGTTAAATAAATCAAAACATTTAATTTAATTTCCTAAGTCATCTTATTTAATTAAATGACCCTAAGTTATTTAATTAAATATCATTTCATCTCTCTCACATTCATTAAATCAATTAATTTAATAAATATCAATGTATTCCTCCAAATCCCCTAATTGCATGATTAAATCTTGTTTAATTAGCAATTAAACTAATTTTCCTCTAGAAAGGGAATATTCCCTTAGAATATTCCCTATCTCTTTTTTTGCACAATTAAAGTTTTCTTTTAATTTGAAAAATTCCTTTTTCCTCACCCAAATGAATAGTCCAAAAGAATATTCTTATTCCTCCATCATTTGAAAAAAGGATATTTTCACTTGGATTCTTGAGCAAGTTTTAACCTTTAACCTTTTGAACAAGTCAGCTTTGACCTGTGTGAGCAAGTTAATAGTATGTTTGTTTGAGGCAAGTGGGATCCCTTGATTAAATCTCATCATGCATTCTCATCCATTGATGAGAATCCATGATCATTGCTTCTCATCTCCTTCATCTTTGACCGTTGATTAAAATTTCTTGTCTCAACCCTCTATTTCTCATTTGCTTTCCTATAAATAGGTCACTATTTAGAGACAAATTGATCCATCTTTTTTTAGAGAAAACTCATGCTATTGAATCTCATCCATTTTTCAATTGCAAAGTCATGTTGTTGAATTCACTTGCATCCACACTCATCTTTTACTCTTTTTTAGCTTGTTTTAGTTAATTTTAGTTGCATAATAGCTTAAAGCATTCCTTAATGGCTTCCACGAATCCATCTTAGTTTGTATATGAATTAGGGTTTTCATCTTTTAGCTTAGAATTAGCTTAGATTAGCTTAGCAATAGCATAAGTAGATCATTTTTAGCATAAAATCATGTTAATTTAGCTTGCATCATGTTCATTTTTAGCATAAACTAGATTTTCATCCATTTATCACAATGGTTTCATTGATTCTCTTCCATATAATTGACTGAAATAGGCTCACTAATCATGGGATTGGGAAAGGGTCATCGTTTCACATCAACATGACACCAATTCCAAAACAAGATAAGTTTCAAATGGGTTAGAGTAGGAATTTGAGTGTTTTATTATTTGTAATTTTAAGTTTGTGTAAATGCTTAGTTTAATCTTTTTAATTTGAATGATCTTGTTTGGTAGATGTAGGTTTTTTGGGTAAATTATGCTTCAATTCATCATGAATTAAGCCTAATCGATCCACCCTGATGATCCCCATCTCACACCAAGTACCAAAGACATCATTGTAGCACATTATTTCACTATAACACACCTCGAGACATAGCAACATAAGGATAACTCCATCTACTCATAGCACTTCTTCAACATCTCAACTATACATGCACAACTTGTAAACCTTCTTTATTACAATTTTCTCAATATCCTTAACATATACAACAATTAACCAACTTCCTTGACATCAATGACAACACCTTCATACTTGCAACAATCTCCCCCATTGTCATTGATGGCAACACATGATGTCAAAAACTATCAAAGACAACACAACTCTGAACAACTTTTCCTACAATTTTTCTTGATTTTTGAATGACCAATCTTTTTTGTATGATACTTTCTCTCCCCATTTGACATCAATGGAAAAGACAAAAGATGTTTTACATTGTTCTCTTCTTTTGACATTGAACCAATATCTATACTAGCACTGAATACTCCCCCTTAGGAGCACACCTAATCATCTGTACAATGGAAGCACATGATACTACCTACTCCCCCTGAGAGGTAGCCACCAATCATTAGTATAGAAGTAAGATATATCCATAGATCTATTGGATTTATGCATCTCCATATGCATCTAGTTCAAGAAAGGAGGGACAATAACCCCTAACTTCTCTTGGAGATACTCAAAAGTATCTTTAGAAAGAGCCTTAGTAAATATGTCAGCAATCTAATCCTTTATAGGTACATACTCAAGCTTTACTTCATTCCCAATGACCTTCTCTCTCAAAAAGTGATACTTTATTGATATATGCTTTTTCCTTGATTACATCACTAGATTATTTGATATGTTAATTGTACTTGTATTGTCATAGAGAATAGAGATGGGACCATCATATATTACTCTGATATCCTTCAATGTTTGTCTCATCCACAAAACTTGTGTGCAACAAGATGCTTTAACAATATAGTCAACATCTGCAGTGGATAAGGAAACTGAATCTTGCTTTTTGCTTAACTAAGATACCAATCTGCATCCAAGAAATAATGCACCACCACTTGTACTTTTCTATCATCAACACAACCTACCCAATATGTATTTGTATAAGCACTTAGTGTAAATTTAGTATCCCTAAGATACCATAAGCCATGATCTAGAGTGCCTTTTAGATATTTGAATATCCTCTTGACAACTACAACATGTGTTTCTTTAGGATCCTCTTGAAATCTAGCCACAAGATAAATTGCATGCATGATATCTGATCTAGTGGTAGTTAAATACAACAATCTACCATGTTGATGTGTGTTTTTGCACCTCTCAACACAAATAGAACATAAATTCTCTATCTCTCTTCAAAGATAATTCCTACAAACAAGTTGCAAAAAATATCCCAAGGTCTCTCAAGTGTCAAGTCATGAAAATGCTTAGAATAGTTCAATTGGTTGATGTGATTTGTTGGTAATCACAAAGGGAATTTATGATTCACTAAGTATGGAGGGAATTGGGTCTACAAAGGAGTTTTGTAAATTCTGGAAATGAAGGACAACAACTACAAGTTTGGGACAAGAAACCAAAACTCCTCCTTACTTCATCAAATATGGATTTGTTGTGATGCTATAACTTTGTCTTAACTTCAAATTTTAAAGAAAGTTCAAAAAGAAAAAGCGTTAGAAGTTTCCTAGATCTTCAACTAATGTTGAACAGTAACAATGGAGGATGCTACAGTGGACAAAATTCCTAAAACTAAGTTCCACTTAACCAAGGGCAGCCTATAGTCTTATGAAACTAGTGCAATATTCTAAGTTCTATAGATTTTCAAATGATTCATTCACCATTAAAGCATGAACAATAGCTGAACTTAATTGCAACAATGTAAATTATGCTCAGACTAACTTTACACATTAGTTTATTAGCAATAAACAACAAAAAGTATGAGCTAAGAAGACATCAAACACTATAGAATACTTCACCATTAAAGCACAACATGAACTAACAACTAAAAATCAACTTAAAACTAGAACAATGAAGCTGAAATTTGATATTTGGAGAATGAATCATGCACACATGAAGAATAAAACAAAAGAAACCATCAAAACAATGCTTTTCTCATTAATTTTCGATAGTATGTCTTTACAGAACAACTCATCTCTCCCTTTGAAAATGAGAGGGTGCCCCTATTTATAGTTTTCCAAAAGAAAAATGAATGGAAAATATTCATTTATATTGTGTGGCTCAAATTCATTTTACATTAGGGTTTCACCTACCCCCAAATATATGACAATATAAAATAAAGTTTTGTCTTTTCCCTATTTTTTCATTTAGTTTCCTTTACACTGTAGTTGTTTTGTATTGTAGTGACTTCCAGTCCCTTTGTAACTATTTTGATAGGTATTGATCATCTATGATGGGATTTCCAACCACTTTCTTAGCATTCACATACTCTATGAACTTTCCAAACACACCTATCAGTTTCTTCTCCTTAGAGAGCTCAAATTTGAGGATTTGGAAGGACATCCTCTTGACCCTTTCAATGATTTCCCTTTGATTCTCAACAAAATTTGATACTGCCTCAATAATCTATTCTATCTAGATGAAATCCCTTGCAGAAAAATCCATAAAATTTGGTGAAAGCATGTCACCAACTCCTTGCTCCATTTTCTTGTGGAATATAGGCTTAACTCTCTCTAGATCTAATTCCAAGGTAGACCCCTCAAAATTGGTCATTAGCTTTAAATACTCCACACTATGCTCCTAATGCTCAGTAGCCCATTCATGATCGAGTTCCAAGTCATACAAGACTTTTTCTAAAACCTCCTTCCTGTAATCAAATTCATTAACCAAGTTTCCATCAGCCAATGATCTTATTTTGGTAGCCCTAACTCCTTTTCCTAGGTTTCTTGGGGAAGCTTAAGGATACACTCCAGCTTAGGATAAGTTATCCTATACACCTCTAGGAACTCCTTGCAAGTATTCATCATGTCCTCTATATCCTTCTATAAGATTTGATACCTGTTGTACATTGATATTGCATGGTTGATGCCTGCATTACTATTCGATATCACTTTGTTGAACTAGTCAGTCATGGACTTGGTCTAGCTCTTTCTTTTCTCCATTTTGCTTATATCTTCTTTGGAAAAAAGGGTGGATGCCGAGGATTTTGTTGGTGTCCCTTCTTTGGTGGAAGTCCACTATTGAATGTAGGCAGTTAGATCCGCCACTTATGCTTTTAGCTCTTCCTTGGTGGACTAGTCTTTATTCATATGTTGAATAATTATGGAAACAAACCCCTAAAACTCATCTATCTTCTTCTCATGAGTTTTCAAGCTTAGGTTAATCATAGATATTTGATATTCTTTCCCTTGTATGATTCATATACCTCCACCGGCTACTGGGGTGGCAACCTATAGTTTTTGAGATCCAGAAGCATCCATAGTGATATGAGAGCAGGTCTTGGGCTTCTTCTCCTTGTGAGTCCTCGTTTGACCTCTAGCCAAGATAACTTCTAATTAGGCCTTGGGGTCAAGGACCATTGGGGTATTTTTCTTCAATTGTTTCTCTAACCATGTGGGGACCCACGTTTGACCTTTTAGTGATTCATGATCACCTTCCTCTTTTTCTTTTTCTCCTTGAGGCTCATCTTCTTCTTCACTGGGGACCTTTCCATCATCCTTTTCTTCATCATCTATGCCTTCTATCTAAATATCTTTCCCTTTGTTTTGCTCGGTAGAATCTCTATTCTCCTCACTGATATATTTATATTCTTCATGTTCAACCTTGTTATTCTTCTCAGGCTCAAATTCCCTTTCTTTGATGCTCCCTTCTTCTTCCTTCTCCTACTCTTTCTTAGAAGGCCCTTCCTCTTTTGGCAGTGTTTCTTCTTGTCTCAAGCCCTCACTTTGGCTAGTTCATGGAGGCACATATAGTATCTCCACATCTATTTTAATATCTAGTTTCTCCTCTCCACAGCAGTGTCCTTCAAGGCTAGCCTCTTCACTTACATCTTTGTGCTCTTGAGGTAGCTCTTCATCTAGCTCCTGATCTGATTTTTTCATTTCCCTCATCCCCAGATACTTGTTGTTCCACCTCATTAGAGGCCACCTTATCGATATTTACGTTTAGTCCAACCTCTAGATGTTCAAAGTAGTCATCCCTATTAGAATCCTTGAGATCATTGACAATTTCTTTTAAAGCCTCCCCAGGTTGCTCTGAATTGAGTCACTCCATCTCTTCGAAAATAAGCATTGTTTCCTCCATCTTCAGTGGCTTATTTGGTGGTGGAGGAAGTGGCAATGTAGTAACAAGCTGGGCCATGAATGCTTGGACCTTTGGGTCGAGCTTTACCCCCAAAAGCTCAGTGGGAACATTCTACATATAGGTCGTGAAGGCGTGTGACAGAGTGGGCAGTGACATAGTGGTTATCATCAAGGAAGGAGGCAAAGTGGAGATGGTAGGCAATAGAGGCCACAACGAAGAGGAGGATAATAGGGAGATAGTGGAGGAAGAAGAGTCCAACACCACCATAGGAGCAATTGGCGAGGTGGAGGCGAGGTGGATAGGGATGCCCACTACAGGTGGAGATGAGATGGGAAAGGTTTGGGTTGGAGGTGGTGGAGTGGTAGTAGCAACAATGGTAATGGAAGTGGTCAATGGTAGCAAACGAGACCACTAAGATTCTTCTTCTTCATGCTAGGGCTCTGTTGGTGTTTTTTCCAATACACCTAAGGAATCTCTAAAGAGTAGCCAACTTCTATATTCAAGATCCTTAAAATGAATGGCCAACTAACAAGATTTAGTCGAAGACTAAAATCTTCTACACTTTAGGCTCTGTGGGACCTAGGAGGGTGTTCCTAACAAAATTCCATTTGACTATCTCAATGAATGAGATATCAAAACACAGATGGGTTCCTATGAGGGATAAATAACATAATTCACTCAAAAGTACGCTAATCTTTGAGAAAATAACTATCAATTTACCAGGAACAAGGAAATATCTCATACACATGCCTCATGGTAAGTAAATTTTAAGATATTTGCATTCTAACCCTAAATCCACAGTTTGATACATTATTATTATCATTCAAATGATAAATACCATGACAAAGAAATTAGTGTCTTCATCAATTGGGCAATGGAGTCATGCATCTTACAATCAGTTATATAGAAATTATTTAAATATGATAATTTTGGAATATTTTCATAAGGCCTTGCATTATGAATACTCATTGTACCTAAAGCATCACTTCTTACCAAATCCTTCATAATTTTTCACAAATTCATGACCTCAACTAAGCATTTAATCGATTCTTTGAACCAAAGAAGAATTAAGGATATGCATTCAAACAAAGTATTTGGAGATGAAAAAAATATGCTTGATATTTCATTCAAAATTTGCAAGATGATTTACAAAGGAGAGTATATGCCTTATGCATGAAATTTGTTTCGATATCAGTAATTTCTATAAGACTATTTAAGATTTACATATGCATAACTCACAAGCAAAGATGATTCGACTATTCCATTTATTGGTATTCTTTATAATTTCTACCCTTTGCATACCACATTACAAATTTTCATTGCATACCACATTACAAATTTTCATTTCAACTCAAATTTTAGTTGCATTTCAAAATTCCCCACATGCTAATTATGCAATAACATGCTAATTATGTGAAACCAAAATTTCAATAGCCACCAAAAGGGAAAAGTAAAGTGCCGCCAAAATTTCACTCAACCGCCAGGTAAGCAACAAATCCGACATTCATATTGCCATGAAAGAGCATAGTTAGCATCAAGTACCTCAAAAATACCAGCCACACATGCAGAAAAAGAGAAACCACCACAAAAATTATCAAACAACACAAAATTTTCCATCCCACACACCACCTTTTCATCGGCCATAAGACTTACCACCACCAACACCTAGTCCATGGTACATGCACCCACTTCGCGTCGTAGTGAGATATGGAGAAGAAACCTCAACTCCCTCTTCGTATTTGTCCCTTTTTAGCATAGCACCACCTTGCCTGCTTGGAGTCTTGACTTCCAAAGGTGGGAAAGACAATACCTCCGCTCCTGGGGATGGAGCTCAACCCAAGGTCTTGAGATACTGGTGATAGCCATAGTCCGTTTCCGTTTCACTTTCAGATGAGCTATCCATGACATCAATGGGTGAGTTCTACCATCTGAAAGAACCTCACCCATATCTCACCTTCCTGTAAGCTCCTACAAAAAATTTTGCTGGTCCTTTGCCTTTATCCTTTGTCATTCTAGCAACAGGTCACTGGAATTGCAATCTCCTGCTACACCTTGAAGGTGCACTCATGGGCCTATTAATAGGAGCCTTGTCATCTACGACTGATGTACATTCTGGAACATCATCACGGGGCCTCTGCACATTTAGTCTGGATGACCTTCTAACTAGTACTACGAAATCAACCGGTTTTCTCATGTTCACTGCACAATAGTTTCTTGATCTCACAATTGAACAATATTCACTTAGCTCCAATTTAGAAAATTTCCAACTTCTAAATGTAGATGACACAACTAGTAGTTATCCCATCTTGTATTTATTGGGTGATGTGATGATAACAACCATCAATGCACAGAGAAATCACACACGCAAAATGGTGGTAGTTCATTGGCATGCATATTATCACCGTTTATTTCCCAAGTGCATGGAAATCTACATATCATACTTCATGATGCATGGAAATCAATTTTATCACTCCTGTGAAGAGCATCCCATTAATGTGTCCTGGTTGTAGAACCAAACGGTTATCACGTGCATGTTTCTCAATTTTGAATGTCAACCCTCGATCTTTTGATGAAATGGCAGATCAGATGGCTCGCATTAGGCTGACTAGGTTTGAATTTCAACAATTCCCTGTTCATTTATCTTTGGAAAATAGCATTCATCCACATCAGATGGAAACTCACCGTTAGTAGGTTTCATCCATCCCATGAACTTGTGGATTAATCCACATGTCCAGATCTCGCTACTCTTGCAGTCATTAACAAGCATTCACCTTTTCCTAACGAGTTGGTGGGGAACAACATAGATTGTTCCCTACACTTAATCCTCTCCATCGGTTTAGAACCATGGGAAGTAAACTAGATAGTGGAGATTGGGCCCCACATATGTATAAGGACACACATCCTCATCTCGCTATCCTCGCACTGCATAACTGGCTAACATTTAACATCTGCGAGTTGGTGGGGTATGGCCAGGATCATTTCCCATGGTCTTGAATATCTAAACCTACACATACAACACAATTAGCATTAAATAAGGGGCCATTGTTAGGCCAATGGTGATTTGACCCTCACGGATGAATGAATTAAGCTTAAGTCATTTGGGGAAATATTGAAACCCAACTTTAGGAAAAATTTAAAGTTGATGACCAACTAGATGATCGGTGCTCTAAGCCAAAGGGGCCAGTAGCCCAATGGATATGATGGATCAAGTGATGACTTATTGAATGGGAAACCAACAGGGCAAGTCAATGTGAAATTAGAAGGACAGAGGGTCTTCAAATTCAAAACCCTATCCAAACCATGGGGATAAGGGTTTAAAGTGTAGACTAAGTCCATGGGATCCTCAGAAATTGCAATTTTTTTGGGAAGCTACATCAGGCTCTTCCTCTTGAATGATTGGCATCTCTAGCACAAAGGTCCTCATTCTTCCTTTCTTTGATGGTGGCTACCCTTCCATTGATTTTCTTGTATAAACCTTATGTTTGGGCTTATGTTCAGGTGCCTCTTTCCTCTTCCTAGATCTTGTGATGGGTGGGGACTTGGGGGATTTTCCTAAGGAACCCACAATAGAACTGCTATTTGTTTCACTACCCATATCATCTTCAAGCTCCCCATATGTGAGCTCAACACCTTCCTCCTTCAATTTGGAAATCTGTTCATCCAACCACTATTTCGTTCGGTGTTCCATAGGGTGGGTGAGAATGTCCAAGTCAGTGACCTCCTCTTCAACCCAGTCTATTATTGGCTAAGGGATGTTTATCAAATCATCATATCTATCATCTATAATGCTGTCATCATCAACAACCTGGTCAGGAATTTGGAAAAAATTGAAATATTTCATGAATGATGCGATGATCATTCTCATGTAGTGGCGCATATGCACTTCTTTATCATCATTACAACTCACCTAGAATTATTCGACGTGTGGTCAGTGGGCGTATTCTCTCCCAACCCATTTCTTCTACTTACCCCAAGGATCTACTCTTCCACTATCCTTATGAAGGTCAAATTTATGCTCCACCAACTCCTTTTATGAGTATTCCACACAGGGAGCAATGGGGCAAGCGTACATTCCTTGTCCAAGGGTGAGGGGATATGGGACCCCAACTCTATGTTTTTTTCTCAACAAGGTGTGGGAAGTTTGAAGTTGTCGAGTTACCTCCAACAAGATGATCCTGTCATTGGGGTAGCATAGTAATGTGTAAGGTCTTCCTAAGAATCCCTCAGATCTGATGTAAATGAACTTTGGGAATTGGATGAACAGATATCCAAAACCCTTCACAAATGCTTTTGCACTGTGCGAAACTCTTCTTTCAAAATATTCCCCTAGGAGTCTGATTATATGCCCAATGAAGGAATCATTTACCCTTCTGTATTCCCTTTTGAAGTTTCTGTATTGGAGTTGTGGATAGCAGTCGTAGACCTTTAACTATCCCGTTTTGGTTCCCAGTTCTCCCACACAAAATAATCCTTTATATGGGAACTTGACCCGCCAAGAGGTATACTAGGTATGAGGTCCTATAGAAATGAGAAGTCTTCTTAACCTTGATGAGTTGGTCATGTATATTGTTGCTTATCATCTTTTCCCAATGGAACCTAGCTTTTCCCCCAAAGATCTCTATAAAATAGAATAGATCCAATTTTCAAGGAATGTGGTAGTAGGAAAGCCCATTACTTGGCTCAAAAGTGTGACTATATCATGATGTTCCTCAAAGAAGTCACTCCTATACAATGTCTGGGGGACCTTCGTTGCACTCGCCCTCTTTTCCTATAACCAATTCTGGTTGATTTTTCTTTTGCATTCAAGGGGATCTTGTTGCCACAACTGGTTAGCGAAATCCTTCTCTACCTCCTCCATTTCATCAAAGACTGGAATATCGAAGGTCCTGCTAATAGAATTGGTTGACAAGTCTACCAATACTCTTCCATCATGGTCAATTAATTTTCTATTGGAGTGGTAGCACTCCCAGCAGGCCAGTACCAATTTTGGAGCTATAAGTGCAGGAGGGAAACCAACTGCTTTGGCTAGGGCACTCTTCTTAATTTGTAAGGCCCTATCTATTTTAGGGTTAAGCATAACCCTCCCCTTGAATTCATCTATACTAACATGCTCGAGGTTAGTATCCAATATTGTCTCTTAGTTGGAGGTGATCTTTGATGTGTACTCACCTCCATGAAACTCATACTTCATTTGTTCCTTTTCTTCATTTCCCCTAGGGGTGCGAGTGGGATTCTTTCCCTTAGGGTCAGGCTTTTGTGCAGGCTTCTCCAATGGTCCTGCAACAGGTTCCATAAATCCTGCACATATAGAATGTAGTAAGTGTTTTTACACATAAATTAGGGAAAATTTCAATCAAATCCTACAAATCGAGTGTGAGATCCATTTATACATCATCAAGAAATCAAGACATTCATTATTATTCACTGTCTGATGCTCATTTGGATCATTTAGGCTAAGGCGGGTCTAGAGGTGTGGGTTTCCTCTAGGTGGAAGCCATCAGAAGAAAACTAGAGTAGAACGACATTGGGAGAAGGGAAATCTGCAAAGGTCCACCCATAATCAAATTTCTACATGGCACTTCAGATGGATAAATTCCTTACAAGGTCACTTAGCATGTGTGGAAATTTGTGATGATGCACTCAAGTTATTTATTTTCATCAATTAGCCTTTAGTTTATGTGAGCATAGGGGATGCAGACGCCATAGGGCAGAAATCCCCTAGAGGTCAGCTATTAAACAACAACATCGGGTTGGCGGTGGTTTGCATGCAAAGTTCTTCATTGCAAAACCTGCAGGGTAGCTTTCCTTCATAAGTCCATTGAATTCCAAGTCAGAGGATGTGGAGCTTTAGGCGATGCGGGCCCTAGATGGTGGGAAGCTTGTTAAGCCTTCACAATTGAGCAACAGCTTGGGAGGGATGAAATCCTAATCATGGTGGTCCGCATGGGCAGATCCGCTAAAGGGAATTGCCTGAGAATTCTTGACTTGTATGTTTTATACCGATGATGGCATTAGCAAGGTTGGGGTCTATGCTATAGGGAGACGTATGGTCATTGTTGTTAGAGAACAACGTTGAAATGACTACCACCCGCAAGTTGTGACCCACATAGGCGGATCCACAAAGGGTGTGTGACCTATGACTTGGAGTTGGTAAATTTTGAAGATGAGCATGCAGAAAGGTTTCTCGCAAGGTTCGCATGGTGGAAGGATACAGGAACTAGGTAGTTAGAGAGCAGTGGAGGATTGGTGGTGACCTAATGGTGAAGACTCAAACTGTTGAACCCTCATGCCCCTTTGGACTTAGTGGCTTTGCTAAAACTTTGTATTTCGGTGCAGAGTCAACAACGCGGGATGGTGTTATGGTCTAGCAGTTTATCAGAATGGTGACAAAGTGAGGGCAACCCATAGGAAGAGTCTCGCGAAGGGAATTTTGCATAACCCACTAGACTTAATTGTTTCCTTAGATGTGGGGTTTTGAAGGCGGGAGTTTGTGTTAGTTTAGTTGTTATGACATTGTGATAAGGGAACGAACATCTACGAGCAAATTTCTGCAAAATTCCGGTGACACCTATTATTTGATCAGGGTTACAAAATCCTTGAACACGAGAACAAGTGGATGATAAGCCATTTTAAGAATAGCTATAGGAGAGCGACCATCCACGAAGGGGATCTCACACTAAAGAAAATCCCACGAGTGATTTTAAAAGGTTTAAACCCTAGGATGGGACCTTGTACTCTTGGAGATTCTGTGATTTTTTTCTTTAAAAACCTTAAATAATTATTTAAAATGAAACTAGATCAAGGAAATACATGAGAGCCAGGTGCATACCTCAATCATGTGAAGGAGAGAAGGTGGCCGCTAGGTGTTTAGATCTTTGTGCACATAGGAGCTCCTTCACTTCAAATTTCAAACCATAGGGTGAAAATGATAGGTGGGTGGTCGCATATATATAGGTAAACTTTTCATTAATTCCCTTCATTAAATGTAGGTACAAAGGTCGCGAGGTTGGTGAGTTGTGGAAATTCGCACCATTGACGACACTTGGTGAAAATCTAGACAACTAATGCAAGTGCGGGGCCTGTAGTGCAGGAAAAAGCCTAGAGTCAACCACTACTTAGTGGCAAAGTGATAAAGGTAGTCCACATGTGGTGACCCACAACTGCAGGTCCACAACACATGATGGACACAGGGGAAAAAGGAAGGAAAAAACCCACAGGATAAGTCTCGCTTCTGGCAAAGACTTAGCCAATTTTGGGGTAGATGATTTTGGTCAAGTGGAATTTGATGACTTTACTGTGTGACCAACTTAAGCTCAAAAATAGGGGCATACAAAACAAGGAAAAGACAAAAATGAACCAACAAAGGAAAAAAGGAAAGAGGGGGTCCCCGGTCCAAATAGGGCATGCGTGCTATAGGCACAACACAACAATCATTGATATGTATTTGCTCTGATAAACCTTAGAAGAATCATCATCCTTACTCAATTTGCATCTAGTTACCATAGGAGTGCATACTGGTTTGGAACCATCCATCCCAAATTTCTTCAACATTTCTTTTGCATACTTTCATTGTGAAATGAAAATCCCTTTGCTTGTTTGATTGATTTGTAGTCCAAGGAATAAATCCATCTCACCAAACATGGACATCTCAAACTCTTTTTTCTTCTCTTCAACAAACATCATACACATAGTTTCATTTACTCCAAAAATAATGTCATCCACATACACAACTACTATCAAGATTTTTTCATCTACAATTTTGAAATAAAGATTGCTATCTATAGTACCTTTACTGAAACCTTGCTGAATCAAATATTTTTCCAATCTTTCTACCAAGCTCTGGGAACTTGTTTCAAGCCATATAAATCCTTTTTCAATTTGTATACCATATCCAGTTGATCTGATAATTGGAATCCCTTTGGTTGTTCCATGTAAACTTCTTCTAGCTCTCCATTCAAGAAAGAAGACTTCACATCCATCTAGTAAACCTTGAAGTCCTTATGGGAAGAAAATGCCAAAAAGAATTTTAATAGCTTCCATTCTAGCCACTAGAGAAAATGTCTCATGAAATGATATCCTTCCACTTGTGAGTAGTCTTTACACACAAGCCTTTCCTTGTTTCTTACTACATCTCCATTCTGATTGAATTTATTTATGAAAACCCACTTACTTCCAGTTATTTTCTTGTTTGTTGGTCTAGGAATCAATTCCCAAGTTTTATTTTTCTCAATTTGCATAAGTTATTCTTCCATTGCTTTCATCTACTTCAACAGCTTTTATTCTTGTCAATACACCTTTCATCTTGTCTCCAATGATCTGATCTTTTGAATGATTCTTTTGCACATACTTATGGGTTTTAGCAACCCTTTATGGAGCTTCTTCTTCTTCATTCTGCACTTCTTGTTCTCCAACTATTTCTTCTACTTCTCTACAATCAGGTTCATTTGACACATATCCATCAACTTCAATTGAATTATTCAATTCTTCATCAACCTTGACATTTGAGCTTTCTACAACCTATTTGAGCCTTTTATTATAATATCTATAAGCTTTGATTCTAGTAGAGTATCCAAGGAAAGTACCCTCATCACATCTAGCATCAAACTTTCCTAGATTTTTTTCATCTCTCTTGATATAACATTTGCTTCCAAATACCTTGAAATACTTAACAGTAGGAATCTTTCCACACCATAGCTGATAGGGGGTCTTAGTGTTGTTAGATTTTGCTTGAACTCAGTTGAACACATAAAAACCAGTGTGAATTGATTCTCTCTAATAAAATTTTGGTATACCTACCTTCATTATCATTTTTCTAGAAACTTCTCGAATTGTCCTATTCTTTCTTTCAGCTACACCATTCTACTGAGGAGTTCTATGGGTAGAAAATTATCTTCTTATTCCATGGGATTCAAAAAACATGTTAAACTCATTGGAGGTGAATTCACCACCTCTGTCAAACCTCAAACATTTTAATTTTAAATCCATTTCATTCTCAACCGTTGCTTTAAATGTCTTGAACTTGTCTAATGCATCAAATTTCTCTCTAAGAAACTTAACCAATGCCATTCTAGAGTAATGATCAATCAAAAGCATAACATAATTGTAACCTTGTAGAATTCTCACCCTCATAGGACCACAAAGATCTATATGAATCAATTCCAATAGTCTAGTAGTAGATTGTTTCATTGACCTAAAGTTGTTTATAGCTTGCTTTCCAAACTGACAATCCTTGTAGATAGCATTAATAGGCTTTGTAATTCTTGGTAAATCTCTCATAACTTGTACTACAGTAATTCTCGCCATATTATCAAAATTCATATCACACATCCTTTGGTGCCATAACCAACTATCATTAATCTGAGACATAAAGCAATGTCCATCAACACCTTTGAGTTGATAGATGTTTCCTTTAGTCCTCTTGCCAACAACAATCACAGTTTTTGAACCTTTTCTGATTTCAAAATTTTCATCCTTGAACACAAAATTATATCCTTTACTACACATCTTTCTGGAACTCAAGAGATTATTCCTCAAACCCTTAACATATAGACATCATCAGTATTATGTTTACCATCAAAACTGATTGAACCTATCCCACAAATCTTAGCGCCAAAATCATCTCCAAACTTAACTAAGCCTCCATCATATTTTTCAAGTTTAACAAAATTACTTTTGTCACTAGTCATGTGATTTGAGTAGCCACTATTAACAACCCAATATTTATTTTCTTGTTTAGCATGAAGAGAAAAGAACACAGTACCTTGAACTTTCTATGGAGCACTTTCCTTCACACACCTTTCAAGAGTAGATTCATCTTTTAAAGATAGGAAAAAGAATTCATTATCATCAAAATCTCCATAATCAGACTCATCATAAAAAGTTCCAGCATCTTCATTGACATAATATGCTCTTTTGATCACCTTCCCTTTATTTTCTTTACCTTATCTATGTTTATTTATTTAAGCTCTTTCTAAACATCTTGAAGCATAATGACCTATTTCCCCATAGCTAAAAAATTTGAATGGTAATTTTCCTTTATACTTATTGGATCCCTTTTTCATTCTTCTTACAAAATAGCTTCCACTTCATCAAGACTTTCTTCATCTAGATCTTCCACTTTTGTAGCCTTGAAATCAGTTTATGTCTTCGTTCAATTTTCAAATCAAGCTCTCATTTCAAATGAAGTTAGAGTACAATCAACTAATCTTTAGTATAAGTATTATAATCTACAATTTCCTTTATAACATATACCTTTTCACTATATATATTAGGGAGAGTTTTGAGTACCTTCTTCACTATCCTAGATTCATCTCCTTGCATTCCACCTACCATCTCATCTACTCTCTACATGTAGGATTTAATGTTCTCATCTTCGCCCATTCACAGGATCTCAAATTGTGCCTCCAAATTCTATAATTTTGCTTGTTTAACCTTTTCATCTCCTTCATACAACTTTTCCATCTTATCCCAAACCTCTTTAGCATTCTTTAGATTCATAACTTTAACTATTTCAGAATGTGAAAGACTATTTACAATAATAAACCTTGCCTTATTATTTATTTCATGTGCTTTGATCTCATCAGTAGTACTTGGTCCATTTACTGGAGCAACATATTGGTTCTGAATAGACTTTTTAATCTCATATCCATAGTAGGCTGGATATACTTCCATCTTTATCTTCCAAAATGCATAGTCAATGCAATCGAACCTAGAACAATCAATAGTTATCTTGTTTTCCATCCTAGACCTTCCTTAAGTGGTTAAGCTCTCCTCCAAGGAACCTTGCTCTCATACCAATTGTTGAACAAGACAACTAAGAGGGGGGTGAATTAATTGTAGCAACTTTATTCTTCAAAAACCCTCAATAGAAGTTAGATTTACAAGCATTCACATAACCTTTACTCTACGAGTGTGAATAATCATTAAATGTAGAAATAGGAACTAGAAGTAGCAAGACCATACACACAAGAACACCAAATTTACGTGGAAAACCCAATGAGAGAAAAACCACAGTGAAGATTAGATCACAATATAAAGAATTCCAAAACCAAATATAGAGGCTCACTTCCAGAGAGGCTCACTACAAGAAAAAGCCCACTTCTAGAAGAGGACACATTATCCAATGAGGGATCACTGCCAAAAAATTACAAAGAAGATAGAAGAGAGTTGTTACAGAGAGAAAACTATCTCAATGCAATAGGAGTTCCACCACAACTTTCTCACACTTTTGTATACATGCTTGAATGATAGAGTGCACCTTTAACTCACTACCTTCATGAACTCAACACTTTTAATTTTACACTGACCTGCTCAAACTCACATCACATACACATCTCACATCTAATCTTATACTTATATAGTCTTGAACCTTCAAATCCTTCCAAGGTCAGCCATACATAATTTATATTTGAAAATTAAAATTAGGTTAGCATGAAAGCATTCCCATGATGGAAGAGAATGAGGGAGACCCAAAAATATACTTAATGAGGACCTAAATGAGTCCCAATATGCCTCAAAATGCTTCCATGAACTTCACAAGTAGTGTTTAACACAAGGTTGGCCAACACCCATGCAAGCACATAAAAAAATTAAGTACATGCATCCTTAACTTAGTCCAATCTTTCTAGACACCAAACTTCTCTTGAACATGATCTAGAATATACAATGAACAAATGTAAATTCATCTAGAATCTTCACAAAAACTTCGCCTAAAGAGTATGAATATTTTGTACATTTGAAAAACCCTATCAACCATAGTAATACACTGTGACTTAGAAATTCATCAATAGCAACACAAAATCTCAATTCCTCTTTTAAAAAGAAAGAGATAAATCTTATCAACTTATTCTCAAAATCATAAGTCTTGAAACCACAATGCAGAGAAATATGGAGCAAATACATTTCTCCTAGACCACAACAAAAAATACTGAATTGCCCAATTCATATACTGGTGAAAATATCTCGCACTGTATGACAATCCTGAAGCCCAAATTCTAGATATAGCAACTACCAACAATCATGAACAATACCTCAAATCTGCACAAGCATAGCACCAACATGGAAGAAACGTGGAGCACATCCCAAAGCATACACTGAATACTTGCATGACACTATTTTCTCTATTTGTCAAATTTTGTCAAAAGCACTTGGAAACCAAGTACCAAAAACATCATTGCAGCACATTAATTCACTCTAAGACACCTCTAGACATAGCAACATAAGGATAACTCCATGTACTCATAGCACTTCTTCAACATCTCAACTATACATATACAACTGACAAACCTTATTTATTACAATTTTCTCAATATCTTCAACATATACAGACAATAACCAACTTCCTTGACATCAATGACAACAACAACCACTTGGAATCAATGAAAACAGCTTCATACTTGCAACAAGATAAACAAAACGAAGGGAAGCACTATCACTTCGCAAGATGGCAACAACTTTTTTCCCATGACACCAAACTTGTATTAAAGAAGATAATCTTACTTTTCTTATAGTTAATGCAGTGATTAGAGATGGTATCATAATCGTTGAGACATAAATTATATTTCCAAGCTTCTACAATTGAAAATTTCCCAACAAAATTGTGTCATCCATAAATTGTTGAATTGCTAAGGGGTTAAAGGAGGTGCCAAGTTTGATTCCCTTAATGGCACCCTCATTAAGCAATTTAAGAATATTCCTACTCATAACATCTACAACCATTATAAATAGACATGTTGATAGGGGGTCACTCTATCTAATCCCCCTTTCAATACTGAATAATCCTTTAGGCTCTCCATTGACAAGGACTAAAAATTTAAAAATGGACACACATTCCTTGATAAGGATTATAAGCGTCTTGTTAAAACCAAATTTTTCTGACTTGAATGAGGAACTTCAATGAAATCTTATCAAAGGATTTGGGTATTTCTAATTTAAGATCCATACCAAAGGTGTTACTCCTATCCATAGAGCGTAGGATTTCATGGGTGGAAATAGTAGAATCTAGAATTTGAAAAATTGACACAATTTTTTTGAGAGACAAATGATTTTGTTAGAATGTGATTTCAACCTATTAATAATAACTTTGGAAAAGATATTATAACTAGTGTTACAAAGGATTATGGTCTTGAAATTAGCCATGGTTGAGGTATCAAGTGTTTTAGGGATGAGAGAAATGAAAATGTGATTTAGCATTTAAACAACTTCTGATAGTGGAAAAAAAATTAGCATCCAAGAAGTCATCTTCTCGAATAATGTCCCAAAAATCCTAAAAAAAAGTTGGTCAGTAGGAAGAAAAAAGACCCTCTCGACTTCAAGAAGTAGATGTCTCTAGTGTGCACAAAATGCAAGAAGTCTCTAGTATGGAAGAAGAAGAAGAGAAAGAAGATAAAAATTAAAGAGAAAAATTATAACCAAAATGAGGAGACTGCTCCTCTGGAGAATACTAGTGCACTAGGTACAGAAAATCAAGGTGAAGTGAGTGTCACTCCTTCGAGGAACACCAATTATAGTGAAGAACATAATATTCCTTCTCTAGGGAATTCAGGAAATAATGAACAAATGAGAGAGGATAAAACTCAAGATGCAAAGGAGAAGACAGTTGAGAAGAAAGATTATTTTATGGATATAAGTCAAGGATCTTCATCTTCAAATTCTTTCAAGTACCTATTAGGGATGTAGATGTAGTTTCAATATGTGGTAACATGTCGACATCTAAAATTTCCCACTCTTGAGGGACACGTTTACCCTTCAAAAATCTCTCCCCTCCATAAGCTACAACTTGGAGATATTTCGCATACTTCCACAAGGAAGGAAATTGTACAAGAACATGTGAAGAAGAGTGGATTGATTGATGATGTTGTGAAGATCATTCAGGAAGGTTTACTAGAGGTAAACATAGATTCTTCTTTTCCTTCGAAACTCAAATTAAAGCTTTTAATGGATTATTTTAAGGATCATTCTTCACACATTGAGCAGAAGGTAGAGAAAGAGGCCTTGAGGAAGGTAATTGATAAGAGAATGGTTGAAGCTTCTAGCCGGTGTCCTAGTGCACACAATAGATTGCAGGAAAATATAAAGGTGTTTAAATATTTTTTGGATAAAGTTATGAATCTCTATCAATTTTGTTTGAAATGGCCAAGCTCCACCAAAAAAATCAAAGGTTAGATTGATTCTATTAAGGCATAGATCACTCAATTGACCAAAACATATGATTTTTCAAAAGATATGGATGGATCCACTAGAGCACAAATTAAAAATCTTCATTTTTAGTTGTCATTGCTTCTAGACCAGAGAGAGTAGTTAAAGAAAAAAATCAACTTGTTAAAAGAAGCAATTAATTTGAGAGTGTCTTCATTATATGGGTTGCTTGCTAAAGCAGAAAATGTGGAACAAAAAATGAAGGCTCCAAGAAATGTGGCGGAGGTTGAGGATTTGTGCATATAGTTTGAATGTCAAAATAATACTCACTTCAGCAAAAGAAAATTTGGTTGCAACTCTAATGCAGCTTAAGGTAATTCATAAGAATATTTTACATGTTGCAAGTATGAGTAGTTAGTTTTGTCATTGGTGTCAACAAGACCGTGTTGTCATTGATGTCTATTGTTGGATGAGATTGTTGCAAGAGTGTGAGCAGTTGATGCTTTGATTAGTTGAATTATGTTATCATTAGTAAAGCTACTGATGTCAACCTATAGTGTTTTCTTTGATAATATTTTTTCTATGGATGAGGAAGTACTGATGATGATGAGGATGTGTCTCTAGTGCTTGGTTTCCAAGTGCTTTTGATAAAATTTGATAAAAAGAGGAAACAATGTGTTGTAGTGGTGTTCTGGGTAATAGATTTGTGTTTTGGTTTTGCTACACATTTCTTCTAGGTTGAAGATTTTCCTATGTGATTTAGATGTGTTGGTGAGAGGTTTTCAGAGGTGTTATATTCAAGAATTAGTGCATTGTATTGTTGTATAGAAGAAGTTGTGTTCACCAGTGTGTGACTATGTATTCCAGAGTTTTCTTAGAGAAATGTTTATGCTTTGTGTTTCTTTGCAGTTGTGTTTCAGGTTTTGTGATTATGAAAGTGTGTTGATGGTGTTGGTATCTTTTTCATTCAACATGGTTTGAGGTTTGGTTCTTTGAAAATTTTCCCAAGTAACAATGTATGGCATATTTGTCTGAGTGTACTGGGTATGTACATTCTTCAGGTGGAAGTTGTTGTGAAGGAGTTTATTGGATTTTAGGGTGTTTGAGCAATATTCTAGATCATGGTTTAGCATGGTGTGTGGTTCACAAGTCATCCTTGGGATTGAGAAAGAATGTGTTTAAAATTTTAATGGTGTTTGCATGGGTAACAACCAACCTGGCGTTTACACTACATGCGATGGATAATTATTGTTTATAGAAGAGTGTGGTTGACTAGTGTTTTAGATTTGGGTACCAACTAAGGTTTGATGTGGTTTTAATTCACTTCTATCTACCACGAAAGTGTTTTGGTGCTGACCTAATTTGAATTTGCATGTTTGAGGTGCATATTCGACCTTGGAGAAGGGTTTCAAGGTTGAATATGGTATAAGTATGAGTTGAGTTGTTGAGGGATGTTAATATAGATGTGTGAGATGTGAGTAATTGAGGATATGAATGTTAATGAGGGTTTTGAAGTTTTAAGGTACAATTGATTCACCTCCCTCTCAGTTGTCTTATACATTCAATAATTGGTATCAGAGAAAGGTTCCTTGGAAGAAATATTAATCGCTTAAGTTAGATCTTGGATGGTACACAAGAAGGAGATCCCTATATTTTATGGAACAAACTATGCATTTTAGAAAACAAGGATGGAAGGATTTCTAGAGAATTTGGGATATGATGTCTAGAGATCAGTTTGGACTGGGTATAATATGCCTACAAATTGTCTGAGCACTAAATCTAAACTCAAGGCCTATGACAACAATAGTGAAGAAAGGTATGCTCTCTTGAGTAGTCTTATAATTTTGAATTAGTGAAAGCAATAGTGAAGCATAATACTGAAGATGTTTACTATGTTAAAGGTTTAAGGAATAACCTCTTGAATGTTGGACAACTGTGTAGCAAAGGATACAATCTTATGTTTCAAGATTATGGATGTGAGATCAGAAAAGGGTCTAGAATTGTGATTATCGTTGGAAGAAGGATAGATGGAAATGCTTATCAACTCAAGGGTGTTGATGGCCATGGTTTTATGACTTAGATTAATGAAAGTTGGTTATGGCATAGGAGGATGTGTCACATTAACTTTAACAATTTGGTAAGAATCTGTTTAGTTCAAGTAGTGAGAGATTTGCTAAAGATTACAAAGCCTATTGATGTTGTCTGCAAGGATTATTAGATTGGAAAGAAAACAAGAAAAAGTTTTAAAGGAAAGGAACAAAATTCTACCAAATTATTGGAATTGGTGCATATAGATCTTTATGGTCCTACAAGAATAAGAAGTCCTCAAGTTGAGAGATATTTCATACTTTTTATTGATGATTATTCTAGAATGACATGGGTTACTTTTTCTTAAAGAAAAATCTAAATCCCTAGATAGGTTCAAAGAATTTAAAGTTATGGTTGAGAATGAGATGGATATGAAGATCAAATTTTTGAGGTCTGATAGAGGTGGAGAATTCACCTCCAATGAATTTAACATGTTTTGTGAGAATCATGGCATAAAGAGGCACTTGTTTGCCCCTAGGACTCCTCAGCAAAATGGAGTGGTTGAAAGGAAAAACAAGACTGTTAAAGAAGCTACAAGGACTATGATGAAAGAAGCTAACCTACCAAAAGTCTACTAGGGAGAAGCAATTCATCCTATTGTTTACATACTTAATATAGTTCAAACAAAAAAAACAACACAAATACTCCTTATGAGTTCTAGTATGGAAGGATCTCGGCTGTCAAATACATTAGAGTGTTTGGAAGCAAATTTTATATCAAAAGAGATGAAGAAAATTTGGGAAAGTTTGAAGAAAGGTATGATGAAGGATTCTTCCTTGGATATTCTACTAAAAGAAAAGCTTGTTAGTGCTATGACAATAGATTAAGAAATATTGTTGAGAGTGCAAGTGTCAAGGTTTATGAAGATTTTTAGAACTCAATGGTGATAGATTGATATGAATTAGATGAGCCTGATTGTAGAGAAAAAGAAAAAGATAAGGAAAAGGAAGTGTGGTTTGAAGAAGAATAAAAAGCTTTAGAAAAGACCCCAATAACCCCTAAGTATGTGTAGAGGAATCATTCTGAAGAACATATCATTGGAGAAAAAAAGGTGTATTAAAAAGAAAGAAAGATATTCAAGAAGAGTTAAATTTGTTTTTCTTTTTGAAGTTGAACCTAAGATAGTGATCAAGGCATGCAAAGATGAACATTGGATGAAAGCTATGGGAGAATAAATGCTAGAAATTGAGAAGAATCAGACTTGGGAAATTTTCCCAAGACCTACAAAAAAAATACAATTGGATCTAAGTGGGTGTTTAGAAACAAACTAAATGAGAATGGAGAAGTGGTAAGGAACAAAGAAAGGCTTGTGTGTAAAGGGTACTCACAAGTTGAAAGAATAGATTTTGAGAAAAAATTTGATCTGGTGGCATGAATGGAAGTTGTCAGGATGTTTTTAGATTTTATAGCACACAAGGATTTCAAAGTTTATCAAATTGATGTAAATTTTGCTTTCTTGAATGGAGAATTGGAAGAAGAAGTATACATGGAACAACTAGAAGGATTTTAGTTATTAGATAAACCTAGTATGGTCTGCATATTGAAGAATGCATTATATGGATTGAAGCAAGCTCTCAGATCTTGGTATTCAAGGATGGATAATTATTTGATACAACAAGGATTCAATAAAGGTACCACAAATAGTAATCTTTACTTCAAAGTTGAAAGAAGTTTGTAGAAGAGATGTGAAAAGAGTTTGAGATGTCTATGTTTGGGGAGATGAATTTCTTCCTTGGGCTACAAATCAATCAAATAGATAAAGGTATATCCATTTCACTAGCAAAATATGTCAAAGAAATATTGAATAAGTTTGGAATAGAAGACTCCAAACAAATATGTACTCCTATGGCTACTGCTCCTAAGGTTGATTAGAGAAAGTATAGATCAATGATTGGTGAATTGGTATATCTAACTACTACTAAACCAGATATCATGCATGCAAATTGTCTTGCGGCTAGATTTCAAGAAGATCCTATAGAGTCACATGTAGTGGTGAAGAGGATATTTAGATAATTAAAGGGCACTCCAGATCATGGATTGTGGTATCCAAAGGATACTAACTTCCCTTTGAGTGCTTACACAGATGCATATTGGGGTGGTTATATTGATGACATGAAAATTACAAGTGTTGGTACATTCTTTCTTGGATGTAGATTGGTATCATAGCTAAGTAAGAAACAAGATTCAATATCTTTATCTATTGCAAAGGTTGAGTACATTGCAACAACATCTTGCTGCACAAAAGTGTTGTGGATGAGGAAAATATTGAAGGATATTTGAGTGTTGTATGATGAGCCTATGTGTATCTTCTGTGAAAATACAAGTGCAATCAATATTTCAAAGAGCTTGATAATACATTTAATAAAAAACATATTTCAATTCAATATCACTTTATGAGAAAGAAGGTTTTGGAGAATGAAGTGAAGCTTGAATATGTACCTACAAATTGTTGATATATTCACTAAGGATCTTACTAAGGATACTTTTGAGTATCTCTAGGAGAAGTTGGGGGTTATTTACCCTCCTTATTTTATCTAAATGGATAAGGAGATGCATTAGTCCAATGGATCTCAAGATTAATTTTTTTATTATGGATTGATGTTGGTGGCTACCTCTTAGGGGGAGTAGATATTTGCATTGTTGATTTTTGTAGTCAGAAGAGTGTGTATTATCATTATGCGGTGGTAGCTGATTTGGTACAAATTGGTATGTTCTCCTAAGGGGAAGTATTCAAAGAAGTAAAGGAAAGATGTTATAGAATAGTAGTAAGTAGTTTGATTGATGTCAAAGGAAGAGAATAAACAATACAAATACTATGTCCTTTTCCATTGGTGTGAAAGGGGGAGAGAGAAACATGTGAAAAATAATAAGTAATAAGGGGAAGAGAAAGCCATAAGTCATTAAGGGAGATAGAAACAAGATACAAATGGGGAGAGAACAATGTGTAAAAGATAAATGATTTAGAGGGAGAAGAAATATGAAGAGTTGAGTTGTTGGTATTCATAGCTATTGTGTCTTTGATGGTTTTTCATATCATGTGTTGCCATCAATGAAAAAGGGGGAGATTGTTGCTAGTATGAGCAGTTAGTGTTGTCATTGATGTCTATTGTTGGATGATATTTTTGCAAGAGTGTGAGTAGCAGATTCTTTGATTAGTTGCATTATATTGTCATTAGTAAAGCTAATGATGTTAGCCTCTAGTTTTTATTTTATAATATTTTGTCTATGGATGAGGAAGTACTGAAGATGATGAGGATGTTTCTTTGGTGCTTGGTTTTCAAGTGATTTTGAGAAAATTTGATAAAAAGAGGAAACATTGTGTTGCAGTGGTGTTTTGGGTGATAGAGTTGTGTTCTGGTTTTTCTCTTTATTTCTTCTAGGTTGAAGATCTACCTATGTGATTTGGATATGTTGGTGAGAGGTGTTTAGAGGTGATATATTCAAGAATTAGTATGTTGGATTATTATACAAAAGTTGTGATCACCAGTGTGTGATTGTGTATTGTAGAGGTGTCTTGGAGAAATGTTTCTACTCCATGTTTCTCCATAGTTGTGTTTCAAGTCTTGTGATTTTGAAAGTGTGTTGATGGTGTTGGTATCTTTCTTCATTCAATATGGTTTGAGGTTTGGTGCTTTGGAAGTTTCTCAAGTAACAATGTATGACAAAGTTGTCTGAGTGTACTAGGTATGCAAATTCTTTAGGTGGAAGTTGTCACGAAGGAGTTTATTGGATTTCAAGGTGTTTGAGGAATATTCTAGATCATGGTTGAGTGTGGTTCACAAGTTTTCCTTGGGATTGAGGAGGCATGTGCTTAAAATTTAATGGTGTTTGCATAGGTAATGGTTGACCTGGTGTTTACACTACATGTGATGGATAATTATTGTTTATAGAAGTGTGTGATTGAGTGGTGTTGTAGATTTGGATCCCAACTAAGGTTTGATGTGGTCCACTTTCAATTCTACCCACCATGGAATTTTTTTGGTTTCAACCTAATTTGAATTTGCATGTTTGAGGTGTATAGCCAACCACGGAGAAGGGTTTCAAGGTTGAAGATGGTATAAGTATGAGTTGAGTTATTGAGAGTGTAGACATGTAAAATTGACCTAACACCTATCACACACCCTAAACAATATTTTCACATCATGGAAATCATTATCATCAAACATCACTATATTTCACATCAATTGCATCCAAAACCCTAATTTACCTATTAATTGAATAATATAACATTATTTAATTAATTCACTTTTTCATAATTTTTGACTAATTAAATAAATTCCATTTATTTAATAAAGTCCTAAAACCTAATTTCCTTTATTAATTGAGTAATACAACATTATTTAATTAATTCACTTTTTTATTGAATTTGACCAATTAAATAAATTTCATAAATATTTGATAAAATCCTAATCTTACTTTATTTCATCTCGATTAGTTAAATAACACTAAATCATCTTATTCCCCTAAGTTAATTGAATTATTAAATCATAATAATTTAATTACGACACTTTCCCTCCAAAATTTGAATAATTAAATCAAACTATTCAAATCATTTATCAAAAATAAAATCAAACTAATTCAACTTTGTTTGCAAAAGTCACAATTGATTTGGACGCTCAACTCCAAAATGAATTAATTAATCTTTTTCAACCACTTTCCTGATTGATTAAATTAAAATCCCATGATTCTCAATCTAATCCTGACAAATTAATCTATTCCTGATTGAGTAAATAACAATTCCATGACTGATCAATCTATTCCTAATTGATCAATCTATTCCTTAATCCCATTGATCATTCAATCTATTTCTTAAATCACACAAATTGTGCAATCTACTTTGCACATATTATTCATGTATAAATCCTCTCAACATTTTTGACTGTCGATCTTGGTTCAACATTGTTTGATCTTGATCGTCCATTTCAAATCAAAATTTCTATATAAAAAACCTCTTTCCTCACAAAAAAGGATCGAAGAGTCAACATCATTTGCACAATGAAGTACTTTTGATATTCACAATCACCATTGATAGAGCTTCAACATTTCTTCGATCAACCAACCAAGATATTGCATCAAAGCTCCGTACATGAACTATGGAGTACTTACAATGATACGAGCAACCAGATCCATGAGAATAGACTCCAATATGAGATGGGTAAAAATTTGGTTATTGAATTCATTTGTTTATGTATTTCAATTATATGTTCTTGAATTTAGTCTTCTTAATTGTGCATTTCGTAAGTGTAGGAATAGATCTTAGATTAGTGTTCTTGATTATAGATTAGATAAATAAGATATCGTAAACAAGGAACAAGAGTCACTTACTCTTAACATATTTACACATGATCAAAGCACGACAAAATCTATAGAAATATCTGAAATTGATCAAGAAGAAACACTAAGATCAAAAACATCCTCTAGGCAGGTTGAAGATATGAAGTATGAAAATATGGAGTACAATATCTTAAAATCAACAAAGATAATTGATAATCCTAAATAGCAGAGCATTGGGTATACAACAGTCAAAGAAGCACCAATATATTTTGAAGGGCCATCAAAATATGATATTTCATAGGATCAAGTTGAAAATATCAATCAAGAAGTTATCCCACATATGAAGGACCATATCAATGAAGAAGCTATCACATTTGAAGATCCACAATAGAGTAGAAAGGATTAGCACCTTGTTTCCAAGGTAAGATATATCCTATAGAAAATAAAAAATTTCCAATGGATTCATTATCAAGATAGAGGATTAGGCCTACTTGAAAAGGGTGTCTAGAACTGGTGTAGATTATTGGCATTCCTAAGCATCAAGGTCTTGGTTATTTAGCAATTAATGGATCTAAGCATATCAGTGATACATCTATAATACTAGGGGAAACTTTATCTAATGTAAGCATCAAAATAGAGAGCATGAAGGGTCTTTATGATGAAATCACTACCAATGCTACAACTAGCCATATCATGAATTGTCATCCACACATATTTCAACCCTCTAATTGGGACCAACAACAAAAGAAAAAGCTATATCCAAGAACGAAACAAATCATTGAAGCAGAAGAATTAGTAAAACAAAATGGACAAGAAAAGTTTAAATGGATATAAAATAAAAAGCAAGAAAATCATCCCCATCGTCAAAGAAACTATGGGGAAAAATAAAAAAGGGAAGTTCATCCATAAAAAAAGTCTAGCAAAGAAAGCTTCAAGAGAAATCTACAACGTATATCAAGATGTTGGTCCTAATTGAATCTTCATATCCACCCATCATTGCTCATCACCCCAATTTTGGAAAATAAAAGGTTCCAAACTATCAACCAATCCATTTGAATCTTGTATCCCTCAATGTATTTCACCATCCATGATATCCAAATCTCACATTGACCATGCATTGGTAGCAAATCTTTATCATAAGGATTCTAAGGGCACTCTATCACGATGTGCACATCAAGGTAAGGTTAACTCTAGTATCAACAAAGAAGACAATAATTTCCAAAGATTACATTCAAGCACCCATATCGTAGCCAAAAAACTCCTTGAAATGGAATATCATTGGCATGTCATGAAAGAAACAACACCCATATTAGCACCAACAATATCTACAATAGTAAAAAAGTGTCACCATGATGAAAAACTAGTAAATAGGCATCTTGTGTGACATCAAAAATCAATAAAAACAAAAAAAATCAAGAAAATAGTCAAGAAAAAAATCATTCTCGAGTGAAAACCACTATGGTGGCACTTTGGACAATTAGCATGGTGAAAACCTAGAAAATAGGCATCAGGTGTTGAATCGAGCATCTCAACTGATCCATAATAAATCCCATCCATTTTATTCCAAAATCCAACTTATCTTGATCTTGATAAATGTTTGATGTACACTTTATGCTTGCTTATGGAAAAAATATTGACATGGGTCACTATCATTGACACTATCCTATCCAAAATTATCTGTGTCATGAGGCATTGTCCAAAAATGGGCATACTCTATCCAGACATGTTATCTTATCACAAGATAACCCATTACCTACATTGCTAGAAACTAGGGGGCAAGTACTTACATCTTGCTTCAAAATAAATCTTGATCTATCTCTTCTAGCTAACGTTGAGATCTAGGCATTGTCCCAACAACAAGGTGTACCACCAATGCACTACCAAGGTAACCTTCAAAGATACAAACAATGTGGATTATTTCTTCACTCAAAAATTCTAAGTACCAATAGTTGCTTGAACCTCATGGCTAGTTCAAGTAAGCTTTTCCACAACATATCCTCTAGAAAAATAGAAGTGAAATATCAATCCAAGTTTTCAATATCTTATACCCCAGGGAAAAAGGTAAAAATACAAGAAAAATGGAAAAGATAAAAAATACAAAAAAAATCAAAAGGCAAGAAAAACAGTAAAGAGAAATAAAACATTCTTTGAGTGAAAACCACTTTGTGGCCCTCCTAGAATAGGCGGCATAGTGAAAACCTAGCAAACAGGTGCTATATTTGAATAAGACTTGCATCATTATCTATCGGTACTATCCACAACATCCACCCATTCATTTCATAATAAAACATGTGTAATGCCCCTCCGTGTCGGTTGTTCTGAGCTTGTGTGTGAGTTTCTGTGTGTGCTTCATTGATTACTGTGTTATATGATTATGTGGAAAATATAATATGTTAGTAATCATGTTTAAATAATTAATTAAATTATAAGTGATTTGCAAAGTTATTTAAAATATGATTAGAAATTAAAATCATAATCAATTAAGTTAAATCAAATGATTTAGAACAAATGATCAAATTAATCTAATTCGTTAAAAGTAAAAGTGATATTATTAGATAAATTGATTTAAATTGTTGAAGTTAATAATCATTATGAACAAAATAGTCTTGAAAAGATAATTATTTTAATAAGAAATTTAAATGGATAAGGAAATAGGAAGCTGAAGTGTTTTAAAGCCAAAAATGAAACTTCACCTATAGAGCATTTGGAAGTCGAAGAGAGCTGGAGAATATGAAGAATAAATAAATAAAAGTTGTGGTAGTTTGCAAAAATATTAATGGTGTTTTGAAGAAAATTTTGTAAATAGTTGTTTTTAATTATTTTAATATGCATGTGTTTATTTAAATTGATTGTGGAAATGATAAATAAATAAATAAATAAAAAGCTCAATCTTTTGTGGATTCGAATGGATTGGAATTTTATTTTTCAAAAAGAAGTGACTTTTGGCATTCGCTAGAAAAAGAAATGGAAGAGACTTTGGTGTGAGATTTTATTTAGAGGATTTTGTATTGGAAGGGGGGTTGCACTCTCTTTGGAACAGATTTTGGAGAATTTGGCAGTCATCTTTCTGATATAGTATTGCGTTCTTTTATTCTTCTGAGAATTCAAGTGAGGATTAAGATTTAAGTTTGAGGGAGGATCTTGGAGCTGCTGCTGGAAGGATTGGATCAGCAAGAAGGATAAAGCTTCAACAGTTATCTACAGGCGCAGGACGCCAGGTTCTCCTTCTTCTTTTAAATTATTTTCTTTATAGCATCAAATGAAATAAGAATTCCTTGCTGTGAATGAAATTTTCTCTTGAATTGAAATTTAATGCTTGTAGAAAATTCTCGAATCTTTAGAAATGCTTTGGACTGTTTTTCAATCAGGAAAGCTTTACTGGGGTGGGACTGTTATTGATTTAAAGTGAAATTTTGTTGGGATTCTGGAATTGAACAGTGTTACTGTAGTTTTGTGTTAAAAATAATAGTGAACCAGTAAAAGAATAAGCTCATGACTGTGAATTCGAGGTTGTGTAAATTTCCATTTGTAGATAAATTTTACAAATATATTATGTGTTTAAATATTTATATTGAAACAGTAAATTGTGCAATTGAAATTTATTTCTCTGTATTCAAATATTTTTGTATGCAATATATATATGTATATATATATATATATATATATATATATATATATATATATATAAATGTATACACATATATATATAAATGTAAAGATAGCATCAAAAGAAAAATTTAATTAAGATTCAAGTTTCTGTTGTATTATATTTGTTTTGAAATTATAAAAAATAAATAAATAAATAAATAAATAAATAATATTTGTTTTGAAAATTATTTGTATATATATATTTATTAAACTTATTTATTCAGATTCCACTGATTATTTAATTTTGTCAAAATAAAACATTCTGTTTCTTTTTTTTAAAATAAAACAGAATCTGTTTAAAATGGAAATAATAATAAAATAGAAAGAAATCTGTTTTTTGTTATTGATTTATTAAATTACCAACTATAAGAAGATAAGTTAGTAGAAAAATCAATTTATGAATATATGGCAGCATTGATTTATTTAATTCTTGTTTTGAGTGAATATTTTTAAATAGAAAAGAATTCCTATTAATTTGTTAAATTGTGAAATTTGATAGGATAATATAGTAGAAGGGCAATTTGTGAATATATATATATATATATATATATATTAGCATTGATTGTCTAATTCTTATTTTTAAATGTGTATAGGGTGGAAATAAAATTTAATATAAAATTGAATAAGTTATTTTATTTATGAAGTTAAGTCTTGTAGATTTGTTGAATTCTTAGAAAAGATTTATTCTCTTTCTACTTTCCTTCCTTCAAAAGAATTAAAATATATAAAGATATAGTGGTTTTAAAAAGGTATTTATTGTGTGTAAATTTATTTAGATAGATTTAAGATTTTAAGGTGGTAAGTTCTAATATGTAGTTTGGGTATTTAGAGTATGGTTATTATTATTATCATTTTAAGTATAACAAATGGTCTTAAGTGGTTGGCACAATTACTTTAAATATTGGAATTGAGTGTTAAGTTAGTGAGATGAAGGGAAGTGGAGATAATGTTTAAATTTATGTTTTGTATATAAGTGGTTATGAAATGGTAACGAGTTAACTACCCAACTATTAAGTAGTTTTCAATTATGTTGATAAATGAAAAGGGGAATTTAAATGTATGGGCATGGTTAGAGATTGATTAGGATATTCTCGAATTGGATAGTTTATTGGTGAAATGGGATTGTAATCTTTTGAAAGTTGACTTCCTTTATATTCATTTCATGGTTGATTTGTAAGTTCTCTTTATGGATAAATATTTTAGAATACTTGTGATGGTTATCTTGAATTGTTTTAGTTAATTGAGTAATTCCGTTGGGGAAGTTGTAAAGTTATTTAGTTCTGGTCGTTAATTGATTGGTTAATAAATTTTGTTCTCATTTGAATTTGTGGTTGTTGTTATGCAAGTGATTCTGTGGGCTGTGAGTGGTTGAGTATTTAAGGTGTTCTTTAATTGGTCCCTTGGATGCCTGGTTGCATGCTTTTATCTCTATTATTGAAGGATTGTTTTTGGATGTTTCCGTATTGGTGTGAATGCCTTTGGAGATCAATTTTGATTCAAGGAATCCTTTGTCATTTAATTTGTGTTGCAATGTAACTGGGAACTTGTGTTTTGGTTTATGAGTTGTGGATAGTTGATCTTCTTGAATTTTGATTTATTTTGTATCTGGATGGAGTTGTTGATCTTATTTTAATGTATTCCCTCATTATATTTAAATTGAAAATAGTTCTTGTGGTTTTGTAATTATTGTTGTCATTACTATGTTGTTGATTTTATGAAGGTGATTTGCGTACCACTATAAGGGGGGGTTCTTGTGAGGAGAAAATTGAGGTCTCCCGTGGAATACCTAGTTGGTGGCTTTTGGTTTTATTAAGTGATTTTGTTTAAAGGTTGATTTTCTTTTGTGTTTCCCTATTTGAGGTGACACCATTGTTGCTTGTGGATGGGTCTTGATGAATCTTTCCCTTTTATGGATTTTCTGAGTTACTCTCATATTTGAGGAAATTTTATCCTTGTGTTAGAATTATTAGGGAAAAGCTTGTGTTGCTTCATTTTTACCCTTGTTTGTGGGTTTTCATTCTTTTGGCTTCCAGAGGCTTGAGATGATTGTTAATTGATGTTCTCTCTCTTTATGTGCCCTTGATGTGGCAAGTGTTTTGGTTTCATTATTTTAAAAGGGTTGTACGGAAATTGTTGAGACTTTGATTATGTATTTATAGCGAGATGGGTAATGCCTCGCATGTTTCTCTATTGTGATCTAATATTCTTATTATGATGGTACAACCCTTGGTTTCTTGGTTGTTATGTTGTTGGGTCTCTAGGGAGAGTGGCTCCTCGTGGGGGCCGGCGCCCCGTTTAAGGGGAAGAGCACAGGATAACCCACGAGTGAGTTAGTAATCAAGTGAAAACCTAATAATTAACTTAGGAGGGTTGGGTAGTAATATCATAATAAGATTTAAAAAAAATGGATGCCTCGTCTTCATTAGTGCTTCCAGACTAATGGAAGGCTGAGAAGGCCATGGTTGGCAAGGTCGTAACCTCGTCCTCATGAGAGGTTATCGGCTCCGCATGAGCTACCCTATGGTGCCGGCGCCTCAAGTAGGAGGAAGGGCCAGGAGATCCATAGATGGGGGCCACGCCTCAGTTTGGAGGAAGGGCCAGGAGAACCCATGTAGGCTATGCGATGACACTCTTCCCTAGTTGCCCATTTGTTTTACTTTATTGTGTTCCTCTGGAAGTAGGTTATGGGAGTTGGTTTAGATTGTTGTTTTAAATTGATTTAAATTGATTTATGATTATTGTTTTAATCCATCTTTAGTATGTTTTGCGGTCTTGTATGATCTCATTTATATTTGATTTACAATCTTATATCTTATGATACTGTGATATGATGTTATTATATTGTTTAATTGTAATTTGAATTGTAAGTGTTTCTTGATCATTCTTTGGTTACTTGTTTATTGGTCATTGCTTTGATTTATGTGTTGGGAATTGTGACTTTAAGTTATTATATTGACTCTTGTAATCCTTGAGTTTTATGATACTTTTGTATGTTGAGTCTTGTGGTTCCATGTTTGGATGTTCTTGGTTGAGGACTCTTTCTTGTTAGCTCCTAGCACGGGGGGTGGGTCTTCGGACTCACATGGTCGGGTGGAACGTGCTAAGCACCCCATTGGGTCCCCAGTCGAGGATCGAGAGGTGCGGATTGGTGCGGTTGCAGCGACTCCAGAGTTGTATCCGTTATGGAGCCAGTTTTCATCTATTCATTGTATCATGATTCTTGTTGTATGGTTTCCATGCATATTGGAAACACTTTTGTATCATTGTACTTCTTGAATATTGTATTGTAATGTAACATTAAACCTTTTGTGGCTATTTGCAGTTGATATTCAATGTGTTAAGTTAATCATGTATATGTTGTATTTATTACCCAGATGGTTTCTTATCAATGATTATCATGTATACATTTGTTAATGTTTACTTTGTTATGAATTATATATTTGGTTTTATTCTTTATTGTCGTTGTGTGGATCTCAGTCTCGTAATGACTCTTCGTGTACCCCAAGGGATGTATGTGCTAATGAATCTTCTTAAATGAAATTCGTGTTATGATTTAATGTGTATTACATGTATGTTATGTTTACTTTTAAAAATAAAAAAAAATTTTGTGCTGTAATTATTGTTTATTTGTCCTTTGGGGTTCGTGACGACTACAACATGTATCCAACCATGGCTTATTGTTGATTAAGGAAATAAGTCTTCTCTCCAACTAGGGGAACTTCCTAAAGCTAGTCATGGAGTAGATCTTTGAGCATCACATCATGGTCAAAAAATAAGAAAAACAAAAACAACAAAAAAATAACAAAAATCAACAACATTTTGAAAACATCAAAAACAACACATCATTGGATTATTCCTTCACTCAAATAGTCTAAGATATCAACATTCGCTTGAACCTCATAGCTAGTTCAAGTAAACTTCTTGCAACATATCCTCTAGACATGGAAGAGGAATATCAATCTAGGGTAAAAATGTTGTTTAAACCTCAAAAACAAGTTTATGCTTTGCGTCAACTAGTCAAACTGCGTGGCCTCTGCATGTACAATGTAGGCAAGGCTTAACATCCCTCGAGACCGTAGGTCAGTCCACTTAGGTTTCCATCATGCTTTATTTCAACTTAGCTAAAAAAATCAAAATCCAAAAACATCTAAAAAATACAAAATCCAAAAACACAAAAAATACAAAATCCAAAAACACAAAAAATACAAAATTCAAAAACATCTAAACCGAGCAAACTACGAGCCTCTGCATGTACAACGTAGGAAAGGATTATCTTTGATGAGCCCTGGGGCCCTAGGTTAGTCTCCTGAAAAAAACCAAAAAAAATCATAAAGCTCAGAAAATAAAAACAATATAAACCCGTCATCAAAATATGCAATAAAATTTTCATCCATAATAAACAAATCGTCACACTCACCCTTTGACAAAAAATAAAAAATAAACAAAGAAAAAAAAAACAAGCTAGAACCTTCAAGCAAACAATCACAGAGATTTGATTGTAAAACAGATAGAACAATGCCAAAGTATCAACTACCTATCTTTTGACAATTCACCAACAACTTGAGATATGCCTCAATGGATCTGTTCCTATGATAGACATGATCAACAACGGATAATAGTCTTGAAACCTCAAATAAATATGGCAAGTGATACTGTAAATTTGTTTTTATCTTTTTGTAGTCTTATATTTTATGATTTATTTTATTAACTCATTCCCAGGATCTCTCGAGGATGTCCATAAGGATTTAGAGAAGAAGGAATGGGGTAATTGAGTGTCACTTCGATTTGTTGTTTGTAATATATTTTGTAAATATTCCCATGGTGAATACTTGCTTTATTGAGTGTATAAGAGTTGTATTGAAACAATTTTTGAAGCAGTTACATGTTAGGTGTTCTATACCTCTCTGTGTGACTAGTCCAATTTTTTTTTACGCAACCTGACTATATACTTTAAACAAAGTTTCCGTATGTCTAGTATGAGAAAGAATTTTATTTTTTTGTAGATTCAAAGTCCACACAATGGATACAAAGTCACCTTGGTCATTAGTTCCCTGGTGCATCATATCTATTTGCTACATCAAATAGGATTGTTGAAAACTTTGAAGACTCCAAACTAAAGCGAAAGCAACTCATCAACAACTAAGAAACATCAAATTTCTATCCATCATCAAGTATCTCTTCTAACTAACATCCATATTGCATCACAATATCATTAGTACCATATCCATCCTACATCCACAATGTCATCAATAACTATCATGATGATAATAAAACAATCAAAAACATCATGTATCATGTGTACGACATACATCCATACATCATATAAACATCATATATCAAATTATATATCGATCATCCATAATAAAAAATCATATGATATAAAATATGATCCATTCATCCACATCATATGCATACATCAAGAAAAGTACAAAACATGTATAAGCATACATCATCATACATCGTCATCCATGATCATCACATAAACATAATAGAGCCGAATCGAAGAAGGTATATCTCATATATCATCATCAAAAAAGGAAAAATGCCATAGTACATCATCATCAATGCAATAAGTGTGATAGGATAATACAAAATAATACATATATATACGAGGCCTAAATTGGGCTGATGAATATACATACAAAAATCATGTTTGCAATATGTCATAGAGCAATAAATGACATGAACATCAAGTACAAGTATAACACTGTCCGACAGGAAGTAGAGAAATCTATAGACCAAGCTACGGTCCACCATCTAGATTTGGTTATCTAAGAGAATGACTGCCTGACTCAGCACCACCTCCACCTCCTGCAACACTAGGCTCTTTGAACCATGTATGCTAATAAGCTCTAGGAATAGTAGTTTCATACAAGGTTTGATAGTATGTGGAAATTTGTAACAATCGATCTCACTCAGCTTGTATACTGTCACGCTTTTCCCTTAGACTATCCCTATCAATAGTAACACCTTATAACTGTGTCTCAACCACAAGATGATGACCAACCTATATGTCTCATTGTACTCTAAAACCATTTTTCTCTTGTCGAGTAGTATCTTTCTCTGCTATCAAGGTCGCAAGCTGAGCCTCCAAGGCTTGTAATTGAGCTATCTCTGTCACTAACTAAGCAACTCCATCCTTAGGTGTTGGAGGGGAACCTAGAACCTATCCCAAATCCTGCACCTGATCACCTTGATCCCCATCCTTTTGGGGCCTACCGAGTTTCTCTAAGAGAACCTCAATGTGTTGTCACTCACCGTGTCAACCTGTAATTCTTTCTCTGCCTAATGTGGGATCAGTGCTAGGATCTATAAATCTCAATCAAATGCATTGTGCCCACCACTGATCAAAATTGGGTGTGGTACTTAGATCCATTGAACCAACCAGCCAACTCCATCCAATTGGTGTAAGTACTCTGAATGTAGCAACAACAACATCTCTATCCGCGTAATGATCCCACACACAAACCTCTCTAGTGGTCCAACCAAACTAAGCCTCATAAGTATCAAGAAACTAGACCTGTCTCTCTCCAAACTGAAGGCATACTCTGTCAAGCAAGTAACACTCTAGAAGAGAATGAGAATGACCAATCAACCATGTGGTTTGTTGATAGTACACAAGCTGCTCTAGATCCTCCAGTCATGCCTCACAGTCCATACAGGGTCTCCAAACAAAACCTAGCATGTCATCAAACACACGGTGCCAACATAGAAGATCCCCAAGGAAGGTATAGTGTAAGAAATCTCCATAACATTATAAGTATGGATCTTCAACGGTATGATCTTATACACCATCTATCTGAGCAACTGTAATATTCTCCCAGGCCAATATATGTAAAAGAGAGACACCTGCAGAAATAGATTTCCCACCCTAATATACAATCTCAAGCATATCTCTATAGAGGTGGGTGAGAAGGCATGGACACCATGCATATCTCGTCCCATGCTCGAACATTCCCTCAATGAAAATACCCCATCCAACAAGGAACTAACAACCTCTCTTATTAGGAAGAACTAGTTCCAAAAGAAAACTAGAAAGAACAAGAGAAATAGGGTCAACACTACCAAAGAACTCAAACAAATCAATCTTAGAATGTCAAACCTTGAAGTTTCTAATGCCCAATACACACCGCATAGCATAGGTACACTGTTGAACATAGTATGTCACGAGCTTACCATGGATAGGAATGTGGAGAATCCTTCACACATCCTCAATTGTAATGGTTGCCTCTCCTGTAGGTAAATGGAATGAAGAAGTCTTTGAATGCTACCAATCGACGAGGATGGTCATCATCATTGTGTGAGATCAGATGGGAGGCATGTAACAAATATGACGAAGCCGAATTGCATCCAAGAAATCTCACTTCAAAACATCAAAGTGAGAAATTGGATTTAACATATCCCGAGGTCATCTCTCCCTCGGTTGCAGTGGTTTAAGGACCACCTGCAATCATTTCAACCCATGATTTTAGGGTTTCACTCTGAATGCGTAAAATGAAACAAAAATGATGAAAAATGAGACTTAGGGTTCCAAATAGGCAAAATAGAGCAACATTTAGTAAAAGTGATGAGGACACTAACAAGTGCGATGAAAAAATTCAAAAGCAAGGAGCATTTGCAAGTGCGAGAATATAAAAAATGAAGAAAGTTTGCAAGTGTGCAGGTATAACTCAAATGCATAGAAACAGTCTCAGAGCAATCAAAAGTGCAGTTTTAAAGAAAAAGAACTAAACAAAAGTGCTGAAAAGTGTCAAATGCATAGAAATTTTGCAAGTGCGAGCTTTCTAAATTGACAAGTGCACTGAAAATGATGCAACTACACAAAAAACCTAAAACCCTCGCTATTGACTCAAGAAATTTTGTACACGAATTACGAGAACATGGAAAGATGAAATCAAGAAGTGAGAGGGTACATACTGGGCCACTGACACTTGTGGGTCATCCAAACTCTTGAACCAGGTCCAAATGATGCGGGGCCCCCTAAATCCTTGACATTTCTCCTCGACAATTGACAAAATGGGAAATCCAAAGACAAGGTTTCACTATATGATCAAAGGACAAATGAGGCAACTAGAATCCTAATTACCTATATTAACCATCAAAAAACCCTAATTTCACCTAGGAAACCCTAATTTTTACTTAGGGAACCTTCCTACGTTCAAATTAGGACTTCCTAGGAATGTCAAAACAAGCAACGAGGAACCTATAGACCTAATTTCTCACTCTCTATGCATCTGAACTGAAATAGAATAGTGTTGTGAGCCTGACCTCAAAATCAAAAAATTTGGCCAACCTCTCGAGGGGGTAGCACAGAGTCCTACAATCATTCTGCGGACCATCGGGGCATAGTGGGGCATAATTTTTTTTAAAAAACTTGATCTCAAAATCAGAATATTTGAAACAAAGCAACCATTACTTTATATCAAAGAGGGGCAAAATATAGACATGTAAAATTGACCTAACACCTATCACACACCCTAAACAAAATTTTCATATCATCAACATCATTATCATCAAACATCATTGCATTTCACATCAATTGCATCCAAAACCCTAATTTCCCCTATTAATTGAATAATATAACATTATTTAATTAATTCACTTTTTAATCATTTTTGACTAATTAAATAAATTCTATTTATTCAATAAATTCCTAAAACCCTAATTTCCTTCATTAATTGAATAATATGACATTATTTAATTAATTCAATTTTTCATCAAATTCAACCAATTACATAAATTTCATTTATTTGATAAAGTCCTAATCTTACTTTATTTCATCCCGATTAGTTAAATAACACCAATTATTTAATTACGTTGCTAAATCACCTTATTCCCCTAGGTTAATTGAATTATTAAATCATAATAATTTAATTACGACACTTTCCCTCCAAAATTTGAATAATTAAATCAAAATATTCAAATCATTTATCAAAAATCAAATCAAACTAATACAACTTTGTTTGATTTGCATGTTCAACTCCAAAATGAATTAATTAATCTTTTTCAACCACTTTACTGATTGAGTAAATTACGATCCCCTGATTTCTCAATCTAATCCTGATAGATCAATCTATTCCCGATTGATCAATCTATTCCTCAATCCCACTAATAATTCAATCTATTTCTTCAATCACACAAATTGTGCAATCTACTTTGCACATATTATTCATGTCTAAATCCTCTCAATACCTTTCGACTGTCAATCTTGGTTCAATATTGTTTGATCCTGATCGTCCATTTCAAATCACAATTTCCGTATAACAAACCTCTTTCCTCACAAAAAAGGATCAAAGAGTCAACATCATTTGCATAATGAAGTATTGTCGATATTCACAATCACCATTGATAGAGCTTCAATATTTCTTCGATCAACCAACTAAGACATCGCATCAAAGCTTCACACACGAACTATAGAGGCTTCACAGTGATACGTGCAACCACATCCACACGAATATACTCCAATATGATATGGGTAACAGTTTGGTTAGTGAATTCATTTTTTTATGCATTTCATTTACATATTCTTGAATTCAATCTTCTTAATTGTGCATTTCCTAAGTGTAGGAATAGATCTTAGATTAGTGTTCTTGATTATAAAGTAGATTCTAATTTCAATTACATTTATCTTATTAACCTCTATGATTTCCCCCCTCACATAGAGATATGTTAAGATAGATGTGTGAGATGAAAATGATTGAGGATCTGAATGTTAATGAGGGTTTTGAAGTTTTAAGGTACAACTGATTCACTCCCCCTCTCAATTTTCTATTGCATTCAACATTACCTTCTAAGGAATTTGCAAAGGTGTAAATAAGACAATTTTTTCTTTGTATAGTTTTTTGGAGGATTATAGAATCTTTTCAGTTTTTGTTAAAAATATTATGTGCATAGCATCATTTTTAGGGCATCTCCATCTTAGGGGGAGTATTTCTTGTAGAAATAATATATTAAGGGGGAGTTTATATAGTTTTTGGGATGATAAAGCTAGAAGATATTATGCCCTTTACCATTGATGTCAAAGGGGAAGAGAAGTATTGTAGATATATGTGGTTTTTCCATCAATGAAAAAGGGGGGGATTGCGAGAAATAAGTGTTGTCATTGATGCCAAATACGTATGTTTAAGTTTGTATATACTTCGAAGATAGTGGAAGTGTAGAGTTATCTGTTGATATATCAACAATGTAGTATACAGAAGAATGATGTTAATCTTGGTGTCTAAGTGTGATGTGGAGGTAGGTACACATGTTTTGATATGTTCACAATATGTTTACATTGATAGTATTCCTATTTGGTGTACCGGACATGGAGATATGTTGCAAAGATTTTTCTAAGGCATTCACAATGTATACTCTAAGATAGAGTCATCATATTTTGGTTTGCATTCTTTTGTAGAGAAATATTTAGTCTTTTGTTTTAAAAGATAAGATGGTTGAGATATGAAGGTGTTATATCCAAGAATTCATGTCATTACACCTTGTACAATGAATTTTATAAGTGATAGAGTTCTGATCTATGCTCTAGTAGAGAAAAGTGTAGATTTGGTTGTGTGGACTTTGGAATATGCTCATAAAGGTTTATGGGTTCATCCTTGTAAGCCTCAAATGTTTTGGTGTACAAAAAGGCAACATCCTATATTTTGAAGTACTACAGTGTGTCTAGAATGCTCTATTTTCATCAGTTCAATATTTTTCTCTTATTGCACTAACATATGATGATCAGTTTCTTCAGGAGAAGGTTGAAGAGATATTGTGTATATTCTACATTTTTCTCATCTTGGTCTACAGAAAGTTTTTGGTCTCTCCCTGTTAGTGTAAATTTGAATAGTTTGTAATTTTGGTGGTGCTATCATTTTTTGGACCAATAGGATTGTTTCCTTCATCTGTGGTTGGTTTTGATTAATTAATCTTTCTTTGGAGGATGTGTTCAGATTTTTTTGGTCCTAAAATTCCATGTGTTGATCCACAACTTATTTTCTCTTCATATTTTATATGTTTGGAGCTGACCTATGTGATATCATACATTTCTTCTCAAGGTCATCTTGGAGCTGACCTAATCAAGGTTTTGAGTTGTTGCATAGTATATTTATAGAAGATCAAAATCATTTGTGATTTCATTGGTGTATGGTGAATTGGAATTGTGTAGAGTATTGAATATGAAGTGTGTGAAGTCGGTATGATGCATTAATTGTGTGAAAAGGGAACTACAACATCAACACATATTGGATGCTACTTTATAGTAGTTCATGATCATATTTCTTATTATAATTTTCATGTATCTTACCTTGAGATAGTGAGTCTTAGCAGGTTGTTGTATCTTTCCCTAAGGTTGTGCGCCTTAGTTTTCAATTCCTTAGGCAGTGAGCCTTAAACAACATTGCAATTTTTGTAAGCAGTGAGCTTCATATATTCTAACTTAACTCTCACCATTGTTTTTCCCTCATTGGTTTTCCACGTAAAAATATTGGTTTCCTTGTGTTGTGCATGTTTTTTATTTCTTCTCTTCTTTAAGTTGATGTGATGTGATGTTTAATTTGCAAATGGAAATGGTTAATTTCAATATATGTTGATTCACCCCCCCCCTCTCATCACTATAGTGTGTTCAACATTATAATCCTTTGGCCATATTAGTCAAAATGGTGGGATTTTCCAATTATTTAAGTGGCATAATATTTGGTTATTATTTCATAGATTGTGTGTTTGAGAGGTTTGGAATTCTTTTGTCTCTTACGGTCTACTTAGCATCAACTCCAACAACTTCAAAGGAATATACTTTTAGTTCAAAAATTGAAGCTTGAATGCATGATTATTCACCTTTTCGTCATTACAGAAGTACGGGATATCTTCGTTTGTAGTTCAAACAACATTTTTTCTTCTAGTGAAATTCTCTTTCTTATCTTGAATGTTTTTTTTCTTTTTGTTTGATTAAGGATAAGATTTTCAAATGAAAATGTGTCATCTTTCCCATAGCCTAAAGCTTATTTGCTCCCTTGTTTTTATAAAAGGGAATTCATGGCAATTTATTCAAGGATCTTGAAAATTTTGTAAGCAAAACACTTTTGTAAATTCAATCTATATATGGTCGGTCTAGGTTACAGTAGAAAAGGATGTGAATGTAAATGAACATTTTGTATGGAAATACTAGCTCATAGAGTCAAATATATATGGCAATTTTGTGAGAAATTGTCTCCTATTTGTATCTATCTTCAATCTTTATGAATACAAACTGGTCAAGGATATTTTTCTATTTATATTTGAAATTTTTCTTGTGAATGCATGTTTCTTACATGGCTTTTACTCAAGAAGTAAACTAATTTTCTTTGTAAGAGATATTGCATGTTTTAGGTGCATAAAAGGATTGGTAAGTAGAATTGAGTGTAGAATTTTGAAGGGTTGATAGTGTAATTCATTACCACTAATCTTTAGAGTTAGGATGAATACTATTGTATAATTTTTAAATTATGTTTCTCTTGACTCCGTGGCCTTGAACTAAGGCACCAATATGAGCAAAATTCTTGGTTAGGTTCTTCATGATCACCAAATTCAAAAAAAAATCCCTGTAAGAAATATTTATTGTATAATGTTATTTACATACTCTCAGACACATAATTGCATTAAACTACAAGAAATTATACCTTTTTTTGTTTATCTATAGATCTCGGTTACACATAAGAGAGTATATCTATTTTAAATCAATAATTGGTATCAATCGTTCAAGATCTTAGTTGATATTGCATAAGACCACCCTCCTAGGTTTTGCAGAGCGTAAAGTACAGAGGAGAACATTGTAAAATTCCTTCTCATGTTCATTGACCAACCCCTAGAATAATTAAGCATAAGAATTTTTTATTCATTTATATTGTTTCTAAGATTCAGTTGGAGCTTATAGCATCAAAAACAAATCAAAAACTTTATTCATGACACTATTGCTACCTAAGACACATTTAGAAGTAAGATATTTCCTCAGCTATATTGATACAACCAAAACTTCATAAAGGTGTGTACCATAATAGTTGCACCAATGGAAGACCTACTAAAAAAAAATCTAGGAGAATCATTAAATGGAATAAGGAATTCCAACAAACATTTGACACATTGGAGAAAAAAATTGTGGAGACACCCATACTAATCTTTTTGGATTGGAACACACCATTCCACGTACATGTAGATGTATCAAGAGTGGCCATAGGAGAAATATTAGCTGAACCTAAAGGAAATAATTATCACCCCATAGCCTTTACAAGTAGAAAATTATCCAAAGCGAAGAAAACCTAAACCACTACTAAAAGAGAATCCCTAGCCATGTTTTATGTATTACATAAATTTAGAAACTACTAACTATAAAAACCATTCACATTCTTTACAGATCATGAACCATTTAGTTACATACTGAATAGACCTATCGTACAAGGAAGGGTATGTTAGTGGTTACTCTTATTCTAGGAATTTGATTTTAACATAATGGTCAAACTTAAAAAGCACAATCAAGGACTAGATTACTTATCAAGGATAGAGACAAGGGAAGAACTAGAAGATCTACCTGGCACACACCTATTTAGACTAAATTTGGTAGTAGAGGAACTACATGATTTTTCCATACTCCTATCCAAAGTATAATTCCCTATAAATCACTCACTAGAAGATAAAGAATCTCTTGAGTGAAAGCCTCTACCATATACATTAATCGAGGTATAATTGCATCACTTAGGGTGAGATGAAATTATAAGAATATTTTTTCTCAGAATGAAAGAGAATCTAACCTAAAATAAGTACATGAAGGAATAGAAAAGGGACATAATTATGGTGAAGCAACAATAAAACAAGTTAAACTAGTTGGACGTTGGTGGCCAACCCTACATAGAGATGAAAAAATAATATGTAATGAATTGTGATATGTCAAAGAGTGGGGAAACCCACCACAAGAGATGAGATGCCTTTGAAACCAACCATAGCACAAACCCCAATCGAAAAATGGGAAATAAATTTTATAGGACTAATTAACCCACCTACTAAACACTTAAAAGAAAGATTCATAATAATAGGAGAAGAATATTTAATGAAATGGGAAGAGGTATAACCTACTAGGGATTGTACCGCAAGAACCACCATAAGATTGTTATATGAAAATATAATCACTAGGTATGGTTTCCCACTAACTATAGTAAGTGATCAAGGAAAAACTTTATTAATAAAATAATTCTGGAGCTTCTACAAAATCTTATGATAACACATAATAAGAGCTCCCCATATCACCCACAAGTAAATAAAGCAAGTGAAGCTCTAAATAAAATGATTTGGATAGTACTTACTAAAATACATGATTGAAATAGGTTAGATTGGGACATTAAGATAATTGTGGTACTTTGGGCCTACCACACATCTTACAAGAGGACCACTAAATTTACACCATTTTAATTGGTATATGGAACTGATGTCATAGTTCCCATGAAAATTAGAATCCCAAATCTATGTACCACACTCACATTGTGATTGGATGATGATGGGTCCCTAACACAAAGGATAGAAAAACTAGAAAAATTAGATGAAAATAGATTCATAGCATTATACAATCATAAAGTAGAGTGGAAAAGACAAAAGGCTTGGCATGATAGGAATATCCACACTAAGATTTTTCAAATAGGGGATCTAGTAGTACTATATGATAAAAAATCAAAAATCAAGGAAAATTAAAGGTAAGGTAGCTAGGGCCATACCTTTTCTATAAAATTGCAAAGTTAGAAGTGGTAAGATTAAATAGATTAGATGGAAATCAAATCACAGGGTATGTGTGAAGAGCACACAATATACTAAGAGGGGGTGAATCAGTAGATAAAATATATTTAAAAATCTTTACTTCAACACATATATCTAAAGAAAAAACTTGAATCAAAATATCTATTGATAATCAAACAACAACATAAGCACACATTCACACATGACAACACTAGATATATGTGGAAACCCAAGATGGGAAAAATCATGGTGAGAATAGTTACTTGGATCTACTATCCAAATCCAACCTCACAAAGAAGGAATATAATGAGGGAATTTTCAATATGAATTAGGAACCAACCTACTTGAGACACCAATCCCCAATACAAAGATCTAAGCATCAACTCATTGAGTAGAACACCAATCCTGCCGGATTACAAAGATAAAGCTTGCAAAACTTCAATGTTTATTGCACAACTTACACAAGATTTGAACTTGGTTTAGACACTTTCCTACACTATTTAAGATCTTTTGAAGATGGAAAAAAATGATTGAAATGCTTCACATTGAATAACGCTCACTCGTACAACTGATTCTAATGTATATTCACTTACCACCTTCTCTTCATTTATCTACCCTCACACAATTGCACAAATGTATGATGATTATATACAAGACATTATATTAACATTACTCCTTGTTGGACAAGGATCTTAAATTAACTAGGATGACATAAGGTGGATGTAAATTCAAATTACATGAAATGTGTAACAGGTCGGTCCTAAATAAAATTTGTTGTTGTCAAAAGATCATAATGTCATCTGTTTCGATAGATTCCTTAACCAAGACCTATCTTAACACCCCATGATAACTCTAGGTACCACACACTACAATTCATTGCCACATAGTTCTAGAACACTAATTGGTTGATAAGAAATCACAAAGAACCTTCTATCACTTCAAGAATTTTGCATGCTAAACATATCTTCTAGAAACTCTAGAATATGATAGAACATGTGTATACATACTCTCCATTCAAGCCATAGAGCCAAACACACATCCAAAAAGGAATGCAAAACATGAATTTATTGCTAGAGAAATATCTCTACCCTAATGAAACTATCCTCCAACATTCTAGATTAGAATTTTGGATTACTTCTATCAACATAAAAAATACAATATGATATTATAGACAATCCTTAACTAATTTTATTAATATAGCTAGCAATATATAAAACTGCAACTCAAAATGATATGATAGTGCCATTACATTTAGTTCTCACTAATCTATTAACTACATTCCTTTGAAATTAGTGAGCACCTTTGAAATCAATGACAACTTATACTCCTTTGACATCAATGAAAAACTTTATTCAACAATCTCCCCCTTTGTCATTGATGACAAACAGTAAAATATTGGCCACACACGAAGAAAAATATAATGTCTTGAGTTCCACTCTCCCCTCAAAGATATAGCATTTTGAGTTCCATTTCTCCATCTTCGAAATCAATGGAAAAGTTCAACACTCCACCTTTGCAATTCTGACACTCTGCATAATCCAAAAACCTGTTTCCCAAATAGACTCCCCTTGATTCCATACCACAATAGTTTTTTAAAACACTCTGAAAGACCACCAAGCCTTCTTACAATAGGGAGACAAAGCTCCTCAAAAACCTTTTCTTTCCTCTTGATTCAAGAGGAGGGAGCAACAACTCTCAACTCATTTTGGAGATACTCAAAAGTCTCCTTAGGAAGCAGTTTTGTGAAAATGTTTGCTACTTGATCCTTGGTTTCAATATAATCCAACTTCGATTATTTTTCTACAACCTTCTCCCTCAGAAAATGACACTGGATTGCAATATACTTTGTCCTTAGTGCATTAATAGATTATTTGAAATGTTTATAGCACTAGTATTGTCACAAAGAATGTAAATTGGTTCATCAAACTCAATCTTCATCTCATTCAAGTCTTGCTTCATCTATAGTACCTGAGTGCAATATGAAGTTGTCGCAATATACTTCGCTTCTTCTATGGATAAGGAAATTGAGTCTTGTTTCTTTCTTAAATAAGATACATGACTATCACCAATAAAGAAAGCTCCACCACTTGTTCTCTTTTGTTCATCTAAGCTTCATACCCAATCTACATCGTTGTATGCAGTTAGAGTAAAATTTTCACTCTTAGGATACCACAAACCAAAATCCATTGTAGCCTTTAGATATCTGAATATCCTTTCTATTGATTTTACATGAGTTCCCTTAGGTTCTACCTAAAATCTAGCCACCATCCCAATATCTTGCATTATATTTGGTCTAGATACAATCACATACAATAGACTACCAATCATAGATTTGTACAAAGTCTAGTTTTCCAGAGTAGATTCATCATCTTTACTCAACTTACATATAATAACCATAGGTGTGCTCACTAGTTTGTATTCTTCCATCTTATACTTTCTTAACATTTCCTTTATATACTTTTTCTAAGAAATGAATAGTCCTTTATCTGATTGAGCAATTTGTAAACTAAGAAAGAAAGTTCACCAAGCATTGACATTTCAAACTCACTCTGCATTGCATTCTAGAACACCTTGCACATGTCATTACCACTTCTTCTAAATATGATGACATCAACATAAATAATAACATTTAGTAGTTGATCACCTTCAATCTTTATGTAGAGATTACTATCCACACTACCTCTTTGGAACCCTTGTTTTTGCAGATACTTATCCAACCTAGAATACCGATCTCTAGGAGCTTTTTTGAGTCAATAAAGAGCCTTCTTTAGTTTGCACAAAAAATCTATATTATCTAAATATTGAAATATTTTTGGTTGTTGAATGTAGACTTATTCTAATTTTCCATTCATAAATTCTAATTTAACATCCATTTGATATACCTTGAAGTTATTGTACGTTGAAAGAGCCAGGAACATTATGATTGATTCTAGTATTGCTACTAGAGAAAATTTCTCCTCAAAGTCAATTCCTTTAACCTAAGCATATCCTTTACACACAATTCAATACTTTTTCTAAATCACCTCACCATCTTCATTCAATTTTTTTCTAAAGACCCATTTGGTACCAATAATATTCTTGCCTTTAGGTCTTGGAACTAGTTCCCAAGTTCCATTTTTCTTTATTTAAGATAACTCTTCTACCATAGAATATATCCATCATTTTTATTTTCTTTCCTTTGTATAAGACCTTGGTTCAATTTTTGATAGTAATTTAAAAAAATTCAAATTAGGGGGTTTTGCTAATTATGGTTTAGGACATAGAGAAAACACATTTCCCAATTGTTTCATTGAAGGGAAACCCCAAAGATCTAAACCTAAGATACGCAAAAGAGAAAGATATATTGTAATAGGGCTTTCCTAGGGTTTTATTGTAAACTAATGAGGGGTTCAACACCAAGCTAGGGCTTGGAAAGACAAATGAAATACAATTCTGAATTCTTAAACCTAATGTAATGCAATCTTTCACTAAGTGACCTAGAAATGCATGAAAATCAGAACAAAGAACTGCAAGATGAAATGTTTGCACCTAGAAACCCAAAGAAGACTGAATGATGCTCTGAAATGATAAAAAAACTAAATTTAAAGTTTATTGGGACTCATACACTAAACTGGGTGATTTAGTCCTAGATCAGGGTTTCTAGGCAGAAACTACAATCTGGAAAAAGGGTCTCTAGAACTACAAAAATATGGAAAATGAGCTATACTGGGACTCATACACTAGAACTGGCATATCAGTACTATTAGGGTTGTTTGAAACTTCAAAGTCTAAATCTTCTCCTCAATATCTGCACTATCTTATCCAATTGATTATTAGATTTGAAACCCTAATTTGCAACTTGTAGAAATCTTCCAATGATCTCCAATGCAAGGTGACAACTTTGACAACTTTGAACACTTTGAAAAATTTCTCCAAACTTTCTCTTTAATGTGTCTTCAACCTAGACATACAAATCACACACTAAAGAGAGGGGAAAATGTTGTTTTGTTAGTGATAAGGGTTCCTCCCTGGTCAAATGTTGTTTTGGTAATCAAACCTTGAAATGGAATGAAATAGGAAAAGAGAATGGTGAATTAACAATATGTGATGTTGCAACTCACCAAAACCTAGCAATAAAATGTTGCAAACATGTATGAAGTGGCTCCAATGTATGTAGATCTTTACTCTTGCTTGAATGTGATAGATCTTGACTTGAATGCTAGCTTGAATAATGAAACCCTACATCACAATTGTTAGCTCAAAAACAAACATAATGCATGATGAATTTGACATGATGCTTGATGATTGAATAATGCTCTAAAAAACTTGATAATCAGCCCTTGAATGCTCTTGTAAACTCTTGAATGCTCTTTTGAACTCAAATTTTCTAGGATATATGCTCTCACAAAAGTCTTAGGTGAAAATCAGTGAAAGAACCTTATATTTATAATTGTTTATGTCAAATTTCCTAAAATTACAATACTACAAGCCAACATTAGATCTATGAGGATAAAATCCCTCCAAGAATTTGAATTAATTCTGATTTTGGGCCAAATGAGACTCATATGCTAGAAGTGGCATACGAGTCCCTTTAGGCATTAATTATGGGACAATTTTCAAAAATACTTAGAAAGGTGAAAAATCTTGATCGAGACCCAAAAACCTAAGTGGGACTCATACGCCCAAGGTGGCATATGAGTCCCAGGTCACTAAATCTGGGCCACAAAACCTAAAAAAAAATGAATTATGATTGGATGTTGATTTATGTCGGGTTTATCCTTGAAAAGATGCATTAATTAAGGCTTGGGGATGCAAAATACGGCCAATTAAAGCACAAAAAATCCCAATTATTTATGAAAACCCTAGAAAAGTGTGAAAGTGTGTTACAACACTATACAACACCTTAAATAAGGTTTAATTAAGTCCATTTAGTTCAAAATTCCCCAAGACCTAATGTGAATGTGTCGAACACATTACAACACTAAATCAAGGCAACATTAAGCTCAGTTTAACAAGGGCCCAAACAAGAAAGGAAAAGTAAAGGGATACTTTTTCCATTTCCAAATTTATACCCCACTTTAGCGAGAGGATGTAATTGATTCAAAATCACACTAAAGTAGACAAACATGCATTAGGAGGGGTCCAAGTGCACCAATGTTGGTAAGATGGGATGACAATGATCAAAAGGGGTGATCAAGCCCCCAGGATCAAGATCCCATGGAAAACCAACATAGGCACAAAAGAACACACATGAAAATAACATAAAGAGCAGCAACAAGGAACGAGCATACACTACTAAAGAAAGAGAGAAAAGAAAAAGAAAACAAAAGGGTTGGATGAAGCTTCGACCGTTTGTCCATCGTGATGTGGATCAGCTCTAGGTTGTTTGTCTGAAAAATGCACTCTCACTTTGAGGCAACAAAAATTTAGGCTTTCCATTGGGTGAGGATCTGAAAGAGGTGAGACACAGACACACATGGATGGTATGCACTCACACACATGCAAGTGGCTAGGGGAAAGTCATGCCTCAGATCAAATTCTTGTCAAACCATACCAAAGTTATACCTCCTGATAACTTTGATAAGGTGCCACACAATAATGAACTTTGAGCTCCATGAGGTAAGAAAAAAATTGTATGCTCAAGGAACTCATGAACAAACAAGATGGCTCCACAAGCATGCAAGGTTTGTTATGCAAGGTGGCCATATAGCATAAATTTTGTAAATGAAAAATGTAAAGAACGTTCAAAGGAGTCTTGCTAGTTCATGTGAGGTCTTAACTTATGGGACATTGTGCCTAATATCTCCAAGAGAGGACCAATCAAAGAATAAAAGATTCACAACTTAGGGGATGTAGTGTGTCACATCAAGCCACTAAGAGGAATGTAATATGCTAAGATATATCACACTGTTGAGGGAAATCACACCCATCACATGAAATAAGAAGACTACACCATGAAACATGAAGAGGAAAAATACAAAAGAATAATGCCAATGTATGCCCCTAGTTTAAAGAAATTTCTAAACACCCTACTGTGAGTAATTAATTTAAACTAGAAAATGATAAATGCTAACAATAAAGAAGACATGAGAGCTAACATGGAAAGCCCTATGCCAAGTCATATGTTTCCAAATAATGCTATGTCATCCAAAGAAAAGAGAGGGGTTTCCCGCAAAAATGAAACACCAAACACATGAGGGATCTATGGATTTGGGGTCAGTATGTTCTTGCTACAATGTTTTTAGAGAGCTCAAAACTATCATTATTCTCCAAATACTCATAGAATAGAAAAAATGACACAAAGAGAGTGAAAACAATGAAAAAACCTTTTGGGTCAACATGGAAGAGACATGCATGTCTCAATGCCTTGTGTCATCCCCAAAAGGAAAACACAAGACAAATAAAATATAAAGGAAAAGATTTTGGGTCAACATGGAAGAGACATGAGTGTCTCAATGCCTTGCATCATCCCCAAAAGTAAAACACAAGACAAATAAAAAATAAGATAAAAGATTTACAACATAGAGAAGAATGAAGGTACAAATAGAGGAATGTTACAAAGAGAGATGAAATTAAACAGAACAGTATGGGGGATCAAATCACACACATGCAATCACACAAAAGAAAATGAAAAATAAATAATGCAAAAGACTAGTAAGGCACATGCAATCCAACCTACAACATGTCATCCGATCCCAATCATGTTCATTATATACTGAAGGAAGACAACTAGCCAAAGGGACAATGAAAAATGTAGTACTAGGACAAGGCTAACTAACCCATGCCCCCACTAAGTGCAAGGCAAGGATGAGTTGAGGTAGGTGATGGGAAAGATCATGTAATGGTGAGAATACAAGATTCTACAACTATTACATGATAAGGAGTGAGAGGGTATATTATAAAATCTTTGGGTAACAATAATTGTTATCAAAGTGGAATTTGCTCAAGATTATTTTGAATGGATGACACTCATTAGTACTATTTCAAAGAGTTCTATGGTATCGCTAATGTGGAACATCTACATCTTTAGGATATAGTCTTATCTTTTCCTTCATGGGTGGCAATAGTATAAGTCCTTGGTTTAGAGTATTTGTAATTTTCTTTTAGTTTTAGGTGGCGAACAAGGGAATTTTATTCTTTTTAATTTGTAAGGCCTTCTAAGCTTGCTAGATTCGCCAATTTATCTAGTTGGAAGTTGAGGAGGAGGACCTAATATGATCCTTTCATCCTTATCATCGTTATGAATCATAGGTTGTTCTTTAGGAAGGAGGACATTCATATCAAGAGGAGGATCTTGATATCCTAATCCTTTTGTATTATCAATTGGTGTTTGCTCTAAGAGTTGATGAATTTCATGTTCTCTTGTAGTATCACATCCTTGTTTACTCAAGATCGTGAATCCTTTTCCATATGTCTCTTCTAGGTAGGAGTGTTTGTTACATTGTTAATGTAGAATGGTTGAATGCTTGTTTGACTAGAGGACCTAGGTTCACCTATTCTAGGGAACTTAGGTTCAACTTTTGTTTTGACTTGAGGATGTAAACAACCAAACATTTCAAGTGGTGGTATTATATGGGGTGTTGGTTGTTCCATGGATGGATAAAAGGATGCATTAGCTTCAAGTTTGTTATGGAAATCGTTTAGGAATTTATTCATTCTATCATCATCTTCTCTAATGATGTCAAAATCATGAGGAGGACATGCATTAGGAGTTGAGTGAGTAGGAGTAAGTTCAATTTCATTAGGGTCATTTCCAAAAGCACAACTTGACACATCCACTAAGGACTTCAAGGAAATCCATAGTTTACCAAAGCACATATCCATGATGAAATGAAATGCAAATTTTAGATTCTAAACTATGCAATGATGTGAAATGAAATAATCTAGATGTAGTTAAGCAATGCACAAGATGGACCAAATTAAAATAGGTGCAATGAATTGACTGTGATAAAAACTTTGTAAACTAAAATAGAAAGTAGTCAACAGCAAATAGGAGCAAAGAAACAGAGTTTTAAATTATGGAAAATGCAGTGCAAAATCTACATTGGGACGAAATCACCTAGAGGAGCATATGAATCTCAGTGAGGTTTCTTTTCAAAAAATTCAAAAAATTTCAAGTGATTTTTATGCTTTTTAGTTTGGATGATCTGTGACTTAAATGAAAATGCGTATTTCAGATTCTTTTCAATGATTTGAGATGCAAAAATGCAACCTATATGCACTTTCACTAATGCAAAATTTAGAAACCCTAGAATGCCAATTAACTAATGCAAAGTCAATGCAAGCAAGATCTAGGATGATGATGCACTCCAAATCAGAATTATGATATTCTAAATACAGGTTCACCAAAATGAAACAAAGGAAAATAGGGGATTTTTCTCTCTTATGGTTTAATGCATAGAGAAAACAAATTTCCCAATTGTTTCATTGAAGGGAAACCCTAAAGATCTCAACCTAAGATATGCAAAAGAGAAAGAGATCTTGTAATAGGGTTGTCCTAGGGTTTGATTGTAAACTAATGAGGGGTTCACCACCAAGCTAGGGCTTGGAAAGGAAAATGAAATACAAGTCCAAATGCTTAAACCTAATGTAATGCAATATTTCACTAAATGACCTAGAAATGCATGACAATCATAGCAAAGAACTACAAGATGAAATGTGTGCACCTGGAAACCTAAAGAAGCATAAAGAAGCCCAATTATTACCCTAGAAAAGTGTGAAAGTGTGTTATAACACTATACAACACCTTATATAAGGTTTAATTAAGTCCATTTAGTTCACAAGGGCCCAAGACCTAATGTGAATGTGTCAAACTCATTACAACACTAAATCAAGGCAACATCAAGCTCAGTTTAACAAGGAGGGCCCAAATAAGCAAGGAAAAGTAAAGGGATACTTTTTTCATTGCCACAGTAATGAAAAATGTACTTATTCATTTTCCTTCTCAATTCTTCTTTGGGTCTTCATTCCATTGTTCTTACCTTCTATAATTTTATCTTTAGAATGATTTTTCTAAACATACATTTCCAGAGTCTTTGTAACAGTATTCTTAGAATCAAATTCTGAGTCTTCATCACTATTGCAGATTGAATCTTCATTATCTTTTACATCAAGAACATTAGGATATTGTATTGTCTCATTAATTCTTACATTTTCACTGTCCACAATCCTTTTTAGCATTTTTTTATAACATCTATTTGATTTTCTTGTCATAGAATAACCAAGAAAAATATATTCATCAGATCTAGAATCAAACTTACCCAAATGTTCTTCATCCCTTTTGATGTAGCATTTGCCTCCAAATATTCTAAGATGCCTAACTGAAGTTAGTCTTCCTCTCCATAACTCATATGGTGTTTTATTAGTCCTTGGTCTAATTTGAGCTCTTTCCAAAATATACACTGTAGTCTAAATTTCTTCTCTCCAATACATATCCAGTAAATTTTCTTGACAAACATTGTTTTGGCCATCTCTTGTACATTCCAATTCTTCCTTTCTACAACTCCATTTTGTTGCATAGTCCTAAGAGTAGAAAATTGTCTCTCGATCCCATTCTCCTCACATAATTCATCATACTTGTCAAAAGTGAACTATCTACCTCTGTTTGATCTCAAAACCTTGATTGTTCTTCTAGTTTCATTCTTAGCTAATGCCTTAAATGCTTTAAAATTCTCAAATGATTCTAATTTTTATTTTAGAAAATTAATCCAAGTCATTCTAGTATAGTCATCAATGAGCATTATAAAATACCTATCACCTTGTAGACTCTTTATCCTCATGGATCCACATAGATCTGTGTGGATCAAATCCAATAGATTTGTTGTAGAATATTCCTTAGCAAGAGATCTGGTCTTTGTCTATTTTCCTTCATGACATGGTTTGTAGCTAGTAAATTGAGGTTTCTTAATCTTTGGAATGTCTCTGACCCTTCCTTTTGATTCAATCTTCACAATATCATCAAAATTGATGTGTCCCAATCTTTTATACCAGGGCCAACTTTCTTCTCTTTGTATGGAAAACGAGTTTTGTCCATTTAGATCACTAAGATGATATATGTCATTGTCAATATTGCTTCCTTCCACAATCAACTCTTTGGTATCAGATTTCTTGATTTCATAACCTTTAGCACTAAAACAGATCTTTTAACTTTTATCACACGTTTTTCTTACACTCAAAATATTATACTTTAATCCTTCAACATACAAAACATCATGAGTCTTTTTCCTATCACCATCAAGAACCAAAGTACCTTTATCGGTAATCTTGGCAACAAAAATGTTTCCAAGAATTATAGATCCTCCATAAAATTTCTTAAAATTCATGAACTTACTTTTGTCTATGGTCATGTGACTTGTAATCTACTATCAATGATCCATAGATTCTTATTCTTTTGAGCATGTAGTGTAGTCTGAGCTATCATATATTTCTTTGACCTTTTCTCTTCCGGTTTTATCTTTGACCAAACTTTATTTGATTTAGAACTTTGACATTCTGACCCGTTTCCTTTCATTTTCGGTAGAGGAGGAATCATAAATTTTATTCTACAATTTCTAGAAATGTGTCCAAAATTATTGCACTTGTAACAGATAATATCGAAATTGTACAAAGTTGCAAATTTATTACTATAGATAAATTTATTTCTTCTTACCAGAGCCCTTCTACAATCTACAACCTTATGACCAAAAAAACTACAATTAAAAAAATAACCAGAAAAGGAATGATTGAACCTAATATTGTACCATTGTCCTCTTGAAGCTTGTCTTCTAGATCTTCTATTCTTCCTTTGCACTTGGATGAAACCATAATTTTGTACTTTTTTATCATTAGTTGTTGTACTTTGTTTAGACTTTACACTTCTAGAGCAGCCTCTTCTAGATTCTCCTTAGCAAGTTTTGTAGCCTATTCTTCCACTTTGTTCTTCTATCCGTCTACAAAACTAATGCCAATTTTTATATGCAGAGAACTTTGGCTATCAATAATTTGATCCAAGATCTTAACTTGCTTTTTCCAAATTTCATCTTTAGTTGATGATTTATTTTATCACGGTACTTTCTTAGTGATACAATTTTTGCTTCAAGTTTCTCACAGTCTCTATCCCTTGACAATAGTCTTTGAATTAAAATTTCTTTAATCCTTTTTGCTTCTTCTACTTGAACCTTTAGATCTATGATCATATTTTCTACCTTCTCAAGATTCTAAGATAAATTTTTTTATCCTTCACTTCCTCATCTATCCTTTTCTTTACTCTCTTGATATCCATTCCAGGATAAAGTAGCTCTTCCATAAGATCAACTTCTTCATCATCATTTTTGAAATTCACATCTTCAGTAGTTTCCATAGCCATGAATACAACTTTCTCTCTTTCATCTTAGATATCTTGGTTCTCTTCATCAGTTGTATAGATTTCTTCATTAATGAAGAAACTCTTTTATTTTCTATAAAATTTATTCCCTTTCAAAGAAGACTTCTTTCCATAATTTTTTTCAACATTGTTAGTCTTTGTAAGGGAACTTAGCCATAAAATTTTCTACTTCACCACAATTAATTTTTTGAAAGGTAATCCCTTTATACTTTCTAGAATCTCTCTATAACTTTCTAATAAAGTTTTCTTCATTTGAATCTAATCAAATATCAAAATCTAGATCAATAGGCTTCTTAGATGCTTTGAATGTTGCCTCTTTCCTTATAGCATTTTCACTATCAAACTTCATTTCATAGGTAGTCAGGGTTACATGTAATTCATTCATTTTTAGAGCATTTAGATCTTTAGCCTCTTCAACATCATAAACTTTAGAATTAAACCTTCTAGGAAGAGATCTAAGTACCTTTTTCACAATCATACTCTCCTTTAGTTCCTCACCAAGACATTTGATGGAGTTGACAACCTCATCAACCCGAAGCATAAATGTGGAAATGTTTTCTTCTTCCATCATCTTCAGACTTTCAAACTGACTTCAATGAGTTTATAGCTTCTTTGAACTTGTCATCACCTTCATATATGTTATGCAATTTATTCCACTTCCTTTGTTGTCCTACAATGCATGATCTTCACAAATTCAGAGTTAGACAATCCACATATAATATCATTTATTTCCCTAGCATTATTTTCATATGCCTTCTTCCCAATTGGATCCTTAAGAACACTTTTAGGAATCTCATAGCCATTAGCAACTGACTTCTAGACCTCCAATCCAAGAGCCATCAAGTAAGCTTCCATCCTTACAATCCAAAAATGCATAATTTGATCCATTAAATAGTGATGCTTTATTTGAAGATAATCCTTGTTGAGTCACTGAGTGTGCCATCATGAATCTACCTCAAGATCTTAATCTTCTTCAAGGAACTTAGCTATGATACCAATTGAAGAGCACACAATCTACTAAGAGGGGGGTTAAGTAGTACATCAAATTTATTTAAAAATATTTACTTCAACACATATATTTGAACATGAAACTTGAATCAAAATATCTACTAATAATTAAAGAAAATAAGCACACATGCACACATGAGAACACCAGATGTACGTGGAAACCCAAGATGGGAAAAACCATGGTGAGAATAGATACTTAGATATACTATCCAAATCTAACCTAAAAAAGTAGGAATATAATAAGGGAATTTACAATATGAAGTAGGTACCAACCTACCAGAGACAACAATCCCCAATTTTATCTATAGGAACCAACCTACTAGAGACACCAATCACCAATACAAAGATTTGAGCATCAACACAGTGAGTAGAATACCAATCCTAGTAGATTACAAAGATAAAGCTTGTAAAACTTCAATATTGATTAAGCAACTTACAAAAGATCTAAAATTTCTTTAGACACTCTCCTACACTTTTTAAGATCTTCTGATGATGGTGCACAATGATTGAAATGCTTCACATTGACTAACACACACTTGCTTGCATAGTTGCTTCTCATGTATCTTCACTTACCACCTTCTCTTTAATTCTCCACCCTCACACAATTGCACAAATGTATGATGATTATAGACAATACATTATATTAACATTAATCCATGTTGGCCAAGGATCCATAATTAACCAAGATGACATAAGGTGGACTTAAATTTAAATTACATGAAACGTGTAACAAGTCATCCCTAAATCAAATTTATTGCCACAAAAAGATCACGATATCATGTGCCTCCATAGACACCTTAACCAGGACCTATATTAACACACCACACTAACTCCAGGTACCACATGCTACAAGTTGTTGTCACATAGTTTCAAAACACTAACTAGTGAATAGGCAAGAACAAAGAACCTTCTATCACTTCAAACTTTTTGCATGATGAACATATCTTCCAAAAACTTTGGAATATGATAGAACATTTATAGACATACTCTACATTCAAATTGTAGATCCAAGCACACATCCAAAATGGAATGCACAACATGACTATATTGTCAAAGAAATCTCTCTACCCTAAAAAAATGACCTCCAAAATTTTAGATTACCTCTATCAACATGAAAAAATGTAGTATGATATTAAAGACAATCCTTAATTAATTTTATTAATATAGTTAGCAATATATACTTTCACAACTTAAAATGATATGACAACACAATTACATTTAATTCTCACTGATCTATTAACCACATTTCTTTGACATCAATGACAACCTCTATTAAAAAATGTGAACGAAGCTAGACTTAAACACTACCACCTACCAAAAAGATGAGAATTATAAATTCAGAAAATACAAATACTATATACTGAGTAAAATATGAAAAATAAATTACTAAACAATAAAATCAAACCATTAGCATTCCAAAGATCCAAATGGCTAGAAAGCCTCACAAAACCCAAAAAGAAAATGACATCAATGTTTCCACCAAACACAACTCTATTTAAACCCCTCACAACTACACTTCACTCACATTGCGTTCAAACTCTCCAAGCTAATGAAAGAAATTTTTAATCTCTGCTACTCTTACACACAACTATAAAAAATGGGAACCCCAACCTTGGTGAATGTTACTGATAATACATGACCCAAGTATAAGAAATAATTGTTCAAGTTGACATGGGGTATTCTCAAATATCCCATAGATGTGGTCTATACAAAGGATGTGAGGAAATACATCCTTGATTCAATCAAAAAAATTGATCATACCAAGTTTGAAGAGCTCAAACTAACTCTCCTAAACCTAGACCAAATGACATACCAACCCCAATTTCAAGAAGTAGAAAAGAAGAATATTAACATCTAAAAGGACTTATGAAACTTCTTTGATGAGCATGATTGGGTGCAACTAGTTCTTAGCATGGTTCATGATGAATTCATCTACTTAGAAAAACCCTATCTCATTACACAAGAAATCCATGTGGTAACTAGGTTGAGCATGGTTGGATAGGTCCCAACAAAGAAGGTGGTAAAAAATGATGTAGTGACTACACTGATTGGAGCAACACCAGATGGGTGTAGCCTAAGCATTTGAGAAATAAAAACCTTGGGGTGTGGTATGCAACCATAGAAATTGTGTACAAGATCTATTATTCAAACAAAGAGGTTTCCACAACAACAATGATGAGACACACTACCTATCAGATGGTGGTAGAGGGAACATATTTTAACCTCTATGAAGTGATTAGTAAGAAACTCATGGAAAATCTACAAAATATTAAAACCTTTTGATACAAATTCTAGTATGGTACACTTCTAATTTGTTTGGTTTTCTACTTCTTGAACAAGCTTCCAATGTTGAAAGGAAAATTTTTGTAGACAAACGTTTTGGTAGCTTCTCAAATAAAAATGCACACCTACCAATTCTCAGACAAGAAAATTTATACTATAGCATATTGGGTTTTCCTTAAGAAATTCCAACAAAAAATGCAAGCTAGGGAGAAAATGACATATGAATCTATCAAAAAATACATCGACACCATAAAATTCTTAAGTGGACAAGGACTCCACATACATGGAAGTGGTGGAGCCATGAACAACTTTGGATTCTCAAGCTCCCATTGTTGAACACATTGGAATACTAAGAGGAGGTGAATCAATATACTTTGAAAATAAATCCCAAAATCAATTAAGAATTAACCTAATTAATCAAAAAATGAAATAAGATAAACATCAACCCAAGAAAATAGATGACACCAGATTTACATGGAAAACCTCATAGGGGAAAAACCATGGTAAGAAATAATGCTAGGAGCTACTATCCTAATCGAAAATCACAAGTAAAAATAGTTTATAATTTGATTCTAGGATACAGCCCAAAGAAACAAATACTCCCTAAATTTTGTTTAGGGGTTGAAACCCAAGGAAGCTACTAATCTCTACTTGAAAGAAAGAACAATTGAAATATGACTGATATTATGGCTTCAACCAGTGATAGTCATCAACTCTGCTCATTAGGTCTATAGAGGATCTTGTCACACTCTTCCCATGCACTTATACATCTTCACACACTTCAATTTTTATCTCCACAACTTTTATATTCAATATATATCATCTACATGATTTGAAATTACAAATTCAATCGGCCACAAATAAGGAATGCCAAACTTGTAACATATCGGCCTACATCCCCATTGGCGGTATATAAAAATGATTAAACATTATTTAAATTTCACCCAGATGAGTCAACATGACTCATAAAACATCTATAGACACTCCTTGAATTCGACTCAATCATAAACTTATGGAACACAACAATATTATATCTTAGTCAGTCTTAGCAACATCATAACATCACAAATTGACTTGAAAAAACTATGTGGAACTAGAAACAAGAAAGATCTACATGTGCTTCAAACTTGAGATACTTTGAGACATGTAGAAGGTCCACACAAACTCATACAAGTGTTTTGTGCAATATTCTACTAGTGAAAATACCCAAACTTGTGTTTTAATGAAGAATAGGCATCCAAAATCAATTGCATCACACTATCACTTGAAATCTAAACTTGAAAGCCACCAAACCACTTGAAATATCAATGCAACACTCTATAGACATCACTGAATATGTCCTTAGAACCGTATGGACAAATCTTCACATCCAGAGGAATGCAGAGCATTCCAACAGGCCTTCATCATTACTTTACTCTATCATAGCATAGACAAGAACTCTGTCACTTCTATCTTTCATTGTAGTAGTTGTAATGACTTAAAATCTTGGATATAACACCTTCACATCTCTATAAACTTATCTTCAAATCTACAAGACTAAATCTTTCTCTGGGGAAGGATACAGACCAGAACATTGTGGTTCTATAATAGGATATACACTTTGAATGCCTTAGAAATTTTTTTGTAACTTTTCTCTAAGTATGGTACACCAAACTAGAAAGATATAAATGTAGACATATTGGAAAAATGTTAGAACATGTGTACCCACCTCCACATCACACTTATACATCAAGTTGATAACCACTCTACAATGTTGACTTGTACCAACCGATATATCTGCACATTTACTATCTTTGGAACATTTATAATCTTCAACATATTATTGACATCAATGACAACCAATCTTCTCAAGATGCAATAATCTCCTCCTTTTTCATTTATAGAAAAACAAAAATTTGTGCACAAACACTCCCCCTTTTTCATTGATGGAAAAACCAAAAATAATTTCACAAATACTCCCCCTTAGGTGCACATATCTCTCTCTCCCACTTTGACATCAAGGGAAAAGGGAAAAAAAACCTTCTCTATACAAGAAAAACTCTAGAAGCCCCCCCTAATCTATACTTTTACTCCCTCTAGGATGAATTTTGGATACTTCATCAACAAAATTATCCTTATATATACTCTGCATATGTATACATAGCAACAAAAAGATATATATCTTACATGAAAAACAAAAACAACTCACTTGGATGGTAGGATGCCCTTGTATATGGACTTGAGTTGAACGAGGTTGCTTTGGCATTACTTCTTAGTAGTGATCAAGGTCTGGAGCTAAGAGGACAAGTGTAAAAATGTACCTTTTACATCTTCCAAAGAAGAGGGTGACTAATATTTTTGTACCACACCATTGGCCTCTATCAAGAGTCTGGTAAGTGAATCGAACCTTAGACTCACTACTTCTCTCAATTGTTTCAACTGAATTTTAAATTTCTCCCTTTGATATTACAATTCTTGTATTTGGGAGTGAAATATTTCTACTTATTCTCTGATGGAACCATCATCATCTTGTACTAAATTATATGTTGCAACCACATTAGTGATCTGAATTTTAATTGTAGTTATCTGGTCCTTAATTCTCTTTGTAGTGGCAATATATTTCAAATAGAAAACATATAGAACCTTGACCTCCAATATTTTTTGAATGTCTTGGATACCGAATTGCAACTTGGCTATTGAACTCTCACACTTCTTGGATGCATCATTCATTCTCTTCTTATTGATATTTTTCTCTACCTTCTTCTCTAGACGAGATGAGTAAGTCTCAAAAGACTCCATTAATTGCTTCATTTTCTATGTGGGGGATAATGAGGAATTCCTTTTTGCTTTTGGTAGCTTCTCTTCCAACACATTTGAACTCTCCACTTTTTGTTGTAGTAGCTCTTTCCTTGCATTGGAGTGAAGTATGTCACCAAGATTTAACTTGTGCAGAGGAGACATTTCGAATAGATTGACATGTCCATCAAAAGTAAGAACATGTAGTAACTATAAAGTAACTACCAGTTGGATTTGCATCTCCTAAGCCAAAAATTGTTTAAGAGTTCACTATGACTTCTCTGAACTCTCTTCTTTGGCATCCTTCTCCTTCTCTTTCTCCTTCTCCTTTTCACATTTCTCCTTATCCTTTTCATATTTCTCCTTCTCTTTTTCCTTCTCCATATCCATATTAGAGACACCTTGCTTTTCCTGTTGACCGTAGGGACCTTCTCCTTCATGTTGACCAAACATATCTTCTTCTTGCTAACTAGAGATAGTTTGATCATTTATATCATTCAGAGGAGGAATATTATTAGTTTCTTGTTCATCCAAAGGCACTAATACATTAATTTCAACATCCATATCATGATTTTTTGGAGGTTCATGTGCAACCACATCAACTTCACTTTGTAATTGATCAATGATTTTATTTGTAGCATATTTAATTTCACTTTGAATATTCCTTTTGATATCCTCATCCATGCTCATCTAAAGATCTATTCTTCTCTTGGTGTGGAGCTCCTTAGCTTGTCTTTGGTCTATCTTTTCTTTTTCTTCCTAGGAGATAGAGATCCCAACCCTGTCAATTGCTTTTTGTTTCAGCTCCTCATCAACTTTGATGACTTATTCTCTTTTTTTTCTCAAAGTCTACTGTAGGATTTTTGAAGCGTTGTCAATAATGTCACTAAAAGAAATGTTTTTCTTAAGCATGTATTCAATGAAATCCTTCTCAATAATATTCTTTTCATCCTAAGTGACATTTAGATGTAGCTCCATTGTGTCATTTAACAAACCATAATTAACAATTCCATTTAGTATAGCACCAAAATCAAGAGGATCATATTGAACTGGAGGAGTCTACTTAGTTCCCTTCTTTTCTATCTTCTTACCTTTATATTTCTACAAGGAGATTTCTTCAATTATAGCTTCTTCCTCCTCTTCAAGCTTCTCTTCATCAGTTTTCTTCCTTTTATCCTTCTTCTTCAGATTTTTTTGCATAAATCTAGTAGCTTTCTTCTATAGTGGAGTTATAGATGCAACTTTTCTTATTGCACCAATTGATTGTGTTGATTTGGTGGGATACGAAGTAGATGCAACAACAAAAGAGGATTTACTAGATCTTCGTTTCTCTTTGTTGGCTTCCAAAGGAATATATGTATCTTTAGAACTCTCCATAGGGGCAGTAGATGTAGTCTTTGGAGGAAGACCCCATGCCTTGTGAAGCTTATCTTTATACTTTTTATAACGCTCCTCTACATGCTTATTAGTCAACTTATTCATGATTTCTCTATATGTACCAAACCTCTCAATAGTTGTATCTTTTGGCTTCTTCAGTAGGATATTTGCATATCCTTGTACATACTCAAGAACAACCTCATAAGGTAACTTAGGAATCCACAAAGTTCTAGGCACTACAAATTCCATATAATAGTGATCTTTGTCCACCATGAATGTTATCTCATCATTATACTTCTAGACCAAATCAGAGGGTATCCTTTCTCTACCCTACATCTCAACTTGTAGATTCTTGAAGAATCCCCAATAGAAATTAGTATATGCTTACTTTTTTTGAAAACTATTAATGTGCTTCTTGATTTGTGTAGCAACGAAAGAGAACTTATCCCAAATATTTCCATTAAAGCTAGGAAATTCATTCATGAAAAAGAAAGTGAGGCAAATTATCAATGAATCAAACCTAAAATTGTAACCAATTTCCTTTTTCCTCCTTAGGTTTTTCATTAGTTGCTCCCTCAACATATCGCATAGGTCAAAAATAACACCTTCCTTCACCATTTTACATGTGGTGTGAATTGTGGTGGTGGTGGTAGAACATTCTTTGTTTGTGAAGTAAATTTTATGTGTAATCCCCACAGATGAATACCAGACATTGGGATCAATGATATCCTTTATTGTTAGGGTTCTCTTATAAAACTTGGCTCTAGTAAGTTCCAAAACCATTTAATTCTTTATTGAATTCAACATTGGGACTAGTTTGGTGGAACAAAGACCAATAAATTACCCTAATAGCTTCCTTTGTGATCTTGTAGGGTTTTTCTAGCCAAATGAAATTTTCATGAATGCAACTCAAAATAATTCTTACCCATTTCTTGCATTCATAGAAGTCTAGAAAATATTTTTAGATTTCTATCCCTTTCACAACAACATTTGCATACTACATCTTGTACACACCATTCACATTCATTAGCTCATGCCTAACCACTTCAAACGATGAAGTATGATCAATTTCACTTAGCAAGAAATGAATGTAAATCCTCACGTCTTCATAGTACACCACATTAGCAGGAACCTTCAAAAAATTTCCATCTTTGTCAACTTCCATTGCCTTGAATGGATTTTTTTTATATCTAGGCTTGGGTTTCTCTACCACATCAATTACTTGAGGTGTCACCATTGATATTCCTTTTGAAATCTTCAAACATCATAGCTTGGGTTTCACACAGATAGTTTGAAAACATTCTCAGTTCTCTGCTCCAAGCAAAAATTCTTTTGATTGTAAATGAGCTAAAATGATCTAAATAACACATAAAAATAATTTCACTTACCTTAATGTTCTTCCATAAATGCATTTGTACTTGTTAGGTGAATATTTTTTACAGAATTCTCTGTTCCATCATAGGATACAATGATACTCAACAAACCTTTGGAAACTAGTATCATGATCTAGAATCTTCATCAAAAGATTCAATCTTGTTCAACAGATCTGCACACCAAAGTAATTTGTCTAATTCAACTTCCATGTTGAAATATTCAACACTTTATCCTTTTATTCCCCCTAAGATAATGCTTTATCTAAGTTTGTCATAGGATCTTGTGTAGAATGAACAAGTGTAGTTTGATCCTTCTCATGTTCTTGCTTTTCCTTCCAAACCTTTTCATTAACCTTCTTTTTTGATTAAAGGGTTTCATCTTTCTTCTAGTTCTGAATAGGTGGCTTCACAAAGCCACTTCTGCAAAAAATTTCTTATGCCCAACCTTATTACACTTGTAGCACACAATGTTATGCTCCAGAACAAAGTTGTTCCTCTTCACCTTAATTCTGCACTTAGAAACTTTATGACCAAAAATGTTGAATATATAGTAATATCCATGAAATTAAACATCATCATATATTTGAGGCACAAATGGTTTTCTACCAATGTAATCATTTCTTCTTTACCTAGATCTATAATCAATAGCCTTATGCCCAAATTTATTGCAAGAAAACAATGACCTTGAAAAGACTGATCAAACTTGGTAGGTGCATGTTGCCTAGAAGGTGGAGGACCTTTGAATCTTCTTTGTCTCTAGACAAGAATGAATCCATCGTCTTTCTTGCTATCTTGATATGTCTTTGCATATTCAGAGGTAGTCTTCTTAGGTTCTTCAGTGGAAGATTTACCCTCCTTTGTTTCAGGCTTTCCTTCTGCTTTGAAGTTTTCATATAGGTTTGGAGAAGCACTAATTATAGGACTTTTCCCTTTTTCAAAACCAAGACCAAACTTCTCTTTTGATGGTTTTGAGAGTTAATCAACTCATCAAGAATCTCAAAACCTCCTTTTAGCATTATACCTTTTTCAATTTTCTCTTTTTATTTTTAAGTTCTTTCCTTAGTGAAACAATCTCTTCTTCAAGCTTTTCATGTAGATTTGCAAAAGCACTAATTATAGGAATTTTCTAGTTTTCATATAGGTTTGTAGAAACACTGATTATAGAAATTTTCCCTTTTTCAAAACCAAGACCACACTTCTCTTTTGATGGCTTTTGAGAGTTAATCAACTCATCAAGAATCTCATAACATCCTTTTAGCTTTAGACCTTTGTCAATTTTCTCTTATTATTTTTCTAGTTCTTTCCTCTGGGAAACAATCTCTTCTTCAAGCTTTAAACATTCAACAATTTTTTATTTCCTCAAGGAAAAAATTTCTTCTTCATGCTTGGAACATTCAACAGTTTTTTCAATGAGCTTGAAATTCATACACTCTTCAATTATTTACCCTTCAACTTGAACTTTCAACTTGCCAATTTTCTTCACCGCTTTTTCAAGTTGAGACTGAAGCTCTTCATTCTTTTCTATTTATTCATCTAGATCATTTAGAGAAAAATTAAGCTTTCCTACAAAATCCATTGGACAATCTTATTGAATTCAAATTCATACTCATCATCCTAATTCTAGAGTATGACATATTTTTCTTGAGAGGACTTCTTGGATATTGCTTTATTCTCCATGTGTTCAAATACAAGATTTACCTATGCTATTAAGCAAATATCAAGTAACCTTTCTATGATAATAATATTTGAACACACTAAAAGACTGCGAGGGGGGTGAATCAATATGCTTTGAAAATCAATCCCAATTAACTACTATTGGTTTTGAGTTAAACCAATTAAGAATTCACCTACATAATCAAAACATGAAAGAATATAAACGTTAACACAAGAACAAAAATGACACCAGATTTACGTGGAAAACCCCATAGGGGAAAAACCATGGTGAGAAATGTTGTTAGGAGCTACTATCCTAATTCGGCCTCACAAGTAAAAACAATTTGCAATTTGATTCTAGGATACAACCCAAGGAAGCAACTACTCTTTGAATTTTATTTAGGGGCTAAAACTCAAGGAAGCTACTAATCCCTAATTGAAAGAAAGAATAACTAAAATATGACTAATATTATGGATTCAATCAATGATAGTCATCATTTTTTCTCATTAGGTCTATAGCAGATCTTGTCACTCTCTTCCCAAGCACTTATACATCTTTGCACACTTAAATTTTTATCTTTGGGTAAGTGCACCAAGATGGTTCCCAAAAAGGGGGCTTAAGTGGCCACTTTTTTTTTGAAATCAGGAAATACTGGCCTTGCACATGAAACTGAGGATAGTTACACTCAAAATTTTGAGATGGAACAAAAACAAGGATCGAAGTGCTCCGAGTCTACTTTCTAAAATACTAATTTATTTTGAAAATGGTTGAGATTAAGGGGTTCAAAAGAGGGATGCACACAAATTGGTGTTGTTTTTGTCAGAAAAACATAACATAGCAACTCTTGTACGACCCTAGCATGGTGAACCTTTTTGTAGTCATTTTAAAATCACTACAGTCAGAAGTTAGCTAACAGTATCTAGTTGATGCATGATTTTTTTGATAATTTTTTTAATGAATATTTGATTTTTTACTAATTTTCTAATTGGGCACTTCTTGAAAAGAAGAATTTTGGCTGTGCTCCCCTACAAATTTTGGAAAGTAATTGATTTAAAAATAAATAAATAATTGTAGAATGGAGTCTAGTTTCTAGAAAAGTAATTTATTTGAAATTTTGATGAATGGTTAATTTATAACGAAAAAAACACCAAAAAATACTTTTTGGCAAAAAAGAGACATACAAACAAAATAAATTATGGATGAAAGGCTTAACATTTTCAAAAAGTGAAAAAAATTACATTGTTCGATGGCTAAGAGAGAATCTAACATTACCCATGTGTT
>VDFB02058242.1:194572276-194619046 GCA_007258455.2 Sequoia sempervirens | reverse complement strand
TTCTTGTAAGATTGCCTTGTGGGTCGAACAGGAATTGGTTATTTGAGATAGGTCCATTCCAGATATTTGTCATTTGCATTGCTTGTCCTTGCAATAGTTTAGATTTTGTTACTTCCTTGCATCCCTATCTTTTGCAATTTCTTTATTATTCGGTTAGATGTAGGATTTAAGATCATCATATTGACAGATCTGATAAATTGAGAGGGTTCAGTTTGCTTGTAGTAAGGTCCGATTGTGATTACCAGCAATTCCACATTTCATCTGAGTTGTTTTATGCATTGTTATGACCTAACACCCGATAGACCTTGGGGTGATTTTCATTAATTCATTGTTGAAGATTACCTTTCAAGAGAGATAGGATATCGTATTCTGTCTGAGTTGTTGTTGTGCAGAAAACACCATCAACAAATTTCTTAGAGTGTATTTTTTCTTTCATTTATTTTCCATCATATTGTCTATAGTGGATTCAAGATTAAAATTCCACAGGGGAACTAACTAACACAAACTCACCCTTAACCACTTTCTTTTGTAAATTTTTCTTGTAGATTTAGTGCTTTTAGGCTTAATAAATTTTTTTTGTGAAGAATATAATAGAATGAAAGAATAAAAAAGTTTCAATAATTATCTAACAAATCTTCATGCAAAAATTTACCTCATTCTAACACAATGGACAAAGTTGAACCCTCTTTAGATAAGATAGTTAACACAATGAGTTATGAGAGGAATATGCCACATGCTTGGGAGTTACTTCATGTGGTGATTTTTTTCTTTCATCAAAAGAGCCTAAAATATGTTAAGAAGGCTTGTCTCTTCATTTTGATAATGAACACTATAACTGTCACCTTCTAATTCAAGTTCATTTGGACCCTTATTTTTTTAGTTTTCTTTCACTTTCCCATTCATTTGTAGGTTATAGTTTTAATCATTATTTCATTGGATTTTGTATATTGTCTATAATTTTTTTTCCATTATAAATCTTCTATTTTTGTCTACATCATAGATAGCTCACTTTCCAACCATCCAAAATTAATTGAAACACTTTTTATATCTTCTCCTTTCTATCTCCTACATTCCTAAGACTAGTTGAAACTTATTTTTCATTTTAATTCATCTTCTATACATTTCCATGATAGGTGATTGAAGGAAATTTTGATCAACATGTAGTCAAAAACTTCTTTATAAATTTTTAGAACTACCCCACCTACCAAGACTAGGCAACCTGTAAGATTCACTATTAAATAAACCCAAGATACAATGAAAGAATAGGAAAGAATGAAATAAAAATAATGTGCTCGAATAAAATATATTCTATATAGAAAAATGAGATTACATGTTTGTGTGTAAAATTTACAAAGAGCCATTGCTTTATATAGAGCAAGGCAATGCATGAGGTAACCCAAGACCTCACATAAAGTATGAATTTCAACTAGAGTTAGCCTATGCAATAGAGTAAGAAAGCTTATCTAAGAAGGAAAGCATATCTAAGAAAGCTTATCCAAATCTAGAGCAAATAAAGTAAATAGCTAATAAAATAATTACTTAAATAAATAAATGCAACTAGATAAAAAATATACTAAGTAAGCTTAAGTGAGTGTAAGAAAAGAATCTTTTGCACTAACACCCCCTTAAGTGGAACTTAGGAAAAAATTCAATAGAAGCAACAAAGATGGGTCTCAACAACAAGGCCTAATCAGGTACCCATGAAAAAAGAAAAAGACTCCTCAAAAAAGAAGAGAAGGATAAAACCCAATGGGAAAAATCCCTCCAATGAGAGGATGAAGGAAGTTCAGGGCCCCCCTCTAAAGTAGTGATGGATTTCACCCCTAAGAGTTGTTGAAGATGGAGAAAAATTATGAAAGAATTTGGAAGTTGCATGTGTATCTTGATGCCAATGCAAAACTATAACTAAAATTGATCCATACGAGAAAGTATAATGAATATTCAATAACATTAGCCATTATGAATGGTCCTCAAACTGAGATGTGACCCAAGATGAATCAGATGCAAGATTTCAAATCATTATCCATAGGCTCTCAATTTGAGAAATGAAGCGATGTGAACCAAAATGTGTCAAGTCATAAGCAATATGTGACCAAAAGAAACTAGAGAATCCAAATATAGCTCACATGAGTTTCCATCAAGATGGAGATGGGATCATAGTGCATCCTAATATAAAAACAACTAATGATTATTCCCCCCATAATGGAACTTTATTGAAGTTTATTGATTACAATATCTCAAAATTTCCCTTGATTTTGGAACTTTATCATGCAGTGTTTGATTTGCACTAACAATTTTAGAGGAATCACTAAAATGGGAAAAAACAAGATAGCATACAAAAATCAATGAGAAAATGCAAACACAAAACATGCAAAAAGGAAAGGTTGCGTGCAAGGATTAATGTTCACATCTTCCTCCATAGTTTCCTTCATAGAAACTCACCTTCAAAAGATTGTAACTTTATAAGTAGTGTGCTTACAATGCAATGATTACTAGTAGAGTATAGTTTAAAAAAATAAATTTGTCCCTCTCCAACGCCTATTGGAACTTGAAAACAGAGCTCATGGATGCAAGTTATGGGTTGACAATTGGAAATGAGGAATATATGGATTTCTTCATGTCTTCAAAGAACTAGACTTCTTTAAAATGCATAAAAATAAACTTCTCTATCACATGCAGTCACATGCAAGTTCACGCAAGTCACATGCAAGTACATGAAAGTCACATGCAAGTACATGAAAGTCACATGCAAGTACATGCAACTTGCATGCTTGAGTACATGTAACTAAAAAAGAAGATGTTGATTTGGTGAAACAAGGGGCTTCTTTGACTTTCTTGGCTACTCTAAAATTTAGTTTGTGTTTCCCCACATTTGGATAAGCTTTCTTAGATAATTTTTTCTTCTAAGATAATCTTTCTTGCTTTATTGCACATAGGCTAACTCTAGTTGAACTCTGTGCTTAATGTGAAACCTTGGGTTACCTCATGCATTGCCTTGCTATATATAAACCAATGGTTCTTTGTGTATTTTACACACAAATGCACTCTCATTTGCTATATATAATATAATTTATTCTAGCATATCATTTTTCTTTCATGGTTTCCTAATCTTTTATTGTATCTTGGGTTTATTTAAAAGAATCACTAAAATGAAAAAAAAAAAGATAGTATACACAAATCAATGATAAAATACAAAAACAAAACATGCAAAAAGGAAAGATTGCATGCAAGGATTAATGTTCACATCTTCCTCCATAGTTTCCTTCACAAAAAGTTGCCTTCAAAAGATTGGCAATTTATAAGTAGTGTGTTTATAATGAAATGATTACTACCAAAGTATAATTCAAGACACCAAATGTATCCATATCCAATGCCTATTGGAACTTGAAAAGAAATATTTGGGTGCAAGTTATGGCTCAACAACCAAAAAAGAGGAATATATTGATTTCTTCATGTCTTCAAAGAGCTATACTTCTTTAAAATGCATTGAAAACTTCTCATTCACATGTAGAGTACATGCAAGTACATGCAAGCTACATGTAAGTACATGCAACTAAAAAAGAAGATATTGATGTGGTGAAATGAGAGGTTGCTATGACTTTCTCGATTATTTTGAATGCTTTTGTGTGTCCAAATTCAATCTAGGAGGCTGCAAAACATACATGCAACTGAAAAAGTAGATGTTAAACCATTGAAATCTAGTTTTTTTGCAATTTTTTTATTTTCTAGATCATCCAAGGATGCAAGAGAAGAGCATACTATTTTTCTACCAAAAAATAACATATTTGCATTCAATTATATTTCTAAAAACCAATCCTATCAATCATGAAGGCTCTGATACCATGTAATATTTTTTGTTAAATAAACCCAAGATATAATGAAAGATTAGGAAAGCATGAAAGAAAAAAAATATGCTCGAATAAAATGCATTCTATATAGCAAAATGAGAGTACACTTTTGTGTGTAAAATATACAAAGATCCATTGCTTTATATAGAGCAATGCAATGCATGAGGTAACCCAAGATCTCAAATAAAGCATGGAGTTCAATTGGAGTTAGGCTAAGTAATAAAGCAAGAAAGCTTATCTAAGAAAGATTGTCCAATAAAGTAGGAAATCTTATCTAAGAAGGAAAGCTTATCTAAATCTAGAGAAAATAAAGTAAATAGCTAATAAACTAATTACTTAAATACATAAATGGAACTAGATAAAAACATACTAAGTAAGCTTAAGTGAGTGTAAAAAAGAATCTTTTACACTGACATAACCCCCACTAGACCAAATAGCATGGGATCTACGAGAGGACCAAGATGTCACCTTGGGAGTTGGAAATCTAACATTATTTTCCTTTCCAAGTATAAACCCCTAGAATATATCAAGAAGCTTTCTTACATATAATCCTAAGCATATTTCATAACTAATACATCTTTTTTTTTTGTGTCTAGGATTTTGTCATGGGGCTTTATTTGTCTATGGGGCTTTATTTGTCTATATTTCTTCCTTTTCCTTTCTTGGTTGGATGTGTTGAGAATAGTTAAAAAACAATCTTTTTCATCTTTGAGGGTGTTTTTGCATTATATATGATTTTTCATAAGCTCGTGCATGGGTTTTTCATCCTCCAATTTATGGCATTCTTTGAGTTATCTACAACTTTTAGCATTTAGTAGGGTTTGGTGGGAAAAAAATCACCACATCTACATACACTTATAGCTTCTAAACAACTTTGAACTCACTTTATCACCAACTTATAGGTTCTAGGATTCTAATTTTATATTTTGCATTCCATAAACAATTCTAATCTTGGTTACTAGCACTCTTCACAACTAGAACACTTTAACGTCTCTTTAGCAGCTAGTTGTCCTTTTGTGTCTTTTAATCCTTTTGCTACCAACATAGAGGAGAAATCCCAATCAAGAGTGGAAAATGAAGCAAAGTAGTTGGGTCTTTGAGGATGATATTGCCACAATATACACCTTGCATGCTTCAAATAATTCATATCCCAAGTGTGGAGAGGGAGGAAATTCATTACTTTGTTGATATTAGAATAATTCTAATTCTTTTATTGGGAGAATCTTTGCATGCATACATATATAAATATAGAAAAATATTAAAAAAATATTTTTATCTTTCATTTTAGCATGTTAGTTTAACTCAAAAAAATTTGAACACCCATGCACATTAAAAAGCACAAAAACAAGTTAAAAATATAAAACAAAAAAAACATTATGTAGTTTTGCAACTGAGCTAAGAGCTCCAAACAATCAAGCATTTGAGCATACAACTTACAATTTCATACAATTAAAAGTAAACAATCAAACATCAAACACTTTGCTCAAATTGAACAATGAAATGTATAAATTTGTTAACAATTGAAAAACAACACATATACATATCATTTTTTATTCACACACAATAGTGATGAATCATATTCAAAATATATAGCATTGAAACCTTTGCAAGTAATTCAAAAAATTTATAATGACAAATTAAACTTGACTAATTAAACAATACAATGTTAAAAACTTAACAAGTAATTCAAGATTTTTACAATGGTAAATTAAACACATAAAAATTTAAAATGTCAATTTTGAATCCACCAACTAGACTAATTTCAAAATACAACATTTCGTATATTATTATAAACTTAGTTCTAGTGTCATATCAAATAAATATAGAAGACTTAAAACACTAATTCTAAAATCATATATCACTAGATCCTTTTAGTTTGAGATTCTTGGGATGACATATTAAACACCTATAAAAAAAATCAAACATCAAATTCAAATATACAAAATATTTTAATTTTAATATACAATGTTATTAAATTCTTCTAAGTAGTAATATCAAGTTTCTACAATCCATATTGTTGTTCAGTATTGTTCTGGATTTGAATGTGTTGGATATTTTCGGCATCAACAGTTCAAGGGATCCATCATCAGGATGGTAGAGAGCAAGAGGAGGAGAAAAACTCGATATCAGTATTTTCTTGTTAAATTATGATTTTTTAAAATAATTTAAGATTTTTCTATTCTCTTATTGTTTATTTTCTCATGATAAATCATGAAATAAGATCCAAAACGTTCATGAAAAACTTGACACAGTCAAATCCAAAAACATCTTTATACGACGTCATAGATTGTAGTTATCTTTAGAACAACAATTTCAGACCTTTAGAACAACAATTTCAGACCTAATGACAATTCAATATCACCGTTTGCAATAGCCAATTGTGAAACCAATTCTTATTAATGACGCAGACAAACTGATAAGCTACATACATTGATGGATCTCTTCCATTTACAAAAATACGAAACCAATTCTCCTCCGTGACAGAGACAGCTTCAATAGTTACACTTATCTGTGAGTCTCTTCTATTTACACCACACAAAAATCAACGCACCACAAAATTCCACTTCCGTTTTGCTAACAATACGTCAAGTGTTCATGCAAAGAACTTGCAATCAACGAAGTGGGTCCCATACCTGCACACAGGTTCCTTTCTATGGCCGCTTTTTCTGCCTGTTCAAGCGGACCCATTTCCAACATTCCTTTCCAATGGAGGGATACCACGTTATGTCCATGGCGTTTGCGTTTGGTACGTACAGCCCATCCATCCCGTTCACAACCTCGTCCTCATCTGGTGTAAAATTGTCAACATCCCCCATGGTTTGTTACCTAATATAATGTTCCTGCCTATCCTTCCTAGGCTTGCGTGGAAGCTCATCTCTAACAGGGCCACCACAATTATCCACTGTGTATTTTAGTCAAGTAGGTAACGGTGCAATCATAATATACACATTAACACCAATAGCAACAGCACAATAATGCTCACTAGTCACGACTAAAGAGTCCCCATTACTAACGCTTTCTCTCACCATAACATATGCCACCCTCTCCATTTCCTCTGCCACTTTTGACGGACTCTGCCCCACAAAAGCCCCGGATATTCTGCACAGAAACGAGATTTACGTGCTAACAGAACCCCCAAAAAAACAAATGAAAACTGACAGGAGTTTAGATTCAGAGATTGCATGGGCCCCCTCAAGATAGACTGTGCTCTCAGGGGTGCCAGAAAACCTCCGGTCGGTGCTCCACAAGCACAAACATTTTTATCATATGCCCTTATACTTACATTTACTCCTACTCGATTATATGTTCATCCCAATCAACCTCAACCTTCCCCACTTCAATTTCTCATCTTACTTATCCTTGATTGTTTGGTTTTAAATCGTTTCTTGGATCACAACTATTGGTTATGAAATGGGTCCCAGTTGTAAGGTTGTGAGTCAGGCAGAGCCCACCAGAAAAACCCTAACAACCCATAGGCCTAGTCATTATTATTATACTTGTTCTCAAATCTGGCTGTCAGTCTGCCAAGATCTCAGTGTCGTAAGTTGTATCGCAAGGAATCATGGGCATCTGCTGACAACAAAAGTTCAGAGACAAGTGAAACGCCTGCCAGTTTACTAAACAAAGGTGGGCACTCAAGTGACTCAAATAACTGTTCTACTGGGTGTCGGCCATTAGGCCATAGTAAGTCCAAATAGTTTGGATTGAATCCACACCATTGCCGTCAGCTTAGCCAGTTTTTGTGGGCCTTTTTTCTCCATCCTTAACAGTAGAAACTTTTCCATGCCAACCCCATTAGTTGCTTTTTTTAAAGCAGGAAAGTAGGGTTTTTTCCCATGTGTTGTTATGCCTATTTAGGCACATGGAAAGAAAAGACAGATATCCACTATGGCCGTACTGATTGTTTAAAATTTTCAAATATTCAGAGCTTTTTAAATAGCTTGTGCAGTTTGTACAAAGCTTGATAAAATATTTGTGTTCTCCAGTCTGAGTTGCAGTGGATTTGGACCACAGTTATGTTATCTTTTATTATCAGACAACTGACGTGTGGCAGATTTTAGTCAAGGAAGTTGTTAATTTACGGTCTCCTTTCAAACTTTAGATTGATGGGCTTTTTCAGGGTTCAAAGCATATGCCGTGTTTGCATTGTCTTGTGTGTCTCTGATAATGATGGAAAATGGGCTATTCAACATTTGGTAGATTTATAATAAGTTCTCTCTTTATCTTCTGCAACAGTGTCCAATTTTACTTGACTACTTAGCTATTGTATGCTACGTTTCTAATAGTTTGTTTTCTTAAGTTAGTAGTGGGATGTTTTAATATCACAACTATGTCAATGTATGATATGGGTTAAAAGACAAAAATAAATTGTTTGATATATTTTTAGAGTTGATTATGTACATTTTTTCTTCATCAATATTTCGGATCATATTCTTAATTCATCGTGAGGATGAGGTAACAAGAGAAGATGATGGATCATGGACATGTGAATTGAACATTGTTTTCTAATTCATCCAAAGTCTTTAAACCTATTTAAATAACTATTATATTTTATGTGTAGATTCCTTCCAAACTAAGGATCTAAAGTATATACTAGTCTATCAATTTTAGTGTACCATAATTATTGATATGTCTAAATTAACACAAATTTAGTTGTAGGGTCATCACAAACTAGATTTAGAGGTGAAATTTGCATCTATAGTTTTGAGCAATTGGTGTGCGGATGTTTATGACTTGGCTAATTGATAGTTGATTTATTAGCCCACTTCATTTCACAATGCCAACTCCTACAAGAATTGGGAATAAATAGGTGTTCAAGGCTACACAATGTTGTAATATATGGATCTAGTATTAAATAATTGACAGTAAGTCTTGTAAAATTCATATGTTTGTAAACAACTTGTTTGATATAGTTGGAATGAGTTTTCCACACTCCATGAACTTGTTTGTGCAAGGTTTTGGATTCAACTGTGTATGTTTTTTGTGTAAAAAACATACACAGTTGAATCCAAAACCTTGCACAAACAACTTGTTCGCTATTTTTATAAAAGGTGAGACTAGCCAAATGCCTTGGCACAAGTTCTAACTATAGAGTGCACATACTCTCAAATTATATAAACAATGATCAAGTGTCATTATATTTTGTTATATAGTTATATATCAAGCCTTTCTTCTAGGCTTTGAGGGTATTGTAATCCCCTTCAATCTTCCTAGAGGAAAACAATTGAGGGTCTTATTTGTATTGAACGACATACTTGGTAATTTATTTAAACGATCAATTTAGAGATTTCTCATTTTTCTATTGCACCTATACATGGAGATTTCTCAATAAATATTGCTACTATAAATTTTATTTTATATTCAAAGGAAATATCATCAACTAACATCTTAAGAAGAATAACCATGATAGGACTTGTTGATTAATTAAGAAGAAAAACCCTAGTGTGAAGGTTTAATATTTCTCTCCATCAAAAAGTTGTCTTTGACTTATCTAGCTAAGATATAACATACAACTTTGGGGTAAAAGCACAAAGGTGTGTCACACTTTTTAAAGGAAATGACCAACACTAGTCCAACTTTTAAACTTGAATCACTAAAAAGTGGCATATATATATTGAATTTTGAAATGATGTAAACTAATGAAATATTTTTTTTAGTATATTTTATGTTTGTATTTTAAAAAAATAAATAAAAATTATTTGAATATAGTTTTTTATAAAGTGACATTATAATTTAGTTGCTGAAAAAATGGTGAAAAATGAAGTCACGTGAGACGCCAACCTTTATATAGTAATTTTTATTTTTTCTCCTTCAATTTTTTTTCTGAGTATTTATAACGTGAAACTTTAATGCATGGATATACTTTTTTTCCAATTTTGATACATATATATTTTTAAATAAATATTAAAATGTGCATGTATTAAACATAGTTGTTTCAATTTGACGTCAAATTTCATATTATCTATTTATCTAAAATGGAAAAAAAATTATACCCTCTTGATATATAATCTTTTTTCTAGTGCATCATATTTTTTCAAAAAAAATTAATAAGTTTTACTATTTTTCCTTATCATGGTAATTAACCTAATATTTTATTTGATAACCTATTTTTAGTAAAAATAAAAAATATAAATATAAATAATAATCTAATTATTAATATATATATATATATATATTTGAAAACTAGACTTATGGATTTACAAAAGGGTATTTTTATATATTTTTTTAAAATGTTATTTACATGAGTAAAAAAAATTTAAACATCAAAATTTTCAAATAAATCTATTTTTTTGGTAAATTGACCTCAACGTGGTGCTACATATGCATTTAGCCAACAATTTTAGTTGAAAAAGTTGTGGATATATCTAACTTAGCTAGAATGAATCTTACAAGATCATATGTTAGACCAAAATATATTTTTAATTAGAAATACTTAAATTCACTTTTGCTGATAAGTTGGCTGAAAGTGTGACACAACTTTGTACTTTACCCTTTGTTAAAGAGTGCCTACCTTCCAACCAAGCATATCCTCTTCTTCCATTGCATTCTAAGGGGTTATATGATAGCTCATAATTTAAAATTTCTTCCTCCTTACCTTGTGCCTTTGCAACTCGAAATTCAATATTTTTTAAAATACTTAAAAGATCTTTCAAGGGTCAAGAATTTGCAAGTTGTACCTTTTTCTATATAATATATTTGCAATATAGTTAGTACACAAGTGGAATGGATTATGTGAGTTACTATGTTGGCTATAGATAGGTTACCCATGGAGCACATCTAATTGAGGGGTCAATGACTCATACACCATATCTTTTGTAGCAAATATTTATAATTTTGGAGAAAAAATAATTTAAAAATAGATCATGATTCACAAAAAGCTAAATCGTAGTTGGAATAGATATTCAACAAAGAAGAGGAAGTTGGACTACTTATGCTTTTAATATAAAGTTGGTATTCACAATAGAAATAGGAATTTGGCAACTCATCACATGAAAATAATTTGGAGTTATTAATATAACATAACTCATCTACAAATGTGATATATTTTTTGTTGTTAATGGGATTGTGAAGGAAGTATGGATGGTAGAATGTAGCTTTGTGACAAGTGATGATATTGCTTAGGCCATTTTTTTTGTAAAAGATGGGGCCAATGTAGTGTTCTTGCACATTATCAAATTTCTTATCTTATCACAACCTAATAATGTCAATGATTCAAGAAGTGCAAATTGTTCTACCAAACTAAATCATTAATATTATCCAGTTAGATAAGATAAAAAATGAGGATATGTCCACTCAAATAATAACAATTTATAAAGAAAGTGTTATAATTTGAAAGATGTAGATTTCCATGTCTTGAGTAGGTAGAAGGCATTACACACAAGTGAATTATAGCACACAAATTAAATGTAATGTATCTATATAAAATTATTTATGAAGATACACCAAAATTAGCAACATAATCATACAAGCAACTCAAAATTAGCAACATCTTTAAAATAAAAGTTACAAATTGAGAGAAACCATGAAAATCCGTAAGCACCTTTATCATCTTACATTTGTTCAAAGAAAGATATATAAATTCTCACAAGAAAAGAGAGATGTAGGAACCTCCATTGAAGAATTATTGCCATTACTTTTGAAATGTATACACCTAACACCATTAGAAGAAACATAGAGTCTAGTTGTGGATGACACATTTACACCAATCATAGTGTATGTACAAACACTTGCATTATAAATACATGCAAAATATAGTTTTATGTGTGTGTATACATACATACACACACAGATAAAGTCTCTATGTATATAATATATACACACATGTGTATATATAATATTATATTATGTATGTACATATCATAAGTATATGCATGTACATATGGTATAAATGTAGTCATGTGTGTATACATATCTACATATAATATGGATGCATACATATGTACATGTAATATACATGAGTACATATGTATGTATAGTACACGCAGATACTATATATATATATAATATGCTCATCCACTTGATTTACCATATGGTTTGCTCTTCCTTTTTACCATTGTAGAGAAAAGTGCACCCTACACCCCCCCTCTTTATAATAGTTATCTTCTCACAAAAAAATCATAATTTTTCTACTCTAGTAATGGGTGAAGATTAAGGAGGAAAGAGATTGACAATGACAACCCCTACCTCTACATTGGTGAGAAGTTGGTCCCTATCTCTATATATTAGCTAGAAGAAGGATATATACATAATATCTACATATTAGTATGCATACACATGTATGTATATATTGTATATACATATATATGTATATATATACATATGTATGTATGTATGTATATTATTAATACATATATACATACCTACATTTGGTATATACATTCATTATTGGTTATGAAGCCTAATCTTCTTATTTTTGGATCCCATTTAATTTTGATTGGGGGGCCTATGAGTGGGGTACACCCCTATGGAATACAAGGGGGCTATCCCCCTAGTGAGGGTTCAAGGAAAGTGCCCTCAAAGCCAAATTTTAGATACATATTTCAATCATAAAATATTATTTTATGTGGTAATTCAAGATTGTTCATAATTAGGTCAAAGATTTGATAGTAGAGGTTATGTTGCCTTTTTTTGCTCTAGAAGGCAACCCTCTTTTATGTGGGCATTGTATTACGACTATGTATTTGTATTATGTGTGGAGATTATGATAGAGAGAAAATAAATTTGCAACAAATATGTTGTTAGTTGTATCCCTTCATTTTGCTATATAAATAAAAGGAAGGATTGAACGTTTTTTTGAGGATGTAGCCTATATTGGGTGAACCATGAATATTTGTCTCTCTATTTTTGTGTTACTTTATGTTTTAGTTTTGTATTCATTTTATTATATATTTCTTTGCAATCCTATTCCTAACATTTATTTCTATGTATGTACATATACTATATGTAGATATTTATGTATATATTTACATAAATATCTACATATAATAGACATACATACATTGTATGTACATCATATGCACACATATATATAGATACATGCATATACATATAATGTATTTATTAATGTATGTATATTGTATGTATATACATACAAAGATACATATATACATGTATATGCACATAAACTATAAGTATAAATATGTATTTATGCATACATGTACATACATATATTATATGTAGATATGTATGCATACAAATGTGCATACTATAATCTACATACAATAATTGGATATAATATAACATGTAACCTATATGAAGATATGTATGAATGTATGCATACATACATATGTATGAATATATATTGTATATAAATATGTATGTATGCACAAACATATATGCATATTCATATATGCATGTATACATATTTATGTGCATATATATTATATGTATATACATACATACACATATATGTTTGTATGGATGCATGTATGTATGTATATATGAATAATAAATATGCATAATTAAATGTGTGAAGTACATATATGTATATATGCAAAACTTACATACATACAAATAATAAATGTATGTAAAATACATACATGCATGTACATATATACATATGTTGTGCATGTATACAATATGGGTATATATGTATATATGTGTACATACATACATATAAATGTATATTTATTGTTTTAATATATATGTGTATACACATATTGTACATACACAATATATGTATATATGTATGCATATATATGTACACACATATGCAAACAATAAATATACATATGTATGTACATATATGTACATACATAATATGTACACATTGTATGTGTGTACAATATTTCTATACACATACATGTACTATATACATGCTAATGTATATTTATAGTATTTATACCCACTAGCATGCATGCATACACATATATCACAAGTATATATGTATGTATATATCTAGTCGTGTGTGTGTGTGTACATATACATATACATATTTGTATGTATATGTATATGTATATGTATATTTATACATGTATATGTATGTATATATATATTAATGCATGTATGTATGTATGTATGTATGTATGTATGTACTTATGTATGTATAAATACATAAATGTATATACACCAATCATGGAAAAGGGATCTAACAAACAAATGTTCAACCATGTAGTTAGATGAACAACACTTAGTCACATAATAGAAAAATCAATGACAACTAAATAATGATATGATCTTTATTGATTCACAATAATGATTGAATTATTTAATAGTAATCATTCTTTCTCATCAAATTAAATTAATTTCCATATTATTAATTATTCCTTTACCTATTACTTAAGTTTATATTTCATTAAATATTCATAATTTTCATATCTTTTCTAATTCAATTTTAATTCCTTTCTCTCATCTCTCTCATCTCATCTCCCTTCCCCCCTTTTAAGGTTATTTTTGCACTCTAATTGGACACATATTCCTCTTCTTGATGGTGGATCACAAGGCATGATCTAAAAATTTGACTAACAAACATACACAGTTTAAACTAGAATCTTGTATGATTCTAGTCTTCTTGTGGTTCACATCATAAACACTCCTATGTGTAATGTACCTTGATATGTGTTATTTTATATCCATAAACTTTGGAAAGCTATAACAAGCTACCAACAGTGAAATTGAGTGTTACCCTATTAAGCCCAATAATGGTTCAAGAACTAGTTTAGGTCATTTTAGTGATTATAAAATTCTAGAAATTGAAAAGGACATTGAAGGATCATATTAGAATGTATTCTCCCAACTTCAAGGTGATATGTTTAAAATACAATGAATAGTAGGATTTGTAGTGATTAGCTATAATTGAAATGTGGATGAAAACTTAGAAACAAAATAAATAATTAAAAGGAAATATTTGTGGGTGATGAAATATTTCTCATAGCCTAGGATGCTCTTACATTAGACACTCAAGGTTATTTGAAAAATGAGTTCCTCACTTTCTATTGGCCAGAGGAAAATTCATATAGTCTACCTTAGGATTTGGAATCCAACTTGAATACTCTTCAAGCCTTCCTTTTCACTTCACCAAATACTCCTCATATTGTTTGTTCATGGTGCTTCTTCTAATCCTATTATCCAAAATCTATTTAGTCTCTTTTTTGTGTTGTTGTGGTAATTAATTTTTCCATTATAGTTATATATTGATCACTGTCTCCTAACTCAACTTCATGATACTAGGATAGGTCTATAATGTTAAACATTGTTGATATGCTTAGACTTTCTAGTAAGTCCAATTTTATGCATTTCATAAATCAAATATCTTCTTAATTTTGTAAGGGCCAAAATTCTTCATTTTTAACTTCTTATACATTCCAACTTGAAATATTTCCTTCTTAAGATATACCATTACTTCATCTCTAACCATAAACTCCTTATGTCTTCATTTCTCATCAATTTTCTCCCTATATTTAGCATTTTTCTCTTCAAGTAACCTCTAACTTCTACATGTAATTCCTTCATATGTTCCAAAAACTCTTGTACTTCTACAATCCTATTCTATTCATTATTGATGTGTCTCAAATTTGATATATCCCTTGGACTATTATCATATATAACCATAAATGGCATTTTCCCTACACTCAAATTTACTAAATTATAGAGTGAAATTTTCTTATGGTAGAGTAATATCCTAGCTACATGTCTTTTCTCCAACCAAGAATCTCAACATGTAACCTAGCCTCATATTCACTACCTCAATTTTTCCATCTATATATGTGTGGTATGATGGACTAGATTTCAAATATGTCTATAATATCTACTTTTACAATATCTTCTAGAAATATCCAACAAATTTTTTGTCGCTATCTAAAGTGATACCCTTTGACAAACCATGCAACCTTATAAATTCCTTCAAAAATAAGCTAGCTACATGTACCACAAAATTGTTCTTCTTACATGGAATAAAATGTTCTATCTTAGAAAATCAATCTACATCTACAAATATTGAGTCCCATGCCCTCTCTATATTCTAAACCTAACATAAAATCCATACTAATGTCTTACCAAGGTCTCTTTGGTACTAGTAATAGCTAGTAGAAACCAAAATTTTGGTTACTTCTTTTTTTAGCTAGATAAGTACTACAACCTTGAAAAAATTTCCTTACATCCTTGCATATTTATGTGTAAAAATTGTTCTCACTCACTAATACAACTATTTTATCTACTCCAAAATATCCGCTAAACTACCTCTACGGTTCTCCTTAATAAAAATTCTCTCATTGAACTCCTTGCACACACATTTGACTACCCTTAAAAAAAAAATCATTTTGAATCAAGTAATCTAAGCATTTAATCCTATCTATTCTCTTTATGCTTTCACCAAACAAGATCAATATTATATAAATTATTCAATTTTTCAAATCCAACTATCTCTACTCTCATTTATATTAGAAAATTTTGTCTACTACTCAATGCATTGACAACCTTCTATGACTTTCCCCACCTATGTTTATATACAAATGAATAAATTTGTATAAACTCAACCCATCACATCTATCTCTAATTTACTCATCTTGGATATTAAAATTTTATAATTCTTGATGATTAATGTACAACATAAGCTTCCTTTCTAACAAGTAATGTCTACATTTCTTCAATGTTTGAATTTTGATATAAAATTCCTAGAAAAACTAAATATATCTTCCCTATATCATTCAAATTCTAATTGGAATATGATACTAATCTTAATTATTGGCTCAACACTGATCTAATTATATTCCCACTTACATCATAATCTGTCTAAAATACCTTGCCAAAATTTAGTAATACTAGTAGTGGTTGTACTATCGCTTCTTCAGTAATTTAAAACTTTTATATTCTCTTGATGTCCACTTGAACTCCTTTTTTTTATATCTCTCCTCATTATCTTAGTTATCAATGTAAAAATGCTACGAAAATTTCTATATAAACTATCCAAACCATGGAAAGATATTACCTCCCAAAAAATAACTAGTGTAGTCCACTCAATAATTGTTCCCACTTTCTTTGAATCCATTATTAATCCTTCAATAAAAATTACAAATCCCAAGTATACCAGCCCCTTTATAAAACTACATTTCTTCAAATTGATCAAACACATCTTCTCTCTTAACCTATACAATACTAATCTAATATGATCTAGGTTATGTTCTTTAGTCTTATTAAAAATAAAAATATCATTAAACTAAACAATCAAAAACTTACCCAACAAAATCTTTAATACCACATTCATCAATCTCATAAATGTATTTAGTGCATTAAAGTCAACTTAAAGGGCATAAATATGTTAGGAAAGGTGTATTGTCCACCTTTTATAGTGCCATAATATAATTCAATATTATTTGTGGTGCACCTAGGGGATCTAGGGATGTGTGCATCACATGAATTTGACATTCTTGGGGTTACTTTATGTGTTGTAAGTAACACTGGGATTAATATTTAATATTGGGGAAACTTAGTACCAAAAAGTAAATGGGGGGAATATTTTTGCAAGATCATGGTATTAATCACATGGTTTATGCAATACCACTTGGTGGTTTTGTGCAATCTTATGTCTATAAATGAAAGAACATATTTAATTTTCTAAGGCTAGCTATTTTGTCGAAGGGGTCTTATTAAGAGTATCTCTTGTAAATTTCATATGTGAGGGTTTGAAGTATGGCATGGGATGTGTGATTACATGCTTGTTCATATGGAGAGCATATTGAGAGCTTGATGTTTTAGAGGTATTCATGGAGACTTCGTAGATGTATTTGAATGATTTTATTGTTGAATAAGACATGAGTGATGGATGCTTTTTGATACTAAGCTTTTTCCTCTTAAGGGTTTCGTTAGGGTATATATTGTGTCATCTTTGTTGGTATATTGTTTATTATTTTTCATACATATTTTGGATACTTGTTTGAATATATTTCTCTATTTGGGTTATTTAGAAATTGTCATAGATGGTTGAAAATTTCCTTTCATTTAGTGTTAGAGCCATGGTTCTGGTTGGTATAACATTGTATGAGTAGATCTGGTGCATAGTTGAATCTAGGGATTTGAAAGAAAAAGAATGAAGACATGGCAAGGTATGAGGGTTTTATGAAAGTTGTGTTTTGTAGATTTAGGGTTGTTGGGTTGTAGATTTTTGGTTATTTTTGTAAATCTAGGGTAATAAATATGAATTGAAAAAGAGTTTTTCTAGCAGTTCATCATGAGGGTTTTGTAGGGTAAGTTTCATAGATGAACCCTTGGGACAAAAAACACCTCACCTTTGTTGGAAAATGGTCAACACTCCCCTCAAGATTCATGACAAGGGACTAATCACCTCTCGTGTGATACATGTCTTTGATGATTGTATCGGGCATTAACAAGTTGACCTTTTGGTGCAACAAAAACCATGGGCCAATAATTGGTATCAGAGCATTAGGCCATAGGTTTGAATCCCCTCAAGTAATGCTGAGGGGGAGATTTAAATTTAGCAGATGGTTAGTGCTCCCTTTGGGATTTGTGACAAGGGACTAATCGCCTCTTGTGTGGTCCATCTCTCTGATGGTTCTATTAGGCATTAACAAGTCAAAATTTTAGTGTAATGTCAACCATGGTCCAACAACCTTTGGATCCAAGAGGCGTGAGAGATGAAGATTGAAATACAATTTTCCCTATGTTTTCCATTAAGGAATAATGCAAAAAAAAAAGGTTTCCCTTCTAGGCCCTATCATATGATCATATAGTTTTATAGAGAAAAAAAAAATTATGGGAGGAAGGGGGATCTAAAAACCCCTCATACCCCTTGTTGTACTCCTGCTAATGATGAGGCACCTTATGGTACCTACTTACAATGGTACCACTAGGGTACCATTATTGACAATCGACCCTTGGGTTAACAATCAAGGTTGATAGGCTTAAGGCTCCAACTCTCGAGCCCTAGTCTCGTAGGGGACCAACCCCTAGGCCCTTATGGGACAAAATGAAATAAAATTTAATTATTTTAAAATTAATTTTAATTTTGCTTCCCTCCCTCAACTAGAGCATCACTAGTGGGTAGCTCGAGGGCCACCCACCAACCACCCTACAAGCCTAATTGAGTAATTTATTTTAACAAGACATAAATTTCACCCCGGGTGTTAGATTTTTTACTTCTTGTAGCATGGTTGTCACCCTTGATAATTTAACACTAGGTTTAGCTCCTCCCCCATGTACTTGGACCCAATTATTCTTTTAATTTGCATTTTTTATGATCATATCTAGAAAATTAGAGTTGAATTGGAGATTATGAATTAAATTTTATTTAATGACAATCAAAGCTAGAAAATATGACAAGGGTGTTAATGCCCTTGTCCAACCTATTTTGACCTCAATTCAAATATGTTAGTGTTAACATTTTAACATTTAGAAATTTGAATTTACTTTTCAATTGTTGGTAATCAATTTGTAGGAAATTAAAGAAATGAATATAAATACAAGTTTTTTTCACTATTTTAAACCCTAAACAATCCTAACAAGAGCTAGTGAATTATTGAGAAATTGAGCATCCTAAAAAGTAGTCAAGAGTAGAATTATTGCAACATTATTTTAGTCAAGCATCATGTTAGCATCATATCAAGTTTTAACATGAGTTTATTTATGTTTCATGTCAATTTATTTTGTGAGCACTAACACTTGCAGGACTTCAAATCACGCATCTATTTCTCCTTAAAGGAAATGAATTCAATGACTTCATTCTATCAAGGAATGTAGATCCGAGTGGTAAGTTGTAACAATTATCAATTTTTCACTTTTTTATCCATTTACTTTTGTCCGACCTAGGGTAAGCACTCTTTTACATCATAATAGCCATTATCAAGGAAAAAATACCAAAATGGGGTTTGACTTAGGAGAACCCCTATATGAAACAACCTTTCCCTCTCTTTCTTGTGTGCAGGTTACAGATCTAAAGAAAAATTTGGAAAGGATTGAAGACCTAATTGCTCATTCAAGCATTCAAGTACTACAAGTAAAAAAATTAAGGAAAGTGGAATTTATTATGACAAAAGAAGTTATGACACTAGGTTTGAGAGGAAGAAGAGCCTTCGGAAAGGGACCAATTGAGATTTGAATTATGATTCTAAGGGTCTGCACTTCTAGGTCTAGGGCACAAATGCCCCTATTTAGCTAGATCAAGCTCAAATTTATATGCCAGGTTCCTCTATGTTTATACTCTACTACTCTACATTCTATTTTTGTGTTTTGTTATGTGTTAGGTGCATGTTTACATTATCAAATTAAGTCAAGTAATAGTCAATTAACCAAATATCAAATCATATTCCGAAGAAATAACCAAAACCCTACTCCACCATTTTGGCTTTTCCATTGAGGTTAGTAGCCAAGTGGGCATTTGTGATCATTTTTGGTTCCTTCCATTGTGATGTAGGAGAATGTGTGATTTTTACCCTAGATCCCATTTTACTACATCACACTTCTTATAGCTTTTGGAAAGTTATTGCAAAGAACTACACTATGGTATCAATGATTGTTCCATATTTTTTGTTTCAATAGAGAAAGGCTTGCTAGAAGTTGGATGCAATTTTCAAACATGGAGAAGTCATAACTTGTGCATACCAAGCTAGATTTTAGACTTCTTATAGTCAACAAAAATATGGTTCACAACACTACACAATGAATTAGATTTGGATATTTTTTGATGTGATTTATTTGTTGTTATTTCCATCTAATATGTTTATGAGTTCTTGTTATTATGACCTAATTTTTCGAGCTGATGGAAAATTGAACATATGGTGATTTGATGTTTAAGTCATTGAAAACTTACATGTATATCTTTGGTTATCCTCATTTGGCATGGTTACTAGTATATTATTGAATTTGTATTCTACAATATGGGATCTATAATTTGTGTAGTGTTGTAGGTTTTGTATACTTACATCTTGCATATATGACTCGAATGCGGGTTGTTTCTACCAATAAATATTTTACTGTTGATGTAGATTTTGATTTATGCCCTGGTATAGTCACATGTTTCATTGGTTTGGTTGTCATTATGAGGTAGAGAGATGGTGTTACCTAGTATATTCACGATGTGGGACCTGTTCTTGTTGACTATGTGATCTAGGTATGTGTGACATAGTGGGGGTTTGATGCTAGTACATTTGGTGATGATCATGGTGTCATGAATTCCCCTTGTGTCTTTAGGACTTTGACATAACATGATTATTTATGCAATTGCATTGTTGGTGTTGTTGGATTGATTCTTAATTATTTTTGGTGGTGTATCTTCTTGGTTTGAGGATTATGATTTCAATTTTTATTTTGGGAGCTCCTAGTGTTGTAGTTAAGTTATCTGATTGTGTGAGGGCCTTTGGTTGATCTTTAGTTAAGAGATGGTTATCATGACATCATGGATAGCTTTCTTCCACACTTTAGTGCGAGCTTGTGGCAATGATAGTTTGGTAGTGTTGGATATTCTTGGTTTATAATTCCTGGTTTTAATCTTACCTTTGGGAGCTATTGGTGTTGAGTTCTTTGATTCTGTTGGGGCCATGAAGGATATTTAGTGAAATGATATTCATTATGATGTCATGTGTAGCTTGGTATCATGGTTCACTAGGAGATTTTGGTGATGTGTATTTATCACTTGGTGATGGATGATCTTCTACACTTGGTTGTTGGTGTCATGGAGGGGATCTTGCATCCTATTTCTTATATGCGATCAAAGTTAATTCACATATTGGGTTCTATTGATAGGATATGGTTATCTTCATGTGATTTGGGGATTTTGACATCATGGTACCAAAGAGGACTCTTAGTGTCTTTGGTTGAGGTGTTGGTTAAAATTTTTTATTTGACATGTGATATTTTCTTATAGGGTGGTTTTTTTATTATGTCATGATGTACTCTTGATTATACATTAGAGTGTTGGCATAATACAAGTGATCTTAGGATAAAATATGTACATTTGGAGCATATGATCTTCTTTTAAGGAGATGATAACTCATGATGTCATGATGTGTCCCTAATTCCATGGCTAGATTTTTGAAATTGATCATACTGATTTTTTGGTCATTTTCTTTAGAGCTTCTTGATAGTGTTGTGTTGAATTTGGATCCTAGCATGGATTTATTGGTAACAGGTTCTTAGGTGATGCTAGGAGATCTCTTGGGATAAGAGATATGTATTGAGATGGATACTATTGAATGAGGTTTTAACAAGAAAGTTTGAGGAGCCTACACTTGGATATGGGCATGTGTTCATGATGGACCTAGAGGAGATTGTTCTTGGGATGAATCATGATGACTTGGTTATCCTAGAGGAGTATTCTCATTCCCCACTCTTCGTATACTTGGTAGATAATCATCTGAGATGTATTTTATCATTCTTGTTTTGAAATGCATTATGTTTCATGCTTTATTTTCACAAGAATGAGCCTTGAGCTATGATGATTGGTTATGGATGGCTTATTTGAGGATTTTGTAGCATGAGTTATTTGTTTCTTTGTCTTCTCATGGATATGGATCTTGAGCTATGGATATTTAGTTTTGGAGGATTCATTTGAGGAGTGTATGTCATGTTAATCTCCTTGTGTATATGAGTTCATTTATGATGTCATTCATTGATGAGGATTTAGAAGATGTTATTGGGCTTATTCTGTTGGTTTGGAAATGAATTATTTTTACTAATCTTCCTTTGGTTTGAGATGCATACATATTGGTTATGGTTATATGTCGATAATTTTATTCTCTTTGGGGTTTTATGAAGGAGATTATATTTTTCATATCTTGAGCATTTAGAGGTGTGTGTAGGAGGACATTCAACATGATTTGATTTACATGTTCTCTCTTTGGTCTTGTTCTTCTTCTTGGGTGTTTGTATTCACATTAAATTGGATATGATGTTTGGGTGGAGTTATTAGCAAGAGGATTTATGGAATTATAGTTCAAAGATATGTACCTTGGTATTCCTTATGTAATCAATTTATACCCTAGAGGGTAAAGTGATAAAAGAGAGTAAGTTTGGTAGGAACCTATATCTAACAACAAATTATGTATAGATTAAACAATAATAATTGTCATTCATACCACATATATCCATTGAATCCTTATAACTTCATATATATTAAGATAATCATTATGTTAGCAGGTTTTAGTCTCTGCTCTATATTGTAGTCTCTTTCTCTATTACTACATAGTCTCTTATAGAGATTTGGCCCTTATAGGGTACCCTTTACTCTACCTTCCTTGTTAGCCCAAGATATTTTGTAAATCATTTATGGTGAGTTGCAGTAGCTTTAACCCTCCACCCTATACCCTACTAAGATTACCCCCCATTTGAAACTTATGCCTTGTACCCAAGATATGCTACTTAGTTACATGGGAGAATGTGCTTGTAAATGACCTTTAACTACAAAAGTGTAGTATCCCATTATTGTTTGACTTGCTGGAGTACTTTGATGTAGCCTTATGTACTTCTTAGGGTAGCTTCTACCTATGCAAGGTTCTTAGGAATTTTAATATGTTGGGATGCAATGTTGGACTCCCCTAATACTCTACACAAGTGTGCTATCTTGATGCTATCTATTTATTATATTTGTTTTACTTACATCTTTATGTTTTCCCTTTACTCCTATAACTATCATAGCTAATTGTGACTGTTCTCTAGCTAGACTTTGGTTGTGCCATCAATATCTTTGAGTGGGTTATAGGATGAGGAAAATTTTACTATTTGAGCCTCCAGATGTGATATTTGGTCTTGCAAGGTTTTGGTCAGGGTGGGCCATTGGGGACAAAACTAGTATAGGACATTAGCTTATGGTATTCCTCCTTCCACATTCTTCAATTGCTTCTCCAATTGAGAGTGGGCTTCTGCACACCTTTTTGTAGCCTCCTTTGTGCAACTCTTCAAAACTTCCTATTGAGCTTCTTGCCTTATCTTATCTTTCTATTTCTTAAAGTTTGATTGTATACCATCCACTAGTTATTTCAGTTCTTGTGGTAGAGGAAGGGAAGTGTCACTTTGTATATGTGGAATTGAGTTCTGTAGTGTATGTACTAGCTCTTCTAGTTGCTTCATATTGGCCACATGTTATTGAAGTATCTCTTCACTAGTGCTAGTGTGGAAAATATCTCCTAGTTGTAGTTTTTGGAACATGGAGATGTTTTCTAGATTCACTTGGGAGACCATCATTGGTAATTATATGAGTTAAGGAGTGGGTGTTGGCTACAATTGGTTTTGTTTCACTAGAAAGTCATTTATTGATTGAATTGGATAAATTGGTGTGGTTATTTCTTCCATGTCCTGCTCTTGTTCCTCTTCCCCTTGAATGATTGGTGCTATCCTTGTGGGAGATGGTATTGATTGGTTCTTTGTTCTTTCCTCTTCCCAAAGTGAATCCATGTTTTTTTTGTTATTGTAGTAGTCTTCTCCTATATTTTAATGATCTCCTCTTGTTAGTGATGAAAATAATGGGGTTCACAAGGTTCTCTCAACACAATAAAGTAATGTAATTGGCTTCCATAACCATGGATTCCATTAAAATGACATGCTTTCCTCCTTTCAAAGACACATGCAACTTAAGGCCATAAGGCACAAATATGACACCAAGTGAAAAAACACCCTAACCAACACCTAATACATCTTTCACAGGTTTAATATGTCATAAAAAACTCAACCAAACCATTTAAGAAGCCATGAGACCCCAACCTATTGATTTCTTCACATATGTTGGCTTAAGCCTAGTAATACTCATGAAGGGAACAATCAAGTATAAATTTTATTACAAGATAGATATAAGGACTGTAAAAATATATTTGGAAACCCATTATTTATCTTTACAACATATAAAAATTGTAGCATAGGTTACTTTGAAAAGTTTTACCCAAAACACTATTGTCTCTCTTTGTCAAGGCCTAATTAAGCTTCCAACCAATAGGAGTTTATTGAATCTCTTAACTCCAAGGCTCAAACATGTCAACCAAAGATTCAAAAACTTCATTTAGGACCTGTAAATTCTCACCAAATCATTATCCATTCTTTCCCAAGTGTATTTCTTCAAACCCTAACCTCTAACCACTAACCACCTCTTCTTGCACAAGAACACACTGTTTCAGCCTAGGGCATCATGATACTTGCCCAAAATATTATATTTAGGTCTTGTAACTTACATAGAATCAAATATTATGTAAAAAATACCTACAAACCAATTTTCATGATTTTTCACTGGATATATATTTCAAGTTACACAATTTTCTTCCTCATTGTTTACCCTAGTTCCGGTTTTGACCCGCTTGGAAAGAAATCAACATAACTTTCTCTATACTTGATGAAATTTATTAAAACCAATTGAATTAAAAATTATATTCAGATACCTTTCATGTAAAATAAATGAGAAGTGAATACATGATCATACAGGGCCGTACCATGGCCTAGAAAAACAAAAACATGAGAAAAAGTGCAGAAAATGGAGTCTTTTCATTCAAATTTTCAAGTATTACACCTCTCCTCCTCTTACCTCGACCAACCAAGGCTTATTTAAACAAAAAGACACCAAAAATAACTCAAAAAACTTACTAACCACCCTTTGGACTCCAAAATGACTGTTGGTATTCAAATTGTTGCATTTTTGCAATTTTTCACATTGACAACTTTTCCTAGATTTTGCAACTTTTAACAAAATGATTTCAACCTAACAAAATAGACCAAAGTTACATCTCAAATGGTCTATTATGACCTTATTTTCATGAATCTTTACATTCCATTTCTTGCATTTTGACAATATGACAATTTTTGCACTTTTTAGACAACTTTTACAAAATTTGCAAAATGGACTCAAACCGACCTCCTAGGACTTAAACCAACTTATATGTAAGTATAAAATGGTCTAGATGACCTTATTTCATGATCAAAACACCAAAATAAAACCAAAATTCCAAAATTTCCTCATGGAGGCATATAATCCATCAAGTGCCCCTGCACTAGTTAGCCTCCCACTAAAGTGTCCACCCTCTTCTTTGTATGAAGTTCTTGTGCTTGGGCATGTGGAGGTAGTCCTTGTATTCTATGGTAATACTAGACCACACCTCTATAATTCCATTCTCCCTTATTTCTTCATCTTCCTTTAGGTATTTCTCCCTTCTTTCTAGTGTTGCAACACTTATGGGTTGTGGGAAGTCTTTGATTACTCCCTCTAGAATTTTGTCAAATTTTATTATGTACATTATCAAAATTTGTATTATCCCATCCTTATTATCAGTATTTGAATTTTTATACATGGATAATACTTTTTAGAACATACCATGATAAATGATGGTTTTTATAATTTCCATCACATCAACAGATGGTTGTGGTTGCTTTGATACCTCTTGTTGAATTTATACAGTGTGCTCTTTATCTTTTGTTTCTGTGTAGGTTTTTGTACTTCTTGTACTTCTTCTTGCTTCTCCTCTTTTTGGAAGTAATTATCTTTATCCTTACTATTTTATTAGGCCTTTCCTTTTGGCCTTTCCTCTCTACACTCATTTGTATTAGGGTTTCAAATATTTCTTGTACCTCTAGTGTTGTCACCATCTAGGAAGAGGATGTAGGAACCTCAAACTATGTGCTTTCTATGCCATGGAGTCTTCCAGAACTTCTTTCCATTGGCGTGTGTTTCTCCAAATATTGTGAAAAATATGATGGCTATGTGGGTTCGTTTGGTGGAATATCCCACTACTTCTATAGCTACTCCTTGTTCTTATCGAACTTCTCTTGAGAATTCTTCATATGGATTTGATCCATAATCTCCTTGTATGTGTCAAACCTCTCCACATTGGGATATTTTTTTTACTAAGGATATATGTTGCATACACATCCACCTCATTTTTTGAAATCTCATATGGGTGTTGCATCTTGAGAATATTTGTTGTCATTGATGTCAAAAGTATGTTGAAGATTATATATGTTCTAGAGATAGTAAAAGCACAAAGATATTAGTTGGTACAAGTTAGCATTATAGAGTGGTGATTAACATAATGGCTAAGTGTGATGCAAAGGAGGGTACACATTTTATAACATGTTTCAAATATGTCTCTATTGATATATTTCCAATTTGGTGTACTTCACTTAGAGAAAAGTTGCAAATTTTTTGCTAAGGAATTCACGATGTATATTCTGAGATAGAGACACAATGTTTTGGTCCACATCATTCCATAGAGAAATATTTAGTCTTGTAGATTTGAAGATAATTTGGTGATTATGTTAAGGTGTTATATCCAATATTTCAAGTCATTACACCTTTTGTAGTGAAAGATAGAAGTGATAGAGTTCTAGGTTGCACTCTAGTAGAGTAAAGTAATGATGAAGGCCTAATGGAATGCTTTGCATTCCTCTGGATGTGAATATTTAGCCATTAAATTCTAAGAACATATTTAGTGATGTCTAGAGAGTGCTACATTGATGTTTCAAGTGGTTTGGTGGTCTGCAAGTTCAGATTTCAAGTGGCCTAGTGTGTTGCAGTTGATTCCATATGCCTCAAAGTATCTCACGTCTGAAGCACATGTAGATCTTTCTTGTTTCTAGTTCCACACAATTGTTTCAAGTCAATTTGTGATGTTATGATAATATTGAGGCTAACTAAGGTATATTATTGTTGTGCACCACAATATTATGATTGAGCAGAGTTCAAGTAGTTTCTTTAGATGTTGTATAAGTCATGCCAATTCATCTAGGTTAAATATAAATAATGTTTAATCATTTTTTTATACCACCAATGGATATGTAGGCTGACATGTTACAAGTTTGATATTCCTTATTTGTGGTCGATTGAATTTATAATTACAAAGAATTTGGATGATATATATTGAAGATAAAAGTTGTGGAGGGGTGGGTGCATGAAGTTGGGTAGCAATTTTGTGGTCACTTTTTTAAAAAAGTTTGAAAAATCATAGTGCGAGGGCATTATAACGTGCTCACGTTATTGCACATTAAAAGAAAAAAAAGTGAAAGTCATCATTTTCACTTCGACTATTTTTTTCTTCTGCCCGTGGCCAAAACCCCCAACTTTCACACTCGTGTTTTGGGAGGATGGATTGTGCAAAAAAATTCAACAATAGTTGCTATTTATTTGCAAGGATGGCACCACAACGATGAAGAGGTGGGAGAGGTAAGTATTGTTTGTTGTTTGTTTTGAATTTCTTAGTTTTAGGTTATATTTGATTTTATTTTTTTTGAATTTTTAGGAGATACAAATGAACACGCAAACCCTAAAAATCCTCAACAAGAAGAACAACCAAATCCTCAAGAACATAATCCTCAACAAGAAAATCAACCTCAACGACAACCTCCTCCACCAATCACTCAACACCCTCCTGACACTCAACAAAATTTAATGAGTGAAATTGAGAACAAAAAAAAAATGAGGATTTAGTAGTAGGTTGAGTGATCCAAATGGTTCAACCACAAAAAGAATGACCCTAACAAATTCATTGAAAGATATGTTGAAAAATGTAGATTCAATTAGCAAACAAATAATTGGATGGCAAGATAGGAGGCAGGTGGCTAGGGCATATTATGCGGATAAACTATCATATAAACAAGTAAAGTATTTAAAAATTACAAAAGGTAATTTGTGCTCATTATTCACTGACCCACACACAAATCAAAATATTAGCCTCAATGCGAAGAGGTTTCCTATTCATTGGTGCCACCATCAAGAGATTAGGAACCATTTTTATGATAGGTGATACATGGTCTTTAATGATCGACTATGCAACAATTGTGAAGTCCCCTAGTATTTTCTTAGGAAACTATACAATGAGTTCATATTGAAAAAAATCCCAAATTATTTTTATATGAGGGACTTCCAGGGGAGATATGGGGGGTCAGCTCAGGATAGGCCTGGTACACAGCTGGATCCTATGTGGCAAGGGAGACGAGCTCTCGCTAGGCCACCTCGTGAGCATGTTGTTATGCATGTCGTCGTGAAGGAGAGTGCCAACATATAGACATTGCAAGTGATCAACACTTTGACCCAGAGTATCATCCATCATACTAGCCCTATTCTACAGTGCAATCCAAGGGAGTCTTCGAGTGGTGGCCTTTAAACCCATGTGTGTCAATCTTGCAGGGTGACTTGTTCATATGACCCCACCAACACTCAGGAGGCTACTACACAAGATCCGTATGCAACTACAAAGATGGAGAGGGTGGCTAACATTTTGCATTATGCGTATGGCATTGTTACTCAGGTAAAAGTTAGCATGTTCATTGAATTTAATTTATTAAATTCTAATTTTGAAATGCAAGATTAACTAATTTAGTTTTATGATTTTAATAAAATTGTAGGGTCACAGTGTTGAGACTAGATACACCGGCCCTCCACCTACTTATTTCTATAGTACACCTATCGGTGAGGTATATAACTACTAAACAATTATAAATTTATTACATGTTAATAGCATTGTTTTACGAATGGTATTTTAATATGTGATTCTAGATGTCGAACAAGGTAATATTGGAGGTTTTGAGGGAACACCTCCTAGTTCCAATGGATTTATTCAAACCTACACACAGGTAATAGAATAAAGAGTTTAACTAATGAATTATATATAATAGATTTGTGTAGTTTATATTCATATCGTTGGTTACGTTGCATTGCACATCATTCAAACTCAAAGCATTACTTCACATTCCATATCTAATAACTAGATGTTGATAGATGACAAAATTTCAAGTACAATATAGTTGTTTAGAAAGTCAACATAAGCAGTGATGTAATTTCTTCACATGGAGACATGTGCTTGCAAAGGTGCACCTGCACGAAAAATTATGGATGCTTGGAAAAAATCTATGAAACCATAATAGTAAGCAATCGCATAGACAAGGCAGTTAGTAGTTTGAAAAAATGCCTCGAAGAAATGCGGTCTCATGGTGATGGAATTCCATTCCATCACCATGAGACCACATTTCTTCGAGGCATTTCTTCAAAATGCTCACCACCTTTTCTATGATACCACATTTTTCATACATGTGCACCAAAGCATTTGATCAAACTACTCACTTCCTTGTTGCTATGGCTAAAAGCCTAAAATAGGTGATTTCCAATAAACTATGGATGTTTGGAAAAATATCTATCAAAACATAATAGTAAACAATAATACCATAGAGAAGGTAATCAACTTTTTGAAAAAAATGCCTAAAAGAAATGCGGTCTTATGGTGATGGAATTCCATGACGTGAATTTGTTTGTAATGGCATTCCATCACCACAAGACCCCATTTCTTTTAAGGAATTTTTTCAACTAGTTCACTTCCTTCTCTATGCCACCACAGTTATCATACATGTCTACAAAAGAATTTAATCAAATGATTCAATAACTTGCTGATATGGGTAAAATCCTAAAAAACACGTCCTTTCAAACAAGATATGGATAGGGAAAATAGTAAGCATGATAATACAAAATATATAGTTTAATAAGTACTCAATTTTTTTTCATTAGATCTCATACATTATAATTCATGACTTGGATCGCTATTGTAACTTTTTTGTGATTGAATAATTTGTTGTTTTATTTTTAGATGTTGGTTGTGGAAACACCTCCAAATGTTACGAGGGGAATGGATATCGGTGTTTCATCCACTATACAATCCTCGATGGATCTGATAGGGGAGGTATGAAGCAAATTACTAAATTTCAATTTACATTCATTGTTATAGATGTTAGTTATAGTGAAAAATCAAAACAAATTATTGATTCATAGTTTAATTTCTATTTGGATGGTTTATATAGGGCTTGAGCATGCCTCAACATCGGCGTGCAAATATTTCCCTCATGGAGAGTGATCGTGAGATGGCCGTAAGCGATTATTTTGTTAAATATATCATTTTTTATAATGTAATTTCTATATATTAATGTCTTTACTTCTTATTGTAACAGTTAAAACTTCACCAAGAACTTAACAGTACTAGGAGGAGTAGCAGGAGCACTCCTCGAGTGCAACACAAATGAGTGATAGACCTATCACCATCTGATCGACAAGCAAAGGGGAAGAATTTATTTCGAGAGCCTGGAAATCAATGAATTTTGACTCTAGAGCCCTTTGTTGTATGCCTACATGGTAGTTTGGTACATATTTTGTATTCAATATATTTGACATTGTATGCCTATATGGCATTCTCGTAAGCCTAAATGGCTATTTTGTACCTATATTTTATACTTATATCACCATATATTGATGTATGCATACATGGCTATTTGGTTAATGCAAATCTTTTTTATCGATGGTGTCCATATTTGCATATTATAAATTCATGGTTCAATAGATATGAGTTACGTGTATTCAAGTGTATACTTTACAACTTATGTGTATACTTTGTGACTTACGTGTGTTCCAATGTATACTTTGTGACTTATGCATTTCCATGTGTATACCTTGTATTCGTGCATATACTTTGTATTAAGTTGTGTATACTATGTATTCATGTGTATACTTCAAGGAATACGTGTTTATGACTAATTTTTCTTCCCTTATTCACATGTACATGCTTGACTTATTCACGTGTATACTTATTAATTGGTTAGCCATAGCATTGATCATTGTTGTCCTTCATGGTTTGTCTTGAATAAACTAATTGATTAATGGTAAACAACTTTATCTAAAAGAAAAAAACACGTTTTCAATTGGTATTCCATGAAATGATTGATAAAATGATTCTAATAGATTTAATCCTTTGATTGGAAAAACTCAATTAAGAAAAGGATACATAATCTTCACAACACTTGCAAAACATAATATTCAGAGTAGATGAAGTAGTCAACTTCTTAACACATTATCTATGTTATCGGGTTCTTCTATTTTAGCCCTGGTTCACTCAGGTGGTACGGGTCTTGGTTCGGTTCGCCTATGGGGTCAACTAGGGTCCTTCATTTTTGGGTCTAGTTCACCCAAGGAGAACCCAAGAGAACCCAGGCAGAACCCAGACAGAACCCAGGTGAACCAAGATAGAACTCATGTGCCTAGGCATCCAAAAAAGTATTTTTTTTCAACATTTTTTTAATGTTTTATGGAGATTGACTTTGACCCACACCCAAGAGAACCCTAAAAGTGACCTCTAAATCACTTCAAACACCTTAACTACCTCATTCGTATTCATTTTTTTTTGCAAACAATCATTTTCATTCCAAGAGGCTGAGCTTTCATTTTTTCTTGCTAGATTGAAAGTGGATTGTGACATAGCTTTCTTTTTTCAAAGATTGTTCTGGATCATTGAACTGAGAATTTATCACACAACTGTAGAGAAATAGAGGAATACTACAAACTAAAACACATTACACTTTTGTTCTCATTGACTTGATGTACTCTCCAACATCTCTCTTCTCTCATGCAAAGAGTTAGAACTGCTTGGCCATGCCTTTGCATCATTCAAGAAGTTTTGCTCTTTTTGACAATGTCAAAAGCATGGTTGCATACAGATTAGGCAAAAGACTTTTCCTTTTAGATTATAAATGCATGGAAGTTTCAAAAAGTATCCTTGATATTACAAAAATATATGTGTTTATACACTTCAATTGTGCAATCACCCTTTGGTTCTTTGAAAGAAAAATTTGCCTATGCCATTGTTACACTACACAGGTAAACCAAATTTTGTATTGTGGAGCTATATTATGCTACCACTCTCAAGACCAATGTAACAATGATACAAAATAATGTTTGAGATTGCAAGAAGACATCAAAATGGCTAGTGTACTAAACAAATTCTTATGATTTATGAAGAACACTGATAACTCTACTCAGTTGGCTTCTTTTTTCAAAATCATACAAATTGAACCCTAGCATCAATAGACTTTGTATATCAAGCTACCACAATTCAAGTTTCAACGATGAATATTTATCATGCATGTTTTAAATGAAATTCAAGTTTATGGTGGTTTTGTTGTTTATATGATGTTATGTGATATTCTAATCCTAATTCATGCTTCTAGGCTACATATATATATATATATATATATATATATATATAGTTTTTACATGTTTTTTGTACCAATGAACCCAAAACGAACTGAATCCCCTTCCAAAAAAATTTGGCCTAACCAAAAAACTGAACCCCCGAACCTAAACCCAAACCTCAAAACCTATTCCAACACTATTCATTTTGTCTGCACAAACTTAATTGACCACCAAATTATGTTCCTCTTGACTTTACCCACTTTTACTCCCTCAAACCTCTCTTTTTCATTCAAAACCCCTGTTTTCCCAACCAAGGCATCATGCCATAACATAATTTTTACCTCCCCTGTCCTTGTAGAACTTTTGAACACATCAAACTCCACAACCTCACCCTATTTCCAACCTATTCTAACTTATTTTCAAGCAATTTCTTCTTTTCACCTCTTCTAGCCTTTGCTTTTAAGGGGCCTCAATTCTGAATTTTCAATAGGGGCAGTGTTAGTAATCTCTTCCAATGCCTTTACCAATGCTATTTTCTTATTCCTACTCCCTATCCTACTTACATTAGGCCCATATCACCGAGACACTTCTTGAACAATAGGTGGAATAACCTATTTCAACATATTACACTCAAACCCTTAAGAGATCGATCTGATTGAATGCAGCTCGGAGCGATTCAATGTGTTTGGGTGTGAAAGAGGACCATGCCTAGCATAAACATACATATTCAAATGCGTTGGAATAGTCTGTTTGGTCACATGAGTTGCAAAATGAAATTTGCACCACTTTGCAACTTTCCACTGCTTGTATTTGACACTTTTTCCATCAACTAAAAACTAGACACCACGGGAAAACCACACCAAGATAACAAAAACTGAGAGAGGTTATTATAGAGGGGCCCAATGCGATCCCATAAGATCAAACAAGAAGTTTCTAAGCATCACGGTATATGAGTAACAACGTGCTAAAGTTTGTAACCATTTTGCACTTTGGACCCTTAAGGGATTGATCCGGTTGAACGTAGCTCAGATCGATTCCACGTGTTTGGGTGCAAAAGAGGACCATGCATAGTGTAAACATACCTATTCAAATGTATTGGAATAGTTTGTTTGGTCACATGAGTTGCAAAACGAAAGTTGCACCACTTTGCAACTTTCCACTACTTGTATTTGACACTTTTTCCATCAACTGAAAACTGGACACCATAGGAAAACCACTCTAAGATAACAAAAACTAAGAGAGGTTATTGTAGAGGGACCCAACACAATCCCATAGGATTAGATGAGAAGTTTCTAAGTGTCACGGTATCCGAGTAACAACATGCTGAAGTTTGTAGCCATTTTGCACTTTGGACCCTTAAGGGATGGATCCGATTGAACATAGCTCGAAGCAATTCCGCATGTTTGGGTGAGAAAGAGGACCATTCCAAGTGTAAAAATACCTATTCAGATGTGTTGGAACAGTTCGTTTGGTCACACAAGCTGCAAAACTAAAGTTGCACCACTTTGCAACTTTTCACTACTTGCATTTGACACTTTTTCCATCAACTGAAAATTGGAAACCATAGGAAAACCACTTTGAGATAACAAAAACTGAGAGAGGTTATTGTAGAGGGGCCCAACATGATCCCATAGGATCAAAATAGAAATTTCTAGGCATCATGGTATCCGAGTAACATGTTGAAATTTACAGCCATTTTTCACTTTGGACCCTTAAGGGATCGATCTAGTTGAACGTAGCTCAGAGTGATTTTGCGTGTTTGGGTGAAAAAGATGACCATTCCTACCGTAAACGTACCTATTTGGATGTTTTGAAATAGTTCATTTTGTCATACGAGTTGTAGAACGAAAGTTGCACTACTTTGCAACTTTCCACTACTTGCATTTGACACTTTTTCCATCAACTGAAAACTAGACACCACAGGAAAACCACTCTGAGATAACAAAAAAAAAAAGAGAGTTTATTATAGAGGGGCCCAACATGATCCCATAGGATCAAATGATAATTTTTTAAGTATCATGGTATCCGAGTAACAAGATGTTGAAGTTTGCAGCCATTTTGCACTTCGGACCTTAAGGGATCGATCTAGTTGAATGTAGCTTGGAGCGATTTCACGTGTTTGGGTATGAAATAGGACCATTCCTAGTGTAAAAATACCTATTCAAGCGTGTTGGAACAATCCATTTGGTCAAACAAGTTGTAGAATGAAAGTTGCACCACTTTGCAACTTTCCATTGCTTGCATTTGACACTTTTTCCATCAACTAAAAACTGGACACCACAATAAAACCACTCCAACATAACAAAAACCAAGATGTGTTATTGTAGATGGCCCCAACATGATCCCATAGGTTTAGACGAATATTTCGTCAGCGCCATGGTATCCGAGTAATACCCCTTCAAAGATTGCTACCCCTTTGCACTTTGGGAATTGATGTTTCATTGAATTGTACGGTTCTGTATAGGGTGATTGTGCTCTCTTTTCGATGGAATTCGGTGGGAAGAAGACTTAACTCCATTTTATTTTTGGTTTGGTTGGATTTCAAGTGATTTTGTGTATTTTAGAAGCCAATTATTGAGGGTCAGTTTGTATACCCTATTTTAAGGGTTTTGAGTGCATTAAAATGTCATATTAAGTCTTTTACCCACTGTATGCTTCTATAACTCAATGGAAAGGCTTAGTTATGGTTATAAAATATGTGTGCAATTTTTTTTGTGCAAGGGAGGTGAATACAAGGTTTTTAGGTGATGCCCTATATATCAAATGGTGCATTTTTTAGTGGAAAATGGTGGTTTACTGCTAGGGTTTGAAGAAATATTTGGGGGCAGTGATATCTCTTGAAATTGTAAGCTTGTGCAAACCTTTTTGAAGGTGTTTTAGGCTTTGGTTGGCTGTGGGAAGGTTTCAAGTATGGGTTTTCAATAAACCCTTTCCTAACTTGTGAAAGAAGAGGGTTTTGGGGTTTGTTATGTTAGAGGGCTTGTTGATTCAATTCAAGGTGGAGGAACTCTTTTCAACATCAACTAATCAGACTTCAACAAGACACCAACCTTGAAATAACAATCACCCAAATTGAATCAACTAACAACAATAGGCTTATAGTCTCCAAATCTCATCAAATGGGCTTATCTTTTAGAGAAGGTCATCCAATGGCCAACTAAACAAAGAACTAAACACACTTACCAGACCCTGCACATGGTGAATAATACATTACATGGACAGTCATTCCCACATTTTGTCAAAACACCACTTGAAACCCTCATTTTCATCATGAAAATACCCTACTACAACCCTAGAACATCATCCCAAACACCCAACCTTGACTCCACAAAATTCTAAATAGGTTAGGCATGTATTTTACAAGTTAGAGGACCCATTCCACAAGTTACAATAGACATAAAAATTGGAATGGGTCGAATTACATCATGAAACCCTTCAATCCAAGAACACTGTGAAAGTAGGTAGCAATAGTAAAAACAAGATAACTTTCACTATACAAAGAGTTAGAACCTCTAAATAGGTGAAAATGAAAGATAATTCATCAATATACAACAACCAATAGGTTTCATATCATCTTAAAATTTGTACAAGCCATATAATAACAAGAAAAGTGAGAAAAACTAGTAAATTTCTAGAAAATAATGTTCTTGATAAAAATGGGTTAAAAATCCACCAACAACCTCTCCTTCGAGGAATTGAATGTTATTATACATGTTTACCATAGGAACAATAAAATCAGAGGCTTTGAAAGGAACTCCATGAAAACCAAGCTCTCTAAATGGTATATTAAACTCTAGTTCAAAATATTTTAGATGAGGCCCCTCCCATAGCTCTCTTACTCGCTTGACAAATCCTTGAAACTCTGTATTGATTTTATTTTTCCTATCCCTCTCTTGATTTTCTTCCTCAATTTCATCAAGATCATACATTTCCCTTCTTTCCCCTCCTAAATTTTGGACCACATCCATTACCTCCATATAAAACTAGACATCCTTGGTCTTCTTGGTTCCCATGCCTTGATATGGTTATGCAAATGAAAATGAAGCAAAATAATCATCTCCTTCTCCGCTGGTTGGAAGAATGCATGCTTAATGTTTTGATACATGATATCAGCTCTCTTCTACTCTCATGGTTGAATATCAAAATATAGTATGGTGGGCCTCCTGAGTTCTAGTCATCTTTCTTCCTCTTCCACCAAATGTTGTCTTGATCCACACGTCTGCTAGCCTAATTGGCTTTGTTTTTGAAAGATGAAGTTTCTCCTAAGTCACCAATGTAGCTCTCTCTACCTTTTCAGATTCTTTCATTGCTACAAATCATCTCTGGGATTTAATCATTTGTACCATATGGTTGATGTGCTTTGAATCCTTGCATCTAAAGGAAATTTCCTCAACATAAATACTACTAGGGAATTTCAATGTTTCCATTGTAGTTGGTATTAAAGCCAGTAGTTGCAACACTGAAAATTATCCTTATATAAGAATTCCCTCCATCTTGTTGGCTTGTAACACTCTTGATGGTGGCTACATGAAATCTGATTATGATTCCTCTTCTACATCAAAGGGTTCATATCCTTGATCTGACTCTTCTGAATTATTAGAACCAGAATCACTTTCCATATTCAAAAATTCCCCACCAACATCTTCAATAAATTTATTTGGATCATCAATAATAGTCTTCAAAATTGGCCACTAGTACAAGTTCATTATTCTTTCATAATACTTTATAACCATGGAGTTCAACCATTCCTTGATTCCATCAAGTGAAGACTGAGGAATGGCGTCAACGTGGAGTACATCCCGCTTGAAGTCTTTGAAAACAATAGCCATATCAAATTCCTTTTTCCCAAGTCCTACTCTCTCAAGGTTAACAATCTCAATCTCACTAATAGCAATTACTAAGAAAGGTAATTCCACCAACTCTACCAAACAGTTTACTATAGGAACAATAAAAGTAGAGGCTTTGAAAGGAACTCCATGAAAACCAAGCTCACTAAATGGTATATCAAACTCTAGTTCAAAATATTTTAGATGAAGCTGCTCCCATAGCTCTTTTACTTGACAAATCCTTGAAACTCTATATTGATTTTATTTTTTTTGTCCCTCTCTTGTTGTTCTTCCTCAATTTCATCAAGATCATACATTGACCTTCTTGCCCCTCCTAAAGCTTGGACCACATCCATTACCTCCACATAGAACTGGACATCTTTGGTCTTCTTGGTTCCCATGCCTTGATATGGTTATGCAAATGAAAATGAAGCAAAGTAATCATCTCCTTCTCTGCTGGTTGGATGAATGCATGCTTAATGTTTTGATACATGATATCAACTCTCTCTTCTGCTCTCATGGTTGAATACTAAAATCTAGTATGGTGGGCCTCTATAGTTCCAGCCATATTTCTTCCTCTTCCACCAAATGCTGGCTCAATCCACATGTCTACCAACCTAATTGACTTTTCTTTTGAAAGCTGAAGTTTCTCTTGAGTCACTAGTGTAGCTCTCTTCCTTTTCAGACTCTTTCATTGCTACAAATCATCTCTGGGATTTAATCATTTGTACCATATGGTTGATGTGCTTTGAATCCTTGCATCTAAAGGAAATTTCCTCAACATAAATACTGCTAGGGAATTTCAATGTTTCCATTGTAGTTGGTATTAAAGCCAATACTTGCAACACTGAAAATTATCCTTATATAAGAATTCCCTCCATCTTGTTGGCTTGTAACACTCTTGATGGTGGCTACATGAAATCTGATTCTGATTCCTCTTCTACATCAGAGGGTTCATATCCTTGTTTTGACTCTTCTAAATTATCATAATTAGAATCACTAGCTTCCATATTCAAAAATTCCCAACCACCATCTTCAATAAATTTATCTGGATCATCAGTAATACTCTTCAAAATTGGCCACCAGTTCAAGTTCATTCTACTTTCATAATACTTTATATCCATGGAGTTTAGCCATTCCTTGATTACATCAAGTGAAGATTGAGGAATGGTGTCAATGCAGAGTACATCTGCTTGAATTCTTTGAAAATAATAGCCATATCAAATTGCTTTTTCCCAAGTCATACTCTCTCAAGGTTAACAATCTCAATCTCACTAATAGTGATTACTAAGAAAGGTAATTCTAGCAACTCTATCAAATAATTTACCATAGGAACAATAAAAGAAGAGGCTTTGAAAGGAACCCCATGAAAACCAAGCTCTCTAAATGGTATATCAAAATCTTAGACCTCATTCTTGCACATTACAACCATATTCAAATATTTTCCTTCAAAAGGCTACAAATTCAAATATTGACAATTTTGTAGCAATAATGCATTTTTTTGCACATTTGACCACCGAGACTCAAAAACTCACCCTAATACACCTTAAATGGTCTTGATTTACCTTATTTAGCATAAATAAACACAAAATACCTTAATCTAATCTATTGACCACCTATAGCCCTTCAAAAAGTGAAAATTTGCAACTAGGAGACTAGGTGCTCCTGCACCAAAATTACATTGTGTCCGAGCCTTCAAGAGGCTTTAAATAGCCTTTACAAATGATTCTACATCTTTCCAATCATGCCTAACTATTTTTTTTGTAACTAACATGACTTATTACATTATAAAACAATTGTGGATGTAATATGACCTTATTCAATTAACAAAACTCAAAACACAAAACTAAATTAAAAGACTTCCATGAACCAAATTTGCTCAATAACCTTGGTGCCCCTACACCAAATTTCAATATTTCAGTAAATGTCATTACAAGTAAATCTCATTAAAATTCCTTAGGTACTCTATTCTCACAAATATTTTACAATGTCACTCATACATTTGAGATTCACTTATAATGTCTACATCATAGGTTCTCATTTAGAGGTTAACTTCAAATGAGTAACTTGAGATTCCCTCACAAAGCTTCACACACTCTTTTATAATGGCTTCAAATAAGAATTGAGATTTGTCAAGATCATCAAAATAAGGATGTTGTATTGCTTTTTTGGCTGAGATTCTCTTCGATGGCTCAAAAATTAGCATTTTCTGCAAGGAGAGACCAACCATTTTTTACTAGTTTAGTTACAGATACACAAAGTAAAAGAATAAAAAGAAACAACTCATCCAAAATGGAAATGAAATGAAAATAGATGGAAGGAACTTACAAATAGGCATGGAAGTCTCTCAACTTAGTCACTCCTGGTCATGCATCTTCACTGGGAGTTCCAAGTTACCTATTGCACACAACACCTCTCATGAATAGAATATCTTGAAATTCGAGATGCTCTTATAATGTCTACATCATAGGTGCTCATGATAAGGTTAACTTCAAATGAATAACTTGAAATTCCCTCACCAAGCTTTGCACGCGCTTTTGTAATGGCTTATTTAATCATATTTGAGATTTTTCAAGATCATCAAAATAGGGATGTTGCATTTCTTTTTTGCCTGAGATTCTCTTGGATGGCTCATAAATCTACATTTTATGCAAGGGGACACCAATCAATTTTTACCGGGTTACTTACAGATATGCAAAGTAAAATAAGATAATAGCATTGGCATCAAACAAATTAATGTGGATACAAACATAAATTAATAAGAACCACTGTGCATATACTTACAAATTAATCCAATGAACCATTTGGGTCTGCTTTACTCTTTATTGTGTCAAGTATTTCCTCATGGTGAGACTCACAGACCTTCCATAAGGTCTTGTTCAAAGGTCTACCCCCATATTTTATCAAACGAACATTGGATGCCACAACAAGGTTTGAGTAATGAAGAATCTTACGATGTGTGTCAAAGTCCTGAAACAACCAATGTTTAACACTCTTATGTGGGTACCTTCTAAGCCACGTTCCAGTAACAACAACTGAGCCTATAGGGTATTTGATGTTTTCTCCATCTATAACTAGGCCTTCCAATTTATTTTTGGCCTCAACACAATGACACAAGTAATAGTCTATTCCCTCTTCATTGTCTTCATCTGCAATAACTGCATAAGCATGCCCTACATTGATATGTGCGACATATCTCTTGAAATTAGTCAACATTACGAATACAATACAAAGTAAGATAACAATATGGAATTTCAAAAAATAAGCAAGTAGATATATTACCTGGTTGAACTAGATCTGATACGTGGTCAAAGTCAACCGATGATTCCATCTGTGTTAGCTCCAATTCTGTTAGAGGGCGATACATGTGAAGTGGGCTAAGATAACTTGTCAACCATTTGTCAACCCACTCCCCTGACTCACAATCATTATAGGCTTGCATTGTACATGAAGAACAAAAGCATACCATCTTATGTGTATTGATACTCCATGAACCTACATTTGAGCTACGGAAAGAGTGAAGCTCACTCGATCCTGTTAGTGTACAATAATCCTCATATGGTGCAATGTTAGTATCATCCATCAACCAAAAAAAGCTATGAATTGAAGACATACCTTCATTACCTGGACCCATGAAAGCATTACAGAACTCGACGATTGATCTTGCATCTGTCAACTTTGCACTGTCTTTATACTTTAACACTTCTCGTGCTAATGCTCTTTTCACGCATGCTCCTGCACCATCATGCTCCCCCTTTCCATGCCCGGCCTCACAAAAGTTCCACATATTTTGAACACTTGTAGTGAGATGCATCCTACACAACCAGTAGAACATGCACACGTTCTTGAACTATACTGCATAGTTATCCGACCATATTATATGCCGACTGTATGCTATGCCCCTCTGAGCCAAATCACTATAGAAAATCTGGAAGCAACCTTGCACGAGCATAATGAATGAAAGTGATACTCCTCCAATACCTTCAATACCTTCCTTTGGTCCTCTGTACTATCAGCTACATGAATGAATCTATGTGCACAAATATCGAAACCTATGTGGAGTTGTAATACTGTGATTGCACCTCACACTGTGGCTTTAGAGTGTAGTTCTCTGCAAAGTCAGCCACTGATAATATGCTACCAACTGGAAAGGCTTCCTTGCATAGCTTGAATTGCACGTCTAGCCATCGGGTATGGGTATGCCTTGCATACTCATACACTAGATTCTCACGAAACATGGACATAAACTGATACACTAGAATCTTCTCAATAACTAAATCACACCTTTTTGCTTGAGACCCATCTTTTGTAGCATATGCCACTATTTTATACCTCCCAAACTCTACTAGTTTCTGTCCCACCTCATCTATGCTTTCCATATGTTGACATACTGGCATTCGTTGCAAGCCACCGCAATGCTCACATGAACCATCCAAGCATGATGTCCTATAGAATATTTGGCCATCCTCTATTTCACATAAATTTTTTGATAAGAACTCTCTTGAATATTTTGGTGGGGCTTCTATGCCACAATCTTGCAAAACATTGTTAGTATGCAAATCTAAACATATAGAACGATAAACATCATAATGGTTAGAGAATTCAATATGTAGTCTACAACAACAAGTAGTGCATGTGTGATTTATCTTGACATAAAAAGGTTTAAGAATTTCAAAAAATATTTGAGAAATACTAATTTGAGGATAATCATTTTGAAATTTATGAAAAAATTGGGTTTGAGTCCTATCCAAAAAATGCTTTGGATGTGGATCACGCTTTTGACTACCGATTCTCCTTCTTATGACATCCCTTTGATTCAGAGATGGACTTGTATTATTCTTCCAATACTCTTCAATTAGTGTTCTCAATGTTTCAACAACTTTTTTATCTTTATGTGGCAGTCTGCCCGAGAATTCCCATAATTCATTTGAATCGGTGCCCTCAATTCTTTGTTGCCTTTGAATGACTTTTCATAAAGTTTTTCTACTAATTCCCATTTGTTCACTTTTCTTTTTAATGAGACAAGATATCTTTGTTTGATATCTTACCAAATTCAATTTAATGACATCTCGGGTGACATTACTATCCTTTGAGCAGGAGGTTTTACCCACACTCTCATAAGCATCCATTAGATTCTTCACAATAGTGTTTTCACTTGATGCATGCAATTTTCTCAACCCAATAGTCTTCATGATGTTTATGTACTTTAAATCCCACATCATTTGAACAAATAGTTGACATCTTGTAGTCTCATTTATCCTTTCAAAGAATATTTTCCAAATATTATCAGCATATCTTCTACAAGTACGTTATGGAATCTTACCTTCCATGTGCTGCAAAATATCCTCATTAATATTAATCAAAAACTTTGGATTTCTACGCAAAATTCTAGGTGGTGTTCTCCTAGGTACATACATCTCAACATTAGCAATTTCATCAATCTTTAATTGAAATGGGCTAGATTGTGTACCTTTGATTGAGGATGGAGTAGAAGACATATCTTGATCTTCACATGGGGATGATGGCATACCTTCTTCATCAAATCCTAGTGATGATGTACTCTCAACTTGAGATGCAGAGGATGGTGTCCAACCATATTCACTTGTGGTAGATGGTGTCCCTCCATATTCGCTTGTGCTTAATGGTGTCCCTTCGTATTCACTTGCAGTAGAGGGTGTGTCTCCAACTATAGTATCTGCATCTATCCTAGCACAATGCTTTCGTATTCGTTCCCTTTATGTTTCTAATTTCTTTTCTCTTTTTGACGGTTGAGATTCCTCTTCAATTGGCTTGTTTTCCTCAATTGTTTCCAATTTATTCTTTTCATGATATGTCGCCACCCATTCTCTCTCCTATTCTTTCAATTTTACATACTCTTCATCTGTTAGTTTCTTCCTTGTTCATTTCTTCGGCATGGCAGATAATTTTACCTATAGCATGGTAATGAGACAAATATTAGTTCCTCAAAAATGTATCCATTAAAATAAATGAAATATATATGTCATTCAAGGCTTCATAAATAGACAACATAGGTGATAAGTTAGTTTTACTGATGAGGTAATTTATAAATAGAGATGAAAACCAAAATAGTTTAAATAGGTAGTAGAATTTTCAAAATGTGCAAAAAGTGCTAAGTTGTGAAATTAACAAATAGTGAAGGGTTTGATGTAGACCTAGGAGGCTCAATCACAACCAATTTGACAACACGCCTTTAAGAGGAATCTAACAAGATTAAGATGACCCATTTTAACAAACCAAACAGCCCTGAAAGCGTGAAAATCATCAGAAATTAGATTTCATACTTTCACCCCTTGAACCCTAGTAGTAGTGGAAACTCAATTTTTTCCCAATAACTCAAATGTTCTCCAAAAAACTAGACAAAACATTGATGGTTTTAGACACCCATTTCATATTTATTACACATAGCTCAATTTTAGGCACAAGTCCTTTGGACCAAATCCCCAAAAACACCCTTTCTAGGCTGACCTAATTAGGTTGATTAGGCCTAATTTGCAAAGCAACATGACCTTAAACTTATCACAGGACCTTGATACCTTTGGGAAGCATTTATTAGGTTCCAAAACCACTAAAACCACAACTATATTCCTCTGGTATGGACAAATTCATGCCAAACCTTAAAACCCTTGTTTTATGCACTATTCAAGCTCGGGTTTATTGAATATGCTACTTCCACAACCTCCCAGACTTTAAAACCAACTTGAACAAAGGAAATTAACCTTGCACATGACTAAAAGTTCAAAACATCATGACCTCCCATACAGATTATTCCAAACCCTAGGCTTAAGCCCTCATTCATATGCATTTTTGTTCACAAAACTCACTGTAGCAGCAGGTTTATTACTCCTATTTCTTTCCTAGCACTCAAATCATGAAGCATACACTTAAATAAGACATAATAGGGTCCCTTACATGAGTTAAAGTTGCCACAGAAGATGTAAGGGCCCTTTAAATCATGTTTTGTTCACAAAACCCTCAAAATAGGGGTTCCCAGGCTATGCACAAGAAAACCCTTAAAGAAAGCTTCAAAGTATTTATTAATCCCTTAAACCAGATGGAAATCATAGAAGACACATTCCCCTACACTATTCCAAAAGATACTTTCATAATACAAGACTGTACATTACCGTATAGGTAAGGAAAAAACCAGAAAACATAGAAAGTTGCTGCTAAACTTGAGATTTCAAGGTATTTTCTTCTCAAAAACTCCAAATCAAACTTAATTTCTGTGTATACATTCCATTTAAAGGCTTATTCTTCACATCCAAAAAACCAACTACCTTGCAACTGAATTTCAAACCCTTAATGACTGTTGAAGGCCAAGTTTACATCATTTACACATGATATAACAACAATATTACTCATATTGTAAGTTTGCACTCCTAACACCTATAACTAACTAAAACCACACCAATGGCTTTAAATGAGCCTTATTACATCCAAAAATCACTAATATTTCACACTTTACATGTAAATTCAAAAAAATTTCTTCAAAGGCTACAAAGATACTTTAGTGCAAGATCGCCATTTTTCACATTTTAACACCTAAACTCAAAAACTCAACCTAAGACATGCTTAGTGGTCTTGATTGACCTTATTCAAAATAAAACATGCTCAAAGACTCATCCACCTACCTATTAACCTCCTAATTACCATCAAATGATCAAATAAGGAGGATGAGGTGTAGGTGCTCCTGCACCAGGGTTGTAAAAGTGTATTAAAGAGGGAGACCAATGGTCACCTCTTTCAAATGTTAGTTTTGGAAGTGGAAGTGGTTTTTTTTAGGATGGAAACATTATCAAAGCCATGTGAAACTTGAATGGAGGATAATCCTTGGATTGGGCATCAAACCAAATGAGGAAATGTTGAGTTTTCCTTAATAAAAATGATGTTTTGGTGAGTGAAATTGAGTTTATGAGTTGGCCAGCGTTATTTTATGTTAGATTGAGCATTATTAGGGTATTTTAGGCTTGTTCAAATAGTTGTCAAGTTTTGCAGTGTTTGGCAAGTGCTACTTTCAATAAAACCTAGGGTTTCTAAGCCTAGGGAGAGGGTTTTATGGTTTGGGTGGTAAATGATTGAATCTCTATAATCTAACATTGTAATTTGAAGTTTTGACAAATATAAAGTGCCGCCCCAAGGTTTTAGGAGATTTGGACAAGTTTTGAAGGTGGTCCCTTTGTAAAAGTGGGCTGATTTGGGCCCTTAAAAGCATAGAAAACCTGATTTGTGCAATTTGGTACAAAACGAGCATTGGTGATTGTTAGATATGTTGAAAGGCTCTATAATGGGTCCCTAATGTGTGTTGTGTTGTGAGTTGAAAGGTTGTGTGAGTGGAATTATACCCGATTGAGTGACTTTGATATGCTACAAGGAACAATGTGAATATGCTGAATGAAGAGGTCCTGATGAAATTGTAAATTGAAAATTGTGTTTGCAGATTGGAGTTGTGTTTATGTGTTGTAGGCCCCCCTACTGCATTAGGAGTATATTCCAATTTTTTAGAGACATGTATGGAAAATTTGGTAGCATAGACAGGGAAATCAACTGGTTTGTATAACTGTTTGACAAAATACCTCAATAAAAGCTTTGGAAGCATACACAAAGTAAGTCAATTATTAAATAACAAAATGCCTCAAAGAGATGTGGTTTAAAAATGTAATTGGAAAGTGTATAGAATTGTGTAATTTAAAATGTCCATTGATAACCTAAGGTTGTAACATGACAAACAAACAATGATCAACATGGAATATGCAAAACAAAAATGAAATCAAGCCATAATAGAATGAAAAAAATGTACAAAGACTTCACATACCTAAAAAACTAGAGTTTCAAATGGAGTTCTACCCAATTATGTAGTCTTTGCTTCTTATTTCCTTAAACTCCTCAACAATTTGACTTTTTCAAAAGATTGTTCCCCTACAAACTTCAATTATATATTAGTTATCGCTAGAATTCAAAATTGAATTGATATTATATGCCTTTCAATGTGAAAACTTTGCTATTTCATGCAAAGGTGGTGGAAAGATCATGAAAAAGGTGGTGGAATCTAAAAATCATGCATGGACACTTCACTTAATCATCAAAAAGCTACTTTTTGTTGGAGCACGCGCAAAACCAGGAGAATATGTAGAATGTGGGCCAACATCATAGGTATATTGTGTTTTTAACTATTTTTAGTGGAAGATCAAATGTGCATGTGTTATAACATGCTCGT